>OX621194.1:10898256-12148256 GCA_951640565.1 Petrophora chlorosata | reverse complement strand
GGCCTCTAAGTCCATCGTCAGTAAAATACTATTTCCTAAAGCTGCATCCTTTTTATCTTTCTCTTTCTCTTCTCTGGCTCTATTTTTCTTGATAAGGTGTTCTTGAAAAACATGCTCATCTATGTTACCTTCCTCGTGGCCAACACAAATGTCGCACATATCTTTTTTCAGTGTAAACAATGCCAAATTGTGGTTGTTGAAAACTTTATCAAAAGTGTATCGTGATACGGCAGAGTTATGTGTATCACTGCAATATAGTTTATATGCGTTGAACACGTCAGACACAGAGCGATAAACAGGCTCCAAATAGAGTTTTCTAGTGTCCCTGCGCGCATAATGAGACGGCATTTTTGGAATACTTTTTAAGTAGTTTTCCAAAGCTTCAACCTTTGGGTTAGTTCTTGTTTTACTTTCCTGCCTATTGTCTTGACTGATTGTATATGTTACTTAAAGTGGTGTCCGTTTCATTCCGGCGCGAGCAGCGGTGAGATGAAGACGCTTTAGAGCGGAGTTAAACGGTATTGGCAGGAAAATATACGCGATCCTTAGATAGGTGGTATTTCTATAGCGAATAACTATAAAAAAAAAAGAGATTTTGAGATAGTTGATCGAGCAGACTATGCGAAATCGGACGTTAAATCTATTCGCATTAAAATTTAAAATTCACCAAAAATTGAGTTAGATGGTATTGGTTCTTAATCCGCGATATGAAGGTAGAAAACGACAAACTCTTCTAAATAAAACTTGCAAAGAGATTTAAATACGTTTTATGAAGTTTTGGGACTATATTGTTGTAATGGAAAGAAAAAATTAGCAAAAATACATTTTATGAAAAGCAAAATAAATTGCTTGACTCATGGCATTTGCTTCAAATGACGTCATACGCTGTGATTGTTGTTTCGTTTGAGATGAAGAACAGATTAAAAATGTCTGAATTATTATATTTTATTTATTGATTTAAAAATATAAATCATTATTATTTCACAAAAATATTGATTGGATTATCTTTCTGGTTCGACGAACATTCGTTCTAACTACATTTTGGATTTTTTCTCGATTACTGTCCGATCCCCTATTACAGTATAGGTATGTTTCTTTCAATTGAAATTTATCTTAATGTTGACATGACTTATAGGTTAGAACAGGTACATCTAAATCATACAAACATAACTACTTATTATATAATTCAATTCACACTACAAATACACAACCATCGTGATAATCAATGCAACATGATACAACAACATAATATTTGGTTTGTTATTTGGTTTATTTCAGTTTATTTCTAAATCATGGCTTCAATTCAACGCGCTAGAATCTAGAAACATTCTTCACAGACGGTTTAAATTTTAATACAAATACGCTGTATTGTTTTCGCTGTCCTTTTCCTGTCACTGGCTTTGATTTAGACATAAACTTTAGATACATTATCAAAATCATACATACCTACTCCGTAACACAGTTTCGGTAATAACTGAATAACACAATACTCTAGTATAACAAATAAATACAAAGCTTTGAAAATATATTATAGTCAAAAATAACGACAACTTGGAAAGTTATTTAATCCCCTAATAAATCGAATATTTTTATAATATTTTTTAAACAAAGAATTAAGCTAAGCAAAATATAAAATATATATAAGCACGAACAGCGCACGCGCATAAGAGTTCTAAAAATATAAAATACAAATGTCTAGTTGTGTTTAAACGACTGAATAATTTTATAATTAACAGTAGTTTTTAAAACTTTCGCGAATTGTGGGTACTCATGTTTTTATGATATTATCGGTTCTATTCGCACACAATTTAATTTTTCGAGCTAGCAATATTACCGCGCAGTTTTTAAAATATACATAGATGAAGTCTGTCTTTTCAATAAAAAAAACAGGTCCACCTTAAATAGATTAGGGCAAAAGTCAACTATTACTTTGTTAAATTTAAAATCAATTGAATCTGCGGTTATGGAGAAACTCAGCTGTGCCATAAGAACATAGTCTTAGTTTTATCTTACTCTCGGAATTCATATACAAGCATAATAATAAACAAATAAAATTGCACATAAACAAGCATATTATTGCCACACAAATACTTTTTATGGTTTATTTAAAACATTTCAACCCTTTCTTCTACTCTCGTGTGTGTGTGGCCAACGGTGTCGGAGTTTTTAGACCGCCCGAAGTCTCCGACATGGCCTAACGACTGTTGTCCAGACAACAACCAGCCCCCGTACCCATATGTCCCTCAAGCGCCAATCGTATATCGTGTTGAGCTCAAATTAAGGTATAGCTTTACTGCGACTAATGAGATATCGACTAATTATTGTCGATTCAGGCAAGAAATCGAATTAATCTCATTCATTTACACCAAAATATGTTAACTACAAGTTGTGATAAACTTAATGGGACAATAAATGGCATCCTAAAATATTGTCGCAGTGAATCTATACCCTAAACTGAGCTCAACACGATGTACAATTGGCACTTGACGGACATATGGGTACGGGGGCTGGACCGACGGCTTAACGTGCCCTCGGAATCTCTGTAGCGCTTAGATATAAATACCACACAAAACGGTCATCCATCCAAGTTGGGACCGCTGCGAAAGTTGCTGTTACGAACGGCTAGGCAAGCTACGCTACGAGCGCTACATTTCAACCTCAATTTCATGTCATAAACAAAATCGTTCCAATTAAAATATTAACAAAAATAAATAGCTTAAAAATTGTACTAAAGCGAGCGTTTGAACAAGCCGCTGCAATAATTAAAATAATAATTATAAAATAGCTTAATAATTGCTTACAAAATATTGCATCAAAATAAAGCTTAAAAAGCGTTTCAGACTTGATTTGCAGGCATTTGTTGCTTAAAATACTAAAGCCAATAAAAATAAATTAATTATTATAAAATACAGAGATCTCAAAAAAGGACTTATTACTATTATGTTTTCAGTCAGCATGAAAAAAACAATAACAATAATGAAAATAAGCGATGATTTGTAACGTTTTATAATAAAGACTAGGATTCTAAGTCAGGCCAGAAAGGTTGTGTAAGAATAATGTTGATAGTTCTAATGTGCCCTTAACTTGCCACCACATTACATATAATAATATAATATATACTGGTGGTAGGTTTCTCGTATGCGAGAGGCCGTCTGGGTGGGTACCACCGCTTTGCCAGTTATTCAGCCGCCAAGCAGTAGTGCGCAAGCATTACTGTGTTCCGGCTTGAAGGGCATTGTTGCCAGCGAAATTACTGGGCATTATGAGACTCAACAGCTAATTGTGTCAGGGTGACGAGCGCAGTGCAGCGCCGCGCAGGGTTTTGCAAAACAAAGTTCTGGGTGGTGCTGCTATTGTTATGGGCTGGCGTATTGCTTACCATCAGGCAAACGACCAGCTCGTCTCGTCATTCAGTTACATAAAAAAAATACAGGTGCCTGATTTTCTGTTCTATGTCTCAGGAAAGTTTAGCACAAACAAAATTATTTTTAATATTTTTTAACAAAAAACACTGACTTCAGTTCTGATGTATCTTCGAAGTCCAAGATCGAATATCGATTAAATTTATATGGGACCACCTCGTAGCTACATATACTGAACCCAACGAATTTGCCAAATCGGTTTATAATGACGGAGTTCTGATGTAACAAACAAATAAAAATAAAAACAATCGAATAGAAAACCTTCTTTTTTGAAGTCGGTTAAAAACTAAAAATACATGGGCAAACAATATTTTTCAAAACAATAATGTTTGTTCAATCGACTCTCAACAGGATTTTTTCTCTCAACAGGATTTCTCAACAGGAGGCGTTTCCCTCCAAGTCACCAACCAAATTGAGAAAATACAACAAACTTTTACCATATATTACTATTAATATTAACTACTAATGTCTAGAACTCGCAGATAATCGTCCATCCTGGCCCAACTATTTCCATCAATCCAGCAGTCAGCAAGAAACTTTAAGCTCTTTAGAGATGAAGCCACAACCACACTTTTATTCAATAACTATTAAATTATTAACCTAATCACAATAAACATTATCTTAATTTATTCTTTCTAACGAACACTTAACGAATCACTAACTTTTAATTAGAGATAATTAAAATAACATCATAAAATATAGGTTTCGAATAGTGTTACGTTTTAATGCCGTTGTAAAAACGAACGTTCAAATTATAAACATTAGAAAAAATGGCAGATGCCATACAAGTTTCTTTGTCAGACAATAAAATAATAACAAATACTGTTGTAATACTGATAAATAGACAAAATTAACAATATTTGTACTAAATTCTATCACTAAGTTCTACGACGAAAGCCTATAGGGTGATCCTATATTAGTGTACTCGTATGTAGCGTTACCCAATACAGCATCCAGAGATGTGTATAGTCTAATTTACACTTTATGAAGCCTTTTGCGTTCGAAATTGTACACCCTGTAAACAAATAGCGTAATATAAGACCACCCTGTATAAACCCGTAAAGTCCACAACCGAAACAACTAACAAGTAAATCTTAATAAAAGAGGTAGATCAATATTTTAACAACCAATGTCATCTATACTAAGATAGTAGGAATATTCAATTCAATTCAATTCATTTATTCATTCAGATAAATTATATTAATAGATGTTGTAATAATTCATAAGTTATATTTTTACCGGACGGTCCACCACAAAAATAGCAGTTGATCTGTATTATTTTTCTATTCTCTAATTCGTTTCAGATTTAAAACTCCATATGAAAATACATTTAATCAATAAATACTCAGTTTCATAGTGCATTTCTAGATCTATTTAGTGACTTAACTTTGGCACAGATATTTAAAATGAAGAGACCCCTATGGTGGACCCTTAGATATAGATAAAATTGCCTCAGTCAACCAGTATGTAATGTATTTTCTTTATTTTATACTATTTATGCAAGGTCAGGGTTGCTCGGCATTTCCCTGATTAACCTCCTCATCTTTACACAAATTCAGAGAGTGTATTAAAAATTATGGTTAAAGTTTTAGCCTATTCACTAACACAGAGAAACTTCAATCTTATTCTATAAGACAATGAGATCAAAATGTTTCAACTAGGGAATGCAATGGGAATTAAAATTACATTAATTCTTGCTCGGTGAAGCGTTCTCGACCGATGACAATAGAGCAGACAAAGTAGCGTGAGTCGCGCTCAAGGTGCCTGAAGTGTTCACGATTTTTGCAGACTGGCCGATGTTGTTGTTCAAAATACCAACACTTGTTCCGGAGCTCACGATGGTGACATTAGGTGGTGGGGTGGCTCCGTTAGCAAAACCAGTCGAAAGCACCTTCTGAGTATTATGCATCATAAAAGATTTAGTGCCCGCACTGCCCAAAGTGAGCACCTTTTTCAACATGACAGAGGAGTTGCAAGCGTTGTCAATCATATCTTTGGTAGTGGAAATGCTGTCGAAGTCATTGTTAGTTGTGTTGACAGTACTTATCTTTTGAGTTGCTTGCCCGGGCTTCACTGTAGTCATGTTGAAGGATGCAGCGGTAAGATTAGTCCGGTTGATAATGTTACGGGATACAATAGCGTTATGCAAGATGTTGCCAGTCGGGAATGACTTGGAGGTGACGTTGACGTATTGCGGTGTTCCGATAATGGTGGAATTGGAGGTACGGGTTCCGAATCCAATGATGGTACTGGCCGTGCCTTGAGACATCACAGTGCTGAATGTACCCGTTTTGGTGCTGATTGGGATCCTGTAAAAGCAAAAAATTATTAATAATAATATAAATGGTTGTAGGTCTCTCGTATGCGGCAGGCCGTCTGGGTAGGGGCCAGTTATTCTACCGACAAGCAGTAGTTTGCATGCATTACTGTGTTCCGGTTTAAAGGGCATTGTAGCCAGCTGGGCATATGAAATTTAATATCTTATGTCTCGGGGTGATGAGGGCAATGCAGCGCTACGCAGTGCTTTTTATTAAAAGTTCTGGGTGGCACTGCAATTGTTATGGAAGGCGTGGCGCTTACTTTCAGGTGAACGACTTGTTAGTCTCATCATTCAGTAACATAAAAAAGTGAAGTTTGTGAAGTAAAGAAGCTGTATGGATGTATGTTAATCAATCACATAAAAACTACTAAACAAATTTTGATTAAATTCGAGTATAGGTACTTAAATCCTGGAAAAGGAGATAAGTTTGATCCTGGAAAATCGCAAATACTACAGCGGTTTGCAGCTAGTAACCGATAAAAAGACATAAGACTTAGGCCTTACTTACCCGCGTATCATTTGCGAAGTAGACGCCGGGATGCTCTGTATAGTGACCGTCGCTTGAGGCAAATGGTGCACGCTCCTCTGGGCGGTCGGCACCGACGCGCTCGTGTAGTAATGCACAGTACTGCCGGTGATGCGAGGCGCGGCCGCGATATGAGCTACGGGCACACTATGCACCATACCGCTCGTTGTGGAAGCCACTGTGATGCACTTGGTCTCTTTTCTTGGGAACTGGAAGAGTTACATAGAAAAACTGAGAGAGACAATAGGGTATTTGGCCCGTCAATAATTTGACAGGCTCTGTGGTGTAGAGGTTGGGTAGCTTGAATCAAATCTCATACACCAATGAGGTTACGGGTTCGATTCCCGCGACGGGACAAATGTTTGTGCAAAGGAAAAAAAGCGCAATCATTTGTTTCGCGTCTTGGTGTCGTGGGACCATGGTCCTCATATTTCCTGGTTCCCTAGATACAGGGAATCCTAGTTAGGGGCCAGGAACTAAGTACGTGATCGTTTGAATTTAAAAAAATTAAGTGCTTTTCAAAGTTATTAAAAATAGACACAAATAATGGTCAAAAGTGAAAACATAATCAAAACTTGTTGAAAATATAATAGTTTCAGCCATTTTTTCAGATAGAAAGAAATGGCAATGGCTTTTGTGACGTCATTTTTTGATTGCGGCCTACAAGATGACACAAGCTACGAAAAAAGACGTTTAGATAGAACGGGACGGAGCCTAAGGTCTTCGAAAATGTCCGAAGCACGAAAATTTCAACGTTTTCCGTGATCCTCAGCATCTTGCTTATTAACAATTATGAATAACACTCACGATACTTTTCAAAACCAAATTGTGATATAAATGAATTTAATTCAGCATATAAATTGTCATAATAAAACTTAATTGAAATCGAAAGACTGTTTCTTATTGATCCATTTGAAAATACTTACATTGCTAGTGTTTAATGTGGGTCCCAAATCGAATTCGTCGCCAACTAAGGTCAGTGTATCAGGATTGGCTCCGGTCAACTTTTCAATCGTCTTCCTAGCGTCAGCATCACTCTCGATATTCCCTAGATTACGACTCAAAAACTCTATATCAGCATCGAGCAGACCATCAACCAAGTTACTCTGTTCCTCGTCAGACTGCTTGCAGAGAGAAAAATCATCGTTCTCCAACTTAATGTCTTTTATATCATCCATATTCTCAACTTTAATATCCACCTCAAAGTCACCGACTTTAATTTCATCAACTTTGATCTCGTCCAAATCTTCAACCTTGATTCCATCCACTTTGATATCCATATCTTCAACTTTAATATCAGATAGATCGGTATCCTCCTTCATCATCGGTACGTCTGAGAAATCTTTGGTATTGTCAGAAGGTCCCAGGTTGTACTGGCTTGCGTTGAAATTGTTAGTATCGAAGCCATCTTGTTGTTCAATCTTGATATACTCCAGTTTATATTTGTCTTCGTCTTGTGCGTTACTGGTGGAAGGTACTGGGCTGTCGGCGTTTCCGATATCGCCGCTCTGGGCACGTTTCAAAACATACGTCTTTATTTTCCGTAACATAAACATGGGAACTTTGAAGCCGGAAAGCTCGCCAAGCATTGGCAGTGATGTATGTTTGTATGCTTCGCTTTTTGCCAGTTCTTCAATGTCTTCCAATACCTGTAATATAACATTTCTTAATGTCTTTTATATCATATTAGCGTATTTCTGAAGCACTGGTAGAGTCAGTTTTCGCATTTCTTTTCAACACTCAGACTTCAATTTGAGTATAGGAAAGAAATGGGTAAACATACTTACCTTTTTTTCAAAGTCATGTTAACATAGGTTACAATTTTTAACATTTTTTATTTGTATCATGTTTTTATGACCTTTAAAAGTGCACTTTTGTGCCTATTTAATAAATGATATTTGACTTTGACTTTGACTTAATATAAAATTAATGTTCTGTTTTACAAAAGTTTTGTCACAATCAGTGAACATCAAATCTAGAAAATGGTTTCACAAGCGATCGAGTAAGTCGGCTTGATAATGACCAAATACAGGCGACGATTTGATACCGGCTGCTATAATCGAGTCAGGACGAAACTAGAGATATGAGAGACATATTTTTAATTAAACTAATTATTTAGATGTATTTTATCAACTCGATATAGTTTGATTAACATGAGGTGAAATGATTTAGCATAGGAGTGTTTTTTGCTTATTAAAATGAGAAGTACATTAAATTCCCTGCAGCAGTAAAATTTATGAAAGTGTCGCTTTTCTACCAATTTCTATTGCTTCACAAAAAATGACTGGTATTTGATATTCATGTAGTTTGTACTAATAAGTATAATGTGGTGGGTGAGTGCAGGTTTAGGGATACTTGTAGTGTATGATTCGAACTTGCACCGCTACATCCCAACTATTATCATGCGCCTAACAATGATCATGCGTCCTTTAACCCCTCTTTAATTGGTGAATCATCACCATCCTCCGCTTAGACAATACCAACAATAGGGAATCCGACAACTTTTCAGAAAGTGTTTTATATCAACTACAATTAATATATATAGCCATGAAAAATACTATTTTAATTAAATAACGCTCTAAAAGTACCAAAAACTATGTTTAAATATTATGTTTCAAATATTGCCGCGCAAAAGGTCACATCAAAATTTGTGACGTCATTTGTAGGTAGAAAACGACAATCTCTTCGAAATAAAACTTGCAAAGAGATTTAAATACGTTTTGTGAAGTTTGGGGACGATATTGTAGTAATGGAACGAAAAAAATAGCACAAAAACATTTTATGTGGTGGGTGAGTGTAGGTTTAGGGATACTTGTAGTGTATGATTCGAACTTGCACCGCTACATCCCAACTATTATCATGCGCCTAACAATGATCATGCGTCCTTTTTAATCCCTCTTTAATTGGTGAATCATCACCATCCTCCGCTTAAACAATACCAACAATAGGGAATCGGACAACTTTTCAGAAAGTGTTTTATATCAACTACAATTAATATATATAGCCATGAAAAATACTATTTTAATTAAATAACGCTCTAAAAGTACCAAAAACTATGTTTAAATATTATGTTTCAAATATTGCCGCGCAAAAGGTCACATCAAAATTTGTGACGTCATTTGTAGGTAGAAAACGACAATCTCTTCGAAATAAAACTTGCAAAGAGATTTAAATACGTTTTGTGAAGTTTGGGGACGATAATGTAGTAATGGAACGAAAAAATTAGCACAAAAACATTTTATGAAAAGCAAAAACGTAAAATAAACACATGCTTGACTCACGGCATTTGCCTACAAATTACGTCATACGCTGTGATTGTTGTTTCGTTTGAGATGAAAAACAGATTAAAAATGTCAGAATTATTAGATTTTATTTATTGATTTAAAAACATAAATCATTATTATTTCAGAAAAATATTATTTGAATGATCTTTCTGGTTCGACGAACATTCGTTCTAACTACATTTTAGATTCTTTCTCGATTACTGTCCGATCCCCTATTTGCCTCATCACATGACGAGGCACAAGCCTCATCACAATTCATGTGTGAGATTCCTAGTTATAGGCAAAACTGCACTTAGATTCATTTTCTTGTTCATAGCATATAGCTTACCATAATATAAGTTTTCCCGCCAACAGCATTGACCAGGTTGTGGCTAGCAATCCATTCTTTATCAGCAGAATCAGCTGGATATCTGAGTAAGCCAGCATGTCTCGAGTACAGGCGCCCTCTAGCGTTACCAAGGCCTAACACCTGAAATTCATAAAACGTGAATTAGCTCTTACATTCAAATTAGAACGTTTTTATATATGACGGCTCCTGAGGTGGCAGCGCGGTGTTGGATGACGAAACGATGGCTGGTCCACAAGTCATACTTGTGGACCAGCGTGTCATACACGGATTCTGCTGCAAGGACCAGACTTCAGGGGAATCGTGTAACGCGAACACCGATCCCCGATCGCTTTGTAATTCAAATTTGGAAGGCGTGAATCTTTCAAACTGCAATATCGATCATTTTTTGCGATCGTGATTGGGACAGGGATTGGGAAGCGGACTTTGAGTAGAAAAGTTTGACAATTCCACAGACAAATAACGATCGTAAGACTTGTTTGAAAGCGATCGGGATCGGTGTTCGAGTAAGACCATTCTCCTCCTGGTCTGGTCACTCTAACTGCTACTGTATCAACTTACCTCTTATACTTTATATTTCTCATATTTTTTTGTTAGTTCTGGGGACTTCTCACTCGCCATTCTAGCCTGATATTTTGATAGTTATAATTTATAACTCATTGTTCAATGTTATATTTTTTGACATATTAAAAGATTTGAAAAATCTTGTTTATTTATCTTGTTTTTTAGATCTGAGTCGTGCATTTGACACACTCAATCACGACCTGCTTTGGAAGAAGCTACGAACTACAGACGTCCCGGCTGAGGTTGTTGATCTTCTCGCGTACTGGTACCGTAATCAGACCAACAACGTCAGGTGGGGCTCTGAGTTGTCAGATCGATACCAGCTGTCCTGTGGAGTGAGGCAGGGGGGGCTGACCTCTCCTGATCTGTTTAGCACATACGTAAATGATTTAATCGTGGAGCTGAGCAGCACCCCAGTTGGGCTCCGGTTGGATGGCAGATATGTCAATAACCTGAGTTATGCTGATGATATGGTGCTGCTCAGCCCCTCAATTAAAGGGTTGAGTAAATTGGTGGACATCTGTCAAAGGTACGCGAAAGAACACGACTTAATATATAACGCGAAAAAGACGGAAATGGTGATATTCAGATCGGGAAAGGGGCCACACAATGTGCCGGAAGTCTGCCTTAACGGGCAAACTGTGCAGATCGTGGAGCACTTCAAGTACCTTGGCCACGTCGTGACCTCCAGCCTTAAAGATGACGCAGATATAGAAAGACAGCGCAGAGCACTCTGCGTAGTGGGTAATATGATTGCGAGAAAGTTCTATAGGTCATCACCTGACGTGAAAATTACACTTTTCAAATCTTTTTGCCAGACATTTTACACCTGTCAGCTCTGGACAGATTACACGAAAAAATCACACGATGGCATACGAGTCGCCTACAATAATATATTTCGAAAATTGATGGGCTTGAAGCGCTATTGCAGCGCTTCTGAAATGTATACAGAGGCCCGGGTCGACTCGTTCAATGCCATCCATCGTAAACGAATATCCTCCTTCATGTCCAGAGCTAACCGGTGTAAAAATATGATTATTAAAAGTCTGATGGACCGCGTCATGTTGACGACAACGTACAGACGATGGGTGGCTATTGCCACCTGAATATTTTTATTTGTATTTTTTACATGGTATTTTATGTTATTTTAGTTTTTAATTAATCTTTAAATTTACATTTTTATATTTTATTATTTTTGTATGTGTAGATAATAACTATGGATCTTTGTGTCTGCAATAAAGAATGATTATTATTATTATAAAAAAGATACATCACGTCGGAGTTTCTGGGTGATTTCTTCTCGAGCATTCTAGTGTATTCGCAAAGCACTGGTAGAGTCAGTGTTCGCATTTATTTTCTAGGCCCGTCCTCCAACTTGAGTATGGACAGGCCTAGCGCACTCCGCACTGTAGGTACGAAGCTACAAGTACATAACCGGACACCGACGGCGGGTCGCGCGTCGTTACACGTGCCGCGTCAGAAGAGATAAGAGCTATGCGATAGAAAGAGAGTCGCTCTGTAGGTTAATATGACTGGTAGGTTTGCAGTGCGCGAGCTGAATTTCATTTTATTGCGTCATAGCAAGAGTCTCAATTTGGTTAAATTTCTTCAGAGTGATGCTTCTGTCCCTTAGTATTCTGTAGTATGGGAAAGAAATGGGTAGGCATGCTTAACTTTTGTTTTCAATATCAACATAATTTATGTTACAATATGTGTTGACGTTTAAAAGTGCGTTTTGGGCTTAAATATTTTTTTTTACTTTTAACGTCATAAACACCCGCTCTTCAAACAGAATAATGCAGCAGTCTCATTATAGTTAAACAATTTTTTTTTTCAAAATTGCTAGGTCTTATACCGAGAGATACCACAACCGTATCCGTATTAGAATAAAAACCGTTTTCGTTCAGATTATAGACCACCTTTACCCATTCTCTTTTAAATGTTTGAATCATCATTTAAATTTTGATATTAGACCTAGAGCTCGTCATCCACATTTGAACACCTTTTCATTACAGGTATACACTAAACTCCTCTTTTTACAATCCAACAGTAAGAATGTTACGTCAATATTTAATGATTTTTTGACAAAATACCAATATAGACATTTTTGACCAAAGACTACCGAAATTTAAAGAAGAGTTGTTCTAGCTTATCTTTCAAATAATATTTAGTGCATTCTAGATTCAACCACTTTACATATATTATTATATTATGTTTTGTCTGTAATTTTTTTTATTTTTTTCTGTCTAAAACCATAAGTAAATTTAAACCATATCTATTACTGGTAACCATGATGTGTACACATGTTTTGGACTATAGTCTCATTCCAGACAATTTATGAATAATTTATTATACAGATTATCGTCATTTATAAACTGATATTAATCTCTGTGCCTTAGTAAATAAAAAAATTAAACCACAAAGAATAAAAATTATACTTACTTTATGAGCATGGGATCCCATAATAAACAGTGTCTCCTGTGTTAGCCTTGCTGGGTTCCACTTATCGGGGTCTCTAATTGCTGGCACTGGGGAAGATGTTCCGCTGTCAGATGATTCTTCTTTGACCTTTTTGCGCTTAACTGTAAAGTCTACTTCACTGTCCGTTTCTTTCCTCTTGTTCTGGGTTATATTCTGAAACTGTGTTCTATATTTTATTTCAGGAAAGGCATAAATTCAGCAGTGCAACCCATGATTTTTCATAAGTAAACTTTAATATATTTTCAAATCTACATTTTCATCTCTCTCCGCTTCTCTGTAGGATTTATGACCTACAATCCTATTAAATTATTAAAAATCCGTGTTTGTTACTCATTCATCAAAAACTACTGAACAATTTTGACGAAATTTTATAATTTATGTCCTGGAAGTGCATATAGGATACATTTTACCCCGGAATACCGCGGGTGAAACCACAGGGCGCAGCTTGTCCTCTATAAACATTTTGTTAACAGTAATGTGCTCTTGTGAAAACCCATAGTGAAAACCCTGTAGGTATCACTTTTCCATATGTGTCATAAGTAAGTAAAAGACCTTGCATTTAATTAAAGATATTGCTACTTACATTTGTTTGTTTGATTCCAAATTTTGTGTCAGTATTACTAGACTCGGCATCACTGGTTTCATTTGACTGCGCTGGCTTTTGCGGTGTCGTGTATAACAATCTGGTAGCATCCAGCATTGCACGGCACACTGCTCTGACCTAAGAACAATAAGTCATAAATTCTCGGTTATTAATATAAGCATCCTTTCTGCTTTCAGTAAGTTAGCAGTTTTTAACATCAAAAATAAAACTGGCTTCAGCTGTAATTCTCCTAAAATGTCTGTAATAGGAAAAACAAAAAAAATTTATCACAAACAGACAACATAGACATAATTTGATGATGTTTTAAACTCCTTTGCGTTTTTAAAGCTATTCTTATAACTCTCACCTGATCTTCACTCACAGATTCATCCCCCAAGTTCAGTCTAATGTTGTTAACTGCAGGTACAAAGAATTTCTAAAAATCAGAAAAGATAGGTCATAGTCTAAAATTACATCAATAAAAATCAATTTGAAATTTCGAAAGCACCTTTACATTTCTTTTGTCAAAGACAAAGTACAAATTAATACTATAATGTACAAATTTTATTAGAAAATGCAAAATGGTCTCAACAATCACAATAAATTTTACTTTCTGACTTGTATAAAAGTATGACACATTTAAAAATGTTTGGTCAATTATTATTTAAAATCTGTAAACAAGATAGATAAAAAATAAACTTACTTCAAGATACTTCTTGATGACTTGATCAATCTCTCTAGTGACTGCTGACTGTATGGTCTGTCGAAGCATATCCAAGGATTTGTTTGCACTTGCTCGGAACTCAGCTATTGGTCTTGAATGCGGCTGAACTGGCCCTGGCAGACTAAATCTGCGATGCATAGCTGCCAGAGTGTTGATGGCAATTTGCCGGGTTATAGGCGGCTTCTGCAATGAGCCAAAAAAATCATGTTCAAAAATGGTTTACATAAATTTAAGGAAATAGAATAAATATTTAAATATGGATTTAATAAAAATTTCTTCGTAAAACACTCATTAGCACCACTAATGTTTTTAGTTTCGATTTTAATGAGGAATTATCATAATTTTATAAGTTTCATCTTTTATTTAATAGTTCTATTTTGGAAATATATTACAGCAATTATTCCTTAACATTTTTAAAGCACATCTTTACCATGGACATGACTAAATCTGATTTACATAGAAACTCAACACAAAGGCTTCTCGAACATAAACAGAAATAAATAGGCAAAAGTATATATCGTTCTTTCGGCTTGGGTGTAATTTTCCCACGACCTTCTTATTCAAGGCCGCCCTTGTTTCGATCAAGGACGACCTTGTCCGACCTAAATGTTGAAGGACTGTTTGCATTAATAATATCTTCTACAAATAAGAAAGGTACTCACCGCTTGCATATTTCCCGCTGTTGCAGCCCGCACAGTTATTGTTTTAGGCACTTGGAAACTCCAAGTGGTGGTTGAGCTTTCCGATACGGCATTTTGTTGAGACGCCTCATTTGTATTCCAATTCTTCTGCACAACCATCTCTAACAGTTATCACGAATATTCACACAATATTTTGTCAACCAAATGAAATCATTTTAATTCATGATTTACTTTGTTTGTTCCTTCTACTCCCGTTTCGTTTCCAATTTTCTTTGAACAAAAATCAATCAAACAATCATCAAGAAATCAAATCAAATCAACTTTTTTTTTGTATCTCCTGTTGCGGTGTTGCTAGCATAGATAAATTTAAGACTACTTTTTGGTGTTTTGTAATGTGGTTAACTAGCATTCGCAACATTAATAATAGTAAAATTAATCAAATTAATTATAGTTGCGAAATGCGATGAATGCTAAAAATCATCGGTTAGCACGCGTCGTACGGCTGTATGGCAGTATGCACCTTAATTCCCGCATGAATGCGAATTACGGCGGTCTGCTAATGCTGTTGCAATTGCGAATAGGTGGGGAATGTCTTGCTTCAACGCGAGCGCGATTTGAACGGCAGATTTTAAAATCAATTTTGTGTAATGTTATTTTGTATGATGTTGTAACTCATCAGGCCTATTCATTTGAGGCCAAACACGAAGGATCTACCTAAAACCAATAGTTTTTTTCTACTTTTCAAATAGGTATGTCATAATACACGTTATGTAATTATTGAATTTAGTACCTACGTAAGTTATAAATAGAAATAGCTGAATTCTAAAGAGTAATAGTGACATTTCATACGAACTGCAAAATTTCATATTAGCATTTAGTATCGCATGCTAATAAACAATATTTCGCATGCTAATGAAATTAATGAAAAATAGTAATTATTTCATTACTATCTCGATTTGATGATGACATATGACATTGACTGACATTGACAATTGACAACTAGAAAAAGGGATAGAAAAGTAAAATTATTAGCGATACATATGCGATAAATTGAATAAATAAATGAGTAAACTCAATTGTTTGGAATTAAAACTGTATAAACCCCTTGACCTGTGCCTTTGCTGCTTAACTCCTATTTAAATTGATCCGATTGAACCGAAAGTAAGTATCGTACGTGCGTCATCATAAATTATAAAATTAAATTACGTAGTAACCACGTCACAGTCGCGTAGCGCTTCATCAACTCAAACTGGCCGATGCTCGAACGAGCCAGTCGCTAGGCTTATAAATGTACACATTCTGACTTGAGAATCTTTCAGTCATATCTTGTGAGTGGGCGTAGTGACACGTTCCACATTTTTCACTTATTCCTTTGCTGCTTCAGTAATAGGTAAGACATTTTTGTATCATTGATGTTAAACAATTACATTGTAGTAAATTTTTGTACTTGTTGAACTTTGCAATGCACCCAAGGATTTTTTATTCCATAGTTATTTCTGATGACAATTTCCATTTATGGTATTTTCCTTCTATAAGCTAGCTATATAGATGAACTTTGCTCCGGTGAATTATACAAACATTCAAGGCGATACGGCTTTCAAGTGTCAAGGTACAACTTTGAATACATTGCAAGAAGGTGCAAAAATTTGGACCAAGTGGCCCAAATTTTTGCTCTTGCAGCTTTCTCTTGTGCAATATATAAATGAAAGTTTTTTTACTACTTTTTAGGGTTAAGCTTGCCTTTGTACATATATTTTATAAATCATCGATGTAAAAATTTTAGTGTACAATAAAGAATATAAGAAAGTTCATTTATATATTGCACAAGAGAAAGCTTATTGGCAATCTCAAATTTTATTTGTCAAATATTGCAAAAGCCTTTGACTACTGCTGTACAGCTTAGCTTTATAGTAAGATATGTAATTGTGAAATTCCAAAATAATGCATTAATAAATCTAATGGAATCAGGTGTGACATTGTCTAAATTTATCTCAAAACTGAAACGCAATGAAAATATGTAATGCGGAATTAAACTATATATTTTCATTGATTTTCTGTAATGCATTAATATTTGCTAGTCATTTTAGATGTGTACAAAAAAAAATTGCATAACTAACACATACAATATTTATTATTTATTGACATAGATTTGAATATTATATCATCTCAATATTTGTATATTTAATTCTGCATGCTTTCATGCATCTTATCATCAGGAATTTGATCTCACAATGCCGATTGAGGGTTGAGGGTTATGTTGGTACCTATCACACTTATATTATAAATGCAAAAGTTTGTATGTAAATGTGTTTGTTACCTCTTCATGCCGCAAATGTTTAAACGGATTTGAATGAATTTTGGTATGGAGATTGCTTAGAAACTGTATTAAAACATAGGCTACTTTTTGTTAATGGAAACCGCAGGGCACAGTTAGTCCAAAATATGTCCAAAGCTCAAGTCAAATTCAATGTTTATAAAATTCGGTACTATCATTTTTTCTATGTGCGTAATACATTGCTTATTATCACAAATTAACTTTCATAATGTCAGTAAACGGCTGTATAAACAATTCATTCTCATTCTTCAAGTGACCGAAAGGTCATCCGATATGAAATTTATCAAATAAAATCCATCTGCTGTTCTACAAGTATTAATTGTGTATTTAAAAAATAGACTTGCACTAAATAAGGATAACAGTTCAAATGGCAAATGTTTTTAACAATGATGTCAATATTAAATTTATACTGGATTTAAAAATATCAACGAAATAGTAATTTATCGTGACATAATAGACATTATTACAGAGCTCGGCTAGGCTCTCAAACAAGCATAAATGTGTTTAAAGAGCCAGTGGCTTCTCCAAAAAAAATGTTCTAGTTACAAACTATTCTGGATTTAAATATAAGAGTTGATAATGGCACCAAAAAACTTGATACTACACAATATTCTTGTAAACAGGTTATTTGCTTATTAGAAATTACACATACAACACTTGAAGGATTCTAAAATGTATCCATAACTCATTTTTGGTCATTTAAGAGACTGATTTAAAAAAATTGTCCATGAATGAAATGTTTTATTGTAAGAAACAGGAATGATGTCATTCATTTCAAAACTTCACATACCGAGTTACCTATTTATCTACATAATTTATCTGATTGCAAAAAGTATATTATTATTTATATTGATAGTTATTTAATTTATTAATCATCAATTGAACTAATCTTGATTAAATTTGGCAAAGAAATAGTCTGTAGTTCGGAAAAGGACATACGATAATTCTCATCCCAGTTAACACATGGTTTCCAAGGGATGTAACCAAATCCCACGCGAATGAAGTCGCGGGCAGCAATAAGTTATCTTCATAATTGCTTCTTCAACATTTCCAATTGTCCTCAACATACATATATGCAGTTCAAGATGAATCAAACTTATGTCCACGAAGCTAGTTGAACGATAGCAATCTCAAGGTTTATTGAACCTAGATTTATGTTAATTACTCTGTTTATATTAATAGAGATAATATTCGTATTCTCATATGCGGATGTGGCATCTACAGAATTGTGGTATATCTACTGTCCACATAAAACCAGTTTTCCACAAATTTTGATATTTGCTGTTAGTACTATGATATCAGTCTTTTATCATTTGTGGTTTGCCCGTTTGTCTTAAATGGCTTGTCACCTCGTCACTTGTTATCAAAATATTATTCAAAAGTACTCAGATTCAGACTTACGCAGTTTTGTCGAATTGTTCGATCTAGGTTTCGAGCATATCAGTGCCAGCTTCGCTGCAGATTGTAGAAATAATTGTACCAAAACTTATCATTATTCAATGTTGTTTCATTCTGATATTGTAAGATGATAGAAAAATATTTTATATACTGCACCCTACTTCTCATGTTTTTACTGCATAATATATTTGAATCCAGAGTAAATAAAACGTGTCAAGGCTTTTTTAGATATTATTACTGAGAATATTAGAATGTGAGTCTACTCTTAATGTACTTGCGAGTCTAATTTATCTGTAGAGTTATTTTCTTTCGTTTATTGTCTTCAACACTTATTCATGAAGGTGTTTCCTTATTTCAGATAAAACATGTCGAAGATCAAGGCTGGACCCGTTGTTGACATCCTCGGCGATGAGATGACGAGAATCATCTGGGATCTCATCAAGCAGAAGCTAATTCTTCCATTCCTAGACATCGAACTCCATGTCTACGACTTGGGCATGGAAAACCGCGATGCCACCGACGACCAAGTCACCATCGACTGCGCCGAGGCTATCAAGAAATATAATGTTGGTATCAAGTGCGCTACCATCACTCCCGATGAGAAGCGAGTAGAGGAATTTAAACTGAAAAAAATGTGGAAGAGTCCCAATGGAACCATTCGTAACATTCTTGGAGGTACTGTATTTAGAGAAGCTATTATTTGCAAAAACATCCCCCGTCTCGTCACCGGTTGGGAGAAGCCCATTATCATCGGTCGTCACGCTCACGCCGATCAGTATAAAGCGACTGACTTCGTTGTACCCGGCGAAGGTAAGCTGGAACTTATCTTTACTCCCAAGAACGGAGAACCCGTTAAGCATGTAGTCCACGACTTTAAAGGCGCTGGTGTAGCCCTTGGCATGTTCAACACTGACGCATCTATCATCGACTTCGCCCATTCGTCGTTCAAATATGCGTTGGAAAGGAAGTACCCTCTTTACTTGAGCACGAAGAACACTATTCTTAAGAAGTACGACGGACGCTTCAAGGATATCTTCCAGGATATCTACGACAACCAGTACAAGTCGCAATACGAGGCCGCCGGCATCTGGTACGAGCATAGGCTTATCGATGATATGGTCGCTTACGCCATGAAATCTGAGGGTGGATTCGTATGGGCTTGCAAGAATTACGATGGTGACGTCCAGTCGGATTCCGTCGCTCAAGGTTACGGATCTTTGGGTCTTATGACATCTGTCCTTCTCTGCCCTGACGGTAAGACTGTAGAAGCTGAAGCTGCCCACGGCACGGTGACCAGGCATTACCGCTTCTACCAGCAAGGAAAGGAGACCTCCACCAATCCGATTGCTTCTATCTTTGCCTGGACTCGTGGACTTTTGCATCGCGCCAAGCTTGACAATAACGCCGAGCTTAAGAACTTCGCGGAGACTCTCGAAAAGGTCTGCATAGACACCATGGAATCTGGAATCATGACCAAAGATTTGGCCATCTGTATCAAGGGAATGAATAACGTCAAGAGGTCCGACTACTACGAAACGTTTGAGTTTATGGACAAACTCGCTGAAAATCTGAAGACTGCTTTAGGAAAATGACTACCTGCACAAAAGAAACTGTGCAGTCTATAAGAAAAGCGCGCATTTTATGTTCTCAATTTTACCTCATTATAAGGTAACGTCACAAGGGGTTATAAAGGTGTTTGTAAGCATTTTATTTATTACTTTTACATTTAATATATTGTATACCATAGGAATAAATGAATTTCTAGAAAATTACTTAACATTTGTTAATTTGACCTTCATTTATTTGTAGGTACGAGTAAGTTGGGTGGGTCTGCTTATTTGAATTTGTGATTAGCTAGTAAATAGTAAGTAGTTCCTTGTTACTAAGTTCGTTTCATTACATAGCCGAATTTAAAAATCAAAACAGCTAAACAGCAAGTCCAATGTACGTAACATTTGGATTTTTTGTTATCGTTCATTTATCTCAGCCTTGGGCTAATGAATAGGTGACACGTGCATTGAAAACCTGTTAGTTATCGCAGAATAAAGCAATGTTTCATCATACTCACCCTTTTGACTTACCTGTAAATCTGTAATTTCGTAGTACTTACATGAATGTTGATAGTTTTCGTTGCTGGGTCGCAAATCAGATCAGCTAGCGAAATTAGGTTAAATCGAGCTGAAGCTGATTTAGCTACCATGTTAGTATAAGAACGTGTATTCTTCGATCAAGATTAGAAGCCTGGATTGGCATTTCAGTTGTATTTATGGAATCCAGACTTTCTTTGTATATATGAAATAAATATTTATATCCAACAAAGAGATTCAAGTGATGGTTCAAAGCGAAACAGAAATTACGTAGGAAATTTTAAATAGTACTTGGTTCAGTGTACTGTTAATTATTCCGTGGTTCAGTTCAGGTTTTGGTAGTAGTGATCCATTATGTAGGAATAAGGTGTCCGTGAGGATGGCCGGTCACTATCCATATTTTACATCGAAATAATTATAGAGAGTTGATACCTAGTTGCTACTAGTTGCTACTAATCGTGAAATAATTGCTACCCACGTCATTAAAAAGATAAACTACTTTTTAAGGTGGCGGGCCATTCTGCCATTAGGATGGCTGGTCACCTATCCAGTAAGAACAAACTGCGCAAATGAACCAAGTTTTTTTGTAACCAATAGTTACTACTAGATTGCTACCTTTATATATATCGTTTTGGACCTCATAGCATGAAAAGTTATTATCACTTTACTAGTATGATGCCTAAACGCGTATATAATTAAATGAGCAAATTCTTAAACAAATACAAAATAGGTATTTAATAAGCAGGCGCTACCTGATAGAATTTATCTTACAAGTTGATCTATTTATACATTATGTAATATATGTTTTAAATATACATTAAATATAATGCAATAGGTAAATAAAACAATTATTGCTAAACAATTACAATTTATTAAAAAAAATATGTTCCTCTCGTCTTTAAATATATTATACAATGTACAATTACTTTCGTATTACTTTTTGTAACTCTATTATTCAGGTCGTTGTAACACTGCCATGCATTCCCACACCGTCGTTCCCATAATCGGTGATGGGGCATGCCTGTTTAGGGCAATTTCGTATATTTTACGAGTATACGATAACCAATGTTTGGCACGGGAAATACGAGAACAAATTGTCGAAAAAGTTCACAATACAAACTCATGATAAATTCGGAAATAATTATTACAGCGCAGCCAAATACTTTTCTTACTTGCGACACATCAATCTCCACGGGCGAAGCCGCAGCTAGTAAATGTATAACTTGTAAGATAAATTCTATCAGGTAGCGCCTGCTTATGCTGCTTAATTACCTATTTTGTATTTGATTTAGAGTTTGCTCATTTTATTCTACAGGCGCTTAGGCATCAAAATAGTAAAGTGATAATAACTTTTTATCCTTAGAAGCTATGAGGTTCAAAACGATATATATAAAGGTAGCAATCTAGTAGCAACTATTGGATACAAAAAAACTTGATTCATTTGCGCAGTTTGTTTTCACTGGATAGGTGACCAGCCATCCTGAAGTCAGAATCGCCCGTCACCTTAAAAAGTAATTTATCTTTTTAATGGCGTGGGTAGCAATTATTTCACGATTAGTAGCAGCTAGGTAGCAACTCTCTATAGTTATTTCGATGTAAAATATGTATAGTGACCGGCCATCCTGACCGACACGGAATAAAGTATAACTACTAAAGTAACGGATGTCATCGTGCTCATTAGATACTTACTAATTGACCCACGCTTGTTTATAGACAACATGCGAGAACTACTCACAAAGTATATGGAGCTACTGAATCCGATGCCTTTACAACTGTCCATTGTTCATGTTAGTATGCTTCAATCTGAAACTCAATTCTAAAGATTCAGTTATGAAAGTCATACTCGGTCTTTATCTTTTCGGTATTAGACGCACCGATTGAAACCCCAGCAAGGTAACAATGAATTTTTTAAGTTGTGTGCGGATTTAAAATCCTTAAATATGTCACGGGCCTTATAGGAGACGGGCTCATTAAGGCTTGATGAATATGTTCACGGCCTCTAATTTTGTTGTTTTTGGTTTTGTGACATGCTGTTTTAGTATTATCTTTCCCCGTTTTGGAGCAAACGTACCCAAAATGTAAAAAGGCTGTGAAAGACATACAGAAGAAAATTTCCTAAATTCCGTTACAAAACACTAGAATGTAGGTAGTTATTTACTTCATATGGGTTGTTTCTAAAATATACCTATGTAAAATATTTTTTTAAGAAACATGTGGTCTCTAGCTATATATGACTCCCTGTATTTAGGGAAACCAGGAAATTACGAGGAATATTGTCCCAGAACACCGAGACACTGAATAATATATGTTCTTTTTCTGCGCACAAACGTATGTCTCGTAACAGGAGTCGAACCCGCAACATACGTGGTGTATTAAAGATACTCTGCCCTACCAACCACTACACCACAGAGGCAGTCAAATTAAAACATTGTTAATAGCATGCTTGCATAAAGGATTCTATCTCATGATGTTATTATGTCTCTTGTTTGCAGCTATATTGTGGAAGATTAGATAATTTCTACTCGCTTTAGGTACATAATGAAAACGAAAACGTTTCTGCTGTTATCGTATTCTGTACCTAGATATAATGCTCACCATGTAATATTACTTATCGATACCACAGAATAATTAATAGTACAAGACGATACTTGCCTGTTTGTAGGCAATCCAAGTGAAAAAGTAGGTATTCAAAGATGATTGAGCCCCCAGCACAGAATAAGTAATTAATATGCCTCCAGTCAGGATGCACATCATACCTATACATATACCTACATAGTAGGTATAAATAGACAAATAGGCACCTTTTGATGATTCTTTTTTTGATTGGTAGGTAATACTTCAGAGGTGGTCCCATATAAATTTTATCGAAATTCATTCAGTAGTTTTTGAAAAGAATTGCAAAATCAAAAAATATAAGTTTAATCTTCAAGTCGGTTCTTGTTTTTTTCGTAACCAACTTTCTAAAGGTGGAGGTTTGTATTCGACTGCTTCACCTGCTTCACCCGGGGTTGACTTCCGGTGAGGGAACTCCTCAACGGTGAATAGTACAGACACAACATTTCGTAAATGGATTTAACCATAATAGCCCGTTCTAAATTCCATCATGACATGGCTGATACACCCAGGATTGACTTCCGGCGAGGGAACTCCTCAACAGAGAATAGGACAGACATGAAATTTGAACATGCATTTAATTGTGATAGCCCGTTTTAAACATCGTCATTATGTGGCTTCTAGATCATAAAAGCTTGTCTTTAAAAACGTTTTGAATTAATTTAATTAAAACTTGTTTTTCACTAAAAAGGGTAAAATAAATTATTTTTCAAAAAAAACTAAACCGACTTCAAAACCACAAATGGCACTCAAAAGTAAAAAATAAATTAATATAATTATCATAGGCGCTACCCACTCATATATTTGAAGTCGGTGCCAGCCAAGTCTAAAAGGTAGTAGATAGATACTACCTACAAGTAGTACTTACTATATACATAGTATTTATCTGCTACCTATTAGACTAAAATGCGATGCTAAAAGCGATGCTAAATAAAACCTAAACTACAGACAATAGAAGATTTGTGTTTTAAAATACAATTTTCACAAGATCGACTAGATTGGCACAGAAAAGGGATGAATGGCGTATAAGGGAGGGGAGGAGGGCTTATGCCCTGCAATAGGCGGAATTGAGCTGATGATGATGTTACTTCGGTAGGTAGTAGGTATGAGTAGAAACCTAATTTTACATATTGTTTACTTACCTAATCGGTACCTATGCAATGGTATAAGTAAGTAGTGCAATAGTATACAAAATTATCTATTATTTTAAATTAGCTTGGCTATAATAAATAGGTACTTAAGTATGTTAAAAACGTAGGACATAAAGTTCCGTCAGGTACGTTCTGATTGTATAAAATAGCTTTTGAGTTACGCTAGTAACCTATAGTAAAAAACGACGCAACTACAGTACAAAGGCGCTATTATAGTAGATTATTGTGTGCAAGTTGCTAAGGTATTTAAAGCAGGCGCTTTTAAAACTTTCGATTCTACTTCAACATTCTTGGGTTCTACGAACAGATAACTTTAATTTAACTGTGTAGGTATATAAAGATGCTGAATTTAATTATTTTAATAGAACCACAAATTGAGTGAACCTCTAAACAAATTCTGATGAAGGAATTTCAATTCACAGCCGAAAGAACAGAGAACTAGGAAAGGATTACGAAATGCCAAAGTACCTATAGCTCAAGAAATTTTATGCTAAGTATCAATATGTACTCCTATAACAAAAATTACGCCCAACTATCACATACATAGATCCTTCTAACTAGGATTCCTATATATATCTCATCTAATTCCCAATTATAATTTCTAAATTCCTGTATATCTAATTCAGCAATTACGAGGACCATCTCATCATTGCCAAAATGGAAGCGAATGCAGGTCCCCCATCTCCAGACCCTTGCGAGTCCATTTCTTGATCAGGTGAGAAAGCTTAGATCCCCCCAAAACCCATTCACGTTCAGTCCAACACCAGTAACACAATATCATTACAAATCGATTTCGGTTTTTATAGATGCCGCCAAGTTCTTATATAGATTTTTGTTTCTCGAGATGTGGGAATCTTACTCTTTGCCTAGCTATACCACTAAAGGCCAAGATGAGAAAGTGGTATTTCGGTTTTATGTAAGTACCTGGATAGGTATTAGTTAGATATACCCCGTCAGATCCATGTTAGACATTTCTAAAGAGACTCTGTAATTTTGACAAATTTCATTATTATGAAAGTGCGAATTTTGAGCTATAACGTTGATTAGAATTTGAAATGAAAAGAAAGCACTAGACAACAATACGTACATAATGTGAAAAATAAGGCGTAGGCAATTGTAGCTTCATTGTATAAGGCACTTGACTTATGCCTAATGCACCTAATCTACCTACCTAATCTTGTTATTATTCATTATGACAATGATAATTTAGAGATGTAATGTAATGTTGATGAGGACGAAAATTAGATAACAATGACACGACACTACGAGAATTTCAGAATAGCTGCCTTTAGCTTCATTGTTTCAAGTTATATACTGAGGGTGCTTACATAAAGAAAACAGGTTGTCTTCTCACCGTCTGTTTATTATCATAAGCATATATATAATACTTGTTTAGATAATAATTTAAACAAACATTCTAGCTGAATCAAACTATATTTTTAGAGAAGCTACAAGCTATTTGACATTTTCCTAGATTACAACAATACTTATGTCCATTTGATTGTAAGTTGATTGCACATAAGTCCACTATTAATTATTCTGTGTCCCTACGAATATATATTCGTAGGGACATAGAATAATTAATAGTGGTAGCGAGAAAGTAGCTTTGACATTGCAGCAGCTTTTTTGGGAAAAAATAGCTTCCCAGGACAGGAATTGCATGCGCTATCCCTATAGCCCCTGTCTCTATTCTCAGATCTCATGCACTATCATTACACTGCATGATATCTGATGACTTACCTACCTTATTCGCGCGCTATTGCTACCTACTGTGACCTTAGTTGACCCAATTACCCATGCCTCACCACAGAAGAGAAAATAGTAGGTACTGCGTTACTAACTACTGATCACATCACACCAAAATGAATTATTGGGTTGTCTTGTCGGGTGAGCAGACTTCCTGTTTTCTCTATGTAAACTTTTCTGATTGTCTGATTTCTGTAATCTTGTAAATGTGTGAAACAGCTACTGTAGATAGTATACTTTACAACTACTTTACTTACTTTTTATACTTTGAAGCAGCTATTGTAGATTAGAATAAAAGTGTTAGATAACAATGATGTTATGAAATTAGGTATTTTTGTATCACTTGAATCACCCTAGTGATCTTCCAGCACAACATGCAATAAAATATCTACTCACCTATAAGTACCTACTTGTATATTTACGTATCTGAACCTTTACTTGTGACTAGTTTTTCAAGTGATACTGTAGGTACTTATATGCACTAATAACATTATTCAACTAAATTATTTCTACCGACTCAAGTTCTTATCTACAAATTAAAGCAATATGCTCTACTTTTAATTAAGCTCCGGTAATACCGCAAAATGAATGCACATCAAGAAACCAAGTTACAAATTATGGTAAGTAGCTAGGTAGGTACCTACCTAAGGTCAGCGACATAAGTAGTTACAATCTTTCAATTGTCAATAATAACACCAAAATATACAAATTACATGCAATTTCCCTAAAATGAGTGAGTTTGGCTCAGTGGGAGCTCGTGTGACTTTCGATCAGACGCACCCGAGTTCGAATCCCGCTGACCCCGCACCACTGACTTTCTTAAGCTATGTGCGGATTTAACACTCGCTCTAAAACGGTGAAGGAAAACATCGTGAGGAAACCGGCATGTCCAAGAATTTTTCACAAAAAGTCAAGGACATGTGACATTCACCAACGCGCACTGGGCCAGCGGCAGCGTGGTGGATTATGGCCTATTCTCTCTCTATGAGAGAAGGTCCGTGTCCCAGCAGTGGGAACGTGATGGGCTGATGATGATGATGATGATGCAATTTACGCACAGGATATACAGACTTTCTAAATGCAATATTCAGGGAAATATGACAAATATTGAAGGTAGTCAATCAAATATTCACAAATGTTTAGACACTTTTGTCGCTGACCGTACCTACCTACACTACCTATTGTAAAAATTCATGAACTCGTTTCAGAATTTTCATTACTTGGCACGCATCACCAGGGTTCATCCATATTGAATCAGACAACATACCAACATAACTCTACCAATCGCCTTGAAAATTATACATTCCACAAAATCGGTCTATCCCATAAACTCTCGCCGCAAATCGTTCCCTTTCATCAAAATCCATCGACCATCAACAAAACGTTTTCATTTTTCTATCACATCTTCGTCCCTCGAATAACTTTCTTAGTGAATTACCGGAGGCGGTCGGCGGTTTGGGTCCCCTACAAGACTGCAAGCGTCCCTCCCTTCCCGCCAGCGTTATCCCTCTTGTGCCTCCTCTACACGTCGGCGGACGCGTCCGCCGATACCATCGGCGGACGCGTCCGCCTACGTGTAGAGGGAGTGATTTGCTCGTCTGTGGTAGGTATTTGACGTCGGCAGACGCGTCCGGCACTTATCCGTTTGTTGTCGGTTTTTGTTGCACGGATCAAAGGGATCTGGCGCGGGCGCCCGGCGCGAGCGTGCGGTGTGTCCACACGTCTGACGACGCATCAGTGTTCAGCGGGAAGCGAGTGAGAGTGCACGCGTGATTTTCGCCGTTCTTTTTTACCTACCGCCGTTTTTTTCTTGCTTGTTGAAATGGCAAACATGAGCACAGAGGAAACATTTAAATTTCTGGAGCTGTATCAAGCAGAAAACTGCCTGTGGAATCCCAAAAATAAATACCACAAAAATAAAAATGTTGTAATTACACAATTCATTCATTTTATTTAACTATCTACTTACAAATTCAGTTGAGTTTACTGTAAATTGGTTATTAGATATTAACAATGTGGATTTATGACGGGTAGGCAATTGTTATTTTAGTTCGAATTAAAGCCGCATTGAAACACGGTCAAAGTTATAATACAGTTTTATGTGAATGGGTATTTTGATCGTGTTAACGCGACACACGACAACTTATTTTGACCACCTGTTATTATGCCCATTGATATAACCACAATGATTATACTTACTTATTTTATTTTTTCAGATTAATGATTCATGGAAACGTATTGCTGATACGATGGGCATTCCAGTGCATGAGTTAAAAAAGAAAAAAGATAATCTTCTTAGTACATTTAGAACGAATTTAAAAAAAAGAAATGCATCCATTCGGTCAGGGGCGGGAACAGAGGATGTGTATCAGCCCATATGGATATTTTACGATGTGATGGCTGCGTTTTTAACAGATGTTTACGAATCCACAAGTATTCTAAATACAGAGGAAAAAGTAAGTAAAAATAAAACATTCTTTATTTTTGGATTATTTATTTATTTGAGTAGCCAACACAACATACATTTCTATATACTTATCTTAAATTTATAGGTATTTAGATACTACTAGATTACTAGGTACTTTTGAATTAATGGTTATTCTCGTTAATATATCTGGTAAATTTTAATCGCGTTTCAACTGCACATGTAGGCGCTCTTCGAGGTATAGGTTGCAGTGGATCGAATGTTCCCGTGTAATTTTGTCTCCAAGACCCTGGTTGGATTAATTCTCCATTGAGATACTTATCTTCTGAATTTGGGGGACTGTACAAATGTTGAGATGTTTTACTTTTTCTTAAGAAATTGTGTAACAAGACACATGTCATTGTAATTAAAGATGCTTTAGTGATATTCAAGGGTATAGGCTTTTTGAAAATTCTGAATACGCTAGACATTATACCAAAAGTATTTTCGACTGCTACACGCGAACTAGAGAGCTTTTGATTGAATAATCTCTCTGGAGTACCAAGAGCGTGATGCCCTGGAAATGGTTTCATAATATGTGTACTCAATGCAAATGCGGCATCAGCTAAAAATACATAGGGTAAGCTTGTATTACTATTGGGTAAGCAACTAGGAGAAGGCAAGTTGATCACATTTGTGTCAATTTTTTGCTTTAAAACACTTTGATTATAGACTCCACCATCGCTAATTCGCCCTGGGCAACCTATATCTACAAACATAAAGCAGTAGTCACTATCAACTAGTGCTAAGAGTACAATACTGAAATGCCCTTTATAATTGAAGTACTCCGTTGCGGTATTGGGTGGCGGTAGAATCATGACATGTTTCCCATCTAAAGCGCCAATACAATGAGGAAAATTAAATCCTTTTGCCTTTGCAAGCCATTCATCCGTAGTGTTAGGTATCTGAAAATAAAAATATATAGTCAATTTAAAAAAAAAAAACGCTGGTTTGCTCTTTAATGTAATATTATTATTTAAATATATTTTTATTGAATTTTTTCTTTCCCAGACACAACCTGATTTGTATGAAGAGGATAGCGCTTCTAACGTGCAGGTTAGTGATAATATTCCGGATGCTAAAAACGAAGACCATAATGATGCCGACATCCCTACTACATCTCAAAACAAACCAATTATTCAGTCACAAAAACGTCGTGCTAAAGATCCACCCGAAATGCAAGAAGCCAATAAAAAAATGAGTACTGCTTTTACAGCATTAAATAAAGCATTGGCTAACAAAGAAAACATAAAAGAAGAAGACGAATGCGATTTATTTTGTAAAATGTTGGCAAAACAAATAAGGGAGTATCCAAAACTTGAAAGGGAAGAAATAATGTACGAGCTTCATGGTGTTATGATGAACAGACGTCGTCGTTACAACACGATGCAGGGTAGATCATATGCTGTTTCTTCTCCTTCACAAATAATCCTCAGTCGACCTAGCACGAGCAACAGCATGTATCTATCAACACCGTCACCTGTATACGTAGTAGACTCCCCCCATTCAGTTCAGTCACCACCACAAAATACGGCCAATCAACAAACCGAAATGGTTAACATTATTTCACAAGAAGTACTTGTACCACAAACAAGTAAAATGTATTACGAAAGCTGTTTAAATATGACGGACGATAATAACACCGATCACCCTTAATTTGTCAAAGCAAACTGAAAGTACCTACTTACCTATTTGTCAAAGCAAAGTTTTTTGTAAACTGTTGATTATTCATTACAATACAATTAATAATAAAGATTTTGGATTAAATTATGTGGTTTACCTTCACTAAATCCTTTAACACGTTATTGAGCGCTAAACATACTTCAGGAACAATAATGGATATAACTTGGCTTGAAATTTTAAACAGGTAATGCAAGCTTCTATAGCTATCACCAGTAGCTAAATATCTTAATGTTACTGCCAAACGCACTTTCACTGGAATGGCATCCCTCCAATCTGTATCTTTTTTAGCAATCGTTGGAGATATCTTTTGTAGTAAATATTCAAAATCGCTGCTAGACATTCGAACAAAATTATTAAATTCTCCAGAGGGCTCTGCATATAGTTCTGCAAACTGGTTTTCCATGCTATTCCTGCGAAGAAACAGAGTAATGTAAGAAGTCGTTACCTACGTTAAAAAAAACTTTTTAGAAAAGAGAACCGACTTCAAAAACACTAACCCGTAAGAATATCCAAGTATATTGCCGAAGGTCATCATTAAACTAAGAAGTATTATATACTATAACCTCTACCTAAATGTAACAAATCCTTTTATGAAAACCGCAAACATACATACAAACATACAGGTCAAACTGAGAACCTTCTTTTTTTGAAGTCGATTAAAAAGCGTACAAGTTATATTATGAATAAAAAAATCCCACTTACTTTGTTCGGTTTCTATGTATAGTCAGCATCCACCACCTTCTTCTTCTCCATTTTTTTTTAATAACTCTATTGCGATAGACGCTTAAATAATACTTGTAGGTACTAAATAAATAAATAGCTGCGGCAGCAACGGTCTCTATATCCATTCTGCGTGCGTACGTGTTGCATCTGACGAGAACCAACATAGACTGAACGACCTGGCGACGTGTGGACGGCTCGTAGAGATTCATCTGCGGATGCGTCTGCGGACGTCTGCAGACAAATCTGTCTACGTGTAGAGGAGGCATTGGAGAGGGCCATTGAAAGACCGTTCGCGAAGCTCACACGGTGGTGTGGTGCTTTGCTTACGGCTTCAGTTTCGCGTGGTTCGCCGTAGCCCGCAGTCGCTGCTCTCGAGTTCCGTAATCAACGCTCCTTTTGGCGCCAATCGAAATACGCGGAAATAACGCACCAACTAGCAACATAAGTTTAAGTGTAAACCGTGAAAATGAACATAAAAGCGAACATGTTTTTACGATGGCTCATCGTAATAAATGTTATGGTAAGATTATTTTTTAAGCTTTGTATGGAATTATTTTTACTGGATTGCATTTCAGGCACTATAAAGAATAAAAAAGCTCTGTTTAAAAATCCTGCAGGTGCTTGCAGCTAAACAACTTTAAGTAACTTAACTACCCAAGTATCTGTAAAGAAATATAACTAAAAGACTTCATTCGAGTTGTGCAATTTAAATAAAGTAGGTAGGTACATATAGCAATTTATTAATTTCACACGAATTATTTTTTAGTTTGTAACTGTTCATATCACACATGAATGTGAGCATAATTTAGCTTATATTTACACACATGGTAGATAAAACAGAATTTACTTCACTAAGCAAGATACATAATTATTTTTGATGTGCCTCAAAACGCAAAATTCATATTCAGCTCAGCTTGAGACATTTAATGCACATGCAAATTGATGGCCAGTTTGCTAGACCTCCTACGTAGAGAGCTCTATTTAAAATTATTGGCTTGATAGAGCACGTAGACACAAAATAAATAGGTAGACGTGGTTTAAACCAGCTCTAGGTTTGTACATAAAGCTATCTATAGTGATATCCACTTTAATGATTATCTTTAAAAACCAGGTAGACTCACGTTGTAATATGATACTAGAATTACATACTTAATTAGGTACTTTTCATCCGTACAAGGACATATTTTCAGGACAAGGATATATCAAGGGTATATTTTCCGAAACTTGGGAGTTATATCGACAGTCATAACATGAGTGAATTAAAAGCCGACGATTGTTTTCATTTTCAAACAACTAAATGATGTAGGCTAACTCTAGATGTAGGATCAAAGAACCATCGATCAAGATTCTGATGACGCCCCGTGCAGATTCTAAACACGTGTTGATTAGCTGTTTATGAGGTCTATGGTGGAGTACCACCTACTTACTATCTATAAAACTTTCGTAGGTAGGTACCTACTTACAATTAGTCAAAGTCGCAATGCAACGCAAATTTTAGACAGTTATCGCATAGGTTTATGTAGAGTTCGAAATTTCTTCTAATTAAGAAGTTACAGCATATAAGTATTCTATATTTTTTACACACTGCACATACCTATTGTTATAGGAGAGACAGGTTATCTTTCGCATATTGCAGATAGACACAAAAGTCATGACAAAACAAAACTTACTATAAACGCCATGCGCCTAAACCCCTCCAAAAAACGAATAAAAAAACATACCGCCCATATTACATATCTATCTATCACGCATCCGTCAAAACAAATTGTAATCTACAAGCTAATAGCAAGCAAGACACGGGCATTTAATCCCATTAACATAAGATAATCATCTATGTTGGATAACTGTACGCTCCATGTTGATGTTGCAATCGGAGACGCCCAGAAGCGTTCGATTGCCGACATTGCTGTAACGTCAAACTTGCCGATCAAATATGTTGTTGTTGTACAATCGAGGTATAAAACCAGTCATAAATTATATGAACAGAACTGTTAGCTTTCTTTGTTGGATGTCAGTTTTCCCGTTTTTCTTCTATGAATACCGGGAGGTGGGCCTTTCTCTACATACGTATGTATAAGTAAACGCCTTCCTTATGATAATACAAGTTATGTTTTTGTTAGCGGGAAAGTTTCTGATTATCGTTATTGTATACGTCGTGCACAACACTATTATAGGTAGGCATGTATGTTAGATTTGTTTAGCAACTAATGCTAACTACAAAAGGTTAAACTTTATTAATTATATTAATTAGACTCAATCCCATTGGTATTATGATTATCTTTTTTATTTGAGTCACTGTAACAATATTGATAATATGTTGCATCAAAAGTCTTGCGTTGCATTTCGGTGCGCCTAGATGCGTTTGAAGCTTTATGTTCAATCCATTGTTGAAACCGGTCGTAAATAATAACTGTAGGTAGTGTTAATGGTTTTTCACTGTCTGTTAAATTTCCCGTTTTGCGAAATTTAGGTCAGTTATATTTTCCAGTTTTTCGCAGAAAGCTATTTTATCCCTCAGAGAAGGCTCTACATATTTCAAACAGAACGTGTGGGATTCCTTGAATTCTTAAAACCAATTTTCTACAAATCTCTACCTTCTGATACTTTGGCGGAATAAAATAATATTTAGGATAACATAACTACGAATAATTTCCACCTATTTAGGTACGTACTACCTATTTACCTACTTGAACCAGGAAATAAAAATGTGCGTGCCATATTATTTGCTCAGGTGTGAAATTATTGAACACTACATATTAGTTGTATCTGCATAATAGTGCCATTGTTATTGTGGCATTCCGTGCAAGTTAGAAATGTGACGAAAATGGTGCAAAATGAAAAAACTTTCAAAAGTTTCAATACAGGTACTTACTTAACTCTTTTCTTTATGCCCATTTTGAAAGATCGCTAACAACTCGCTTGAAATTGGATATCTAAGACCTTACCTGCTTACATGATTGTGACAACCCTTGATACAGAAGTAAAGATCTAGGTATAAAATATTGCATTTTTATGTATTTTTATTGCTTATAAATTAACTGTAGCCACTACCTCGTCTGAATGACGATGTGGCTGAAGATGGAGCACATATATATAAAAAGACGGGAGTTAAGCAATCCTGGCATAGGTTCTTCTGCCAAAGAAAAATGTATTCCTTCCGACATCCTACGTGTCCCGAGCACTTTCCTCACCGACTATACATAAGGGCGTACCTGCACACACCGATTGAGAACCGCTAGACTACCTTGCCGTATCAATTACCGAGTCGCTCGGGTGCGCCCAATTACTAGCTCCATGATTCCTATGCACCTTGTCTGGAGATTGCTTGCCAACCGATTAAAAACTCATTCAGATCGGACAACACTCGTTTCTTGCGTGCGGCCATTTCCGTAAGCATTCATAGCACTTCTGACTTCCAGAGCTTATCCGGCTTTTGATTACTGCATCCGAACGAAAGCAGAGATTGGCTGTTTTCGTTCCCCATTAACATTTGGATATGGAATCTATGGATACGGTTTGCATTTCCGAAGAAAGGCCGTTGTCAAATGTTCAACTCTACGATTCTGAAAGCCGATCTTTCGATGATTGCCACGTCGCTGTGTGGTCATATGTGTGCACAGGGCACATGGTTTAGAAATGCTGGTCAAGTTAGCCCAGGACCCTCTGTCATACGTACATAGGTACAACATACAATTATACCGCTTTAGTTTTATTGATTAAATTTTTTTTTGACCATATGCTTTTTAACCGACTTCAAAAAGGAGGAGGTTTACAATTCGACGGTATGTTTTTTTTTTTTTTTGTGTGTTTGTTACACGATTTCTCCGCCAATTATGCATTGATTTCGATGATTCTTTTTTTGATTGGTAGGTAATACTTCAAAGGTGGTCCCATATAAATTTTATCGAAATTCATTCAGTAGTTTTTGAAAAAAATAGCAAAAACAAAAAATATAAGTTTAATCTTCAAGTCGGTTCTTGTTTTTTTCGTAACCAACTTTCTAAAGGTGGAGGTTTGTATTCGACTGCTTCACCTGCTTCACCCAGGGTTGACTTCCGGTGAGGGAACTCCTCAACGGTGAATAGTACAGACACAACATTTCGTAAATGGATTTAACCATAATAGCCTGTTCTAAATTCCATCATGACATGGCAGATACACCCAGGATTGACTTCCGGCGAGGGAACTCTTCAACAGAGATATAGGACAGACATGAAATTTTTTTGTACATGCATTTAATTGTGATAGCCCGTTTTAAACTTCGTCATGATGTGGCTTCTAGATCATAAAAGCTTGTCTTTAAAAACTTTTTGAATGAATTTAATTAAAACTTGTTTTTCACTAAAAACGGTAAAATAAATTATTTTTCAAAAAAAACTAAACCGACTTCAAAACCACAAATGGCACTCAAAAGTAAAAAATAAATTAATATAATTATCATAAGCGCTACCCACTCGTATATTTGAAGTCGGTGCCAGCCAAGTCTAAAAGGTAGTAGATAGATACTACCTACAAGTAGTACTTACTATATACATATTTATCTGCTACCTATTAGACTTGGCTGGCACCGACTTCAAATATACGAGTGGGTAGCGCTTATGATAATTATATTAATTTATTTTTTACTTTTGAGTGCCATTTGTGGTTTTGAAGTCGGTTTAGTTTTTTTTGAAAAATAATTTATTTATTAATAATATTATATCTACCGAAACTGACTTTTCTCATCATCATTATGCGACCGTGCCTTTACGGCCACAGATGTGAATGTGCGGCGTAAATGTCCCTCCAAGGCAAGGTGCTCGTTACATCCAAGTCAAACGTATAGGTCCGAAGCAATTCACGGAATTTTGATTAAAGTTACATAACTGCGGCATGCAGTGCGGCTGATCTTGGGCGCGTGGGAATCGTCTCAGCCTTTCCGATACAATAGAAGAAGCTGGGCGGTACGTAAGCCTGTCCTTTCTTCACATTAGGCGGAACAGTATTGATCTTTGCATCTTTTTTTCTTTTTGGATCTTTTGCATCGATGGATAAATGGTAGATGGTATGTTATTATGGGTATGATGGATGGTATAATGGATTCAGTTCGTCGTGATCATAGCACATGCAACATTAGAAGATACCAAAATATCGAGTTCTCTAAATAAATCAAATACATGTTGAAAATATTTCGTTTCTGTTAATGAGGTAACTGACCATGACAGTTAGGATATCGTTTTTATCCTTATTCATTATGAAACGGGAAATACACTGCTGGAGCTGCGCGTAAAGTAATATGAAATCTTGTCATCGACCGTGATAAATGCTAAATACTTATAGGTTCCACCGGTAATCTGCCCTGGCGTGTGAAGCATCCTTTCATCATAACATAACCAGTTTGATAAGTTCAATTATTCACAATAAAAATTATAACGGTTTTATCTGTTAAATAATAGGTAGGTAGTACTACGGTTAAGGTTGAGGCCGGGCATTGATCCATACTCGTAGGTCAGCAAGGTCTTTTACATGTAGGTACATATATCGAGCATTGAAGATATTGAAAGTAAAAATAAAAAAGAATGCGTGAAGAGGTCGGATTGTAATACCACAGATAATTTCCTCCGACCTAATTCGTTGCCTTATTACTAGACGAATCAAGGCGTTAGCATAGTAAACTGTCTCCTAAGATAATTTGTATAAAAGCTTCACCACTGTCTCCCACAGTCTCCGACTCCGCAATTAGGAAACGCCGGGAGCGGAGGGTACTCAATTACCGCCGTACTGTTTTTATTGCTATCCCTGTGATCCTCAATGCAATGGAAACTGAGGACAAATACATCTGCGCATAATGCGATCGTAAAGTTTATCGCGTGCTGACACAGGAAGATTACCTATGCTTTGTTTTGATAGTAGGTGTCTAGTAATTTTGTGTGTTCTTTCTAAAATGGGAACATATCCAAGTAGCTAGGCGAGGTTTAATTTAATAACATCTCTGATCGTTTTATATTTGGGTTTATGGTGATATGTAATTGATCCTAATTTCTGCTAGTTTAAAGTTTGATAGGCATGGGGTTATTACATTAATTTAATTTAATAGGTACCTTATTGCGTAGACCAGGATATGCAGAAAATTTTCGAAAATGTTCCCACACTATACGTACCATGAAGTTTTTAGAATTTCTTGAACCTTTTGTCTTCTGTTGATGTAAGCAGTCGTTGAGGAATGTGTTTGTTTGATCGAAGTTCCGCCTTGATTGTCTAACGTTAAGGTTTTCAGATCCGTGAGATCTGCGTAAGACTTATAAAATGTTTATAATGATGATAGGTACAAAAAACTGTCCTTGTACTTAGGTAAGTACAAGGACAGTTTTTTGTAAAACTGTGCTAGGTACAAGGACTTACAAGAAGTCATCGTGTTACTATGGTAGATATTGTATAGTAGATTATATGAACTAAACCATTAATTTGACTTTGTTTTGTCATCTGTGGGGTGTTTGTTTTGATCATGCTTCTACCATTGTCTTTAGTACACACTAAATATTTGTTGTAGATTTCTTCAGGTTTGCTTTGGAGTCTAGATCTAGCAGGTCATCCGTCATTGTTGACGTTTCGAAGTTGCTGTAGTAATAAAACATTTCGTAGTAATCCGTTTGGCTTTGTCTAGCCTAGCACTTCTATTGAAATTGTTTGTTATATGTTGAGTTTCGCCTTCATTGTCTTTACCTACTACCGGCTACGTTGTGAGTTTGTTGCACTATCCTCGTAATAGGTACTCAGGAACCTTAGGTTCACTACTCTTCAGAAGTTCTTTAGTTCATTACCTACCGACTTGATACCTACATTACCTTCTTTAGTTCCCGAACCTGTAAAGGAAATTATTTCTCATCTAGGACAGCTTAACCAAATATGAGGAAAATTCAGCAGTTCCTTCCTTTGTGCTAAAATAAGAATGGAAAGATTGTAGCGAGATTGTGTTATTTTAATGGACATTTCGAATGAAGGTTTATTAGCTAATTAAAATATTTTTAAATGACATTCTTAAAATGATTTCGCGTTTTTGCCCAGCTTCAAAAAGGAGGTTTTCGAATTTGACCAAATGAATGTTTTTTTTAACTTTTTTATATACACAAATTAGTAAATAATATTAAATAATATTAAATATTATTATTATTATTAATATTAAACCGATTTATGCGTTTCTTTTGTGGCATGAAATAGTAAGTATTCCCGCCATATTTTGGTAAAGATCTAATATGCTCTTGCAAACGGCTGGTTTCGTATCACGTGGATTCATTTTTTATTTTTAGAATGTATTTAATTGTAATTTTAGTATGGTATTTTTTAAATTAGGTATTATAGTATTATCACAGAAGTTGAGCAAACGTAGCTATTGCTACTTTTGACGCATAATTAGAGCTCCATTTCCAAACGGTCAAAACGGAGCCCTATTATTGTTGTCACAGGCCAACTGTATGACAATCGGGTAGCAACAGATTTCATCAATAATTAAGTATTTCAATGACCAAAATGAGTGCTAAGAAATTCATAGATTTCTGATGAGCCCAGGTGAGTTCCAGGCCCGCCTTTACTTGGCAGATAGGCCTCTAACAGTAACTATTTACCTGCTATTGTACCACACACGTAGTAGGTCTGATGTGTTCAACACACACTCAGAACTTTTTGCATTTAATTAGAATCCGTTGTAATTCTAACCCATATCGACTACTCATGCGTAACAAATCTCATTACACCAGCACGCGTGGAACCATAAAAAGCAAGTGAGAAAGTGTTTTGCAAAAAAGTTAATTAAGGAAAAAAAGGTGATGTCACATGTGTTTTGCCGCTTCTTCAAGTCAACGACCCAAGCCAATTATAGTTACATAATAGACTATTTTCTTTTTTTTCAATGATTTAGATTGGTTTGGCAAGCGTGAGTCAATTTCCGATAAGTTTGCCGATAGTGTCATTGGTAGGTAGATCGGTAGATATGCGAAGATAATATGGCCGACTTTGTAGCCATGATGATTGGTAATAAGACATATTATATTGTTAATTTATATTGTTAATTTACAGTATAAAGTGATCAAATGTGATAAAGTGATAATATAAAGTGAAGTACCTAAATAGCTTTATTGCGGTAGAGTAGGTCGAGTAATTCGATTTTATTGGAGTTATTCTGTTATGTGTGTTGCGGTTTAGCTTTTAGCCGGTTTGGGCTAGTTTGTATTTTATATAAGACTGACTAATCTAAGTTTTCCTCTTAATTTCTTTTCTTTCGCGTTATAGGTACATCTACTACCATTTTTTAAAACCAGTTATAAACATACCTATATATTACGCGTTTTTTGATGGATTCGTTGGGAACTTATGGGATGGGAGAGTAAATTTTTTTCTTACCATCAAGTCACACTGTTACACTCGGTGTGATTCGTTAGGAACACACTTGTAGAAATAGGTTGCAACTAGTTACAGTGTGACTCGATAAGAAAAAAATCCCATCGAGTAACACTGTGACACGATCAGGTGTGACTCGTTGGGAACCCATCGTTTTTTCCCCTCCTTGGAGGATTTGGCTTCGCACTTCTTATTTGCCAGTGTCAATATTACGCATTACAATTTGTTCAAAAATTACAATTAAGTGATTATTTTAATGTATTTTTAAAATTACTAAAAATAATGTGCTTTATCTGTATTTAATTGAATATAATAATTTGATATAAGCTTTAAATAAATAGGTAATTAATTATGGTATGAAATGTGCCATTCACTATAAAACGTTTACCTACTTACAATACAGAATACAAAAAAAATGGCTGAGTGTAATGATCTAATAGAAAATTCTTGTTAACCGATACAAATCTCATCGTTTAGTAGAATACAAGATACCATAGCGATAGATTGGTAGATAAAATTCAATTTAACTCTATGGAAATGGAAATAACTTTGCATTCATGTGATAATTGTCAATTTATTTGCGTTCAATAAACTTTATCTATCTAATATTTATGTTTGAGCTGGCAAAGAGCAGTGGAAGGACTCTGCAATCTGCAACTCAACGTTATGGGCATAGATAAAAAATAATCACTAGGTAGGTACCTAAACTACTTTAATGGGATCCAGTTTAGGTAATAATGAAGTTTTTTTGTTGAACTGGAACATTTTTATAAATTCGTTCTATTTTTGGCGAATCCTTTAAGTAGCTCCTACCGAGCATTCGCAACGAACAATTCTTCACCTCATTAGGTTTTGTAGGTAGATACCTACTTAAGATCGCCTAATGTACTTATCATAAGAAAATATGTCGATAATATATTTCCTTCTTAAGTGCAATGAAGTGGTTTCTATATATCTATGTACTTAAATGAAAAATGAAATAGATATTAGTTTAGTGCCAATAAAATTGACGATCTTTATCTTCGCCAATTGTTTATTGGGTCAGTCGGTCCTACGAGCGAAGGGATTTTGTGGATAGGCCGACTAATCAATTTTAATTGACCAAAATTCTGGCGTATATTTTGCCCAAAAAATCAGCCTCGATATTTAGCAATTCTCGCTATTTCCGTCATTAGATTTTGTAGGTAGATACTTAATATCGCCTAATGTACTTATCATAAGAAAATATGTTGATAATATATTTCCTTCTTAAGAGCAATAAAGTGTTTTCTATGTACTTAAATAAAAAACGAAATAGGTATTAGTTTAGTGCACATAAAATTGATGATCTTTATGTTCGCCTATTGTTTATTGGGTCAGTCGGCCCTACGAGCGAAGGGATTTCGTGGTTAGGCCGACTGATCAATTTTAATTGACCAATATTCTGTCGTGTATTTTGCCCAAAAATCAGCCTCGCTATTTAGCGAGGCAACGCCGCCGCCAGTATTTTGGGCACGTTGCCGGACGACGGGTATGGGTTAAATTATCTGTAGGCCATTTAGTTGGCTCAACCGATAGGTACCCATATACATAGTACCTATTAATTAATATCTTTTAGTTTAGTTTTTATTTATTAAGCCTTTCATTCTGTTACTTTTCATAAAATACTTTTATTGTAGTTTATAAAAATGAATGCAATATTACCGTGAAAAAAAATAGTAGTACTAGGAATTTAATACATGACAGGTTTATTTGAAACCTGCTTTTTGCATGTTTTATTTCCACTTGGTTTAGACACATCCCGCAAATAACAGTAAGTAACATGTAACAGGAATGTAGGTATAGATGATACTCGGAGATGTAAATAGTTTTACAAGTATAGATTGTTTACAAACATTTTGTGACAAGTGACAACTGTAAACGAACATACTTAGGTACTCCACAGAATACATTATAGTATTATATACTTACTCGTGGAACATGTTGTACAGTTGTAGGTGTGGTTGTAGGTTGTATAAAATGGTTGCAGGTTTTGTCGTTTGTTATACAAAATTAATATTCCGCAATGTAGGGACATCATATTCAACATGTCTCTGGCGGTGCTGGAGACCTTAATAATTATATATTAAGGTCTATATATTAATTAAAATAAATAGCATGCAATGCGCCAATCAAACGTGCCTAAGCATTGGCGAAACTAATAATTGCTAAGCAGTAAACTAGGTTTACGCTGGCAGATAATTATAGAAGTAGAACAGCAAATAATAAATCTGTTAAAATATAGACATTTACCCATTTACCGGAAAGTTGATGTCTGCAAAGCCAAAGACTATTTATTTACTTAAGTAAATGTAGTACGCTTAAAACGCGCGTAAAACGCTGTACGCACTGCTTTGACTTGGAACTCAGAATCAGAATCTTTTTTTTCATCTTATCTGATCCCACTCTTGGGCCTCCCCAGCTCCTTCTATGGATCTTTTTCCATTGCAAACTCAGGCCAGTCACTCTGGACAGCATCTAAATCGTCTCGCCAACGCTCCTGGGTCTTCCTCAGCGTCTACGCCTGGTTTCTGGCACCCATTGCGTGACCACTTTTAGCTCAGCTTAATCCGCCCAACACCATTTAAGCCTGGCACTTTTGTCACCTAAGTCAGCGATACCGGTTTTTTTACGTATATTAATATTATTATGTCGCTCTTTCTCACGGGTTATACACCCGGTCCTAATGAAGGCTTGCGCGGGGACATGAGTCCAACACGTAGAGGCCTCTTAGAGCATTTAATTTAGATATGTGATGGGCAACACTTATCAAGGAATGTCTCTAAGTGCATCATTAGAAGATACAATCAATGACAGCCCCCGATAAGTGCGAGAAATATTATTATTATTATTATGTAATGTACCTAAATTACATAATAATAATAATAATATTTCTAGGTACCTACCTAGACATATATATTTCCTACAATTCAGAAACTACAATTCAGAATTTGAGACGCGTTTTTAGCTATGGCCTATGGCTATGTATCGTAGTCTATTGCAGCTATTATTCTGTGATATATGATGAACGCCGCGTCGGCAGGTGATAGCTCCGAGATATTTAACTGTCGACCCGGTAAAAGCATATAGGCTGATAGAAACAAGTAATAATCATAAACTTGCCGCGGCTGTAATATCAAATAATTATTAAGCACTAACTTTTTCCCGCAACTCCGTCCGCGTGGACAACAAAAAAATGTTACCGCCTTTTCGTTGTTACATAGCCGATTTTAATGTAAAATAATTAATCAATTAATTGTAAGATTTTAATGTAATAATAAATAAAATAAAATAAAATATAACTCAGTTGCAGTTGCATTACGAGTATAAGCTTCTATTGCCCGAAAACCCTATCAAAATCCTTTTAGTTGAGAATTTTGAGATAACCCACAAACATACAAATATTTTAGTACTTAAGTAGGTTTTTTTATGTAACTGGATGACGAGACGAGCTGGTCGTTTGCCTGATGGTAAGCAATACGCCAGCCCATTACAATTACAGCACCACCCAGAACTTTGTACCTTTTAATGCTTAATCTGTCTAAATCCGACGCCAGTTTTGCCAAAATATTTTCAATGTACAGACATGACGAGGTTACAAATCTATACTATCGATAAGCGTAGCCATAAGCATAGCGTAACCATAATGCGGTGTGTAGCATGAAATCAAGGGACCGGCAGTATCATAAACCAAATTTACAATAGGCGAACCTAAACCTTATGGGAGTAGATATTAATGACTCAATTCTTAATTACTTAACACTGTAATTCGGGTCGGATACTCACAATAAGTTAGTGATGTCTATCGTCTTTCATTCGCTCTCTTCTCGTCATAAGTTTATTGGAGAAAATTGCTTTTGACTGAAGACCTGCAGGAGAATCGTCTTTCTCGAACACCGATCCCGGTCGCTTTTAAATAAATCTTTTGATCGGTATTCGTTTGTGGAATTGACTAACTTTACTACTTAAAGTCCGCGTCTCAATCCCTATCCCAATAACGATCAATAAAAGTTATCGATAGTTTGAAAGATTCTAACGCCTTCCTTTGAAATTGAAAGCGATCGGGATCAGTCTTCGAGTTAGACGATTCCCCTGCAGGTTTAGACATTTTCTGTAGGTTTACGTTTAATTTTTAAGGGAAAAAATAAAGCATCTTAAAATATTCGTATTTTTCAGAAAATAGCGGGCCTATTCGTAGGTACTTATTTTATTATCATACTGACTAACCTAGATGTTACGTTTCGATGAAGTCGCATAATTTAGTTTACGACACGAGAAGTACCTACATAGATAGTCAAATCTATGCACGAAATAACTTGATATTTTCTTTTTCCCATTACCATCCAATTGGCAAATGCCAGCTATTTATATCTGCTACTTTCAAAGTTATAGCGGTAAAGAAGCATCGAAAATATCATGCGCAGTATGATGCTGACCGTAATGCAGTTAGGTCGGGCATGCATGGTGAATGGACTGGTCAGTGCAGGTACCGTTGCCCTGCCGTCAATGGCGAGGTCGCCGTGCCTACGAACCTTCATGCCCTATCGATCCATTTCTGTGCACTAAACGCCCCAAGCCATACAACGAATCCCGCCATGGGAATACCCTAGTTACCTCCTTCCAACTTTCTAAACCCTAACCTACATCAAGGTGTCATCTTTAATTCGCAATGAATAGAAAGATAATAATATCATGTCAGATTTGATGTCTAAACCTCTAAACTCATTTTGTCAGACATGTCGACTTATCTCCATCGGTTTGTTTGCGATCGAGACCGTTGATTTACAACCGCAAAAAATGTGCGCTTAATTTTAACTCGATTAGTTTTTGCGGCTGTCAGCGTTTAATTCAATTAAGTAATTACTGTGGCTATGAGCGATGACAGACAGTGTTATTGAGAAGGCCGATAAAAAGTTGGCGGTCGACATTCATCCACGAGTCGTACCCATGGATACTGACCCGGGATCCGATGCGTGTCCGCCTGCAGATGTGGACGTGTTCCACTTGCCTCCATTAGTAATTACTCTAATCAGGATAGCTGTAATTGAATTAAACGGTAATGCCCACACAAAGAGAAACAATTTGTAAGTGTAAAAACTTGATGCAGTCGTTATAAGATTTCTATTAAACCGTTATTGTCATGGATCAGCAGAATTTGCAGTCTCTCATGGCATGAGCATGACTAACAAAATTATTGGGCACTAAAATATTTTGCTTGTTTATTGTGATCTTTATAAAAAACAAAAGCTGAAGTTACGAGGCTACGTTTGAATTGTTCTAGAAAGTGATGTTGAAATGAGAAGTGCGTTGTTAGGAAAATATGACACTTTTACTTGTCGAACAACTCTACTTGTGACAGACCACACGCACGCGTTAAGTCGAGCGTTCGTCAAACTCAAACATGTCCGGCGGTTTCCAGAAATCAATGTTGTTTGGTATCGGGTCGCGGCCGCGCTGCCCTCTTACGAGGGTGGCACCACCCCCGCTCTATAAATCACTGTCCGATTTACTGCGTTTCTATAATATTTGTAATCCGACAACGAGCGAACAGAGCACAATTGATACACCCTACCCTAGCGGCGAGAAATTAATTGGAACAGGTTTTGTCATCGTTACTGCCACAACACAACATAGAATTCGTCAAAATATATGGCGCGCTATATAATTTTAGGTATGTAATTTCATGAAGTACCTAACTACGATTTGGATGTTTCCTATAGATTTTTAACGTTCTCCAAATAAAGAATAAAGGTGCTCTGGTATTTTCTAGAAGACTTCTTATATATAAAATGTGAAACGAGCTAACGAGCATAAAAATAAAAAGATAACTATCCTTCTATGGGGCTTGACCGCTTATACCAAAATATTCGCTTCGTAACAAGCGACTTAACTCTCTTAATTGTTCCGTATAACATCAAGACAGGAAATATCTAAGAACGTGGGCGCTTCTAGGGTTGGATTGCGATGGGCTGACAATATAAATATTATATAAAAACGAGAACATCTAGTTTACCAAGATAATTAATATGACGAATGCGGAAGGATTTAACTACATTCGATTGTTCTTGATAATCTTATGTTTTACATTTTTCAGGAACATTGTTTTCCTAACCCTAGCTACGTCCAGGCCATAAAGTGCAGGATGGTTCGTAATGCTGAGGTATTAACGTTAATACCCAATTATAGGCTGGAGATCGGCGCACGAACCGGGAAAAGGAGATTAGTTCGCTACACTGTAGTGTGTATTATAAGGGGAAGCTCAGGGGCAAATCTTTAGGAAATTGGCAGTTTCTGACCACTGCCGGCCGATACGACTGCCTGTGTACTTACCTACATGTTAGGTACGTAGATATATTGAAAAGTTTATTGAATAGTTTTACGGAGATTGTGGCATTTGTGAAACAATTGAGTTGCCTGAAAGGGCGAACGGAACAAAAAATATCGGATAACCATCATGTTTCAATTTTCTCACTGCTATACTTAGGCGCCCATGTTTAAAAATACCTGACGACACCACTAATCGAATTAGAAAAGCTCCCGATATGGCAGCGTGTGAATGCCCACCTTTACCCGTGACACAGTTGAGTCATCAATTCCTCCAAAATGGGTGAATACAAATTTTATTCGGAACGCGTGCCTTTGAACCGTTTACCATAAATGCAAATAGTCACGGCAATAAAATTCAAAACAATTACTTACGCCTACAGAACATGCGAGGCAGTGTGAAAAGCGGTCAACATCTGCATTTGAGTAGTTACTTGTTCCTTGTATGTGGTTGTTACACGCTCTGTCAAGTTTTTAATTGATCGACATCGGTGCGATGCGATTAATCGATCAAGTGATTCACTGCGTAGATAACGATCTGGAAACGATTATGATATTTTTAAGAGCAAGAACTTTATCAGTAAGTGTATCAGAATATCGAGAGAAAGTGACATTGGAAAATATCCGATAAAAATTGCTTATAAAAATAACTGAAATTGAAAGGGAAAGTAACAATATCCTGTAGAAAGCTTGTTTGTTGTTTACAAGTGTTCTATTTGGAATTTCGAGGATCCCACGCGGTTGTCTAGACGGGTAAAGACGGGGACAAGAGGGTGCGTGCTCAAGGGATATGGTATGAGAATATTGCGAACCAATACAGTCATATGCAATCTTCACAAATACGCGTCGATTTTATGTAGCTTTTGAATGCGGTAGAAATAAATGAAGTGCTAATTTTCGACTTACATTGGTCTAAAGGCACATACACACACACACTATTGCCACACCGGCGGCGGCGAATGGCAAACATTCTAAGGCTCAATAAACCCGCGTGTATATGCCGGCGGCACAGACATGCGGCTTTATTGAGCGTTTGTGCCGCAAGCTCCGGCATAGTGTGAAGAAGCCATTAGTTTACATTCAATAATGAAAAGAACAGAGATTGAATAACTATTAGCAATGATAGTGACAAAAGAAAAGTAGTACTTACTTACTCTGTTTTCTTTCCCAGGTTAAATTTCCACTCAATTAGAATTGAAACTAGAAAGCCTACTATCGAGAAATCAGAGGTCACGGACCAATAATTCAAAACAAGCAGCAATTTATCAATCACTGCACTTGGAACTGCTTGATCAACAAGCAACAAGTAATGCATATCTTCAGATATGCATTACTTGGTGCATAAATGCATTAATAGACCTATTTGAATATTTAGGTTTCGGCAAGAACAGAATAAAAAATACCTACTCTTTATTTGTTTACTACATATAATTAAAATACTAAGAAAGAAACCCTCATCTAGAGCATTAATATTATTATTGGTGGTTGTCTACAAGCAATCTCTTATAGCGATAAGATTGCTCTTTGTAAGTAAGATACTGTAATTTAAATTGTATTTTGGTGTTCCCTATAAAAATTGCTTATCACGTAACAACAGGCAGTCGCAAATCTTGAATAAGCAAGCCAACAAACGAGACGCAAATAAATAATTTAACCACTCAAAAAGCTCTAACAATAAAGAATAAACCTCTTATCAAAAGAATTCGCGTCATTTACGAAAGCAATTCCCTGCACCCTCGGTCAGAGTTCACAAAAGGAACGCAAAAATGTTGTCAAAAGTCGTGCAGCTCTCTTTTTTATATGCATACACTGGCAAGATTTAAAAAAGTTTATCTCCCATTGCCCGGTGAGTATTGTTGCGTTTGGCAAAATCGTGAAACACATCTTCTTTGTAACAGCACCACTTAACGGTTCAACTTTGACCCAGAAAACTTTGTAAGTTGTAAGGTGTAGGTTCACACAAATACTCCCAAGCTATTGAAGCTGGCAGGAGATAACAAAAGATAATCTGTTATGGCTTGTGGAATGGTAACTTGTACTTGTGCGATCATAGTAAGACAGTAATATCTCGTTAGATGAAGTAGGTTTTTGTGTATAATTTTCATGTCTTATTGCCTGTAGGAGCTTTTACGCATTTGATTAAAATTGTAGTAAATTAAAATTGGAGAGGTTCAAAATCGCCTATTACAAAACGTCAGAGTGAAAAAGGTTGTAAAATAACTTGTTCGCAGGGATATAACTAAACGTTTTTATCTAATAAAAAAAGAGCAATGTTTACGACATTTTTTGCATAATTTTTATATCAGAAAATGTCCATCTTCTACTATTATCATAATAGTAAGCACTCTATTCCCTTGATAACTACATGTCACCAACAGAAAAACCGGTACCTCTCTGGGAACCCCTACTTCGCTAAATAAATATGAACATATTAGCATTTCAAGCAATGGGGGAGCGATATCTCACTCATTATGCGATACTTATCAAGATTACGTGAATTTACGTGTAACTAAAGTACATAATATATGGAGATGGTAAAAGGAAAACACGAAAGGTTTAGACAAGTTTGTTTATTAGGACTGTTTGCGGAAAGAAAATATCCGATAAACTTCCACGGATGGAACTTTCCCCATTTCTCTGGTTGGAATATCCGACATTGTATAACGTAAGACGTCTGATAATCATGCGTAAGGTTGTCATTTTGTAAACAGCTGAACGTCGTTTAGCTGTTTTATCAGAGCTGTTTTGTAAAACAGCGGATTAGGTTTACAATTGAACTATTTAGATAGATTAGTATTATTGATATTCCTTTCTTAAATTAAGTATTATTATTTTGAATTATTAATAATAATTTTATCTTCTTCTTCTTCTTCTTTTATCTTATAATTTTATTATGTGCCTATTTTTTTATGTATGAAAAAACCAAATGTTCCACAGTTCCTACACTTAAATAAATAATATGAATATGTAATTATAGAAAGGATGGATCCTTTTTTCGCTAACTTATCTCGCTACGCTTCTAAACTATTCTTCTTTCCAACTAGTTCATGAATAATCATTTACGCAGCTTATAGTACCACTATTTTAATATAGGCCTATACCACCTATACTAGCCTAAAGTAATTAACATTTCCCACAGTTTCATTCCGATTAGCTCTTCATTAAGCAGATCCTACCATTACAGCATAATGATTAAAATAAACAGCATCTTGATTGCATTTCAATCACTTATATCTTCGTTCATTTATTCAGGGATCTCAACATTATCTAGTTTGTATATAAAGGAAGATATGCTACCTCCTCTATGGCATGGGTATGTGGTCGGTCAACGACCACACGTCGCGAGAGCACTCGCGCATGCAGCACGCTGGGAGACTCATGCGTGTCTCTGGGATGGGACCGTGTCATTCCTCTGTTCCCACTCTTTATTGTATCAAATTACTACTGTATCTTTCAACATGATTCTGCCCATTTTCAGCGTGGATTTAGCTGGAATGGAAGTCGGCAAGACAAATTTAGCAACTATGATTTTATTCTTGCTCAAGAATCGGATGTGGACCATTTTTTTATAAATTTCCACGTATATTTTCATTAGATTCTTAAGTTACTTTAATGTTTGTTATTGCTTTATGCTGTTACTGATCTAAGTTATTCCAAATGTAATACTTGCCTTAGTTATTTTATACATGTACTTGCTACTATTAATCTATCAAGGTATCGTTAACTTAGCCTATTGTTATTTATTTTATTTTATTTTATTCGGAAAGCATACAGTGTACATCATACATCACTAAGTTACTAATGTTGAATTACATCTACACCATTTAAACGTTTTCGCCTATTGAATCTTAATATGTGTTTACTGGGAGCTAAGAGTTAAGAGGAATTAATGAAGTAAGTAAATAGATAAAAAAAATATTTCATTTCTACAAAGGAAACTATAAGTTATGACAGTTCAGGGAGTCGCACTAAACCAGTTCTTAGAAATAGTAGCTCTAAATGCGTTGGGAGACGAGTTAAATAAATCGAATTCGGGTAAGTCATCCAGTTTGTTTACATGAGTAGCTGATCTAATGAAAAATGAATTTTGTCTATAATTGGTCGAACTATCAGGAATATGCAAATATATTGATTGCCTAACGGACTTTGAAGGCCCCTTTAGACTATTATTATATATACTATTAGACTCTATCTTGGACAGAAGATGAGGAGAATCGACTTGGGATTGAGCACCATTTAGTTTCGGATGCTGCCGTTCGGATACTCAATTTATTATTAATTAACAAGCGTTTTCAACATAGTGAAATGTTTCTGAATTAGAAAAGAAAAACGTAAACTATAAAGCATAAGCATAAGTTAATTAAGTTTAAGTACATACATGTAATTGGCGCAATACACGCTTTGGTCATAAATACTTTGAGTATAGCGGGCGTCTAATGTAGAATAAATAAAATTCTTTAGTTTGAGATATTTTCTACTTTATGACACTCTCTAGTACTGAGACGCGGTATTGGGTTTACAATACTCTTGATCTATAGCGGTCAGCCATTAATTTACGTAGGTAATAAACTTAAACATAGAGAAAATATAATAATATACGACATATGTGCATGATTTAATAACTTTGCTTCGTTAAGAAAACTAAAAGAATTTATAACCAAGCCAATTGTTAGAGGTTTTGTAGTTTGGACGAGTATGTGCTGACGCTGAGTAATTTAAAAACTATAATAATTTAACGGGAAAATAACATACCATAAGCCTGGATATTTGTATTTTTATTTGTTTCTAAATCCTGTCTTTTAATTGAGGAATAGGACTCAAAATTGATTGTTTATAACGCTCGCGATTAAATTCTCATAGCTAGTAAGTAGCCAAACAAAGCCATTAATTGGATTCCAAAAATATTACGTTTTCATATTCGAGATCTGAATGTGATACAGGCTCGACGACTCGCACGCAACTAAATAAATGTGACTTAATGTTTACCTTCGTTTCTCGATAAAAGCTCAAAATGTTCGCAAGCACGAAAGCTTCCGGTAGTAGCTTATTACGTACGTTGCTGAGAAAAATGGGATTTAAAGCTGTGGTAGTAAGTGTCAATATGGTTTACAGGTAAAGTTATGGTAGACTGCATTAAACCTGCTGTGGAATTCCGAGACGCACTCATCTGCGATGTGCCTTGATTGGCAAACAATGCTTTGTTCATGTTAAGCCATCTCTTCCATATTTCATAACAGACAACAAATCAATTGAATGAGTGGTTTTCGTGGTATGAGCTTACGACCGGCCCAGAATTTTGCCAATGTTTTTAAACTATAACTGTAACAAAATGTCGTAGTGATAAACATGCAAATGTTTTGGGCGAAAAGTAATTTTGTCGTGTTAATACTGTTAGCCGCCAACTGGTTTGGAAAATGTGATCGCTGACACCTACAGGCATGCGAGTAAATAGATTTTGCTGGTATTTTTTGATTCGGCTGCCATTCAGATTCTTTACTGCTTCCATATGTAGTACAAGGTGTAATTCCAATGTAGTAAAAGTCTTATATAGACCCCGTCGGCACAGCAAAAGTAGAGGAGAGGAGGACGCAATTATTGGCATTTCGAAGCCAATGACTGATTATTATTAGTATTTTGTTTTTATTAGTGTTAGTCATATTTTTGTGTTATGTATTATTTTTTTATTTTCTTTTTATGTAGTTAATAATATTTGTATATTTATTATTATTGTATTCGCTATTTTTTACACCATTAAATCGCGTTATATGTTCTATATAGCTACCTATTCTACCCATTCAAAGTTTATAAAATATCATTTTGACAACGGCAAAGACAAAAGTAATGTTTTTGGCCAACAGTCTATGTTTGTATTTACCTCAGATAAAGTATTTTGGCTGTCTACTTCGAAGATAATCACGTATGTTCCACCGTAGCGCCTAAAGTACTCATCCGATTTTTATAAATGTCAATCGATTCGTTATTAAAGTCCTGTGACAGGCAAAAAAACAGCATGGAATACTTTTCAGAAAGTGTTATAAATTAACCATAATAAATATGCATATATAGCCATATAAAATAGCAGGTATTTTAATAAATAAAGCTCTACAAGTACCTAAAACTATGTTCAAATATTATGTTTCAAATATTGCCGCGCAAAAGGTCACTTCAGAACATGTGACGTCATATAAAGGCACAAAACGACAAACTCTACGAAAGAAGACTTGCAAAGAGATTTCAATACGTTTTGTGTAGTTTGGGGACTTTATTATCGTAATGAAACGAAAAAATAAACAAGAATAAATTTTATTAAAAGCAAAAATGTAAAATAAACACAGGCTTGGCACACGGCATTTGCCTTCAAATGATGTCATACGCTTGATTGTTGTTTCGTTTGAGATGAAGAACAGATTAAAAATGTCAGAATTATTAGAATTTATTTATGGATTTAAAAGTATAAATCATTATTATTTCACAAAAATATTGACTGGATGATCTTTCTGGTTCGACGAACATTCGTTCATTTTAGATTTTTTCTCCATTACTGTCCGATTCCCTATTATACTACAGATGAGTCATCTATTGATAAAATGCCACTAATGCCAGTCGGGAAATTATACCTTTTTCTTTTGCGTATATTGCTAAACTACTGCAATAAGACAATAACCACAATATGGAATGTTTTCTTGCGGTTTGGTTTCTCATTGTTCCCTGAGGAATTGTATTTCCATATTTGTGAGAACAAACGCAGCTTATTCTTTTAAACTTTATGGTCTATTTTTTTTTGGTCCGTCACATACAATTTTATGCAACCGATTCAGGTTGTTGACATTTTTTGTGGCATATCTCGCAGACTAAATAATAAAATTAAGCTTTATTCAACAACTAACACCCGTATTCATGAGCAACACTTGTCAAAGTAAACGCATGCGTCCAAATGAATACGGAAGTTAAAAGAACGAGGGTTTATATCAATTTATTTTTAACTTGTACGTATAGAGTTTAGAAAAAAAAAATATAATGACTTATGTGTAATACTTAATAAATTTATGATTTATGATTATGATTATGATTATGACTCTCTTGGATATAATATTATTAGATATTCTGTGGTCTTGGCTTTGATTTTGGTCTTATGGTCATATCCAAAGGTACCTATTACAACGAAAGGGAAGATACGTATTGTAATGAACACGCACGATAATGCGATCATATGGGCTGCAATAAAAACTCATTAGGTACTAGACCATCGCCATTGAATTCTACTTTTTTGTTTCGACATTTATAGGTACTCATAGATTTTCTTGATTAAAAATTAATACATACGTGTAGGTATGGTCAAATTCATTCATATAACATTCCAATATATAATCAAACCAAATGACAAACTAGTCGATAATAAATATCAAAATTAAATTCCAATCGATTTGGAGTGATTCGAACACTAATAAACACATAAATTCACAAACCAACGAACATTCTGCTTTTATTATAACAGGATCCTATAAAATAACATGCTGCGTTATTTTGATAGTGATGATTATGGACGTTTGTTCGTAATCATAATATTTGATCTGACAAACTAATGTCTGCCATTTCTTATACGCTTATTAACCTGAATCTAGTTCACTAAAAACGGTATTATAATGTCTCTTTTTATTTAATTCGTAGACGTTACCAGCACCCATTAGTAAACTGGCTACACACTGGAGGGTCTATAAAAGATAATGTTTATTACTATTTTGTTTACTATTTATGTCGCGTACGCCGCGTCGTGTGAAATGAGCTTGGGTCCAAGATTTCTCGGGGTACTGTTAAGTTTTTGTCGGCTGTTATGTTGTTGCTTCTGCATTCTTGTTCGTATGCAGGTGTTACTTACAGATGTTGAGGCAGGCTTTTGGTGTTATTGCTTCTTTAGTAAAGCATTAAAGCAAGCTTTTTATTATATTAAAAGTTCTGGGTGGCACTGCAAATTGTTATGGGCATGCGTAGCGCTTACCATCAGGCGAACGACTTGCTCCTCTAATCAATAGGTTCCATAAAAAAACAGCTTTGATTGCTTTATCAAAGAACCGACTTTGGCACTTTTTTATTTAGGCGACGGCCGAATCTAACGAGTCATTAACCCAAGAATGCAATTAGTGTCTAATACCTTGGCCTATTAAGTATCTTGTACTGTGCTAATACGAATTAGATACCAAGCTATAAGTATATCTGTATTTTTTAGTTTTCCACAATAGGGTATTGTTCAGTGTATCAAAATAACTCATCTCCGTTGTTCGAAAAAATATACCATTAAGTAGGCATATTGGCATTAACATGAACGTATTATTACTGAATAACAAATATGAGAAGCCCTTATATATTTCAAAAATGATCATTAAAACCTCGAAAGTGTAGTCCCCAAAGTATTTATACCTACTCCTAAATATGTATAGGTACCCTATCCCACAAAGTAAACACTCCAGGCCTCCAGAGGAGGTGCTTGATTACGTGACTCTCGCGGCAATCTCATCGCAATTTCCATACGAGTCACGCTCTCTTGGAGGCAATAATTACAAAATTCACAATTCATTTGTTCACCAGATAAAATCACAGGAGGGTGGCTAATTAAGACTTCATTACGGGCTGTTATGTAATCACGGAATAGCTGAATAATTATGGGTTTTGATATTGATAATGACGATAGAATAATAAAACGGTCATTGTCGCTACACGCAGGCAGCTTGCATGTTAAATTTTCTGGAAACTTTATTGTTTTAGACACGAGATAATAGATAGGTAATACCTGTGTTTGTAGGTAATTAAGTGGTTAAAATCTTGGCTAACTCACCGCTGAACTAGAGGGTAAAGTCTGTTAAATAATGTACTACGTTATCTCAAGTCAGTTATATCTTATTTACGTAATTACTCTTTATAGTAATTAAACCTGATAACTATAAATTAAAAAAATAAAATCCCCGACACAATAAAACATATATAAAAACCACCGCTTAAAAACTGCTTTCAAATAAAAAATCCGCATACGAATTGTTTCACCCGTTTAAGAACTACAGACACATACAGACGGTACCACAGACAGACACATAATAGTGGTCAAACTTATAACACACCTCCTTTTTGCGTCGGGGGCTAAAAATCAAATATTTTTTACCTGAGACTTTCTTGTTAACAAACAAGTTTAACAACAACTTAGCAGGTTTAGTACACGGCGGTCTTATCGCGAATTCTTTCAATATCTTCACTTTTTCGGACTATAGGTATACTAGCGTCTAACCAGCAATATAAATAATTACAATAAGTACTTACATTCAATAAGACGCGTAGAATTACATTCATTACTTGCTGAATAAATTGGAATTGTCAGTGTAATAAAATTAGTTAAGCGTGCGTAGTAAACTGGCTAGCTTTGAAGACAAAAATGACTAAAAGTATAATGGTCGATTTCTAGCTTACCTGTGGCACAGAATATTTAATAGTACAGGTGTGGCAAGAAAGCAGATGTTGCGTACGAACGTAAGAAAACGTTTTGATGACTTTGGGAAGTTAGATTTCCAACGCAAGATTTCTAGAGTAAGTCATTTTCATAAGAAAATCGTAATATTGGAATTGCGGATGTCGAGATGTGATCTGAGCTATCTGATCGTCATTATGGCCATCAAATGAAAGTTCTGTGTCGCCTGATTTTAATCGGCATAATATTATAGTACTTACTATTAGGCTGAGTATAGTAGGTATTTTATATAATAAAGGTTTTGAAGTATAGAAGGGACTCACTCGTATTTGCTTGAAACAAATATTCAATATAATAATTCGTAGTAAAATAATTCGTAGATAGTAGATTAAGAACTTATCTATGCCCGCATGTTCCTATGTTTCAGTTTCAGGATCATATTCTACTTAGATACAGAACAAAAGTTCTAATGTAAGTAAATGTAAATAATATAATATGTACGCACTACCGATAAGTAAATAGGTACGTAAGTCGAATCTACCAGCACACTAAATTAACTACCTACGTAGCCTATCAAAAACGGCAGAATCGAGTTAGGCCATTAACTACAAAATTGGTGAGACTATTCTTTTTTACGTGGTCAGAACCACGGCAAGCAAAGCGAAACCTTCCAAATAAGCCAACAATAATCGTGCACACAATCAAACAAACCGCAGTCCGCATGAATTGCATGATAGTACGGTAACGGGTAAGTTTTTTAATACAACTAGCTTGGACACCTACAAAAAATCGGTTGAACATCGACCGCATCGAAAATGGGTCACTAATTCAACGTGCATGATGATCGATTGTTGGAGAATACAATTACTGCATTCCGAACAAGACTGCGCAAAATCTACAATGATAATAAGTGTACCGGCTTTATACAAATAAGGCTGGCAAATTACTTGTTCGTGTTGTACTGCTCTCCTTTAGAACCGACCAAGATAAATGTGGTAGACTCAGGTCAATTTTAAGTTCACGATACTTAAATATGAGAGGGCTTTATGAATAAACTACGCATCTACATAGTACCTAGTTACGTGAGGACTCTATAAGCCCCTCAACGAACCCTCTTCCTTTTCGTATAATTTCAAGTTTCCGGCCCGGAGCTTGAATAAGTTATACCACAATTCTGAACCGTTGCGTTGCATTAAAATTTATAACTGCGCTCAATACAACATCAATTTTAAAAATCTATTTAAATTTTCGTGTTTTTTGTTAATTTGTAACTAAAGATTTGATGTCCTCGTTTCAACTTCGCAAAATTGGATGTGTTTACTTTTCTCGCTGCCTACTTCAATTCAAAATTTGTGCAAAAAGTGTAAGATCGAATTGAGACGAGACGTAACAATCGAAAAGAGATAACTAAGTAGACAGTTTGTATTCGCATAACTTTTTTTAGTAGAAAAAGCGGTTCGCAAAAAGTGAAACAACTCTATTTAGCATTTTGCTGTCTGGTAATGTTACCAAAATATCTTGTTGTTGTCTGGATGATGGATTGTGTACGTAGGCTGAGCGGATGTCCTCATATAAGCGAAGACAACGTAGGTACCTAGGAATGTCATAGCAATTTGCGACAATGATACAAGATCCAAACACGCAACCTGCTCCAATTCTCAACTTGATAAAGGATCTGAGCAATTCTAGCATCGTATAATTTTAATCACAAAAAAGAAAACTTCTTACTACCGAAGCACTGACTACCCAAGAAGCCAATTGGTTGTTAAGCCTGACAGACGTTAAAACAAGTGTTGCTTCTCACATACACGCCGCAAGCACTTAAAAACATGTTACTTATGAACATTTGCAAAGCCATAAGCATCACAAATCTGCATTCCAAATATGATAACCGAGCGTGAACGCTAATTAGCTTTAGAAGAAGCTTTACTACTGTAAATATGAATGCCAGTAGGTATTTGTGTTTCATGCATTTTAAACAGTCGGCCAACCGCGGTTTATTTATTTTGTGCCTACTGAAGGATAGCTGAGAACTGAGGTACCAGTTCCCAAGGTCGGCTTCTGAGTTTACACAAGAGCGATGCCCTTTTAAAGTAAAAATACCCCGTGTGAAATTAAAAATAAGATAAAAATTTGACGCCCACTACTCCAGAATGTTGGGTTCTTTTCTTGGAAGCGTTTGGCTCAGAGGTTGTGATTAATATCCTTGTGGAAGTCAACTTGTAAATCAGTGTTGAAGGAGAATGTAAAGCACCATTGGAATTCAAATTCAATTCGAGATAACAGAATTTTAAAAAACTCTGAAAGGGAGTTTACTTAACTTATGGCTGGCGTTGCAAAAAAAAAGAGTAGTTGTTTGAATAAAACAGAAAGGGAAAATAAATGTTCGGAATAGTTATTTTAATGCTAGAGAAACACTTTTGATAGATACAATTCCTAATATGTTCCGTTCTATTCCAGATACTGCCATATACCGGAGCATCGCACTTGGGTGACAAATGTCGGTCCAACGTAGACTGCGGTGTCGGCAATGCACATTGCAATCGGGGCGTGTGCGCATGTCAACCTTACTTCGCACGAGTCAACAACTCCACCTGCCTTGAATGTAAGTAAAAAAACGTCATCGCATGCATTTCAGTGCTAAATAAATCTTCTTAAAGTTGTACGTGTAATGTGCAAAGATCGTGCTGAGGCTCCGAAGGACTTCACAAATGACAACACATTTCCGCTGTTACTTTTTTGTCACGTACGCGTACGAGTGGCGAATGGCTTTCGCGGTTTTCACTTCCATCCCGTTGCCATTACCATGATATACTCTTATTATCTAATACTCCTGTGGTAAACGTTGAGGTAAGACAAATTACTTTCACTGGCAAACAATAACCATCATCGCCAGGTCCAGTCATACAACACCCGAAATTATCTTTTGCGTCGTATTGAATTCGCTTTCCATTATTGCGCTTAAATGTGCGGCATCAATCAAATGTCCCTCCTCAATGGACGGTACTTCAATCCTATTGTGCCAATAATGCTATTTGCGCGAAATGCTTGCACCCACCTACCATAACATTCGTATTCAGTTTGCTTTCTCTCCTAAGTTCACTGTCTGAACTTAATTGAATGATCAAGAAAATAACTGAAACAAAAGAATGAAATCAGTTTCGTGTTGAGAAAAAGTTAAATCTATTCTGTCTAGACTATGTCTTTGAAATGATCAGATTAGATTTCGCCAATATCCAATACCGGACCCTAAGGCAACTAAATGGGTACCGACCGCGGTGCTATTGACCAATATCACGAATCGCATCGGAGATCTGGCTCAGATAGTCCTATAATCCCACGCTTGTCTCACTTTCTTTGCTACAGTTGTATCCGATAAAGCAACTGGATCATAGGTGGAGGATTACAACGGTTATTTTGCTACATATGGCCTCTGCAAAGGACCGGTATAGGCCAAAACATTGATTTTACGACGAGAATCTACGGAATTTCGTAACGGTCTTTTAGTTTATGGAAAACCATTTATATGTTTAACTATTTAGTTGGCCACGACGCACGATTAGGTGCGAGTTATAAGGAACTACTTGCGGATGCGTTAGCACACTTGGCCGACCCGTGGGTCCAGTCGGGCGGCATTTCAAACCAGGATCGTACGCTGTATGCCAGTATCGGCTGGCTAGGCGACCGCGACCACGCCACCGAGACGTTATCAATAATCATAATTCCTTTCCATCCTTATAAGGACAACCAAGAGCGCTAGTATAAAATAGGTTCGCGGAAATCTTTGTACACAAGAATCCGCTATGAGCTATTAATGTGTAGAAAAACTTAGTACTTCTGGATATAGAAGAGTGGACAAATGGGTCGTTATTATTTCATTGTAATGCCTTAACGTTAGACTAATTGCTTTCGCTTTACAGGCTGTAATATTCAATTTAATTTGTTTTAGTTTATGTTCGTTTGGAAACCTAGAATAAGAAAGGAACATAAAAGTACGAACGTTTTAGTTTGACGAAGCTATGATTTCATAGCTTCGTTAAACTAAAACGTTCGCTTACAAAAATCATTCAACCATTACTAAGGCTCGAAGGTCCTACATTAAATGTCATTTTGAATAGACTATCAAACACCGCAATCAGGCCAAAAAATCAAAGCTTACATGCATGATTACAAATCGCTAAAGGAAAGATTTCGCGCCTGTCCAAGTCTAGACAAGATAGACACATGGTTGTCATCTTATGATTTAAATGTGCCTTGGTCAGTGTGCCAAGCGTGAGTAATCATCGGATATATCACGGACAATAATACGAACCGTTGAGGATTATCTTCGCACATGACAGCGGTGCGATACGGAGAAAGTGTAAGCTTATTAGCTGATAGGATTCATTTCAATATCATAACAGAAAAACAAGTCTTAGGTAATCTCTAGGCATTCAATCAGATAAAATATACGGTTATTAACCCCAAAGCACCTACGCGTACCTACTTCATCACTGACGGCGAGAATCGTTAACGAAAAAGGGGGAATCAGTTGCATGACCTAGCATAAATGCCACAATTTACAAAATTAAATATCCAGTGTCTTTTTCAATACAATAGAGATTAACGACAATAAATCTTTATTCAGTTAACACAAATCTTACGTACCCCGTATCCAACACATCTGGTTTATTTGTGGACCCAATTTAAGTATGGATGACGATGGGATCGCGCCTTGCGGTCTGAGGTTCGAATGAGAGACCAACGTACCATCCGGTTTGAGCATGGCCCGCTATTTTCTTTAGGACCTACAATACGGGACTCGGGATTAATGCTAAACTACTAGATAAATAGGTAACTTGATTATGATTACCGAATCATCGGACATGATGAGGTTTTTACCGTCCTCTATGAGCTCTACTAGGATTAGGTACACCGGTTTGACATGGCTTAGGTACGTTACTAGAGGTATACGAGTCTCTTGCCTCTATGTTAAACTTGTTAATTATATTGTAACTTAGCTATGATTATTATCGGGTCAGACCAATTACTGATATGATAAGGTTTTACCTTCATCATACCGCTCTGCCAGAAATTCGAACTATATTATTATCTGACCCCATACTTAGCTCAACAAGACTAAGAAAAGCTTCACTTCTGTACAATACAATTGTCTTCTATACAAGTCAAGCAATCAATCTAACTTCCCGTACAAAACATGGACAAACACCTGTTTTAAAAAAATGCATTGGAACTCAACAAGACAAGTTTATTCCTCCAAACGCAGGGCTGAAATTTATGGTTCTCGATCTCGACTCCATCTAAGAAACTATAAAACTTGTTATTATTTGTAAAAACTTTACTGACAGCATTCAGCATAAATCACGAGAGGCAAACTGCAATTTCACTGTAATTTGTTTGTTATATTATCTTAGACTGCAATACACAACTTTTAAAGTATACTATTACTATAGAGGTCTTTGTTATAAGCCCAAGGCATGGAAGCATAACGTGACAGTTTTCGTGCACAATGTATTTCTGAGTACATTAGCCTACATATGGATAGTATGCGTGTGGGCAATCCGTGACGGGGAAGCCTTAAAAACGATATTTTGCGCAGATATGTTACAAGCAACTGAATGCGCCGTAATAAAATGAAAGTATATGAAGCTAAAAGTGTGAAGCCCGTTACGTGAAACAACACAGAACATAAAAACAGGAAACAGGCTGCAGGCTCAAAAAGAATGTTTTTAACAAAAAATGAAGCATGGAAAATTTTTCCAAATTGAAGACATACTCGTATTGTTTAGTAATATTTTTGGTGTTTTCATTTCGTTAGCAGACTAAAGACGCGTTGTGTAAAAATATTAGTCGACTTACCTAACTGTTAGTAAAAAAAAAACAATGAGGTGGACAGATAAGGTTCAGTTGTATTGTAATCCTCCTACACAGTAAGTACTACTGTTTTTAAAACGAAGATGACAAAGTTATCCTTAAAAATTAATGAATTTTTAAATCTTGACGGCATCAGTAGCGGTTCCTCTCCACCTCCAAATTTGCTGAATCAGATGAACCGTCAAAGTGTATTCTATGTTCTCGATCATCATTTCATCGAAAAATCATTTCTTTCTTTCTCGTGTGGGAGTGTGGCCAATTTTGGTGTCGGACAATTTATAACACCTAAAGGCCTCCGACATGGCCTAACAATATATCGACATTTCTATTTCTTAAAGTATGACTACTCTTACATAATAATTATGTTCGAACTTAGATAACTTATTTTTAAGTAAAAACTTGCGTCAGTAATATGCTGGCCTGCCGGATTTGGGTTAATTTGACCTTAATTTTGAACGGATTACCGTTGAAAATACAAATCCTCTTAAAATCTTATTCATTTATGCTTGAGTATCTTTATACATACGTTTCTTTTTATTAATAAAATTATATGCTACCAGTTCCCCTCAACCTTCACGAGTGTTAATCAAATCGACCTTGACTTTGAACGGATTATGATCTCTATTGGAAATCGAAAAATCATGCACTACGCCATCATCTCCTTTTACGACTGTCAGTTCTATGCCAAATGTAATAATAAACGAAAGTGTTCCATTGTACTGCTCGTTTTTAGATTAATGTGCCAAGAATCGGAGATCGGTAAGGCGATAAGCTAAAAGTAAGTGGGATATAAAAGAATTGAAGGCACCACTAATTGTAAGTATAGAGTACATTTAAATGATCCAACTTCGCATCGTCTGATAGTATTCATGAAATTATAACTCGTGTGAATGCTGCCCTCAATTTATTTAAAAACAATAATGTCTTTTTCCTTTTCCACTTTCATTGTTAAACTTTCGCTGACTTTTTAAAGTAATTCCCAAGGAAAGCTATGGCCTTAAACATCCAAAAAGGCATGCGGATATGTGGACATTACGCCGAGAAATTAATGAGATAAGAGGAGACAAAAAATTAAAAGTGTTAACAAGAATCCGAATGCGCATATTTCGAAAATTCCACGCGATTAACCGATGATAGCCATAAACTTTAAACGCGTTCAAATTAATTAACAAGTCAAACGGTATTCGGTGTTCAATGTCTTTAAAACTGTCCTAATAAATTGTTCATGCAAATCCAATGGTGATAAACGTCCAAACTACCGGTCGCATCGCATACAACATAAGGCGGGACTAGATTAATTTATTACTTAATATACTTGAAAGTCACGTTATGCATAGGCATGGTGTTTCTACGAAAGGTTTCTGCTATCTTTATGTTAATTTGGGAATTAGCAAATATGATAAACTAATTTGCAAATACAATGATTTGACGACTGCCTATGAAATCATTTTCCACTCTGGTAGATATTTCTACAATTATTTACAAGGGCATTATTCCCAGTCTTCCTATAGTCAACAAATACATAAGAAGAGAGGTAGTTGAATCATCATATTATTATTTAAAAACAATACAACCATTAGGCATATGAATCAAATATTCCTTGTAAAGAAATTATCTTTAACGATAACAGTTTTAAAATTAGGGCAACTATAAAAGTTTGGCCCAATTAAACTAAGAGCCAACTCCCATATTTATATTCCACTCTACATTTTAACAACTGACCCTACTATACTCGTATTATTTAAAAAAATCAATGACCTCATTTAGGAAATGGTGTCAAATGTAAATAAAACATGAGTGCACCGGTTACAACGACTTTTTACAACAGTAAGCAGAGTATCGCGTAACCAGGGACGGGGCTAGGGGTTCAAAACCACATACTATAGGTATTGTAAAATGTATAGCTTCAACAAAAGAAGCCAGACTAGCAAATCCAAGAAAACGATAAAACGAACCTAACACGTATCATGATAAGGACTTATAATAACGATGTCTCGCGGAGTGCCGAACCACAATGTGGATCTGCCAAGTATCTAATAGCTCGCTTTGGATTCGGTTGAAAGAAGTACAAAGAAGCTCATCAATGACGAGACCATGCGTTATTGAAAACCAGACTAGATAGACGTCAAATTATCAGCCTATCGATATTCTACAGAATACTCTAATACGTAGGGAGTGTGCTCTTCTTAAACTGCACAACTTGATCCCTGAATAACTATTCCAATTTCGGACAACAAAACAACGCTACCCCTGAGTACCAACGCAGGATGCAGGTGGGATTTCTACCAAGAAATCCCACCTATCCATAAGAAAACAGTAAAGGAGTGAAACGCCTTGTCGTTGCATCGTTTGTAACTTTTATTTCCTGATAAATACAGTCTAGGTGTGTTCAATTTAGTTCATTCAATTTATGAATATGCACTAGGCAAGCGTAATACATCTTTCAACGGCATCGTCACTTCCCACCAGAAGACCGTGGTCAAACACTTGGCAAAACAGATAAAAAATGCAGTGCCGTTTAAGGATTATGTGTTTGTTATTTAAAGTTCTGGATGGTGCATGTGGTCAGGAAAATTACCTGCCCTGAAAATTCGTCACAATATCATTATTAAATAGAGTTACGACAAAACAAAATGAGGGTAGAAAACCAGAACACAAGAACTGCCGCGGCCCCCAAATTAATTCCCTAGCTACATCTATGCAGTAGGGCATTGGATGCAAATTGCAGCCACACCCAGCGGCCGGCGAACTTGAAATGAATAGGGTCGCACACGCGGTAGGTCGTGAACCCTGCTGGCCTTCATTCATTGTGCCCGGTTAGGTATTATCTCTGATAAGCCTGGACTGTTATACGGCCTGTTTTTCTAGCATGACTAACTTCACAGATCTTTGATGCAATTTATGCTACGAGGTGTGGCGCCAGCTTATTGATTTGCATACAATGGGTTATGGAGCTAATCTTTAAATTAAATGTCAGTATTAAACTCACTGTAAAATACGTTCTAAATGCTACCGCTATCAGCTTGGTGTAGAGACGATGCACACGAAGACACAGAAGCATACTTGCCAAACAACAAACAAACGTTTAAGGCTGATGGCAAGTCATAAGCTGGCTTCTAAAGGTAACAGACGTATTAGATGAGTATAGAGTTCCTTTACCTGACAATAAAAAAAATCTTCCCTTAACTACCTACGGAATGATGCCCTCGATCTTTGAACCACATATCTTAAATCAATCTTAATAGATCAACTTAGAACTTGGCACGTAAATATTAATTAATATTAAAAGCTATTATTGATGATGAGGAAATGCATGATCGATAGCAAAAAGAAAATCGTGGAAGCAACCTAGAGGACTTGGAAGATGCTGACAAGACGGCTATAGACTTTTCGTAGAGCTAAGAAAAGTAACTTGAAGTTAACACTCTATCTATCAATACTGATGGTATGCAGACATGTACCTATCTACCTATGCCCATAACAGTTGCAGCACCACCCATTACATTTTTATGCAAAATCCTCCGCGGCACTAAACTGCGCTCGTCACACTGATATAAATTTTGCTATACAATTTCGCGAATAATATTTTTATAATGGAGTAAGGGTATTTATATATAAGGGCTTCGTCTATTGCTTAGTTATTTTTTTGTTGCAGCTACATTACTGGGATCAGAATGCGTGGTGTCAGAGCAATGCACCCTGAAGGTGGCTTACAGTGCCTGCTTAGATGGCGTTTGCCGATGCACTGATGGACATCTGCAGTTCAGGAAACATACTTGTCTTTCACGTAAGTATCTTGCGTTTAGACGAAACAGAGTAAATTATCGATTGCCCAATGTGTTTTTTGTAAAACGAATCCGTAACAATTGAATTATTAGCGAAAGAATAATCTTTCGGTGCAATTGACCTATTGAAGAGGCTTGAAATTGGGTAGTGTAGATACTTTTTAAAAAGGTCAATAAACCGATTAATTTACTATTCAACCTCGGTAATCTAAACGCAGCAAGTAAAAAGGTTAAATCTCCCGTAACGGACAACTAATTTGCTATTGTTGACTAAGCAGACCATGAACAAAACAGCAATTAGGCTAAATAATACCCACCTGATAATTAAACCTCATAAACGTTTTTATGATCGCGATCAATAAACTCATAAGTTGGGATCATCATATGGTGTGCACTCACTTGGTCGTAATCGGCCAGTTTAATAGAATCTACCCCCATCTATGGTATGGATGTATTTATTCTTCTGTTTCGACATGAAATCCTAAATGGGTTCCTTATGATTAAGCTTTTTGGCAAATATTTGGTTTATAAGTACGCCGTATGATGTAGCATCATTATATTCCGAAAGGTGGAGGCCATCAGCGAAAAGTGTTCGGTCAAAATGCTACTTATTCTGTGACATAAACAAACAAAAACACCACCGGCAAGCTATATTAGTTGCATCATACAAGAAGCCAAGTTAAGCCACCTGACCGAAGTTAAGTCCCACAACAAACAGCAGTGTCTGATTTCACGATATCAATTTATCCGATTCCAAAAAACGCACAGTGCAACATTAAGCGGAACACTTTGTAATGGTTGTTCAAAAAGCGGAACGAGGCAATAAATCTTTTCATAGTCAAAACTGTCGCGAATACGGTAACGAAAGATATCAACTAAGGAATAAGGAAATTAAATAATACTAGCAAATAGTTACTAGTGAAACGGTAAGAATTCGAAGCTGTTCCTAGCTTCCTATTGGGTTATAATCACATTTTGCAACAACGAAGTATGTTTTAATCGATGAAAAACTAACGCCTAATCATTTGATTCCTCGTTCTTGAAAGTCGTAGGCTTCACACCTGTAATTTTACTAATAACAGGTTAATTACTCCGAATGTAACTATTAACTAAATACGAACATAAGCAACATTAGGTACTGCCTCAACTAATATTTGTCATTGTTCTTTTGGTTTACAACAGTAAATCTCGAGTTTTTATCTTAGCAGTATCTTATTGTGTTTTCTTAAAGATCCATCAACTTTTCTTGAAGAAGTGAGGGATACTTTCGATTTCATCCTCGTTTTATCGGACTCGTGCCAAATTGAGCGGGTCACGGGCAAATCACTGGATCGAAACGAATAAGCCGTGTAATTCTATAAAACTGGAAGAAAGTCGACATTTCAATGTTCGAAACCCAATAAGTAGGCCGCTTGTAATGAAGCCGAAGGTCCGTGAGAAATTGGTCATCGTACAGAACGTAGACAAAATAAGTGGCTGCTGGTGCTTTATTCTCAAGGGATAGAATGTGCCCTATGGTTTGTACGAGTAGTATACTCGCAATAGCAGTTTTCAGTCAGCTTGCAGTCTCAATATTTGTTTCAATTATCTATCTAACTTCTTCTTGTCATGTCAAAAAATGGGTTATGTTCTTAAAATTTTGTGGTCATAAAATGGCGTTTATGATAATGGTATAATTAATCGAGCTAAAAGGATTAGTCAATGAAAATGGTAGAAGTAGGTACAGCACCTAGTATTCGTAGGTACTCACTGTCCGGGCTCCGAAATACACTGCGTAGAGATAAAACAACACTGCTCGAAGAGGCTCCTTCCTTACGTATACCCCGTAAACCAAATAATGTAACTGGCATGTAACTATATATCGTTATATTAGTAACAGAATTTTGCGTGGAACCCAGAGAGTACCTACACCTGTCACGGATGAGTTGCTTCGCCATATAAAGACCCAATTTTCTAAAAAGCCCCATAAAGATTCCGAAAGGCGATAATAAGCCCTTTGTTCAATATCAGAAGCTCGCTTAATAGAGCCTATTTCCGCGAGATATTGTAACATTGTGAGAAAAATGAGGTGATTGTTCTGTCAAATCCAAGCTCATGAGAACCGCGCTTATTACCACTTACAACGTACACATTACAGATCTACTCATCTGTGAGAAATGCTGCGGCACAAACTGTTTGAAACTATTTTGCTGTCAAATGTAGATTCAGTCTAATAAAGAAACTTGACTAATCGCGCTGATATCGCGATCACGAACACCACTGACATTTTAATTCCACACTGACCTTATTTTTTGCAAATCCCCTGGTTCAGTGTACGAATAATTTGGACATCAACTAAACACGCACTATAGATTGGCATAGATGATAATTGCTGTTAACCCAATAAAGTTAGTCCGAAGTTTGCGGAAAAGGTCAGAAGTTCAAATCAAGAAATTGTATCGCTTGAAAGGCCCGTTAGCACAGCGATCGCGGATTCGGAATAATGCCTGTAAGTTACAGGTTAATTCAGTTTATTAAGTTGTCAGACAGTCGTGCAATATATCACTTGTACAGGAAAAGATTGGAATATTATTATCATTGGGTATACTTATGATTAGGTCCGTCGTTTCGCGTTGTTGTCGAGTAAACTACTTATCTAGGTATAAGCAGTTGCGTGCCGTGCTTTACTGTTCCCGATTATCATATAATAGAATAGCCAATCAAATTACCATTTGTGATTTACATTCACAACACTTAATCAAGTTGTCGTTATTAACTATGCATTATTTAATAGGCATGAGAAACAATGCAGCATTTGAATTGCTAAGTAATTCTTTAAGCATAGTGTTTACAAATTGATAAACGGGTTTTCATCGCGAATTTAATTTCCTTTCTACTAAAAGTACAAAGTAATAGCTAGTTGTCTGCTAATGCGACACGCGACATACATAAAGCAAGTTAAAACTGTTTCTTGGCGGCTATTAGAGCATGTGATGGTAGACCGTATGGTCAGCCTTAGGAAAATTGCCGCCAACCACCCGTTGCATCACGAGGTCAACAAATAGGTCTACTTTCCATACTCAATAGGCATCAATAACACCGTAATCGTTTTGCACATAAATATAAAATGCATTCTATTTGCAGCGGCCCCGCCCGGTCACGTTTGCTACAGCAACGAGCATTGCCGTCTGTGGGATAAAGAAAGCCGCTGCGAATTCGTCATACTCAATCTTTTTGGCAGATGTGCATGCAATACCAACTTTAGGCAAAGCGGTGATAAATGTATTGCAACCCGGCCTTTTTCCACTGAAGCTGTCGTTGCTGAGCAGGATGCGATGGACTTCTCTCTCTCAGATATGTCGAACAAAGCTCCGAAGCCAACGCCAAACCACTACCCAGAAACGAAAGATCCATTTGGAACGCAAAAGTCTGATGATCTCAAACCGAGTAAAGCTCCATATTCAAACGATGTTCTAAGCACTGAGGAACACAATCCGTTAATGCAGGCCGTATTAAAAGTACCCGCTACTGCACCAGCTAAGCAACTGCCAGTTTCAAATAGAAAAGAAGGCGAACCAAATGAAACAGTCGGCGTAAACGAATTAACGGCTAACTTACATGCAAATGACCAGCCGGTATACAGAGTTGTCACACAGCCATCGATTGAGAAGAAGTCTAACAAAAAAACTGGTAGTTTGAAGGACCAAAATTCAGGGAACAAGTCTCATAAAACTGGACATCAGAAAAAATCATCTTTGAAAGGTAGGCCTTAGTATTTCTATGAAGCATTTTATTGATTTTACTATATATTTTATGTCAGCGATGATTATGGTACTTTCTTTCTATTCATCGAATGACAATATGTCTTTAACATTTCAGATAAGCATCGCATCCGAACAGACTATGCCCCAGTGTACGATGTTGGACCCGCTTCTCTCGGCATGGCTTGCGTAACAGACTCCCAGTGCCAACAAGTAGACGCGTACTCGAGATGCTTGAATAAAAGATGTGATTGTGCATTTGGGAACAACTCTACGTCTGCTTGCTCAGCTAGGAATAGAGGCTGCTTACCTGGAACGTTTCAAGTAAGTTTAGGGATTCATATAAATAAACGAATTCAAAAAATCGTATCCATCACGTATCTTCAGTACTAGTTTCACCTGAATAATATGTCACTGCTCTTGTGCGGGAATCTCATAAAACATCTCATCATCATCATCCCATCACGTTCCCACTGCTGGGACACGGGCCTTCTCTCATAGAGAGGATGGGCCATAATCCACCACGCTGGCCCAGTTCGGGTCGGTGGATGTCACATGTCCTTGACTTTTTGTGACAAATTCTTGGACATGCCGGTTTCCTCACGACGTTTTCCTTCACCGTTTCTAGAGCGAGTGTTAAATCCGCACATAACTTAAGAAAGTCAGTTGTGCGGGGCCAGCGGGATTCGAACTCGGGTGCGTCGGATCGCAAGTCGCACGTGCTCCCACTGAGCCACACTCGCTCAATATAACATCTAATCTATCCTATTACCAGTTAGTGCATTGCGCGATTACTTGCATCAAGTGGCCAGTTCCGGTCCCACAAGACAGACGAAAGTATTTCAACTTATTTTGTCTTCTATAAATAGGACACAAGAAGTTTTACAATATATTTTTTCTTGTATATAGTGTCGGTCAACTGGCGCCTGCATCAGCTGGTTCTTCGTTTGTGATGGCCGCAAGGACTGTCCGGATGGCTCTGACGAGAAATGCGCAGGCTATGAGAAAGATGCATCAGGAAGTGAGTACCTAGAGCATTACTGGATTTTTACCGAAGGTTACAAGATTGGAATTAACTAAACGTTTTAAATGTACACGGCTGATTGAGCTACTAATGCCTAATCAAACTTTCCTATAAAGATAGTTTCGGAAAAAAAATCTGTGAAACTAAACACCGAAGAAATTATTAAAATTATGTGTTTCCCTCTTTTTCTCATACTTATTATAATCCTAACAGTTATCATTATACCTTTCAGATGCAGTAGGCGAGCGTTGTCCAATGAACTCCTTCCGTTGCGGAGGCCCCGGCGCCCGCTGCGTTTCTCGTTCTGCCAGATGTGACGGCACTCCGCAATGTCCCGGTGGCGAAGACGAGAGAAATTGCAGAGCTACCAAGCGTAAAGGGTAAATTTAATAGAACCATTACTAACTTAGTAGGTATTTTTAAATACTATTCAGAAAAAAAAAATTCGTGTGCTCGAGGTTTTTTGTATGGTCTTTGAAAACAATAGAGCGATGGATTTCTCGCGTTGTACGGTCTTTTTTATTGATAAATGTGCATAAGTCGACATCTCAATTGATGGATAGCGAAACTGTAGCCTCTAAGGTGGAGCATGCTTGCCTATCAGATGCCTATTCACTAGACTGAGGTCTGATAGGCCCCTAGGAGACTAAGCCACAGAGTGAGAGACATAGATGGATTTACATAATTAAAGTATGGGATAACATGACTCTTACCTGCGTTTCTTCTGGTTCCAGTTGTCCCCGACACACTTTCCGATGCGGTTCAGGCGAGTGCATACCCGAGTACGAGTTTTGCAACGCCATCATCACCTGCAAAGACGCTTCCGATGAGCCACCACATCTTTGCAATGAACAGTCTAGGTAAGGCTTTTATAATATTTTAAAGATAACTAACGTGTACTTACCGCACCTGATGAGTCTTAAACAGACGAAACAGCTATACACTCCCAAAATTGACTTGTGCATGGGCGTTGAATCTTTTGGCATTTGAATATCTATTATATTTGCCTATAGCTCGAATTACTAATTTGTGTTGTTTCATCCAGTTGTTTCGTTGTCATCCTTCATATATATTGTACTTACTTATTACTAGTCGGCCTTGCAGCTTCGCCCGCAAGTAATGCCGTTCTCTCATGGCAATTTCGAAAAAAAAAATCTTTTCTTAGTGCACCTCTACGCCTATAGGAAACATAATTTATATTCCACCTACGTTGGTTTAGGCTGTGCGTTGTCTGTCAGTCTGTATTTCACGCATCCTTAATGCTAGAATCAACTTTAAAAACGGCTTATATTTGTTGTTTGAGATTTATTTCGAGAACTCGTCATTCGAATCTTGAACTAATAATACCTATAGTCATCAAATGATAATTTTTAGTTTCAATCTCCTTTCCGTTATCTTGCTGTCTATAAAACCCATAAACTCCGTTAAATCGACAGCCTATCAGTTTAGACACTTGATACTGCTTATGCTAATAAGGCGATATATAATGCGATATTTTATAGCAGAACTACTGACACTGGATATATTATAGTTTCTTGTCCATATCTTATGCCTCTAATTCTCAACTAGCAATGCGTATCTGTAGGGAGGTACAGGTAGTTATATTAATTATTAAAATCGGAAAGTATAGTTGACAACGCTTTCCGTTCATAACATTTTATGAACAGCAATTCTTTGAATAGCGAAATTAAAACCACCTTTTTAATATCTATTAGAAATTGATCTTGGATATTTCTAAACCACTTTCTTTGTAATTAATAAGTAACAGTCTAAAGGAGAGATAAAAACTAGAAGCTGCAGTTTTCTTATTCAATTATAAAGTTTATATCTATCAAAGAATGACAAGACTTTCTACGATTAAAAATTACAATAAAATAATGATAATAGTCAAATTGTGATATGATGACATACAATAAAAAAAATTAGTATCGCTCTATAATGATGCAAACTTCATAGAAAGTGGTAAGAGAGTTAAATACACTTCATCCAATCGAGAACTTGATTAGTTATGTACTTAGGTTAATTGCATTCTCGAAGTACCAACCTATTATACTCGACGCTTCGGGTAATTTTTTTAAATGCGAACATCAAAAGAGTAAATCGCTTGCTTTTCGTCTGTTTCCTGAAAAATATTACTTGCGTGTGTTAAATCAAGATAAATAATAAATATAGCTGTTTACTTAGTCGTTATAAGTGCTACGTCTTGGACCATATCTTAACTTCTGTTTGAACCCTTACAGGGTTCAAATACTGACAAACATAGTCAGATACAAAATGGAAGATGATACAATTTTGTAATTATACAATTTTGCGGGCTAAGGTTTTTTTTCATCGGACTGGGTCAAAGTTTGACCACGATCTCACCTGATGAGAAGCGACGACTTGGTCGAAGATGTACCGCGCTTGTCGCTTACTCAGTAAGTACTTGTTCACTCTTGATTTGAATACACCCAGATTGTATATACCTATGTGGAAACACAGACGACAGCAAGGCATTTCACTTCTTCGACGCTCGCACCAAAAACGTTTATTACGAATACTTCCACCATATAGGGGTGGCGTTGTACCGATCGTCTAGTTGTCCGATGGTAAAATGGTGATGGGGGTTCAGATTGTGCAGTCTTGAGCACATTTTCCGTAGTATATTCTGTAGAATACCGATAGGCTGGTGTCTCACGTCGATGTACGTAAGTACAAAAGCACCGATTTTTATAAGCTCTGGATGTTGCAGATGTCTATAGAGGACGGTGACCGCAGCATATTACAGTAACTCCGTTCCATCAGGCGCTATGCGGGCCGTTTGGTTTATGAAGAAATTAGGCGATCGCTTTCAAAAGTGACCCAGAGGTTTGACTTCATTAATCAAACTTCTGGTAGCACATTTTCTAAATGCACTACATACGAACCTTTATGGACATGCAGCCCCCTTGACCTCTGTTGTCCAAGTCAAACGTCTAGTTTATCTGTACTAGTACGTCAGTAAACAGTCTTGTTTAGCACTCTATTCATTTTACTACCAAACCTTTACGATATGTGCTTGAGGACGGGGTTATTAGTCATTGCTAAGCTAATAACGAGTACAACCTTCCCTTTCCTAAAGTTAAGTATTAACATACCGCTTAACATAATATTATAAATTATTATGAGTCTACTCATACATGAACAAAAGGTGTTTTACTCGTATTACACCAACAAGACATGTATAAATTGATCCACATGGCTTAGTGTGGTCTGTGGCCACGAGCATGAGGTATTACACTGCATTACAATTATGACTAATTGCCACTTGCATAAGAACGTAGCTAGTAGCTACTGAATCAACTTTTAGCGGCTTCATCCATCAAAAGGAGAATCCAAAAGTTAACTGTTTTCTGGATATTTTGTAACCGGCACACGTGTGACCCGTTACGGCCTGCCCAAATATTTGACCCTAAAGTACTTACATAGTACTATCAGTTGTGGTGGTTGTGGTGTTTGAAAGTGTTTGTTCAGATGGTCCCTTGTGTATTTGCAATGTTAGGTCCGCCCCACTTGTCAAGTTTACTGTTAGGCCTATGAACTGTGACGCTTTTGAATACTGACACGTTGATTCGTTCAAGACTGATATAGTCATACATGGTTTAAAATCAATCAAATAACATAGACTAGTAATATTTTAGGTTTCTATACTACGTTCTCGGACCAACCCTGGTAGGGTTACTGTACGCTACATTAGACAGTCTTATCGGGATCAGATAGAAAAGCTGTGTTGTCTTCGCGACATGGCACAATTCCTACATTTCTTTTAGAGTCCGCATAAAAGTGGATTCGGAAGCGATACTTTAACCAGGGACTGCTATGTATGTGTACATTAATTAAGTATATTTATGGCAGGAAACTTGCAAACAAAGTAACAGTAACGAGTTAATTATTATGAGTTATCGCTGGGGACACACCTTTTCCGGCTGCTCGGAATCTAATTTAAAGCATCTAAGATTTATGTGTCTATATAAGACATTTAAAGAGGAAACGGACACTTGTTTAAATCTTGTTAAAATATTTCTACTGAATTACAAAATGTAGTTTTTTTAAGGTACAGAGTGATGAGATGAGCAAGTGTTTCGCCTGATGGTGTTTTTATTAGATTTCAAAGAATCAATGCTTCAGTATATTTCTTGTTTTGTGTATATTTCTTGTGTTGGCGAAGGCTTTCATCAGATAACGTGAGTGGTATACATGTTTGGCATTCTTTTAACGATAACTTGATTAACTTTTCCGGATCCGTAACACAAAATGAAACAAAGGAACCATTATTGTTCGCCTTTTCTATGTATAGTTGTTTCAATGTAAAGTTGTTAGCACCATGTCCCAATAATCATTTAAATAATAAGATATTTGAGAGAGGCAAATATCAAATTAGTGAATATGACATGGTGTTAAAATGTATATATACTATTTATACTCATTTATTCACGATGGCTGTAGGTACTAATGGCTTTTCAGACTTGATACATCTCATTTTACAAAACAATCTCATTTTATAAAAAAAGGAGGAGGTTCTCAATTCGATTGTATTTCTTTGTTTGTTACATCAGAACTCCGTCACTTATAAACCGATTTGAAAAATTATTTTTGTGTTGGGTTCAGTAAAGCTTCAAGGTATATTCGACCTTGGACTTCGAAGATACATCATAATTGAAATAGTTTTATTTTGCTATAAAATGTATACTTGTGTTTTACAGATGGCGTGCCGCAGACGTGTGCCCACTTCGTTGCGGAAACGGCAGATGCCGAAGTACGGCCGTGGCCTGCTCTGGACGAGATGGATGCGGGGACAATACAGACGAAATCGCTTGCACTGTCTGCAGTGAGTAAAACATTTTCTTTATGAGCCGAGCAAGTCGTTCACCTGATGGTAAGCGCCACGCCTGCCCATAGCAGTTGCAGTGCCACCCAGAACTTTAATACCATAAAAAGCACTGAGTAGCAATGCGTTGCGCTCATCACCCCGAGACATCAGATATTTCAGTCTCATATGCCCAGTAATTTTGCTGGCTATATACAATTCCCTTCAAACCGGAACACAGTAATTCAATTCAATTCATTTATTAATAATTCAGACATAATTATCCATATTTGTTAGTAAAAATGCAAGGTAATAAAATGTTAGTAAGTAATTAATCAATTTGTTTCATTAAAAATGTCAAAATAAAATAATCAATAATGTCAATAAAATCAATACAATAATCAATATGTCAACAAATAATTTTAAATCAAAGTCAATATAAAATAAAAATTTAATTCAAGTCTGTTCTAAATTTATTGTGTGACTAGATGGACTATGGGCCTATGAATTTTTACCCAGTGCCTCATGAAATAAGAGTTAAAATTAAGTAATGCTTGCGCACTACTGCTTGGTGGCAGAATAACTGGCAAAGCTGTGGTACCTACCTAGACGGCCTCCCGCATACGAGAGACCTACCACAAGTAATTGATATAGTAAGTTATTGTTATAGTAGTCTAATATCTACTAATTAATATTGAGATATCAAAATGTATGTTTAATCCTCGGAACGTACTCCTATTTATACTAGGGTATAGTCTTACTCAGCTTACCGAGTAAGTAAGCTGAAGTGGCAATGAGCCGGTCACATTTGTCGAAGAACCGATAACCGATGGAGTAAACGAGTTTTACAGTGGAGACCACGTTTAGGCAAACGTAGTGTAGGTCGCGCTACGGCCAGATGGAGCGACGACCTGCGTAATGTGGCTGGCAGTAACTACATGCGAAGAGCCGAGGATCGGGCTCAGTGGGAATTGGGAGAGGCCTTAGTATAGTAGTGGACTCGTACGAGCTGATGATGATAGTATAGGTACAAGTTTACTGTGTGATGAACATCGATATTATTAATATTAATAGGAAGTTCGATATCGTGGTATATAGTTATGTGTGCTTATAAATGATATACCTCGAGATTTACGTAATCATTTCTTTGCGCTTTAACATCAAACTGCCAAAATGGAATATTGCGTGTGTAATCGTCATGATGGTTTATTGCTTTCTTGTGTGAAAATGTATATATACGTCGTGCACAAAAACGTATGTAGGAGTTTTTGATCGTCCAAAAACCAAATAAGTAGAGCACATATGTGGCACCAGATACAAAATTACGGCTGTCTGTTTTGCATACATGGACGATTTGACACGATATTCGATTCCGTTAGCCGGACAACAGCCGCAAACGATGCTATGTATGTTCCGCATCACAATGCTGTTATTAATTCCACTTGTGTGATAGTTACGATTCAAGGTAATGATGTATGCTTAGGTTCGTATTTCCTTCGAAATTATAAAGTTGAGCAAGTATAAGAGTGTGATATCAAAACTTAGGAAGACAGAAGACGACCTTGACTAGATAGAGCGACGATATACGCAGGGTGGCTTGGCAGCGACTGGAAAAGGAGAGACAAAGATCGGACTCATTGGCGTTTTTTTCGGAGAGACCGAGGTACCTATGTCCAGCAGTTAACTGATGCAGGTTAATGATAATGACGTGAACGTGGAGTTGACGTAAAGCCTTGTGGTACCTATGATACTGATGGAAATGTTTAGAAAAAACCTCCTATTCTGTCTACATTTATATCTGGGTTCATTAATATCCTTTGTCGCAGTGTAGTGGTAGGCCTCTTCTGCAAGAGTTCGCCTTAGGAAGAATTACAAGTTTTTTGCCAGATATCAGACCGTAAAAGATTACTTTGTTCCGGTTTGAAGGGCACTTTTCAAGCTATATTGCTGGGTGTTATGAGACTTAAGAGTTATTGTCTCAGAGTGACGAGCGCAGTGAAGGGCCGTGGAGGATTTTGCACAACAAAGTTCTAAATGCAGATGCATCTGTTATGGGCAGGCGTATTGAAAGAAAGAAAGAAATAAAAGACATTAATTCAAGACATACACGCGCCATTACATTGAACTACAATAATATACTATATTTTAACAAATAATACTAAAACTGAACATAACAAAAAAATATAATATATGAGAATAATAAGTATAAAACACAATAAATATATAAGTACTTACAATGAAATGTTGCGCGATGTCAACTAAAGGTTCCGACTCAGCATAAACTACGGTAATAAATACCTTCATAAGATCTACCAAAGATTTCCAGTATAATCCTATAACCGTGACATCACGAACAATAACCAGCTAGTGGACCACCTGTTCGTTTCGACACTCAATTACATAAAAAAACTGATTTAACTGTGTACATTTCAACCAGGCTTTAAACTACACAATACATACCAAAAGAAAAACCATTCCAATCGTAAGACACCGTAAAGGATTCCATTTGCACACTGTTCGCATAGTAAATGGTCGCAAAACGGCAAGGAATGCTATGGGGTACCTCTAAGGGAAGACTCTCCAAATAAGGGTGGCGCTTAGTATCAGTTCGAACTGTGATGGAATGAAGGTAGTCGATAAAGTTATGTAGGTTGCACCTTAGTTCTTAACGGATCAAAGACTATTATATTATGTTATAAAACGACTTGACTATTTGCAAACCAACTGATGTACCTAAAAGATGATTTAGGGCGGTGAGCGCAGTCAAGACAGAAAGGCTACGCAGTAAGGCAACAAGAAGCAAGTTACTTCCTAGGTATAAGCTGACCTTCTTAACCAGATTAGGAAGGTTTACTACATGCACATGATAACATTTATTCCTTTTGCAGAATGTCCAGCACCACCAGCCTCAACGAAGACGCCCTGAAACCCACCAGCACCGACGGAGAGGCTTTAGTGAACATTCCAACTAGTGGATCTCAATGCTCAAATAACATTAACATTAAATTCAGATAGTAAAACAGAATTTGAAAAGTAGCCTATGTAGTAACCGTTAAGTAGACAAAGTATTTTTTGATACATCGAGTAAAAGTAGATACGAGTATTTTGTGGAAACCAGTAGGTGTGTAAGAGTATTTTGATGAAGTCCGTCATGATTTACGGGGCATATGTTCTCGGGTGATGAGCGCAATGCTACGCAGTACTTTGTATTAAAAGTTCTGGGTAGCACTGCAATTGTTATGGGCGAGCAGGGCGCTTATTACCAGGTGAAAGGTATCGCTCATCTCACTGCTCAAAATACCTAAAGATACTTTTCAACCAGAAAAATACAAACACTGGGATTATAGAATTCAGTTAACATTCTGTAAGTAACCTAATACGTACCAGTTTAGTCGAAATGTCAAGCTCATTCGGTATCGGCTATCGGCAGCGGTATCGGTAATAAATAATAGATACTTGTTACCGCTAATATTTTCATCAGTACGCGATACGCGATATGCTTTGCGTAACACAGATATTTTATGCAGTACTTGAAGAAATTGTCTAATACTCAATTTAGCTACTACCTACAGCGTCTTCCTCTTATCCCCTATATTTAAAGACACAGCACTTTTTCCCAGTATTTTTCAATAGTATTGAAGGTCCTCATAAATAGTTTTAGGCCACTGTGTATGCAATAAGACTGAAGAGTGATACTCTGCCACTTTAACGAAGTAAGAAGTCAGCGTTCCATCTCCTGATTGCTTTAGAATTTAGAATTGTAAATAGCGGCACTATTTTTAACGCACTCGAGTATATTTTGAATTAATTTATTCTTTACTTTTGTAATATTCGTAAGTTGGACTTGTTTTGGCAGCATTATTTTCATTTCGAAGGATGTTAGGTAGAATTCTGCTAGTCGTTTTTGATCCGGATTTTAATACGCTATACCGCTACATTATTAAATCCAATTCAACATTTTAACTAACCATTCGGTTTATACAACTATAGTTTTTTTTAATTGTCATTAGATATACTGAATTAAATCTAAAATAAACCCCACATATTAGCTATTGAAGTATCTTGGTCTCGTTTTTCAAATTTTCTTGCTCTTGCTCATTTTTACAACCGGAATCCTGTAGAATAACATCTTATGTATTAATTTTAAGTATTCTATTAGGTTTGCCTGGCAAAAGTCAAGTGTAACTTATTGTATAATAGCGTGGTCATGTCGTGTGTGAATGTGATAGGTATTTATTAAACTTATTTCGTAATGAAAATTGCATTTTATTTGGATATCCCTAGTTTGACATAATATATAATTACTCAAAATATTATATTCTTAATCAAAAGCATCATTTGTATAAATTTGACATAATATATAATTACTGAAAGTAATTTAAGTAAAATAGGTTCAAGCATTGACGGTAGGCTTTTAACCACCCTAGATAGATAGCGTTTGATATACAAAGGAACTAGTGGTGACTGAACTTTTTTGAAACTGTTAGCATTATTTGCAGTACTCGAAGTCCAAACCTTCATAAATGTTTAGTAGTAGCGTCATCTACGGTAAAACATTGAAGCTCTACATCTACACACATCACTTCTACATGGAAGAATGACTCAAGTACCGAATATACCTACTACTTTAAATATGTAGTGAAGTCATTGATCAATGAGTGAAGTCAAGCCCAGCATGGTTTGCTTGGTGATTGGTGAGTCAAGCTATGCGAGTCTTAGTTGCCAACGTCGTTCATTTAGCTTCCACGAGATGTCGCTATCACAAGTTAACTGGAATAAAGGACGTACTAGGAAATACCTACTAACAAAGATGATTGGTCTCCGTAACATGTCTAATAAGCAGAAACTTATAGACATTGATTGATCAACTCTTTATTTAAACACCACAACACAAAGAACCAGTAACAACAACAAAAAGTGATCGTCGGTCTTATTGTTCAAAACGATCTCTTCCAGACAAGTTGTAACTTAATATGTATGTTGTTAGAAATATCCAGCTAGGAGGTGGGGTCGAACGGCGCACCATGTTGACGTAGTATGCCGTGCCCGGCTTGAGGAGCCGAGGAACTTGCGCCAGTGTGCCGTTGGTGCTGTTCTGCCCAGCTTCGAACCCTGGCTTGACCGGGAAGGTGGAAGAATCAACGTCACCTACTGGCTTACTCATTTACTCACCGGGCACGGATGCTTCGGTGAGTACCTGAATAGGATTGGACGAGAAGAGACGCCACAGTGTCACCACTGTGGGGGTGATAGGGACTCCGCGCAGCACACGCTCGAGGAGTGCTCGGCACGGCGTGAGGTGTAAAAAGGCAGACAATGATGAGCAGGATCGGGCAGTAAACTTCGCAGCAGGTCAAGTACAGGATGGGTCATCGTGTTAGTTCTCTTAAGCAACGTCGTGACAGCTCACATGGTTGTCGTGACGGCCCTTGCAGTCAGGAATCAGCAACAGATTTTATTCACGGTAGATTACACGATGGAGGATTGGTTTTCCACCACCTCGACTTCAGTTATGGTACAAACACGTCCAGCACGTGAATGCCAAATGCCACCGCTTCATTTCGGTACAGGTAAAGCCAACGAGTCCGGTGAGTTCCTGTTTTACAGCGGACTACATTGTAGACTCGCTATCATCTTTGCGTAGTGGTCGATTGAAGTCGCGTTCTGAATCGTTGGACAATGCGAGTGCTTGTCGCGCATTGGTGTAGTTGTCAGTGTTCGCACTTGACACTAATTTTAAATTTTAACACCTAACGATTACTGCCCGCGGAACATCGACGTCACCAACATTTTGTTCAATGTAATGAGTATGAATTTTAAAGGTTTTGCTACATACATATGCTGAGTATGCACGGAAGTCATTGTGATGGGCATCGATATATACGTGACGGGCACATTGGACGATCTTAAAACAGCAATTGTCATCCGAAATATTTCTGACCCACAAGTTAAAGCTGCTACGTCTAATGCTGAATTGCAGTCAAACGATTTAGTTGATTGTTATCTGTTTACTTATAATCTAAAGTGGGTTTTCAGAATACTCGCTACTTTGTTTGTTCATCGAATGAAAATCAATTCAAATCTTGTTAACGTGATGCTATAAAGTCAGTTTAGTGTTTTAATTACGGCGGTATCGGTCATATGAAATGGTTTTGTGCAAAGAAGCATCGAGATTCTAATCTAACAAATCGGATACCTTTAGGCTTACTGCGCTGATTGATTCATAAACATTATGATTTTGTTTTTGATAGAGGCTCAGATATTTCCTTGATTTCTCTCCCTGTTCTACATCCTGCGATTTGTTACAGCGGGCGGGGTCTGCCCTCCCTTCGCGCCTCCGGCTTTACTCGTTGCCTACATACAAAAATTGACGTTAGGTTGCAGGTGCTAAAGAAAACTTTTGTTGCTGCACTCATAATTTCTCTTTCAAAAATCGTTGAACAAACGTTGTTCGCCATGACGTACAGAATAAGCCCCCTTCGGGTTTACACACATACTCGTATTATGATACACATAGCATAAATACAAGGACGGTACCTACTTGGCTTTTAATTTTCAGTACCTACGAGTCCTACGACATAAAATAATATTATTGAATTTCTAACTTGTGACAAGATACAATAGGTTCATTTACCCAGCTACGGCGAAGCAATAAGGAGGGCTATGATTTTGACCGGAATGTATGTATGTTAATTTGTTCCCTCATAACTTCTTAACTACTAATCACAATTTGACAAATGAGGTGACGTTGGAAGCGTCTTGATCGTCCGCTGGTTATAGGGTATGTGTCGTCACATTAAATTGTATATGGCGCCCTCTAGAGGACAAAAAGGCATAATAACCAAAAAACATGTTTCGAGTGATGCCTCGTTGGGAAAATGAACTTAATTAGCACATTTCAAATATAAACTTATTAGGTAGCTGTTACTCGCGGCTTTGCTTGGTTATTGGATATTCTCATCTGAAATTGTTATGTACTAACTATTCATTATTTATAGTATATTATGATTACAAGTGAGCTAAGTTGCTCATCATACACGCGAGGCTGTGGGTTGCAGTAAATCAACCGAGTGTCTAGTGAGCAAGTTGCTCACTAGTTTCATACGCCTTTTTCAACACACTTGCGAGGAAAAAACAAACATGTGCAACAAATGCGATACAAACAAAATATGAAAATTATAGGAAATGGCGCGCAAGTTTTTTTTTTGCACCCGCCAAATGTAAGGTGATTGATTACATATAGCCATTCAGCCTACTTAAAAATTATAATTTTAGTGATAAAATGCAAATATTTTATGACAAATTATTGCGAATTATAAATAATTTGATAATAATAAATGTTTTTTCGTCTTAATTAGGGACACATTTATTTATTCCAAAACTGTAAATGGATTTTCAGCGGCATAAAACCACTTTGTTGTCACAAAAAAACTGTATTACCCTGTTAAATTGAAAATGCTCTGTTTACTCATATATAATTTAAAGTTAGGTACTAACTTAACTTTGTAGGGATAATTCTATTATGCACGTGTTTGTTATATTTCGGTTTATGGCCCTAAGAACGATGTAATAAGGCTCATTTTACAAGCAAGTGTGTTGAATATACATATTCATGATGATGTTCAGAGAATAGCCGTGGTCGTATGCCACCTACAATACATTCTAATAGTAGTAAGCGATTATAAGCTTTACGGAAAAGTGATTTTTACTAAATGACACACTTTATAAATGACTAAGTAAATACGTTCGAAGTATAGATGTAGTGAACTATTGCGTAAGGTAAAATATTTTGAGTCGATCTATCAAAACATTAACATTATCATATACATATACATTATCATATACGCACGGTGCGCATTCCAGTAAACATCTGTTGTCGTTGCTCCTGACTAAAATAATTTGAAACCGGTAAAATAGTGACTTAACGGTTCAGTGTAGCACGACATTTAATTTTGTGACATTAGTAAACATAATAAACTATACAAAAGTGTTGTGTAATTGTTGGTTTCGGTGATATTTGTAAATTCATGTTGACCTTATTCAACGCTCAGTGACTATTTTTTATAAGTCTACCTCCTCCATTAGAAAACATACGTAATTTTAAAACCGACTGAGTGATTCGATGTTTTGATGTTTGAACTTGAACTTTTATAGTGAATCTTGCTCCCGAGTCCAGGATTCGCTCAACCCAAAATTTTTGTGGAAGAAGATTGTTGCTGTTTTTGTTGTTTATCTTACGATTGTTCCATAAACAATGGCTATATGTTCTGCTTGCAACTCGATCTTATTGACGTCTCAGAAGAGAATTAAATGTTCCAATACCAGCTGTGGTCATCATTATCATGTGGAATGCGTGAAGTTTCCAAATGACTCGTCAGTGTCTCGCTCTAAGTGGGTATGCCCGGTATGTACATCTCAGCGTCCTAAGGGAGGCGATAACAGCAATACGCCCGTACACACCAAAGCAACTAAAGCATCGTCTGAATTGATGACAAAAGACACACAGAGCTCGCCTGACCCTAGCAGTGCTGATTCGCATAATATTATTGAGTCGCAAAATACGCATTATTTTATGTTAGATTCAATAAAGGCAGAAATGTCTAAAATGAAAAATGCCCTTGAAACATCATTCAAGAACTATATTCGGGAAGAAATCAGTCCTTTGAGGTCGGAAATACAGGAAATTAAAACATCTATTAATTTTATCAATGGACGATATGAAGAGGTCTCTAAGAGGCTTGAATTGGTGGAGAGTAAACTGGGAACAGTTGCTTCATCAAAGGGTGAGATGAAAGAGGTCAACTCGGTTTTGTTGAACTTGCAGTCTGGAATACATTTGAGAGAGCAGTGGGCTAGAAGGTCGAATATTGAAATAATAGGAATTCCTGAAAAGAAAGGAGAAAATCTTGTTGAAACCTTCTGTAAATTAGCGGAAAAGGCCAAGTTTCCAATAAACCCTGATACTGACATTGATTTTATCACTCGGGTGGCACCGAAAAATAGTGATGGCAAGAAGTGTAAACCAATTGTGGTTCGGTTCCTGGCTCGATATAAAAAGGATGACTGTCTTAGCTGCTTGAGAAAACTTAGGTACTTGAAGGCTAAGGACATTGGATTCATGGATAATAATCAATCCATTTACTTTAATGATCACCTGACGAGCTCCAACAAACAGCTGCTCCAACAAGCTAAGAATCACGTGAAGGATCATAATTACAAGTACATTTGGGTTAAACACTGCTGTATTTTGGTACGCCGTGATGACGTCAGCCCAATTTTGCAGATATCTTCAACGGAGGATTTAAAGAAAATAAAATAAGTTGTCATTGTTTATCAATAGTAGTAACATACTTTATATTTAATATTTGTATAACGGAACATATGTTAACTGTATTTATTTGTCTTGGTCATAATTTGGTGTTTTATTTTTTCATTAAAATGGACACTTTTAATATACGAGGCAATATCACTCTTGGAATGCATTATTTTAAGATAAAACTTGCATTTATATCCCTATTTTGCTTTTCATTAGTATGGTTGAGTCAAAAATATCATGGTCTATTATTTTCTATAAGTTATAATTATTATGTTTTATTTAAACTATTGCATTGTAATAATGGCTAATGATACAATGAATATTTATTATCAGAATGTGCGTGGGCTTCGAACTAAAACTTCAATATTTTTTAATAATCTATTAAGCTGTGACTTTGACTTTATCTGTTTAACCGAGACGTGGCTTCTTCCAGGTATCCTTGATTCAGAACTGTTTGACTCGCGATACAATGTTTACAGATGTGATAGAAATTATGATCAACGCGGAGACACTCTGGGTGGGGGGGTTTTAATTGCAGTTCGTCGTGGAATTGTGGTTAAAAATATTACTATGGTACCTTCTTCTAATTTTGTTGCTGATATTTTATATTTATCTATAACTCTTACTAATGGTAATCAGCCCTGTAATTGTCGTTTAATCTGTTGCTATTTTCCTCCCTGTAGTTCATTATACAGTGCTGAATTAGAATTTTTTGAATATATATCTAATATTATAATAAAAGAACCTAATTTTAATTATATCTTAACAGGAGATTTTAATATAAGTCAAGCTCAATGGTCAAAAATTGTTGGTTCCAACGCTGCCCACCTTTCCGATAACATTGATGTTCCTTTGGTGGATGCGTTGACTGCTTTTTTGTCCTTTAACTGTTTGCAGCAATTCAATCTGGTACCAAACCATAGTGATAGACAACTAGACTTAGTGATTTCTAATATCGACTGCACAGTGTCCCATGCTGCTAATCCATTAGTGACTGAAGACAAATATCATCCTGCTTTGAATATTAGTGTTACCAACATTTCTATAAATTATTTGCGCTCTCCTAAGAGGACTGTCAAATTGTTTCATATTGCAGACTATTCGTTAATTTGCTCTGTGCTTGATGATGTCGACTGGGAATATATTCTTGATCATGATGACATTGAAAAATCGGTTGCTTGCTTTTATAGTACAATAAATGATATAATTTCTGAACATGTGCCTAGTAAAGTTGTCTATGATGATGGTAGATATCCTATATGGTACAGTAAAAGTTTAATAAAAATAATCAAGGAAAAGTTGAAATACCATAAAAAATGGAAAATATATAATAATTTGAGTGATTATGACAGCTTTTCTAAGGTACGCGATAGACAAAAAATAGTTCAAGCTCAATGTTATAAATCATACATACATTTAGCAGAATCAAAGATACAGGAGAATAGTAAATATTTTTGGCGATTTGTTAAATCTAAGAGGAGCCATTCGGATCTACCGGATACTATGTTTCTTGGCAGTGTTTCATCATCAGAAGGAAACTTAATCTGTGACCTTTTTAATAAACATTTTCACTCTGTATTTGAGCCGGCCTTGACAACCTCTACACCGGGGCCTTCGAATCAAGCTTGTTCAAGTAATACTTTTATTAATTTAAACTCCTTTCAAATCTCCGCTAACCAAGTTTCTAAATATATGAAATCACTTGATATCCATAAAACTGCAGGGCCGGACGGTATACCACCCGTATTCTTACGTCAATGCTGTTTAACTTTGTCAAAGCCGTTATCATTTCTGTTTAACTTGTCATTACAGTCTGGTTGTATGCCATTAGTTTGGAAGAGGTCTTTTGTTGTCCCGATATTTAAGTCTGGAGACAAGCATGATATTAAAAATTATCGTCCAATCTCTAAGCTTAGTACGATCCCTAAACTATTTGAAAAAATAATATATGATAACATATATCCCGTTGTTAGGCCTTTTCTTATACAAGAACAGCATGGTTTTGTCGACAGTAAGTCTACTGAGTCCAATTTATGTGAATATGTTGATGTTCTGTTTAAATCTATGGATGAAGGATTTCAGGTGGACGCCGTATACACGGATTATTCAAAGGCCTTTGACAAAATATCCCATGATATTTTGCTTCAGAAATTGTTACTGATTGGGGTGCACGGTGATCTACTTCGTTGGTTGGAATCCTATTTACGTGAGCGTAGCCAGGCTGTTGCTATCAAAGGATTTTGTTCCTCATTTATTCCTGTGACATCAGGGGTGCCCCAAGGATCCCACCTTGGGCCTCTCCTTTTTAATATTTTTATTAATGATGTTATCAAATGTTTCCAATTTTCAAATTGCTTACTTTACGCAGACGACAAAAAGATTTTTAAAGTTATCGCCTCTCCAGATGATTGTCAAAGGCTTCAAAGTGATTTAATTAGGTTAAGTGAATACTGCAAAGAAAATTTTTTACAACTAAATGTCACTAAGTGTAGTTGCATTTCTTTCTCGCGGAAGAAAACAACTTGTTTTCAATTATTATTTAAATGACGAGCTTCTTGAGAGGGTTTCAGTGGTAAGAGATTTAGGAGTTCTTTTAGACACTAAGCTTATACTTAAATCTCACATCGAAAATATCACAGGCCGTGCTTATCGTTTGTTAGGTTTTATTCTGAGAGTGGGTAATGAGTTTCACAATGCTAAGACTCTTATTGTTTTATTTAATTCACTAGTACGACCAATCCTTGAATACGCCTCTAGTGTCTGGAACCCTCAATATCAAATTTATGTTAACAGTCTGGAGCGGATACTGAATAAGTTTTTGAAACACCTGAAGTTTTTTAATTCCAGGTCAGATAAGCCTTTAGTTTATAACTTTGATACCCTTCAAAGCCGACGCACTATAAAGGACCAAATGTTCTTGTTTAAAATTTTAAGAAATGTTGTTGACTCCCCATACCTTGTCAGTCAGATTGGTTTTAAATGCCCTCGTCTTAATTCACGTCATACTAATAAATTGTTTAGTTTACCTACATATAGAACAAATTATGCATGTAATTCATTCGTACCAAGAGCATGTAAGTCTTACAATGACCGTTTTTCTGAATGCGATATTTTCTTGCTTTCCACAAATAAATTTAAAAGTCAAGTGTCTCTTAAGTGATTTTAATTTTGTTTTTTTCATTTCTTCTGAATGTAGCACATTTTATATTATATTGTATTATATATATATATTTTACATAATCTACATAAGAATATATAACTAAAACCATATATTATATTACAGATTATTTTATATAACTAAATTATTATTGTATACTCTGTTTAATGTACCGTCTTGTTCTTATCTATATAATGTATTTTATTAGTAGCATCTTGATTGGTTTATGTATTTTTAGTTAAGACAATATCTTTAAGTTGATTGTAAACTGTTTGTGCTTGAGAAAAAAAAATAAAATAAAAAAAAAAAATTAATAGAACATAACATTATACATTGCAGAAATTACTTCTCGGGGTGATGAGCGCAATGCAGTTCTACGCAGTGCTTTTTATGGTATTAAAGTTCTGGGTGGCACTGCAATTGTTATGGACAGGCGTGGCACTTACCATCAGGCGAACGGTATGTTCGTCTCATCACTCAGTAACATTAGGTATAAAAATAAACAATTTTGTATTTCCCTCAATTTGATTGTCATTTAATTTTCAATTTAATTCATCTTCAATGATGTGCTTTGGAATATCTTACTTAATATCTCAGCTTAATTAAATGTTGAACCTAAAACAATATAACTATAATGGTTGTAGTCATTATGCTCATATTAGCATTAAGGTATTGGTGCACTTATGTACGTATAACATCATTTACGTCTAATTTAGTTATGTTTTAATTATGGTAATCTATAATTTGCCTTATTTGTATAACATGTACATGTATTTCTGATGCTATTTTTGTAACGCTGTTGATTGCCTCAATAAATAAATAAATAAGAAACATCGTGTAAATCGAGCTGAATAATTGTACTCGTATAGGCATTATAATCCTTATAAATATAAACGGCTACACTCACGTTATGATTGTGTCGGAATAACTCCGACCAGCTGGCCGATTTCGAACCCCACGACAACATACCGAATCGATTCGATTGGATAACGATCTCGTGTCGTAGGTTTCTTTTCGAGCTATTCAGAACATCCGCCCCGAGGATTCGACACGGTTTCGGTTACGATATCTAAATCGATACGACAACGGGTTGCATTTACGGAGTTCGTTTTGTGTGCAATACTCGCAGAAAATTGTAATATTATCTAGACGATATAACATGTTTTCAAGTTATCAAAATTTATTATAACAACGTTTATCACGAATTAAAATATAATCAACAATTATAAGCGCCAGATATTGGTAGAAATATAAAAAACAAGAGCTTCGTAAACACCCACCTGCTGATATCCACTTGACATTAATGTTTAATCTATGCTTTAGACATTGACAAACCGCCAAATTTAAATGTCTATCGCAAATTGTTTTCTTTATCATGTTTTGAAATTATTAAAAGAAGATCGAGCGAAAAGACGAGCCTCATCAAGATTCGTTAGAAATGTTAAGTAAATACCAAAATTACAATTACATAGTATCACAGAGTACTTTATAATAATTACAGTTATTATATAGGTAGTACAATTATTATATAGGTACAGTGATTTTATTTCGGTAGATTTATGCATCTTATTAAGTAATCTTATAGTAGTAGGTAAATAGTTCTAAAACAATCAAAGCGAACTTAACCTATAAATAAATACTAGACTTGGTAGGTACTTTATTACATAGAATTAGTTTATGTTGAATCTTACTGTGAATTTTATTTTATTTGTAGTAGAAAATGTAGTTTATTTAACAACACACGGAATATACTCGGTATTGACGGTCAAATTTAATGCTTTCGAGTGATATGTTGCACTCGATAAGTTGTCGTGGAAATTAATCGGACGTTCGAAAACTTTGCTTCGATATCTGCATTGTGAATAACGTTCTCGATCGATAAATACGCGTTTATCGTATGGTTACGATTGGTTATCGACTACAATTTGAACGTCGATTCGACTATTGTGAATTTAAAATATTTTGAATTGTACGATATCAAACCGAATCGATCGACAAATGAGTTGTCGTGAGGTTCTGAATCGGCCAGCAGGTTACGGACAATTAGAATGTTCTTCTTCTTCTTCTTCTTCCTTGTCTGCGCCGCGAATCCAAGGCGTAAACTCGCGGAAGGACATCCTAATTGTTCGAAACCTAGTCGGAGTTACTTCGACACAATCATAACGTTAGTGTAGCCGGTTATATTCATAATGAATATTTCGACTCACGATAGTTTCCAAACTTTAATTATAATCCTTATAAAATTACGTGTTACTGTTAGATACCTACTATACCTACTTACTCCATATACCACCGTGACTCTACTTGACAAATATTTTTAAAATACCACGAGCTTTATCAAGCGGCTCTACCCGGGAATACCAACTATTATGACGGGACTGCTATGGCAATGCCTCTCCGTTTCTGGCGTGCTCTTTCAAACACCTAGCGGAGTCCTAGCCCTTGACCGAAAGTCTTTCCATCGAACTCTCGTTTGTGAAGATATGTAAAGACATAAATAATTGTATTGTTAAGTAACACGTACAGTTTAAATGGTACATAATAAATGGAACCTCTGCCTGTCGCTTTAACGTTAGCGTTGCATCAGACATGACTTCCCCAAAGGAAAAACAAATGAACATTAGAATTTAGAATAGGTATTTTAAAAAGCAATAGGTAGGTAGGTACATAAATAAATAACGCCCAACGATCACATACATAGATCCTGACCCCTAACTAGGATTCCCTGTGTCTAGGGAACCAGGAACTATGAGTACCATGGTCCCACAACACCCAGACACGAAACAAATGCTTGCACTTTTTTTTTCTGTACACAAACATTTGTCCCATTTTGACATAAACATATTTAAAGTAGCCATGATTACCTATTGTAGGGTTATGAGTATTGTAGAGTTATGAGGTGGTGGACCTGGGTTAGGTACTTTTGATTGAGTAAAATCCAGGATGCGTGAACCGAATTTTTTTGTGCGGCAAAACTAAGTTACAAGCGTATGACACGCGGGGAGGCGAGGTGACTGAGGAACATATATGCGCTGCGAGCGGGGTGAAGCCCAAAACTGCTTGCCTTGCACTTGCACGCGCCATGTCCCTACACCTATGATAAATAAAAGAAAAATACATTATAAATAACTCATTTTAATAATAAATGTATATACCTACTTAGTTTTAGTAATAACTAGCTGCGCCCTGCGGTTTCACCCGCGGTTTCCTGGAATAAAAAGTAGCCTATGTGTTAATCCAGGGTATAAGCTATCTCCATGCCAAATTTCATCAAAATCCATTCAGTAGTTTTTGCGTGAAAGAGTAACAAAGGGACATCCATACATCCATTCTTGAAAACTTTGACGTTTATAATATTAGTAGGGTATAGTGTGAAGGTTCGTGTGATTTGGTTTTAAACAAAACGTCGTTTAGGTTCCAACATTTATATTTTGGGCAGAGCTTCCGCCTTAAAGCACTTATTAATTCACAATGAATGCTGTCAAGCATAGCAGTCACTTTTATACGAACTACGAGTTTTCAAATCATGTTCATTAAGTTATATCAAGAATGTTATTTTACAATAAATTAATCAACAAAAGAAACGTTAGTAGCTTAAATATTTAGTTAAGAATTATGATGAGTTATTTACATTATTTAATTGATGATTAGATAATAAAGTTAATAAACTGCTAGTGGCGCCACTGCTGCTGGCGCCAAAATGTACTATCACTAGTTTGTAATCATGAAACAAACGTTAGAAGTTATGTAATTGATAAAACCACGTTACAATAATTAAACAACATTTAAACAATTATTCTAATCAACTAATTCAGTGTTATCTATTTAATTCAATAATTAATCATGTTTTTGTCTATGGTCGGAGTGTGACGTAGGCTATGGATGGATGTAATTCGCTAAAAATAGCTAGCTTTATTATCTATAATTATTTAATCTTCTTATAGTCCACAAAATAAGGTTGATAAACGTAGGTTTGTATACCACCAATGAAACAGGAAATAGAAATGCCTTACGCATGCGCACATCATCCCTTGAAAACGAAAATGGCTGCCCAGCATCTCACAAAGCATCTCAATAGTTTCATCTGAAAGCCCTGACTTTTAGTGCTGAGTGTCTACTTAATATACTTTAATACATGTATACATATACCAGAAACGTGCCAAATAAACAACTTACCTACCTGACTACAAAAGAGAGGATTGTTTAAGTACTTATTCTGGTAAGTGCATGTTTGTGTATCCTACATTAGTATCCTTTATTTTTATCGGTACCTATTGTTCTTGACCTGTGGTATTTTGAGCGAAGTAGATTAGGATTTAATTTTAGTTTTAGAGTCAATACCAACTAAAATTTTCAGGATGTTCAAAGCAAAACAAAAAGCCTAAAGCTTTTTGTTGAATCTAGGACAAAATAAATCTAAATAAAATTAAAATTGTTAATTTTTCTCAAGTTAATAAGTTAACACTTAAAACTCACTCACTCTACTATCATCACTAACTGATGCCCGGCTGGCATAGCGGCGTGTGGAGCGAACAAATGAAATACAACACGTACAATTATTACACACTAGTAACAAAGAATACTAACTATTACTTACGTACTAGTAATAGGTATTTATATAGTCAGCACAACACTATGAATTCAGATTGCTAGTAACATCAACAGGAACTTAATTAAAACAAAATGCGTATGACGCTCAGTCAAAGAAGAGGCTGTCAAAAAAAAATTAGATACCTAAGGATATATCCTAATAAGATATCCTATATTTTGTAAGATATTCAAAATAAAAAATCCAAATCTCTTTAATCAGTTTTGGCATCACAGACGCACTTATAAACGTCAACTATTACAATGACTACCACCGTTTCGGAAAAAGAACCACTACTCAGAAGATACGGCAAGAGAAACTGAGGTGCATTTTTTTTTAGATTTTGTTACAATTTTTTGGTTAATTATATAGATATGTAACGTATTAATTATGGAGATATGTAACGACTTGTACCCATTTGATTATAGATAGATCTTGGAAACCCATATCCATATAAAAATCTAGAACAATGTTAATGTGCCGAAGCAGATCAAATATTTAGGCACTTGTTGAACAGAGAAAAACATTTCGACGAGTCTACCCACTTGTATAGGTAGGTAGATATAAAATTCTTTATACGCAGATGATGCTAGACAGCATTACGAGTAAATAACTAACAACATTCGTAATTTAGAAAAAATCAACATTTCAGTTTCAGGGGAAATCCAAAATGTGATAATAAGCTCAGTATAGCGTGTTTCGCCATATCACGACTAAGTCCATCGACATGCTAAGTCCACCACCTGTTAAAATTGCGTAGTTTGGATACTGCCAGTCACTGCTCTCCTACGGGATTGATCTCTGGGGTTCTCCAAAAGAACGTTACGTATGTACCTACATGTAACCGTAAAATTGTAAATACCGTTAGATTATAATCTATCTCGCAAAATTATTATAAACTGTCGAAAGATTGTAAATTTTCAGATGCCGCATTATTTTTCGGAAGATTATACCTAATCTATCGAAGTGAAACTGTTAATCATAAACATGTGAATATAATATACATGTTCGCGGCGTTGGGGTAGTCCAAGAATTTATAACTCAAATTGTATTAAGAAATAAATAAATAAGTTGGTATAAGAACTGTTTTAAAATTGGTTTGTTTTAAATATTTTAATTGAAGGATAAACTCTCAAATTATATTATGCAAATTCATATATGTACATGACTGGACTTACGAAACCTTTAAGATGCGTAAGAGAATCGTGACTTCTATCATCACGATTCTACAACAAATTCGTCATAACTACGCATAAAATCATGCGGAACTTCAGCTGCACATTGTTTTATAGATACCTATCATAATTTGAGCAATTACGGTTGCACCTATTATATTATGTTTAATTAATTTTAAATTAATCATATAGGAACTTTTTGCGTAGGAAACGTGCTATGGTTAATCATAGTCAATAGACAGGCGACAGACCGGGTCGCCACCGGTGCACTCTCTAATACCCATGAGTGAAACCACGGATCATTTAAATTTACCCGTTTATCTTGCAGTACCTATATTATATATGTAGTTGTGTCCTTAACCATAATTTTATAATGGATTATTTTAATTTTAGATTTTTGCGAACAAATAGTTTATGACAGTGAAACGGGACTTCATCGCGCTAAAATATTTGTTCTGTTTATCTCGGAGTTTCGACCACGTTACATTGGCCGTGGTCACGCGAAGATTGCAGATTTGAATTATCTAAATATTGAATAGGCTTTAAGGATCTATCTATACACACATATAACAACTTTAACCAAAACGTGCCAAAACGCAGCGCAGGTAAACAAAGCGTGATAGCATCTTTTCATGAAACGCGCATGTCAATGTCAGGGTGTTTTATGTTACTTACCTATGCACGTAAGTACCTACATATAAATAAATGTTTATTTAGTAACCACAGTCAATGGCATAAATATTAATTACTATATACTGGGAGTTGGTTACATTGGACATGATAATAGCAAAATATGGTAGAGATAATGAAGCGGATGGTGCTGGTATGACCTTAAAATGTCCAGTTGCAAAAGAGGGAAATGAGTTAATTCTCTAGTAGTTACATGACATGATAAGTCACCAAAGAATATCACAACTATACTTTTATCGGAAACTACGAAAAGTTATTTGTTTACTGTATACACGGTCGCATATCCCGTGTACGCAATTCGAATGTTATTTTGTGAAGTAGCGACGTCCATTGTGGTTTATATCTGAAATATTTGATTTTCGTTCAAAATAATCGGTTAATAAAAGAAATTTGTGCCAGAATTCGCTCAAGAAATATTTAGGTCATTAGACTCAAGGATCAATGGGAATTTGTTAATTAATCACATATTAACATTACAGTTTTCGAACTTTACATAGTGTGGTGGAATTTAACAACTCTGACCGGCTGCCTAAGGAACTATGAGACGCTTAAATTGTAGAATATTTTGTATAAAAGTATTGATGTGCTTACTGTTCCCCGTGTCAAGGTTGGTGGTCAAAGTGATCGTGATTTCATGAAGGCTTTAGGAATTAATATTTCACACCTACTGTGATTAGTATAGTTAGGTCATCTTTTTCATAGATTGACCTCGGTTTGTTCAAGCAACTCGTGCACAGTACGAGAACAAAAAATGTAAAAAGTGCCTACCCAGGCACTTCATCGATAGGAACCTTTACGAACCTTTGCGATATAAATATTTCTTAGCCACCCACCAGCGATTGCACTTATTGTTCAAAGTTTGGACGTGTCATGTTTATATCACCTTATGTGGATGTAGACTAGACCAGCGAGTGGTGATGATAATGGCTGTGTGAATTTTATTTTTATTCAAGGCTGCTCGCTCACAAAAACCTCACCCATTGGTGTGTAGGTACCTACTAATTTCTATTGCTAATTAAAGGATACTAAAACCAATATTTACCTAGTATCCGTTTTCCAGAATAAGGAAGCTGATGAGAAAAGCTAAAATGAAGCAGTTAAAGATAGCAGCGGGCACGATGGTCGCCAGCTTCATTATCCTAACTTACCTTCTCTACTTGAACTGGAACAAGATCACTTTGGGCAACAAGAAAATTCCGAGCATCAAAGTAAAGACCACGACTACGACTACCGAGGGGTATGTTATGGGGACTCCAATGAAGCATATCCCATTAAACGAAATATACCATGACCAGTCGAGACAATCTTCGAATGAGACTTATGAATTCGATGATCATAAACCAGGTAAGCTTGCAAAAGTATAAGAAGTGAGCCTTTTATCCTTTGGCACACATACAACATTAAGTAATTAAAACCCTAACCATCATGACATTAAGGTCTTTATTTCAGTAAACATGATCGACACACCAGGTTGTAAGATTCCGTTAGCCATGATAGAATATCAAAGATATTTAAAGAATGACAAAAAATCTGGCACCTGCGGAAAACGTGCTGTCTTTTTGAAGAAAGTAGATAGAGACAAGGTGCGGGCTTCAATAAAACCTCGGATTATGAAGACGTATTTAAGGAAGAGTGTTTTATTTGATTGCTGTTACCGTTTTATGAGTAGATCTTCTCAGCCCCGGTATGAAGATAAAAAAGTGAAGTAAGTAAAGGTCCCGTCTCTAAATCTCTATTACGGTTCTATCGCAGAAATGATCAGTTCTTCTAATCTAAATGGAATCAGGCGAACATTGCGGAAATTCATCTCACATCTGAAAGGTTATAGTCATTGAGGAATGAGACCTCAATAGTTATAATAATATTTTTAACATACTTGCTCATAAAGTGGCTCTATGGTCACCGCAATTAGGCACAGAATGACACCCATAATCAAACTGTGATTTTTTCATTGCTATAATTCACTAGTGAGCTATAGTTTTTTTTTTTTATTGGTTGAGGTGCTTTGTTCTTTAAAAAGTTTTTATCCAAAAAAAGATCGTGTTTAATAGAACAAATAAATTAATGTTCCTTTTGCTTGTTCATCGTCCTCGTCCTCGGCTCTCTTAAGACCCTCACCTAACGGCTCGGGCCTCAATGGCTCCTCAGCGGTAATCACCAACATTACACACTAGTACCATAATGTACTATTAGTGTATCTAATTCTGATAAATAATACAAATGATTCGACTCGTGTTTACCTCTAAAATAAAATGGATAATAATAATGACCCAATGCGGGTTGGTAGATTTCAAATTAATGTTCTTTGAAGAACTAGCTTGACCTTAGATTGGATTAATCAATTAACTTCCCTCGATCTTCTCGTTTAGCAATTATGGCGTTTGTTTTTTTACAGATTCACGAAGTGCGTAAAATTCTACGACAGCGAGATCATTACATTGCAAACCGATTTTATCAACGTGAAATGCTTCGATTACGACAAACGGAACATTTCACATACAATATACGACGATATGTACGCATTTACTAAGGCAATCGATTCAAAGACGCCGAGCCCAAACGAGTGTAAAGTCAAATACAATGTGTTGATGATCGGCATGGATTCAATGTCTCTACCTCGGTTTGCGCAGACATTATCGCGGACGGTTCATTACTTCAAGGATAACTACTGGCTCGGTTATAGAGGTTACAACAAGGTAAACTGTAAACTCCTCATTTTCTACTAGCTGTTGCCCGGGACTTCGTACGCGTGAAGTAATCTAACCTGTTACCGACAATTTTCCATCCCACCCTAATCCCGCTTCTGCTCCCGCTCCGCACCTATCCCGATCCCGTCCCCGTCTTATCCTTTCACTGTCCCGCTCCTGCCTTCGTCCCGCTCCTATCCAGATGACGTCCTTTTCCTTTACCATTATCGTCCCGCTTCTATCCCCATTATATGCCGTTACCAACCCCTCCTAACCCGGAACCGTCCCCCTCATATACCGTTACCATTACTCTCTCGTATTCCGTTACCATCCCACTCCTATCCCGTTACCGTGCTGCTCCTATCCCGTTACCATCTTCCTCCTATCCTGTTACCTACCCGCTCCAATCCTGTTAACGTCCCTCTCGTATCCCGTAACCGTCGGGTTCCTGTCTCGATCCCGTCCTATCTCGTTGTAGCCTAGGACTCAACAAATATTTTTTAGAAAACGGCATGTCAACCCATCCTTTAGAGTTTAGATCAAGGCAAAAAGCGTGAAGTAAGTACTGGAACTAGTAAGTTCTCTCTTTACGAGGGAAGGCTCGAGTCCCAGCATGGGCTGATGATGAAGCAAACGACCAGTTTAAGCCGAACCTTGTGCACTGAGGGTCCGGTATGTTCCGGGGTTCAACTTATAGTGGGCATCTATATTTTTTCCTAAATTGCGTCTAAACTTCAATATTCCTGGACCGATTTTGATAAAACAAAGCCTATGTGTAGCGCCGGACTCAATTGAACATAATAAACAACTGCATTTCAATTCGTGCCTTAGTTTTTGAGTTTAACCCGGACAGACAAATAGACAAAAAAAATAAAATCTGTATTTTTGGGTTCTGTTGCTCCCAAATAGGTACTCCCCGTTTTCCCCGATTGAATACCTATACCTATTTGCTTTTGGAAAAAATATAACTTCACGTTTACTTTAAACTTGGAAACCGAACGTGTCTGAGACCTAAACTTAATATATACTACGTAGTAGGTTATTATAGCTGTTGTTTATATTTTTTAAGGTGGAGGACAACACATTTCCCAATGTAATGGCAGTTCTGACAGGAAAAAACGTGACAGCCATATCAGAAATGTGCGAAAGCAGAATGGATCAATGCCTCAATCTGTTCATTTGGAATAAATTTAAGGATGCAGGCTATGTCACCGCCTATGGAGAAGACTACCTACGTCTGCCAGACACTTTCACAAACAAATACGCTTTTAAGATACCACCGACAGACCACTACATGAGACCATTCTTTCGCAAAGGCGAAACAGAGGTGAACAACAAGTCTTTGGTCTGTGCAGGAAGGATTTCTTCAGGACAGCAGCTCCTGAATTATGCTCTCGATTTTGCAGATACGTATAGAAGTGATCGGTTCTTCGGGCTATTTTGGATTAACTCTTTTAGCCACAACGTTAACAGTAGACCTCAAGACGCCGACGCCACGATGGAGAATTTTTTAAATCAGCTCGGTTACACGGGAGTCTTGAAGAACACGTTTGTTATAGTTTTCAGCGATCACGGCATACGTTTCGGGGAACAACGTTTGAAAGTTCAAGCGTACTACGACGACCGCATGCCTTTCTTATTCATCTTATCTCCAGAGAAGTTCAAAGGAAGACATCCATTAAAATTCAAATCGTTGGCGTTCAATCAATTTAAACTGGTGACACCTTATGACCTTCATCACACTCTTTTGGATATAAATGAAATATCCGCGTGTAGAAATACGACCGTCGAAGTTTTGGAAGCCTGTCCAAAGTGCCACAGCATGTTCGAGATCGTTAGTCCCAATCGCACATGCCAGGACGTCGCCATTCATGATAAGTGGTGCAGTTGCCACAAATTGTACCCACTTCCAATCCAGGACACAGAAGGAGAAAAGAGCGTCCAAATGGCGGTAGCACACGTAAAGTCGATGATAAAATCCGTAAAGACCAAACGATGTTGGGGATGCATGGCCGTGTCACTAAAAAATGTAATCAGAATTCACTTTTATTACAATAACGATAAAGTTAGTTTGTTTTATGTGGTAGCGTTCACTATGACTCCGGGCAATGTATCTTATGAGGCCACTGTTCTTCTAAAACAAGGCAAAAGAAAACTCATAGGCCCAGTTAGCGTGATCTCCGCTTATAGGGGCTTCGGAAAATGTACTGTTAATTCGAAAGATCGTTTAGTTTGTCTGTGCCAAAAAATCGATAACTGTTAACATCTCTAATTTAGTTAACAGTATAGAAATAGTTGTAAGGTTCTTGCAAAAAGAATATAAACTTTCCTGTCTGTGATAATTATTATCTGTTTTTTGTGTTAGTAGATACCTATCTAATTCATGTTTATTAAAATTTGTACTTTACTTTAATCGTGTATATCATTTTCCGTACACATACATAGTTTCGCAGACGTCGAAGCTATTATTGGATTTAATTGTACTACAGGACTCGGTGAGTTGCCTGTGCTGTTCGATTTTTGTAAGACAATTGTTTATTTTAAACCCAACATATTTTTTTAAAAATGTCTCTCTTGATTTAAGGCTATCCCGGGAACCAAAATATTTTGCGCAAAAAAGAATACGAGATAGAGACCTGATACTCTGACCTAACTTTTAAGCACTTGGTACAACACAATACCTACCAAGGTAACTCAAACCACTTAAGCTTCAAATATATTCCAGTATTTCAGCACAAGTAGCTTAGTTGAAAGGCAAACAGGTGTGGTGAGCAATCAATTCTATGAAAGGATCGATAAACCTGTTACAGCAATTCGGGCTTGAGGTTGACCTTAGATACTTATAGGTGAACTTATAGTGACCTGATACTCTCTGACCTAACTTCCAAACACTTGGTGCAACACAACACCAAGGCATTGGTAAGTTAAAACGTTAATTCAATGGCTATTCAACAGGTCACGCTACATACGAGCGTTCGGGGCTATTTCGCGGCGTTCTTACCTCATCACCATACGTTAGTGAATTACCATTAGGTATAGTTAGCGCGTCAGTACAGTAGTACGCGAACTATACTCGCTCTTAATAGACGCAATGCGAACGCTAGTGCCAGATAAATGTGAAACTGTAACTGATAAGCCACTATCGTGTGGCACATTTTTATTAAACAAATCGTCCTCATAGATGATAGAACAATTAATGTTATTGTTGCAAGTAGGACCGTTTGTAAAATACGTTCATTGTAGTGGAAAAATTGATTATGGATAATGTGACGCTCATATTGTGATACTTACCTACCTATTTAAAGTTTAACACAAATATTTGCAAAAGTGTGTAAGTATTAATTCACTGTAAATATAAGTTACTTACTTAATTAAATACCTATCTATGTGTTAGATGAGTTCCCTTAATTAGATTATTATTTTAATGGAACGACGCTCTTTATATTTCAAAGTTTACAACAATTAGAAATTTGCAAATTCGTTAGAAAATACCCTATTTAAAATACCCTAATAAAAATACCCTATATTTTTTGGCAAAAAAATTGACAAGTCGCGACGTTACGAAACTAGATATAAACATAATTTAAAACTGCCCTCGTCGAGATTAAAAATACACAGTTCTGGCCCAAAAATCATGGGTGTAAAAATTTATAATAAAATTCCGGATATGATAAAAGCAGGAGATAAAGACCAAATATTTGAAATTAAACTAAAAACGCTATTAAAACTAAAAGTTATTATAGTTTAGACGAATTTTTTAAGGATAAATTTTGACGAAAAACGTAATGATATATCGGTCCGCTTCAAATTCACTTCGGTTAAATTGGGTACATATATGACTCTGTATTACTTATAATATTTAAGATCCCTGTAACATGTATGATGCAATAAATGATATGAATATAAATATGATTAAATATTTGCAAAAGTGTGTAAGTGTGAATTCACTGTTAATAAAAATTACTTACTTAATTAATTAGATGTGTTCCCCTAATTAGATTATTATTTTAATGGAACGATGCTCTTTATAGTTTGTAACAAGGAATTAGTTATTGTTCTCATAAAAGTGAATTTAGTATTTTTTGAGAATAAATCGTAAACCTAATCCCTATCATTATCACGCCATGTTAATTTTTGAATGAAGTGTTTCAGTGGTATACCTATTCATTCAAGTAGGACCTATATAAAGATGTTTGTTTGCACTTTTGTCTAAAATAGGTAACATGTTTTGTTACCTATTTTAGTATATATTGTGACAAAGAATATATAATAGTAATTTGATGGAAAATCTTAGATAAAACTTTTATATATATATCGCGGAGAAAATTTAAAGTAGCTGAGAATTGCGAGATTTTTCCTAGTGCTGCCACATTAATACAATATAAGTATATGTATGTAGGTATTGGCTAAAATTACTACAGCATCTCTCGCCTCGGACTCGGGCCTTCCCTCGTAGAGAGAGTATATAATCCACCACGCTGGCCCTGTGCGTGTGGTCCATGTCTTTGAATTTACGTGATAAATTCTTGAACATGCCGGTTTCCTCTCGATGTTTTCCTTCACCGTTTTTAGAGCGAGTGTTTTCCGCACATAACTTAAAAAAGTCAGTGGTGTGGGGCCAGCGGGATTCGAACTTGGATCCGTTGGATAGAAAGTCGCACGCGGTCCTACTGAGCCACACTCGCTCTAGGTACATTCATACTTCACGTAAAACGCACCCGATCGAAGCCGGGGCGGCTCCCTAGTAAATGGTATTAATAACGCCTAGCTAACGATCACATAAATAAAGTACATAGATATAGACCCCAAACTAGGATTCCCTGTATCTAGTAAACCAAGAACTAGTAGAACAATGGTCGCACAACACCAAACACGAAACAAAAGCTCGCACTTTTTTAACCGACTTCAAAAAGGAGGAGGTTTACAATTCGACGGTATGTTTTTTTTTTTTTTTGTGTGTTTGTGACGTGATTACTCCGCCAATTATGAATGGATTTCGATGATTCTTTTTTTGATTGGTAGGTCATACTTCAGAGGTGGTCCCATATAAATACGAAATTCATTCAGCACTTTTTGAAAAAAATAGCGAAAACAAAAAAAAATATAAGTTTAATCTTCAAGTCGGTTCTTGTTTTTGTTGTAACCGACTTTCTAAAGGTGGAGGTTTGTATTCGACTGCTTCACATGCTTCACCCAGGGTTGACTTCCGGCGAGGGAACTCCTCAACGGTGAATAGTACAGACACAAAATTTTGTAAACGGATTTAACCATAATAGCCTGTTCTAAATTCCACCATGACATGGCTGATACACCCAGGAATGACTTCCGGCGAGGGAACTCTTCAACAGAGATATAGAACAGACATGAAATTTTTTTGTACATGCATTTAATTGTGATAGCCCGTTTTAAACTTCGTCATGATGTGGCTGCTAGATGATAAATGCTTGTCTTTAAAAACTTTTTAAATTAATTTAATTAAAACTTGTTTTGCACTAAAAAGGTTAAAATAAATTATTTTTCAAAAAAAACTAAACCGACTTCAAAACCACAAATAGGCACTCAAAAGTGAAAAATAAATTATTATAATTATCATAAGCGCTGCCCACTCATATATTTGAAGTCGGTGCCAGCCAAGTCTAAAAGGTAGTAGATAGATACTACCTACAAGTAGTACAATACAATACAGTACAATACAGTAGTACAATAGTTACTATATACATAGTATTTATCTGCTACCTAATAGACTTGGCTGGCACCGACTTCAAATATATGAGTGGGCAGCGCTTATGATAATTATATTAATTTATTTTTCACTTTTGAGTGCCTATTTGTGGTTTTGAAGTCGGTTTAGTTTTTTTTGAAAAATAATTTATTCTGTGCACAAACGTAAGTCCCGTTAAGTAATTTCCCGTTTCGACCGATTCGGACGAACCGATTTCAGTAGAATCAAGTCGTAATTTTCATGTTGGGAGTCGAATTACCCACATCATAGACTGGCAAAATGAATTTAATTTGATTATGAGTAACGGAAGTGAATAAACATTATTATTTACTGACTTTCCTGCGATTTCGTCCGCATAGACAACATAAAAATCTCATAGTCATCTTTTTTCCACGATCACTAAAACAAATATTCTGTGGCAGTAGTAAATAATAAGATCGCGTACTACGAAAGTTCAAGCTACGACTTAACAAGCGACATACCTACCTACTTACCTCGAAAACCACTTAAAAATCGGTGTTTCCAGTTTTAAGGTAACAAAACGAACAATCAGACAAAAAGTCTAAATTCGCAGTTACCTACCTGGACATGGCTCAGTTACAGTTTTATAATGTAGGTATAATACCTAAATATAAATACTACATAGATAAAATAGATAGCATAAGTAATAATAAATAAAAAAGCTAACTTATCTGAGATCTCGTCAATTAAGTATGATGTACCTACCTATTAACGAACAAAATTGTTAAGTGTTATCTTTTATGTAAATACATCAATGACATTAATTAATAATTTTAAAATGTACTTATCAGAGATCTTATCAGTACACAACTTTATAAAAGCGGCCCGCCCCGGATGTCTTATGAATGGAATTTCCATTCAATTCAATTTCATTTCATTCAATTTCCGAATTGATTAATTCAATAAGTTATATTGATAAGTTAAATTTATTTTGATAAGGATTAATATCAAGATAAAAAAAGAGCCTTTTCTAGCGGCGGCATTTCAATTAAAATTTTAAAATAAATGAACACTTATTGTGGCATAACTATAATAGTTAGATATATGCTGTCGCGACACTTTTTGTAAATAATGATGTGTTCTGCAAAGTCGTAGTACATTATTTTTCAACACACTTGCTCATAAAGTGGCTCTATGGTCACCGCAATTACGCACAGAATGACACCCATAATCAAACTGTGACTTTTTCATTGCTATAACCATTGAGGAATGACACTAAGACCTCAATGGCTATAACCTATAACTCACTAGTGAGCTATAGTTTATTTTTTTAAATTTTATTGGATAAGGTGCTTTGTTCTTAAAAAAGTTTTTATTTAAAAAAAGATCGTGTTTAATAGAACAAATAAATTAATGTTCCTATTGCTTGCTCATTTCATGCAACTTCTTATTTAAATAGATAATTTTAACTCGTACGTGTTTAATAAATAAAACCTCACTCAAATATAAATTTTGTTTTCTCTGTAATAAAAGAAAACTTTAAATTCCCCATTTTGTACGTGGCAGAATAGGCGCAAACCCTATGCGCGGAAAATAAAAAAAAACCTCATCCCTTTAGTCTGTGGCTGATCGCAATGCGCGCGCATAGGAAAACTGATTATTTTTTCCCGCCATAGCGAATCATTTTTCACAACTCGTTTTCACTGTTGAAAATGAGTTTTTATTGTTATTTTATTCACACGTGTGTTGAAAAACGTCGTATGATACACGTGTGTATTGATGATTACCGTCCTCGGCTCTCTTAAGACCCTCACCTAACGGCTCGGGTCTCAATGGCGCCTCAGCGGTAATCACCAACATTACACACTAGTACCATAATGTACTATTATTCTATCATCAATAGTTTTCGCAACGCACGCGATGTAAAGAATATTTTAGGTAATTTTTTTACACTTTGGGTTACATTATTGGAATTTTAGTAAGGATCCCTAATTTTGTAGCTTCCCAACAGTGAAAGAATTTTTCAAATCGGTTCAGTAGTTTCGGAGTCTATTCAATGCAAACAAACAATCAAATCTTTCCTCTTTATAAAATTAGTTTAGATACAAGATGGATGGATATTTGAGACGGGCATGATATTATGCAGATTTGAACCGTGGCTTTTTTATGGCTAGAAAACAGATGTTTGGCCCATGTTTGGCTCTTATCACGCCTGTTGTTAAACCGCGAAGTGATCGAAGATGAAGCACATACATAGATCTAGAGGAAGAGGGCAGTTGAGCGGCTGCGAATATAAAATAATAATAATAATTCATTTTATAACAAAAACAACCGACTTCAATTCTGATGTATCTAAGAAGTCCAAAGTCGTATATCGATGAAATTTATATGGGACCACATTGCAGCTATACTGAACCTAACGCTTCATCTAAATCGGTTTATAAATGATATGAATGAGTTCTGAGGTAAAAACATAAAAAACAATCGAATTGAGAATCTCCTACTTTTTGAAGTCGGTTAAAACTACAAACAAAATACACATTATTGAAACGGCATGCAATAAAAACACTAACTTTGTAAATAACACTTAATAATTTATTTTAGTTTCAATCATAAATTGGACAGAGTTTCTACTTATTCTAGTTCACTGTATCGAAATCAATCCTAAAAATGAGCTCCCGGCCTTTATAAATGATTTCCCCCACCCAGTTTCATCAGTGGTGGTAAGGTAAACAAGTCGGTTGTGACGTTACAAGTCGTCACAACCAATCAACGGCGAGCTCGGCTGTGATAGGTTAGCGTTTGATGTGGCGGGAATTTAAATGTTCGCTCGGCGGGCTCGGCTTGTAAGGCTGCCGGGGCTGGCTGGGCTGGCTTGACTGGCTTGGCTGGCTTGGCTGGCTTGGCTGGCGTGGCTGGTATCGCTGGCTTGGCTGGCATGACGCAGTACATGGCGAGGCGTTACATTATAAAAAAATATTACGAGTACGATAAGATTCTGTTATATTAATTAGATGTAATAAGACCTAGTTCTAACTTTTAATAATTACTATACCTTTATAATTACCACATTGGTTCTGTCATTTAATTTAATTGTTTTTCAATTGTGTTGGAACGAAATTCAGAAGCGTATAGGTATATAGTTCAATTATCCTCATTGTAATTTCCTATTATGTGGCGTCTTCCTAATGGAACGTGTTCGCGCGAACATCGCGAACACAGCTTTGTCTAGGTTTTTGCGAACAAAATTCGCGCGAACTTGCGATGGTGGCGCGGACTTACTTCTAACTACCTACTGAAGGCTCATCATGAAATTTGCATTGTAGTAGGTAAGTACTTTAGACCCTGGAATAGGACAAGGATACGAAAATCAAACAGTTAAGGGAACGACTAGGATAAATACTCCAATGAGCGAACCCCTGAGCAAAATGACTACTATAAATAATGTTATTGACTATTTTTGGGACCCCTAGATTGTGTCATGTTGTTTATAAACTACGACTTTTCATCCAAGAACGGTATTTATTGTAAAAATAACGTTTTTAGAAAAATAAGGTAATGAGATATTCAGTGATTTAGTAACGGGCTCCCCAAAACAAGTTGCGATGTGTTTTCTGACCGGTTGGTACAATTTTGCAGAAAAGCACGTTTTCTTTCTCAGCACTAATAGTAAAAGCTCATCTACTCGTAGAGAATATTAGCCTGCATTTTAAATTGAAAAAAAATATATAATTTCTATAACTTGTCAAATTTTTTTATGCGCATGCGGTTTACTTTTGGTTGGTTATGCATTTAGCTATATAAATTTAAAAGTTATTATTATAACAAAAAAAGAAATAGATACATTTGAGCAGTCATCTTTAAAAATTTCAGCCAAAATTTGACACGACTGCATGTCCATAAGAAAAAATAACTTGTCATAAAGTTGACAAGTTATTTTTTGTCATAAAGTTGCGATGTCATAAAGTTGACAAGTTATTTTATCTTATGGACATGCAGTCGTGTCAAATTTAGGCCTAAATTTTTAATGATAGAGGTAAGTAATACAATTTTTTTAGAAACGCATAAAAAAGCGTGTTTTGTTCAACTACTAGAGGTTGTCGGTTTGGTGATTGCTCCAGGGCAATAAAATTCTACGCAGGCAGGGAATTCTACGCGGACGGAGTCGCACTATCGCGCTATCGGTAACGGCTAGCCTCTGGCCAATACACTTTATAATTAATCCACTAGCCGCTAGTAATATAAATATATGAACCCAGATTCCGCGTCTAATATGTCTAACTCGTTATATTTGGCGTGACCTTGATCTCTTCTTTGGGGTAAAGTTAGAGTCATTTAGATTACGAAGAGTCCAACGCTACTTCATTTCTTAATTAAATCAGTTATGTAATGGGTTCAGTTCAGTGCTTGGGCATGTACTAATATTCTGTGGCAGTGAAACAATACGAGGTAACAATCTATATATTATATTATGTACTAGCTGTTGCCCGCGACTTCGTTCGCGTGGACTATAGTTTAACGCCGATGTATAGACGTTTTTTGTAGATTGTGTAACATAACACAATAACATAACACATGTTATTTCCAAAAATACCATACTTCGTTCGTATGGACAATAACGCTGATCTAAAGGCCTTATTTTTAACCGACTTCAAAAAGGAGGAGGTTTACAATTCGACGGTATGTTTTTTTTTTACCTGCTTCACCCAGGGTTGACTTCCGGTGAGGAAACTCCTCAACGGTGAATAGTACAGACACAACATTTCGTAAATGGATTTAACCATAATAGCCTGTTCTAAATTCCATCACGACATGGCAGATACACCCAAGATTGACTTCCGGCGAGGGAACTCCTCAACAGAGATATACGACAGACATGAAATTTTTTTGTACATGCATTTAATTGTGATAGCCCGTTTTAAACTTCGTCATGATGTGGCTTCTAGATCATAAAAGCTTGTCTTTAAAAACTTTTTGAATTAATTTAATTAAAAGTTGTTTTTCACTAAAAAGGGTAAAATAAATTATTTTTCAAAAAAAACTAAACCGACTTCAAAACCACAAATGGCACTCAAAAGTGAAAAATAAATTAATATAATTATCATAAGCGCTACCCACTCATATATTTGAAGTCGGTGCCAGCCAAGTCTAAAAGGTAGTAGATAGATACTACCTACAAGTAGTACTTACTATATACATAGTATTTATCTGCCACCTAGACTTGGCTGGCACCGACTTCAAATATTTGAGTGGGTAGCGCTTATGATAATTATATTAATTTATTTTTCACTTTTGAGTGCCATTTGTGGTTTTGAAGTCGGTTTAGTTTTTTTTGAAAAATAATTTATGTAGATTGTGTATAACAAATGTTATTTAAAAAACACCCTGTACACTATTAGCGGTCTGATTGTAGGGAACAAACACATAAAGACTTTGGGATCACATCGCCCGTGAGAAGGCTTCGTACAGCTGTCTCGGTGAGAAACATCCTATAATTTAAAAACTATTTGACACGGGATCCCTCACGTTTTTGTTGAACAGTTCAGATCGCGACGGCGCACGACCGGTTTCTGACCATTGTGTGCCAAACTCACGAAAGTTTTAATCAATTAATTAAGAAGCATCCTGTCTTTAGATCAACGGCCGTGGCCTGGAGCGTCTGGTCCTGCGACATGTTGATCGTCATTGCAAAGCAGTCGCTCACAGAAAACTGCACGCGTTTGAATTGGAACGTAAAGTTGTTCGAGATGAGAGAAATGAGTACTTATATATGAAAACTGACTCACCAGCGCCACGGGCTATCAGTATACCTCAGTGAGGTTCAGTGCCTCAGTGATGTTCGTCTGTAGCGATACTACCTTCCGCCGAGTTCCGTTACACATCTAACCTCCCCGAAGTTAACAACTTCGACGGGGTTTCATTTCGAAAAAGCATCATTTTGAATTCCAAATTTTTATTCTAATAGAGTTGGAATCCCGGATGCAGTCAAAGGGTTAAAAAATTCTACGGGGTACGGTAGTGAATTGCCACCATCCTCGCCGTCGTCATATACATCAACATCCTGTTAAATGTCCCATAAAACATTATAGCGGGATATCTTCAGTAAGATGGGGTAAATACTTCTCCAACAGTTGCACTGGGCTCGAGAGCCTACAAACACCAAAATTACAGCAAACAAATGGCGCACACATCGTGAGCCATCAGTTAGTGGAGAGTAGGGTGTTTAACACCATCGACTGTTCTGAGGAACGCAAATGAGGTAGCGCCGCGGACAGACTGTGTATCAGCAACCGTAAATAGTAGCATACCTTGTTACTGGCATGGACGGTGTACATACATACTGCTGAAAACTTGCTCCTGATAGACACCCGTCGCCCCCACCAAGTCGTCGTCTATTAAAAATGGACCAGTATGTTTTTCGTAGAAGTCGTTGTTTGGCACTTCGTCATACATTAATGTTTTGGCAAAATCATCCTTTTGAAAAAACCTCAAAAACGCCAGAAATGTGGTCTGGTGAGGGTTTTTAAGAGGTAATCTGACAGATTCCGGGTCGAAAAATATTAAGATAATTTTGGAGGTGAAGGAATATGTTTGAATAAAGGACGGTGGCGTAACTTTCATGAATAGAGAAAGCCAGAATTTGCTACTCCGCTTTAGAGGTATATATACCGACCATATTTTCCATTCAAGTAAGTAGGTACTCGTGATAGGTGTCTCGTATGGGGGAGGGCGTCCGAGTAGGTACCACCGTTTTGCCATTTATTCTGCCTCCAAGCATTACTGTGCTTCGCGTTTGAAGCGTTTGAAGGGGATTGTAGCCAGCGTAATTACTGGGCATATTATTATGAGACTCAATATCTGATGTCTCGGGGTGATGAGCGCAATACATTGCTGCGCAGTGCTTTTTAATATTCAAAGCTCTGGGTTGCACTGCTATTGTTATAGGCAGGCGTAGCGCTAACCATCAGGCGAACGACTTGCTCGTCTCATCACTCAGTACCATAAAAAAAATCATTTGCGTGTTCTAATATTACTTCTAGCGCCATCTAGTTTCAATTGCATAAATTAATTTTCAAGAGTTGAAATAATTATAGCTCTTTTCATGCAAAGCTTGCAAGTTCTCTAAGACTTACTAAAAATGCTGAAATTATATTTCTATCATGATATTTTTTAATTTAAATAAAATATTACTTGTAGGCATTTCATTCATTTTCATAGTCTATACAGCGTTTCAAATTTATACTAATTTTACCCTTTGTCTGTCTTCCTCGCTTAAAGAAGCTAAATATCAAAAAAATATTGGACCCGTATTCGTTAATGTTTAATTATTTAAATTAATTCTGAGTTTCAAGATTCTAGGATAATCTAATAACTTTTTTCCATACTAACTTTTCCCCCCATTTAACCCCTCCATAAGTAGATTTTTCAAAATTTCGATAGCCTATATTAGAATCAGGATTTAATTAAACAAATTCCTGGAAATTTTATCAAAATCCGTTTAGTAGTTTTTAAGTTTAACGCTTTCAAACAAACAAACAGACAAACAAAAATTTTAAAAACTGTTTAAATATGTTCAGTTACTCATTTTAAGTCGCCCTGGTTGATTTTTTTTCGAATATCTTTCATGTACAGATTTTTTAGTTCTACGATTTTATTATACTCGTATGTTTAGATGTAGGATGGACACACGACGAGGAACGAATCTTTAAATAATGAATGTTATGAGCGCATCATATTGAGAGAAGAGTGCAGATGTATAGAAGTGAAAGAAAAAGAAGATAAATAGCCTAGTAAGATGTACGCTGTGAAAAAGTTGAGGAAACAAATAAAAACCGGTGTAACAAATATAGGTTTATTGCATAAATTCGAATCCCATATAATGTGTCAAGTATAATTTAGTTTTTAATTTAGTAAAATGATAGCATTATAATACACACCCGTCCTTTACTATTTTGCCAAGTCCTCTCCATCCAAAGGCTGTTTGGAAGAGAACGCTATCAGCGATAAGTCTACCCATTTTAGAACTTGCAGAACTGTTCTTCTTTTGTCATTTCTCTTATTATTCTATATTTGTAATTGCACGCAATGGAGTTTATCTATCTATTTTCTTATATCTACGTGTAGCGTAGTAGTGTGCCTACTAAATAGGTGTGGGCTTATGACCATGCCTTGTTCCTTAAATTATGAATGTGTGTTAAGTGCCTATGTAATTTTTGTGTTTATTATTTTTGCAGTGTAGACCCGTGACGCGAAATGGCCAATCAGAAATCAACATTTTTCATTATTATCTCCGGCTTCGCCATTTATACATTTTACTATAATGTCCACTATAATAACACATTTAAAAATATTAATGAAAATTATGAAACACGGAAAGTCAGGAGCAGAGAACCTATTTACGACTATAGTGGTAAGTGTACCTGACAATATCACGCTCTCCTCTTTTCCACACTGGTGTAGGGATACGTAAAGTAGGTATCTATATACCTACCTGTTAAAAGTGCTACCTGAGACTGGATGGTTGACATTTGAGTGGAGCGGCACTATCGACGGCGACGTCGAGACATCTTTTGGTACCAATGTGGATCAATTCCACCCGAAGGCACGACATGGCTTAAGAGCGACTGTTGACCTAACAACCGGGACCGACGACGCCGGCATCCTATGCACGGTAGCGCTCAGTTGTAAATAGTAAAAACCAAACACAAACGGTCACCCACACAAGTGAATTCCCAGCGCTGCCGCTGGTTACGAACGGCTAGGCAAGCTACGCTACGAGCACTTCGTACTTAGTATCTACACGCTACGGGTTCCAATTTTGTTCATTCATATATATTTCTTATCGCACTACATATGTACGCTTATCATTCAGACGAACTACTAGTGAGCCCATTACTGGTAATCAAATTTCTCAGCCATTTTTATCTCGTCTTACGGGGACGTTTATGCCTCAATTATTAATACTTACTTAGAAACTTTTTCAATGCTTATAAATGTTTGGCCACTATCTCGCCTGAAGTTAAGCTACGATGTAATTACATAGAAGACAAAGATGCATAGAACGTTCCGCTTCTGCCAAGTAGCCAACTGGCACATAAGAAAAATAATATTGTCAAAAACAAACATAAAATATTGTAACAAAAGTTCTAAAAAATATGCCCCTCAGTTTCTTGCCGTATCTTCTGAGTAGTGGTTCTTTTTCCGATACGGTGGTAGAGTCATTGTAATAATTGACGTTCATAAGTGCGTCTGTGACGACAAAACTGAATAAAGAATTTTTTTTGATTGATTGATTGATTGATGTGGCCGAATATAGAGTACATAGATCTATATGAAAACGGCAATTGAGCGACTGCTCAAGCCTCTGTTGCTTCACCGGACATCAATCCCCAAAGACGACTAGGTCGCTTGGCGTCGTCCTAATTGGCTAACGGTCGTACGACTTAACGATGCGATTTCGTCGCGCGATCAAAATGATCGTGCGATGGTCTAATAGGTGTCCTAGTAGATCGTGCGATGGGCATCACGCAATGCCGATGCCGCCGCGCCGTCACTTCAACGGCGTCATTTCAACAGTGGCTGTTTACAGAGATGCAGTTTTTACTGTCGGGCAATATTGCTTTGAAAATTGCAGGAACATTGAAAAAAGAAGACGTACGTAGGCCACATAATATACTAAATAGGTCCAGAAATCAGCGTGGTGAATCTTTCAATCATTAATTTGACGTACGGAATAATGAATCAACAGAGGACACTCAAAAGAGATTTAGTAGCTTTGATCGCATGATCGTACGATCAAACCCCACGTACGATCATTATTAAGCATTTTCTGTGCTCGCGCGATTACTTGCAAGCTTCAATTAGGACACTAAAGAAATGTGTGTGTTTAATCTCGTCGTGCGACGAAAACGCATCGTTAACTCGTACGATCGTTAGCAAATTAGGATGACGACGCCTTAGCCTACCACTTTAAAACCCGAAGAAGCGGGTTTTCGTACGATGTTTTCCATCAGCGTTTTTAGAGCGAGCATGCAAAATCCGCTTTTAACGTTTTGACCGCCAAGGTCGGCTATATTCGACAAACAAAAATTGCCCTCAATGACGAGCCGACGTCAGCTTAACCCTTAGAGTAAACATAACTATTGAGCGCGCGTATCGTACTTCTCTCCCAATGCACAGCGTAGGCAAGTAAACTATAGCTAGCTATATTGATAGATATGTGGCAAATAGTGATGGGCAATAATTGTGCGCCGCGCCGCGCCGTGACACGGTTCCTATTGTTGTATATGTATGTTATGTCTTGTATACCTACAAGTGTAATTTTGGTAAGTGAAAATTATTTATTTTAATGTATGAATGTATAAGATGCATGTGTAGTACCTATGTGAAATATGTATGGGATATGAAATAAGAGAGTCAGAAATAAAAATTCAGGAACTATACCTATATCTACATATTTATTTACATTATCTCATCTTTTATTGTCCTTTGAAAAGGGTGAGCTTGTTGTAAAGCTGCATTTTCGTTTCTTATACGTTTGACTTACAAACTAAATACTTGACGCGTATATTGACATATTTTTGGATAACGGCCCTCAGCAGATGAAGTAGATGATTATTGTATGGTTCTTGTTCAAACAAATGTGCAGGAAGAACGTTGAAGATATTTGTTCCAATAAATAATTGCAATGCTTTGGTGACCATGTTTCTAGGATCGTGATCGGCTTTATTAGGCCGAATAGGCCGAACGCGTCACATCACTATTTGAGTCGGCAATCTTAGCGGGGTTGCGGGGCAGTGCGCGCGGTACGTGTAGCCTCGCGTCTCACGTCTTGTTCACCCCCGCGAAACGAAACGAACTTTGAACTTAAAAGTATTAAAAATTGGCTTACCGGTGAAATGTGATGTTAGAATTCTGTTTAGTGTATTTCCGAGTATCGTTTTTACAAGGTTTTGTTGCACGTTTAATCATTTTTTTAGATAAATAGAGCTATGAACTCGCAACGGGCGCTCACACCGCTAGTATAAGACTACTAGCGCTTGCGGACAGGACGATGCTATAATCTCACCCGCGCATACTGTTCCCACTTAGGAACACGCGCTCTATACCTAGTAATGTTAACTCTCTATGGCTTAACCCAACTAAAATCGAGGGCACGGCTCTGCTTCTATTGCGCGTTGCGCGGCGCTCAAGTTCGAATCCCGACTCGGTCCCGCTCCAACACTGATCGTAAGTCATCGCTCCGACACACTCGCTCTCTTTTATTAGAGTTGCACTGCAAAGGCCTCCCTACCTCCAACGTTTGGACATAACATTTGGGTGGATCTAATATTTCTATTTTACAGGAACAGAAGATTTCTTAATAAACACACCAGGGTGCTACATACCAAACTACGGGAAAACATTAGTGTTCAAAGAATCTCCAGAATACATTGGAAACTGTGGAGAAAGAGCAGTATTTATTAAAAGGGTGGAAAAGGACGAAATAGTTTTCCAAATAGATACAAAGATAATGAAAAAACATAGTAAAATAAAAGATGTTTATTGTTGTTACATGTTTGCTACCAGATCAAATAAGACTGGTTCAGAGGATACGCATTTACGGTAATAACTAATAAAATATTAAAAATACTTTACTTACAATTAAGCTAAGACTTATTATCTACCTACATGAAGATGCTCGGTTCAAACATTATAGTATACTAGCTAGGGTATAAGCTATCTCCATACCAAATTTCATCAAAATCCATTCAGTAGTTTTTGCGTGAAATAGTAACAAAGGTACATCCATACATCCATACATCCATTCTTACATACTTTCGCGTTTATAATATTAGTAGGAAGTACCTATAGTATAGAACTATAGACTATTGTTATGCATATTTACTTAGACTGGGTTTGTTCTCATTTTATTTTTACAGCTACACAAACTGTAAGCGTTTCAAAAACGGAGAAAAGATTGCGCTGGAACAAGAAATACTTAAAGTCATATGTGACAATTCTGAGAAATCCTTGAACAAAAGAGGTGGTTCTTTTGTTTACGAAGACGCTTACGCATTTGTTAAGAAACTACCATCGGAGAACGCCACAACTACTGAAAAAACCTGGAATGTTCTTATGGTGGGAATGGACACAATGTCTCGGGCAAGGCTTTTCAGTTCCATGCCTAAAACAGTTAAATATTTGCAGAAGCACGAGTGGTTGGACTACAGAGGATATCAAAAGGTAAACTTTCGTTTCCATAATCTATGTCTAATGTCTAAATATTTGCGCATACTGGCCTATTTATTTTTAACCGTGATTTATTTTGTTTTAGGTTGGCTATAACACTTTTCCCAATTTAATGGCTATCTTAACAGGAAAGAAACTCAGCCTCATTTACAAAAAATGTGCCAATGGCATGCAAGCATGTAACGATTTCATCATATGGAGTAGATTTCGCGAAGCTGGCTACATTACTGCCTACGGAGAAGACTATCTAACCCTACCCGATACTTTCTCCAGATACAAGGGATTCCGAACACCTCCAACTCATCACTACATGCGACCATTATTTCTTACTGGAGAAAAACAAAGCGGCAATTTGATATGCACAAAGCATAAGCCTTCGGCTAAACATCTGCTAGACTATGCCTCTGAATTTGCCAATACCTACAAAAATGACAAGTTCTTTGGAGCATTTTGGCTTAATTCCTACAGTCACAACCTTTATAACATTCCGACACTGCTTGACAATGACATGGTCAGTTTCTTTGAAAACTTGAATGAAACAGGCGTATTGAACAACACAATCGTTATGTTCCTTAGCGATCACGGAATCAGATATGGCGATATGCGAGTTCCCATAGAGTCTTACTATGAAGAAAGATTGCCGATGTTTTCTGTTTGGATTCCGCATGAGTTCCGAAAACTGCATGAAGACAAATATTATAATTTACAGCTCAATCAAAATCGATTAGTGACGCCGTACGACATCTACGTAACCTTGACTGAAATCTCAAATGGGATGAAACATTTTTCTGATGGGGAATCGGAAGCATGCCCTCAATGCACGAGTATCTTTGAAGGAAAGTCTCCGAACAGGACATGCGCCGATGCTGGCGTCATTAAGAAGTGGTGTAGTTGCCACGATATGACTGAAGTAGACAGTAAAGAAAGCGGAGCAAAAGCGAGTTTGCAATTAGCCGTCAAATACATCAAAAATATCACACACTCGGTGGAAACAATAGCTTGTATGGCGTGCTCTCCATTACAACTGGACAAAGTATTAAGAAGTCATACATACGTAGACAGTGACAAAATACATTACGTGGTAGCGTGGCAGATGGTTCCAGGAAACGTGTCATTCGAAGCGACAGTTGAGAAAGATGGTGATAATTTTACGATTATACAACCAACAGACACAATATCGGCATACAACGTGCGAGGTAATTGTGTAAAAAATCCGAACTATAGACCGTTTTGCGTTTGCAAAACAACAAAATGTGTCAAGGATAAACGATAGTTTATGAAACTTACCCAATATACCCACACTCTAGTGGGAGAAATGTAAAATTAAGACCATGGAGATCTCAAGTGTAAAGACTATATTTTTAGTTTTAACTAGCTGCTACCCGCGACTTCGTACGAGTAGTGAAGTAATCTAACCTGTTCCCGACAATTTTCCATCCCACCCTAATCCCGCTCCTGCTCCCGCTCCGCTTCTATCCCGATCCCGACCCCGTCCTATCCCGCTCCTGCTTTCGTCCCGCTCCTATACAAATCGTCCTTTTCCTATATAATTACCGTCCCGCTTCTATTCTCATTATATCCCGTTACCGACTCCTCCTAACCCGTTCCGTTCCGTCCCCCTCATATACCGTTACCATCACCCTCTTGTATTCCGTTCCCATCCCACTCCTATCCCGTTACCGTTCCGCTCCTATCCCGTTACCATCCTCCTCTTACTGTTGCCTACCCGCTCCAATCCCGTTAACGCCCCTCTCGTATCCCGTAACCGTCGCGCTCCTGTCTCGATCCCGTCCTAGCTATCTCGTTGTAGCCTAGGACTCGACAAAACATTTTTTAGATAATTCATTTTATAACAAAAAAAACGACTTCAATTCTGTTGTATCTTCCAAGTCCAAGGTCAAATATCGATGAAATTTATATTGGACCACATTGTAGCTATACTGAACTCAAGGCAAAAATAATTTACCATATCAGTTTATAAATGACACAATGAGATATTCCAAGCGAATAGACAACCTCCTCCTTTTTTTAATGTCGGTTAAAACAGGCTTGTCAACCTAACCTTTGGTTCTTAAGGTAAACAAAAAACCACTTTAAGCTGAGCCTTGTGCATCAAGTGTCCGGTATGTTCCGGGGTTCAATTTATAGTGGACATAATATTTTTTCCTAAATTGCGTCATAACTTCAATATTCCTGGACCGATTTTGATGAAACAGAGCTTATGTGTAGCGCCGGACTTCATAGAACATATTTTAAAAAAACTGTACTTCAATTCGTGACTCAGTTTCTGAGTTTACCCCGGACAGACAGACACACAGGCAAAATTATTAAAATCTGTATTCTTGGTTTCTGTTGCTCCCAAATAAGTACTCTTAAGAAATTTGATTTTCAAAAATATCTTCAATGTACAGTAGCTGCCTCGTTACAGTGTTATTATAAGTATAGATTTTAGTAATAGCAGGTCTATAGCACTCCGCACTAAACTTGGGAATAACGGCTTTCCGTTGGCAACGTCGGCAACGTTGCGCGATCCTAAAAAAAAGCAGACTTTTTTAAAAGCTTTCGTTGTCAGCTTTTTTTTGTTGTCCGCGGTTTACTTGCTTACTGCTTATGTTACGTTTTCGTTGTTTTAGACGCTTTCGTTGTTTTGCTTTCTGCTTCTTTTTTGTTGCCGCTTACGTTATGTTTTCGTTGTTTTTCTTCGTTGTAATCGTTGTTTACTGTTTTTTTACTCCAGGTGCCGTTGTGTGAGATTGACGTTTAATTTTTCGTACTTTACTTATATGAGTATTAAAATTTGTCTTAATTTTGTATTTTACCTAAATATTTTACGTGAAGTTAGTAGCGAGTAGTTAAAGCGTAGAAATTAAATATCTAAATAATAAAAATTAATCAGTGAACTTCCTTTCATACCTTAACACAGGTTTTTTTTTATATGATAGTTTTTTTACAATATAATTATGCACTCTGCACTTTTATTGGTAGGGTTCTGAATGAAATAGTTCCACAAATCGGCGTTATTGTAACGAGGTATTTTTACAGATAAGATATTTATACATTTACACAATTAATTACTTTATGTCAATAAATGTAAGTCATAAAAGTTAATATTTACACAAGGTTCACGTATAACTTCAAAAGTCAATATTTACACTTGACTTTATCAATATTTCCTATACTATAAGTCATAAAAGTTAATATTTACGCAAGGTTTACGTATAACTATAACTTCAAAAGCAAATCAAATAGAGATCGACGGTGACGCGGTGACGCGCATTTGGAAACATAAACAAAACTAAAAGCAAAAAGCTTTTTTCATTCGTTGTCCAATACGAATAAATTACAATGACTACTATATAAAAGGTAACACGACCGTATGACAAGTTTTTAATTTAATCGGGTGTCTTCTCGTTGCATTATTTTTAATACGATCGAATCACGAAAATAAAAAGTTCAAAGATAATACGACCAAATAACATATTTTTGAATAAGCCAGTTAGCACCAACGTTTTGTACTGTAAATACGAAGAAACTGGCGCCATCTCTGTAACCGTCGCCACTTTACTAAAGTCCATTGTTATAAAATCAATCATCCATTCTATTGTCTTTTGAATAGGTCAGGTCATGATAGTTTCCTAAAATTCCGCTAGATGGCATTAATATTTTTTTTTCAACCGATTTGAATGCGAGTTACGCGACAACGGCAACGAAAAGAGCTTTTTTGTAACAACACGCTTTTGAGCTTTTCTAAAAAAGCCTGCTTATTTCTAGAGCTTTTGTTATAACGCCCACCACTACTCCGCACTGTAGGTACGAAGCTACAAGTACATACACCAGCAACGGGTCGTGCGGAGTAGACATGCGCAAAACAGTGCATTGAAAAGTAATGTGATATGGCATCACATTTCGTACCGAGTAATATTTCATTACTTCATCACCCCAAACATCACCTGAGATGGTCGCGTCGGACGCACTATCTATCACTTGTGTGATATTGTAATGGAATGCTCGAATGCAATAGCAAGTGATAGTTATAGCGCATATACATGAGATAGCGAATTACTTATTTTTTTGTGACTGGAGCGAGTACATCAAATCAAAATAACAATATCGTTTTGAGCGAGAGGTTCAAAACATTCAAATATTACGGGCGGGGGCGGTGCCAAAATAACCTATTGTCGCCTTAATTTTCTAGTAATACGGTTTTAAATGGAAGTTCAATCAAGTGGCAGGCAGGGCGCGCGTGCGATGAAGCTCGCTTCCTCTCTCTCAGACGCGCCGCGAATAGTGTCAGTGAGGCATAGACTCGATAGACATAATGCAACGAACAGAACAGTGCACTGTGTGATGCTATGGTGTGATGTGTAATGTTTAATTTAGTCGAGTAATATGTAATGCTACAGTACTCGATCGGGTAATATTACGCGTAATGCATCAATCGCATTACTTACACATGTCTAGTGCGGAGTTCAGTGGGTTGTCGCGCGCCGCCCGTGACGCACGTACATTATGCGCCCGCCGCCGCCCGCGCCCGCGCCGCTTTACGTCTAGTATTACTGTCTAACACAAATATGAAAACAAGCAAATACTGCATCGTATTTGGCTGCGTAAATACCAACAAGGACCGGAATCTCTCTTTTTTTGCACTTCCGAAGGACTCCGAAAGGCAAGAAAATGTACCTACACCATTTTAAGAAAGTTATATTGGGTATATCTATTTTTAAATTGTGTTCTATCTATCATATATATCATATAACAAAGAATTGCCTACCTACTCAAAACTTTTATTCTGATATAAATGATGAATTTTATTAGTAGGTATTAGGTATTATTAGAGTCTGTGCTATTTATTATCATTATCAATGTTAGTTTCTTGTCGCGTGTTAACAGATCTATTCAGGTTCTTAGACAGTACTTATATAAGTGTACATAGTGTTTGCCTAGTTATCTACTTAGAAAATAAAATATGCACACTTGTAGAATAGTTGTAGTTAATACCTAATACTACTTGTATTATTAGGTATTAACTACAACTATAATTACTAGGTAGAATGAGAATAATAGTACCTCATAGATAGTAGAGATATATACATTACTTGAACTGTCTTGAACTATTCAAATTGATATTTCATCACAATACAAGTATCAACCCTAACGTTACACGTGCCGCGTGCGCGCTGTAGGCAATGGCGTAGCTACCGGAGGGCTAGACGGGGCAGTGCCCCCAAGCTCAGGGGGCCACACGGACGCTGACTTACAAACTATAAATTGAACTAGTGAAAGTTTCTCCCACATTCGGAATAAAACCATAACAAGTTCCAGGAACGCGACTTTAATAATGGCAACTTATTTGAAAAAAATACAGGGGTATTCCAAACAAGTCTCGAACATTTTTGTTTGAAATTTGCGGGGAGGTCCCCGCAAGTTTCTGATGACGAATCTGGAGTAGAACAAACGATTTTAAATAGTTTAGTTAAGGCTCTTGTTTATTTTTTTGCCCCAGGGCCTTTAGTTACCTAGCTACGCCACTGTCTGTAGGTTAATATGACTGGTCGGTATGCAGCGCTACGCGAGTTGAATTGAATTTTATTGCGTCACAGCAAGAGACGCTATTTGTTTAAATTTCTTTGCGGAGTGCTTCTGTTCCTTTTGTATTCTGTGCTAATAGGTACTTATTGTTAGTAACCAAAGAAAGAGTTTAACGCGATAAGTATTTTGTAGGTATAAGATATCTATACCTAGTACCTCATTAACATAAACTTGCATGTACGAGGGTCAAACTGAAAGTTCTTAGAAAATCAAAAACTGATTAAACTAGCTAGTTATTACTATTATTATATCTTTTCAAAATAGTGTCCGTTCACGTCAATACATCGCTGCATCCCATGGAACCACTGAGAAAAGCACTTTGCCCACTCGTCCTTAGGGGTCTCTTCGACGGCCTTTTGAAACGCTGCCACAGCTTCCTCAGCGTCCATAAAACGTTTTCCTTTAATTTTTTCTTTTATTTTTGGGATTAAATAAAAATCACAAGGTCGGGACTATAAGGCGGATGACCCAGTAATTCCACGTTTGACGTCGCCAAATAGTCGATCGTTCGCCTGGCGGTGTGCGACGAGGCGTTGTCGTGGTGAAGGAGGATTCTACTGCGAGGTCGTTTCTCCCGAACTTTTTCCAAGACAAGTGGCAAACAATTGTTAGTGTACCACTACGCAGAAACTGTTTTTCGATCCTCTAAAGCAATTGTCGCGAAATGACCTGTCCTTCCAAAGAACGACGCTACCATCTTTTTTCCACGCTTCGACCTCTCTTCACTATAGTTGGCAACTCCTCGGAAGGAAACACACACTGAGCAGACTGTCTTTTGGTTTCGGGATCATATCATAACAGTAAATCGAGCTTTCGTCACCCGTAAGTATGTCGAACACAGCATTTGAGTCACCTCCGTTAAATCTTTCAAGCATTTCACGGCACCAATCAAGACGACGGAGTTTTTGGGCCTCGGTCAAAATATGAGGTATTTACCGGGCACAAAGCTTCCTGACCGCTAAATGTTCATGGAGTATTTTGTGCACTTGACTCATACCGATGCCTAAGCTTGTCCGAATCTGCTGATAGGTCACTATTTTGTCAGTCTCTATCATACGACGCACAGCACAGATGTTATCTTCGCTCGTCGCCGTAGAAGGCCGTCCCTCACGCAGATCATGGGTGAGATTAGTGCGACCACGCTTAAACTCATTAAACCAGTTGTAAACAGTGGCACGAAATGGGGCTTCATCGTGGAAGGCCAATCGTAGTCAATCATAACTTTCTTGTTGACGTAAATGTAATCGAAAGTCATAAAAAATCATAGCACGAAAATTTTCTCGCGTTAAATTCATGCTGACGTGACACAGACAATTTTCAATTTGCCGCCAAATCGTAAAACAAATGACAATTGAATGAAATTTATACTCAATAATATTGGCAAAGAGTTCCATTTTCAAAATTTAAATTATTTTTTTATTTATTTTGTTTACAAGTGGCCAGTTCTAAAAACTTTCAGTTTGGCCCTCGTATGTTTGTTTAGTAATATAGAATGCCATAACGAGAAAACAAGTAAGGTAAAACTATGGGTAAAAAACATAAGGACGACGCGTAGAAAATTAATAGAAAACGGCAAAATATAATAAATTACTCTCATGATCACATAAGTAGATCCTTACCCCTAAATAAGACTCCCTGTACCAAAGATACCAGCCCCCCTACCCATATGTCCCTCAAGCGCCAATCGTATATCGTGATCAGCTTCACTGCGACTAATGAAATACGGTCTGACTATTGTCAATTCAGGTAAGAAATCGAATTTATCTCATTCATTTACACCAAAATACGATAACTATAAGTTGAGATAAACTTAATGGGACAATACATGGAATCATAAGATATTGGCGCAATGAATCTACACCTTAATCTGAGTTTAACACGATATACGATAGGCGCTTGACGGACATATGGATAGGGGGGCAGCAACTATTGGGAGGATCATGGACCCAGCCAACTGGAACCTAGTACTTTTTTCTACGCATTAATATTTATCTTGTAGCGGGGCCTCGGGGGTCAAACTCGCAACGCCCTTGTTTCATGAGTTTAATGCCAAATTAGCACAGGATGTTGTCAGTAACACAACATTTGGACCACTTTGTGGATTAAGTAAGCTGATTAATAAATAAATAAAAATAAACCACGTCAGTAGTATTAAGACAGTCGATTGATTATACCTAATTTTGTGATAAGTTTAATTTTAATTGTACCATATATTATTATATGCTCTTTAAATATGTGATATATATAGTTTATAAATTATTATATTATATTAAGTACCTATAGGTACGTATTCATAAAAAGATATAAGTAAGTGCCTAAACTTGGAAAAAACCAAAGTTATGTTCAATGGACTTATTATCCCGGGATTGGTTGCCGTAAATGGAGGACCTCTTGAAGCTGTTCGAGAATATATAGGGCAGACGCTCCAACTAGGTAAAAACCACTTTGAGAGGGAAGCCAAGAGAAGAATTCAGCTTGGCTGGGCAGCATTTAGGAAACTTCGTCGGGTCTTTTCGTCACCGATACCCCAGTGCCTAAAGACGAAAGTCTTTAATCAGTGCGTCCTAACTTTTATGACATACGGAGCCGAGACGTGGACACACACGGTACGACTAGTCCACAAAACGAAAGATGCCCAGCGAGCTATGGAAAGAGCTATGCTCGGTATTACTCTAAGGGATCGAATCAGGAACGAAATTATTCGCCAGAGAACTAAAGTTATCAACATAGCTCAGCGGATTAGCAAGCTGAAGTGGCAGTGGGCTGGTCATATTTGCCGCAGAACCGATAACCGTTGAGGTAGACGTGTTCTACTCGTAGAGTGGAGACCGCGAATCGGCAAACGTAGTGTAGGACGCCCTGCGACTAGATGGAGCGACAATATACGTAGGGTTGCTGGTAGGGACTGGAGAAGGAATGCCGAAGATCGGGCTCGGGGAAGCTAGTTGAACGGCGCTTTTTAGTGTAAAGAGGCTAGGCTGTTGATTGAACGGCTGATTATGCTAGGTGACTGCGACATATATACCTACCAAGTTAATATTTGTGTACATACCTAACTAGACACTGGTTTAACAATGGTGTTGATATTTAATTGACTTACGTTTATGTGAACAAAATAAACAACTGATATATAGGTAACTAAAAAAACCTGTTTTATTTCTGTCAACCTCTAAAATTTATATTTGCATTGTTACAAAAAATGCTACCATAATTAATAAAATCAACCATTAAATACGATATTTTCATAAAAATCACATTATGCTGCTATTGTGCAAAACAATACATTTTACTGTAATAGGCACCTTACATTATACTATTATTATAACATGTTATTTTGTACCAATACTATATCAATAATACATTCTACTTAATATACATAAAATACTGTAAATTTATAAAAGTATACAAACAGTATTAAATAATACTCATACACAATATATTTTAAATCTATAGTTTATAACTAAGTAAAATTACAGTCACAAGCATGACGAAGGTGATATATGGTAAATAATTATATATTATTATATTAGTACCTGGATGACTGAGCTTTGCTCGGTATTGTTGAGATGGCTTAGTTTGGCTTTACAGCGCCATCTATTGTCAAGTAGCTTTAGTGTTGCTATGTCGGCAAAGCAGTTTAGTTGTTTCTTAAGCTGATGGCTCTAGTTGCCAAAGCTTTAAAAAATATTGTATTACTCCGTACTGAGCCGTTTCCGAGATTCAGATTATATATATACATTATAAATTATTATATATACATTTATACAAGAATTGCTCGTTTAAAGGTATTAGATTAGATAGATTATGTGAGATCTGTAGGAATCTTTGCAATGACATTTATTTATTTTAATTTACTTAGAGTAGGTATGCGCCTGTGTAATGCGCTCTTACAGGTAGTATACAATTAAAATAAATATATACCTACTTAAAGTTTATAATTTTAATTTCATGTCTAAAAGTTTAATTATCACTTTCACAAAATGGTTTATATAGGTACGAATGTATACTCACATAAATTATTGCTAAATAGCAATGTCTATTATTATATAAACTTATGGTTTGATTGAAATAATGGGTCATTTAATACTGGTCTCACACCTCGAACTTTCTTGCACATAGTTACTGAATAACCGGTTAGAGGTAAACAAACATCAATACACAAAAATAAAGTTACATAGAATAATAAATAATGCTACAGTACCAAGATATCTGTGAAGCCAGTGGGGGTGATGTTGGCAAAGAAAACCAATCAGGGACTGTCAAAACGTATGGAATTTTTGTAGTTCAAAATACTGCCACTTCACAGATAGGTTGGTAGTTCTGTACACATACGTAATAGTAGAGAAACTCCAAGTTGGCACTGAAAGGTAGTAGGTAATTATTATTTTAGTCTCGGTTTTACCGATACGTAACCGACGACGATGGCGAGACGCGGCAGCTGCCTCATAAATACGTGTCTTACATCCGTATTCATGAACAACACTTGACACTAAACTAAGTACGACTAGTACGAGTAAGCCACAGCAACCAATAGAACTCCACTTGTACATATGTTTAATGTCGAGTGATTGGTTGCTATGCCTTACTTAGCCGAGTGTTTTGACAAGTATTGTCTTGAATACGGGACAACGATAACTAAACATTACTTATAAAAATTAATTACTTTTACGCTTATTTGGACAAATACTTAATACCTGTTTGTTGAACGCTCTAACACTAGTCTGCGTAATTTGAACTTTAAGCTATCATGCTTTTGACTACGCCCGGCGAATTAGGTTTGCTTGGGAACTTTACGAACAAAGAGAGCTGCACTACAGCCAGCCAAGCACCTATAATGTTCGGCACCTGAAATAAATAAATAAGAAGAAATATTTACGAGGTCCTACAACATCCAGACACGAAAGAAATGCTTGCGTTTTTAATCTGTGCACAAACAATTGTCCCGTCGCGGGAATCGAACCCTCAACCTCAGTGGTGTTACAATTGAGCCAACCTGCCCAACCACTACACCATAAAGGATGTTAACCGCAACACACCAAACTGGGCCTGATAGTTCTGTTCTGACTAATGTCTAGTTTTTGTTTCCTGTTGCACATTATGTTAAAATAAGCTGATAAAAACAAATTACATCCTGTTATTTTAACAAATTCGATAAAACTTGTAGGTAAGTACTATTTATCCAACGGCGTCGCGCCAAAGGCAGGGCAATGTTAATAATCACATAAATATTTTAAAATAAATTATATGTATGTAAGTTCTAAGGTATTTATTTATATGGGCCGGAGAATAAGTAAATAACATCTGTAACATTTTAATGTTGCCTGAAATAAAGATCAAATAAATAAATAAACGCTCAGCTCGCTCACTATGGAGAGGGCTATGCTCGGAGTTTCTCTGATAGATAAGATCCGCAATGAGGTAATCCGACAGAGAACCAAAGTAACCGACATAGCCCATCGAATTAGCAAGCTGAAGTGGCAATGGGCTGGTCACATCTCTCGAAGGACGGACAACCGTTGGAGTAGACGTGTCCTTGAGTGGAGGCCGCGAATCGGCAAGCGTAGTGTAGGACGCCCACCGGCCAGGTGGAGCGACGACCTGCGAAAGGCGGCCGGAAGAAACTGGATGAGAAGAGCCGAAGACCGGGCTCAGTGGCGTTCATTGGGAGAGGCCTATGTCCAGCAATGGACGAATACAGGCTGACAACGATGATGAAATAAATAAAATAATAAACAAAGCTACACGATTAATGAATATATGAATGACACTTTACTTAAATAACTTATAATACTTACTAAACAAATTACTGTCCTCCTCGTATCTATACCAATTTAGCTGCGCCCAACAGGGTCCATATTTAAATTGTGTAACCTACCATCTAAGAACTACATTGTGGAATGCTAATAAAATATGAAATGAATATGAATGATTTACCTATTTTATGCAAATGAATAAACAGATTAGCAAGACGTTCGCCTGATAGTAAGCGCCACGCTAGCCATAACAGTTGCAGTACCTCTTTTAATTACCAGATTACCAGAACTTTTAATATAATTCGTTCGTTAGTTACAAACCCACTAGTTAGCCTTTCAAACTGGAACACAGTAATGCTTATGCACTACAGCTTGGCGGCAGAATAACTGGCAAAGTGTTGGTATCAACTCAAACAGCCTCTCTCATACGAGAGATGTAGCTAGTACCTGTATCTACAAGGATTAAGATCCTTGTATATCTGTAAGTTATTTGAAAAGGATTCTTTCTTTCGTTTTTTCTTTCTTTCACTTATCACAAAAAGAGGTCAATACATTTTAAATTATCAGATGATTGGCATCTTTTTATTTTTATATTAACTACTTATAACCCTCACAATGATCCTCTTAAATGCCTCCTATTACTTAAAAATATGAATGTGAACAAAAAATAGGAGAATCTAGCCAATATTGCATGTCAATCATAAGGGAAGGATACAATTTCTTATAAATATTTTGAATACTTTTTTGTGATTTAATAAAAGGGCCTACCTTTACTGCCTACCTATAGCTAAAGCCTACTGCTGTAAGCACTGGCCCTAGGCAATTGAAAACTCTATGTATGGTAATAAAAGAAAATAGTCATCTTTAGCAGCATTATTCTTACATCCACTCTTCGTGCTCACCACAGACCGATTAACAATGTCACTTGTTCTTTCAAAATTGCATATAAAAATTGAATAAAACATAAAAATAAAAGACTATTAACTCATTGGTGTATGTGTTGTATATACATACACCCTAGTTATAAGTTTGTATTTGATTGTGTCGATTAAGCCTACCCTCCTTCATTATCTGTTTTATATATATTCCTACCCTACTATGACTTGTCACTTGATTTTCTAAGCTACTTAGCTCAATACACGAATTACGTAATTTGGTGTTTTATTGGAAATATAACAGTGGCGACGAGTCGAAAACATGAACAATGGAGCGTAAATCAGTGAAATTTCATGAGTTTAATGTGAAATGTGACAATTGGGACAATTACATCAATAGACTTAAATATTGTTTTGAGGCGAATGGCGTCGTCTCAGATTCGGTTCAAAGGGCAAATTTCTATACAGTATGCGGTGCACAAGTGTTCGAGACTCTCTTGGCTCTGATTACACCTAAAAAGTCTAGTGAAGTGACATTTAGTGAAATTGAAGTGATCCTAACCAAACATTACAGCCCAAAACCCAACGAGATTTCTGTGTCGTATAAATTTTACAAGAGCGATCAACAACATAGCGAATCCGCCTCAGAATACATAGCGCAACTCAGAAAAATCAGTGCAGGCTGTAATTTTAAGGACATGGAAAGGATGCTTCGTGATAGATTGGTGTGCGGTATGAACAATCACAATTTGCAGTACGAACTTTTAAAGAAAGACAATTTGCGATACGAAGATGTAGTAGATGCTATGTTATCGGCCGAAAGTGCGGGGAGGGACGCTCGTATGATGCAGAGCGCCTCCATCGCCGGCGCCGCCGTCAGCTACGACGCGACGGCAGCGGGCTCCGCGGCGATGTCGACGTCGTCGACTTTATGTGAACCTATGGACGTCAACGCCTTGCAGTCCAAAGCGAATGTTCGACTATGTTATCGATGTGGAGACCGGCACGCGGGCGAATGTCGTTTCGTTAACGCCGTGTGCCACTTTTGTAAGAAGAAAGGTCATATTGAGAAAATATGCACCGCCAAAAAGAGAAGTCGTTCTGGAAAAATTAACTTTGCTGAAGACGAGACTGACGCTAAATGGCATTTACAACGTGGAGAGCACGACTCGCTCTCGCGTCCCGGCGTACGAGGTGAAGCTGTTACTGGACGGCGCGCAGGTAGCGATGGAGGTGGACTCCGGCGCCGCCTTCTCCCTGGTGAACCAACAGACGTGGGCGCGCGTACGCTCGCGCACGGCGCTACGCGCGGTGCCCAGCCGCCTGTGCACGTGGAATAGCTCGCCGGTCACAGTGATGGGACACGCTCAAGTGCAAGTACAATATAAGGACATTAAGTGTGAATTGAATGTCATTGTAGCTAAGGGCTCGGGACCGAATTTATTGGGACGTGACTGGTTCGAAGCACTAGGTATTACTTTAAATGTTAATATGATATCTGAAATGGACATGACGGCGAACAATCAGATTATAGGTAAGCACGGCGAGGTTTTCAGAGACGGACTCGGTACTTACAGGGGGAATCCTGTGGCTATACATTTAAAACCAGACGCGACTCCTAAGTTTTTAAAGGCCCGTCCCGTACCTTATGCTATTAAAGACAGAGTGGAAAAAGAGATAGATCGCTTAGTAGGTGAGGGGGTACTTCGCCCCGTGTCTTTTTCAGATTGGGCAACACCGGTTGTCCCTATACCCAAAAGAAACGGGGACATACGTCTTTGCGGCGATTACCGTAGTACGGTGAATCAGGCTACGGAGTCTGATACCTACCCTATGCCTACGGCTAGTGAAGTGTTTGCTACGATTGCTGGGGGAAAATTTTACACGACACTCGATCTTGACCGCGCATATACACAGGTGGTCGTCACGGACGCCACAGCACGGTTGTTAACCTTAAATACATGCAAAGGTTTGTTCTCAGTACACAGATTGGCTTTTGGTGTGAAAGCATGCCCGGGAATTTTCCAGCGGTTGATGACGGCGCTACTGGCGGGCGTTCCCGGCGTCGCGGTACTGATTGATGACGTCATCGTCAGTGGCCGGACGATGTCGGAGATGACGCAGCGCCTCGACACTGTGCTGGATCGCATCGGTAAGGCAGGCTTGCGGCTCAACCGGAACAAATGTAAGTTTGCCAAAGAGCGCGTAGAGTTTCTGGGTTTTGTAATAGACGCTGAGGGTATTCATCCTGCACCCAGCAAAGTTGAGTCTATTGTCAACACTCCTGAGCCGAAGAACGTTCAACAGCTACAAGCGTTTTTGGGATTATACAATTTTTATGAGAGGTTCGTACCTCACAAAGCCACCATACTCGAGCCTCTACATAGGTTGCTCGACAAATCACAGTCTTGGCAATGGACGGACAGGGAGCAAACGAGCTTCGATACAGCTAAACGTTTGCTGTCATCTGACTTGACACTCGTACATTACGATCTAAATAAGCCGCTCGTACTCACTTGCGACAGTTCAGAATACGGCGTCGGCGCTGTGTTATCACATGTTATGGACGACGGCCACGAGCGCCCCATAGCTTTGAGTTCCAGAACTCTACATAGTCACGAACGCCGTTACTCACAACTGGACAAAGAGGCCACTGCCATCTCATTCGGAGTTGGCAAGTTCCATAATTATCTAATGGGAAGATCCTTCACTATAGTGACGGATCATAAACCGTTGTTGGGTATTTTCGATCCAAAGCGACCTATGCCCACGGTATTGTCACCTCGCTTAACGAGAATCGCGATTGTGCTGACGTCACACAATTATAATATTGTGTACAAACCGGGACAACAGATTGGTCATGCTGACGGATTAAGTCGATGGCCACAGCCTGTTCCAGACCAACCTGAACAGCAGCTGTGTGACGTCTTACTGATGGCAGAGACACCAACGGACTTCCCTGTCGATGCCGACCAGATAGCATTAGCAACGAAGCGAGATAGATTTTTATCTCGTGTCAGTCATTACGTGCTAAGCGGTTGGCCAGCTAGAGTTACCGATGATGAACTGCGTCCATACTGGTTGCATCGTTCGGAACTTTCTATGCATGAAGATTGTATCCTACTTGGTTGTCGAGTCGTGGTACCGCCATCATTGCGTGAAACGGTTCTGCGCGCTTTACATAAGACACACAACGGCATCGTCCAAACGAAAGTACTGGCCAGAAGTTATGTTTGGTGGCCAAAACTCAACGAAGATGTTGAGGCATTAGTAAGCGGATGCAGCAAATGTCTCGAAAATCGGCACATGCCCCCCAAAACAAAGTCTGAGTGGATCACACCTACAAAGCCTTGGTCTCGAATGAATGTGGACTTTGCCGGACCTTTTCAAGGTAAATATATATTGATTGTTGTCGACGCATATTCCAGATGGCCTGAGGTAATTGTGGTAAACAATATGACTGCGGGAACGGTCGTCAGACACCTCAGAAATTTGTTTGCTATCCATGGTTTGTGCGAGACATTAGTTTCCGACAACGGAACGTCATTTTTGTCAGCTGAAGTTAAGCAATTTCTGGAGGCGAATAAAATAAAACATATCACGACAGCGCCTTATCATCCGGCCACAAACGGCTTGGCCGAAAGAATGGTGCAAACTGTTAAAGATAAGTTGCGCAAAATGGACGACATCTCTTGGGATGTTAAGATTCCTCGTATGTTACTGGGATTGCGAGTAACCCCTTGCACAATAACTAACAAAAGTCCCGCTGAACTCTTGATGAACAGGCGCCTACGTACGTTGTTAGACGTTATACATCCCGATAATCGTGTTCGAAACAAAACAGATCAACAGATTACCAATAATGCTCAAAAGGTTAATCGAGAAACTAATGTGGGCCAAAGTGTTATGTATAGAAATTATAGCAGCGGATCTCGTTGGTTGCCTGGAACGGTGGTTAAAAGGCAAGGGCCATCCAGTTATCAAGTGGCAACTGGCGATGGTAATGTTGTTAACCGACACATTGACCAACTGGTTAGAAATAAAAACAGAGAAGATACCAGGAAAGAGAGAATAAAGAAATAAATACTGAAGAGTCAAGTATTGAAATGGAAAGCAGAGATGAGGGGAAAGATGATGTGGGAGGTACGGACTTGAGTCAGGAAATCATTGAAATACCGAGTCCGGACAAATGGGCAGAGATGTTAGGTATACCTAGTGATTATGAGTCTGGCTATTCTGGGGGCAAAATTAAAAGTAAAGTTATATCTCATAGTAAAGGCCCTTATGAAAGGCCTGATTCATTGTATATCGCTTAGACATAAAGTTGATGTGAAATATTAAATATATATACATATATAATATCATATAAATACAAAATTGTTAACTTTAAGTATAAGTTAAAGTTAAAATATATTTTGTATACTTGGGGGAAAGGTATGTTGTATATACATACACCCTAGTTATAAGTTTGTATTTGATTGTGTCGATTAAGCCTACCCTCCTTCATTATCTGTTTTATATATATTCCTACCCTACTATGACTTGTCACTTGATTTTCTAAGCTACTTAGCTCAATACACGAATTACGTAATTTGGTGTTTTATTGGAAATATAACAGTATGCATTCAAAAACTATCTGAAAATCTCATATGCAAATAAAGTCATTCAAACTGACAACATCGAATTCCTTACAATAATGTGCATGGCTCAGATTTCAATATGATAAAAGTTGTCTTGCTAAAAAAAATGTACAAGTACATCTGAGGTTCTGTTAAATTAAATGTGAAAATACTTACAATCATAAAGACATCTGCATCAAGAAAACCATACACCAGCCAAAGCGTTGATACGAAGAAGGACATCAGTATCATTGGAAATGGAAGACATTCCGTGTTCTTAACTTTAATCACATGATATAGTTTGCTTAATGGTGCTGCCACTGTCATGAGGGTTAGATAGCAAGCTCCAAAACCTGAAATATTGTTTTATGTTGAGCTATTGAATTACAAATATTTCACAGAAGGAAATTTATATGTATAACTTTCTCTCTCTGACCATCAGTATCATTAAGGAAAGCACTAAAAGCAGTGGTCATTATTCATAAATATATACTAGTTACTTTAAAAAAATTACATAGAAGTAATAAATTGAAGCTCGTTTATTACAATGTCTTTAATGTGGATTGGTCAGAGGAGCAGTTAATGCAGCTAGTACAAAAGAGACCTTTGCCTAGCAGATACAATACAGTATGTTAAGTAAGATATTGAAATCTATCAAAAAATTATAATAATTTTATTAGGTTCATTTATTTGTTATTAGGTTATTAAAATTAAATTCTTACCCTATCGGCATCACTAGATCGAATTTTTATCAACAGTAAAAACAGGGGTCATTCAAAGTGTTATCAAACAGTATGTTAAATAAAAATTGTTTAAATTTAATACCACTGTTACAATTTACTGTTTTAATTTTAACTTTTGCACCAAAGTAGCTGCACCCAGTGTTGACCCATGGTTTTTTGAGCCATTACAGCTTGAAGTAAAAAACACATACATACAAACTTTCGCATTTATAATATTAATGTGATAAGTAGGTTCCTAATTTTATATTGACAAAAAAGTGGAATTCGGTCTTACCTAACATATTCATCAGTTTCTCCTTGTCATCTTCAGTCTTAATGTAAACAAATACAAATATGCTGAATACTACACAGCCCAAGATTTGCCTTAAAACCGACGACTTCTTGTACGAATATTTGTAAAATACAATAACGTAGGAGAGCATCAATATAACTCCAATTGCGTTAACAAACACTATTTTATCATCACTTTTACTAGCCCCATATAAAAGCCATAAGCCGCAACTGAAAATAAAAGCAAAATGTACACTAATTCATATTCGCTAATAAAATTATGTATTAAATTTATATTCCTCACGAATAACTCACGATAACACTCCGCATAAAAAAGGTAGAGGCGACGATTCCGCAGTCGTTTTATTGGCGACATATTGCTTGCAAACTAGACTGAAATGAGTAAAGATATGTTAATTAATAACATCTGCTGTTAAAGACACAATTTTAACATAACATCAATGAAAATCTTACACGCCAGACAAAAATTGCAATATTGTAGTAATAACAGCTATATTGCCGACGAAATTCTTATAATCGACCAATGCGAAACCCATAGTTTTCTACAATTTTTTAACCTTTTATTTCGACTACACTAGCATTACTATGATTTATAAAATAGTTTGTGGGTTTTAATCAATAATTTTCAAATATTTTGTTTTGATTTGTTTGACAGCTCACTTCACTAGACTGACACTTTTGATTGTTTTTTTTTTTACTTCGCCCCTTATGGCAGGCTAAAGTCTCTAGGACCATACCGCCATGTCTTAGGTAGTTTTTATTTGATAGTTTAATATTCCATTTACTATACTTTTGTTGAGAAAGAGGGTCAACAGCAACAAGCTGGAAGCTCTATTAGTACTTCTATAAAGTGGTGGAACTTTATTCAAGCTTTCCGTGGACTTTTTTGGAGAACATAAAAAGCAATGTTTTCTCTATTGTGTTTCATTTGCCTACACTCGTGCCAGTTTACGAACACATAATGGTTAATATTCCACCGATATTACACATGATCACTCGAAATAGCACTTGTTTGGAAAATAAAATATCACTTTTCACTTCCCGCCAAAAAGTCAACTTTTGGGCCGCGTTCAGAAATGGGTAAATGTTCACGAGTGAATACTTGTCAGTGAATCTCAGTGATATGCCAAGTTAAAAATTAACTAACGCCTTTCTGAACGGGTATCGAGTAATACAAAAAGCCAGCTAATCAAAACCAATCATTTCCAAGACCGAGATTTCCCGCGCTTTTGTTTATCTGATTTAACTGCGTTATTTTGGCTAATCTCGGAATTTTACCTTATATTTTGCTTCAAATACACGAATCGCTTATTTTATTTGTACGTACAAAAAATCAATGCAAAAATATTGCAAAATGTAAAGGAAAATGACAACTGACAACTATTACCTGACAGGTGAGAATCGTAACCCGCTTTTATATCGGTGAATATATTCACCTGTCAGGTGAACTTTTACTCTCCCCAATTGGCATTTTGGGCGAACATAAAAAGATTAATAAGCAATGATTTTACACTCATGTACCTACGTTTACGAACATGTAATGGTTAATATTCCACCGATATTACAGACGATCACTCGAAATAACACTTATTTGGCAAATAAAACAAAATCGAACTGTATCACTGTTCACTTCCGCCAGAAAGTCCTCAAAAGTTTTGTTTGACATCGCTGACTAGTCTGACAACGCACTGCTTTGGGTGCTCAGAGGAAGAATCTGAGTTTGGGTGCGTTCAGTGACGTCATTCAGCGACGCAGCGATCGCACTTTGGCATTTGCTTTGTACATACATACAGTCCATACGGAATCAAAGAAAAAACCAAAAATAAGACGCTGGCAAAAGCACAACGTGCGACGCCAAATTCCTCAGAGAGAAGAACATCGTATCGAGCTTCGAGTAGACAGCCAAAACTTTATCTGAGTGATCGAGCGACTTCAAATAGACAGCCAAATTATTTAGGCTAAATATTTTATCTGAGGCTAGATATTTTATTTAACTAGCGTTCGGCACTGACATTTATACCTACTGTTTATATCTCAGAGGGTGTTCTTCAGGGAACATATTATACTCTAGCGAGGGCGTTCTTCCTCTGAGCTCTGAGGTTTATATTATACGCAATGTCAAATGTTTCCGTATACACAATTTTTGTCTAGAGCCAAATGAACTCCCCTCTTCCCTCTTCACACCCTCTCTCTCTCTCTCTCTCTGTGTGGTGAACATGTCCGGCTAGTAATGGAAACTACTGCTATTTTTCATTAATTTCATTAGCATACGGAAACATTTTTCGTTGGCATGATGTGTGCTATTGCCATGCTAATTGCTGATATCAAATTTTGCAGTTGTGAATACACAATTTCATGCGAACTTTTCGTTATTACATAATTAATGTGTATTATGAAATTATTAAAAAATGGAAATAACCATCATCATACTAACATCGGTCGTAGATCCTTCGTGTTTGACCTGAAATGTATCGATGAGGTACAACAATCATACAACATGGATTTGAAAATCGAGCAGACAAGGCGCGCAAGGGAACGAACGGGACATTTCTCGTCGATTCGCAATCGCATCAGCATTAGCAGATGTCCACCTTAGTGTCCGTAGTAGTTCATAATTCACATTCGTACGGGAATGTAGGTGAACGCATTCTGCCGTACGACGCGTGCTAATGAATGAATTTAGCATCCTTCGAATTTCGCAACTACAATGAATTTGATTAATGCTAATATAATTTTAACAAATTATAGTCTGTGTTAATGTTGCGAATGCTAATTCATTACGTTTACCTGTGTTTTAGTCGTTTTTTTATTATGTTGTTGTTGTGAGTTTTTTCTTGGGACTTCTTGGTTTTGGCATGGCATTTGCAATTTGCATCACAGACTATCTCAGATAAAGTTTTGGCTGTCTACTCGAAGCAGACTATGAAAAAATAGTACCTACCTACTCAGAGTAATGACACCACTATTACTCTGAGATATAGTAAGATTTGCATCGCTTTGCTTTCATTTTCATTTCAAATCAAAGTGAAGTTGCATTCCTAGATAAAAATTGTAGTTGCATTTTGGTTGTGATTGTTGTGAACAATATAAATGGGACGAACAGACCCGAGAATGTCCGAGATGAAGAAAGCGTAACAACAAAATGAAATCATTTAAACTCATTGTTCACCAGTCGAGTTTCAGCCGTAAGTTTTGTGATGTTGGTTTCATGTCGCTAGTTGTTATAATTATAATTAATTACATTTATCCAGCATATTTCTCTCTTACTAGCGGTGGACCTTATCATAAACCTAAAAGATTATCCCGGGCTAAAGGAAAAGGATATTGTTGAAATCTATCACCCAGAAAATGATTATCCAAGGCTGCTATTGCAAGTCAGTAAGGTGGATGCCGCACGTGGAAGAGGTATGAAGATACTGTAGAATTATAGTTTTGTTATACCTATCTCATGTAAGTATTACGGAACTGGCCTTTGTGAAATAAATTACCAATATAATGAAATAAGTGCAATTTTAAACCCTTCCAACCAATCATTTTCATTCGATGTTGCTTTTACCTAGCCTTTACAAAGTATTTATTAATGAAAAGAATGTTGAACTTTTCCATTAGACAACTGTCTAGTCTGACTAGTCGATGCACCCAAGTCACTAACTGATTATTGCATGCATGGATTAATTTGATTGACTGCACTTGTTGAAACAATCTTATAATCTTAATGTTTGTGTTTATTATCTAGCTTCATTACACCTAGGTCTTAGAACTACTTCATAAAGTCACTTATGATAAAGTAAGTGGCTAATGGTTTAGTTAGCTAGTGTCATATAAAATAACTTAAGTGACAACTCTATTGCTTTAATTATCATCATGTATAATAAAATTATTGATGTATGGGAAAATGTCAGCGCATTGATAATTATCCCAGCAAGTCTCTAAGAGACAGTACTATCTAAAATGCCCATCATAGCAATAATAAATGATCACTTCATTCCTGTGAGTTTTAATAAAATGTAGGAGTATAGCCATCCACTATAGAAAACTTTTTTTTTACATCTGACTGGCTCAGCTTTTGACCACAATCTCACCTGATGGGAAGCAACAAACTAATTATTACTTTCAAATATTCATCTTAGTTGAGCATTTTTATTGTTATAAACTTTCAGATACCATAAGCGTAGAGCAGAGCATTGCCACAACATTCCAACTGAGAACATTTGCTGATGTGTATGTCAACATCGTCAATGTCGCCGATGTTGCTCTGGACTCTGTGGAGCTCACATTCCGAGACCAGTACATGGGACGATCTGAAATGTGGCGGCTTAAAAATAACTTGGTAAGATTGTCATCGTCATTAGCTTTTTATGTTTTTTGCTACTGCTGGGAGATATCTAGGCTTTCTCCGACTGAGAGTGTGGGCTATGATTAACTAAATTTTAATTAAACAATATTCTATGCCATTAATAAAATTAGAAAAATATCCTTTCAGGTCAGCACATGTGTGTATTTGAACAAGAAGATTGAATACTGTGGTGGAACGATCCGTTGTCAAGTCTACGAGATGTGGTCACAAGGAGACAGAGTGGCTTGCGGTGTGATCACAGAAGACACCAAGATTGTGTTCAGATCATCAACCTCAATGGTGTACTTGTTCATACAGATGTCTTCGGAAATGTGGGATTTTGATATACACGGTGATTTGTATTTTGAGAAGGCAGTCAATGGATTTCTTGCCGATCTTTTTGCTAAGTGGAAGGTAAAATGAAATATTTAATGTTAATGAAGTAGGGAAAATTATTTAAAAGATATAAATTTACTGCAATATGAATTAAGGTTCATATAAGAACATTAATTTCTCATTTTTGTAATTTAAAAAAATATTGATTTTACTAAAAGTAGCAAGCTTAAGCAATAATGTTACATGTGAATGACTTGATAAGACACAGAAACACTTTGATGTTTTTAATGTGATAACTTGTATCTTACAGAAAAATGGAAGCAACCATGAAGTGACAATAGTATTGTTCTCAAGAACATTTTACAAAGCCAAATCTTTGGAAGAATTCCCTCAACACATGAAGGAGTGTCTGCAGAAAGATTACAGAGGGAGATTCTATGAGGATTTTTATAGGTATACCTAGAAATTTACCACTCACATCTCCCTATTCCACATGCTTATTTATAGGTTTGTATAATTTTAAATCCAAAAAGGACCATCAGTGATGATAGGATTAGTCAATGAAAGAGGTGATAGTAATCATTACCTTCTGTTTCTACCAGACTGTAGTGTAGTAGCAGCCTCTGTGGTGTAGTGATTGGGCAGGTAAACTCATACCTCATACAGTCATAAACCACAGATGTGGAAAGTCCGATCCCCGCTACGGGACAAATAATTGTGTATCGAAAAAAAAAACGCAAGCATTTGTCTCGTGTCCGAGCTATGTTCCCACATATACAACGTGTAACATAAATGTGTAGTAATAATTAAACCACGCATATAGAAGCTTATTAATAATTCAAGTCCAAGTGCAAATCACCAGAAACTTTTTAAAATCACAAGATATGATAATTTAAACATTTCTGGTAATCAAGTTCATTTCAACCCTAACAATCAGCTGATAAAGAGCAATGAACTTGTGACAAAGAATATTAGTGCGCCGCGTGTACAGATCTGACAAACAAATTTTATCTTCAGTTAGCAAAGCCAGCTGTCCTACCAACCTTACTTTACAACTAACTTTCAAGCAAACTGCTTTTTACGCGACTCCCCAAAAAAGGAATATAATGTTTTCGGGGTTAATGTATGTGCGTTTTTTTATTACAAAATGCCTCAACAGATTTGGATGTATGGGGTATCCTCGGAATCCTTAAATCATCCCAAGTGATAATGTTTTTGGCAGGGTATTTTTTTATTTTTATTAATGCTTACTTATTAATTACAGCATTAAACATCATCGCTCCAATTAACATTCAGGAATAAGGATCTAATCAGTGTAAACGCCTAATAAGAGCGAGCATGGCTGATGTTCTTAAAAAATACGTGAGGTCACCAACCACCGTAGGAATAGGATGTAAAAAACATCATGCATGAATTTCAACAGTAGGAATGTAATAGGCTGATAATGATGATTAAGACATTTCCAACATTTGATTTCATTGCATAGTAAAAGAGTGTTCGTAAGTCAGTAATCAATAAAGCGTCTTTACTTAGTCAGTTTTCAGAAATAAACCTGTTTAATCTTTGACAAAACGCGGCAAACACTAAAGCTATCAAACATTCGCCGCCGCTTCATGATTCGCTAACCTTGTTTCGTATTGCACCAATCATAAAGATGTAATCCTAATAAATAATAGCCGCTGCTCCTCATTGGTCGAGCGGCACAAACAAAGTTACCTACTAACGCCGCCCCATAAAACTCCACCGAAAAGGACCGTTTTCGTTTCGGAAATTCTTTTTAGGTTATTTCTGAATATGAATTCTAAGACGTCAAGTTGGATAAAAATTTAAAACTAATCAAGGCAAGGCTAAGTCGGGTACGTTCGCGGAGATTTTTTTGTATACCGGTTCCGGAACATGCAAAAAAACTATGGTAAAAAAAACTTAAACCTATGTTTTTATTATGGTTTTAATGCATTCAAATCTGTCCAGGCAATAAGAAGTAATGGTGGAATAAATAAATACATACATACGTAAACCCTGAAATACTCCTTTTTGGGCAGTCGTGTAAAAATGTGGAAATACCCTTTTTTACGAGTGGGTTCCGGAACGGAAACGACCGAGTCCGAAGATCCGTTCAGTATGAAATTCCGGTATTTGAGACTCGAAATCAAGCCCTTGTAAAATATTCGGCGTTTTCAAAGACAGAGCGCCTAGGCCACAAAACAGATAAATACAGAAGTTAATCTCATGTATGTACTTTTCATACATTTCATACCGGACGGCGCAGGAAGTTTTTGGGAGGAAAATTGATTGATTTAAAAATATAACTGTACACGATATCGACATAATTTTTTCGCAGTTACTATTATAACTGAATAAAGTTGTTTTGAAGACAAAACAAATGCGATTAGTTTACATTAACATCTTCCTCATTAGATTATTGAACACAAGGCTAACACAGCTTATACTACAATAAATATCTAATTTTAAATTGTAAAAATATGACAAGGCTACAAACTTATGTTCGCTTGTTCGGCGCAGGGCTGGGGGCTGGGGCGCTTACCTACCTACCTAACTATTTTGTGTTACGTGAAAACAAACCATCAAAATACAAGCAAATACCTACTTACCTCTCTGAAACAACTGGTAGCTTAAAAAACGACAATTCACCGTTTAATGTTGAATTTAAACAACCGTCCACCAAAAAGTTATAATAACCTATTTTTCGTTGCTCCATTTTTGCACAAAAAAGTTCACAGACGCGTGTCTCAAGCGGATGGCACTCGCATCCCAACTGTGCCCAGATATCGTGTCTGTGAGCGGTGTCTATGTGTGCGTTGCTCGAGCGCACTTTGTATGTATGTAGATTTCTGTACTAATCTGTTTTGTGCCTAGGCACAAAGTAGCTCGGTCAATGACCCGTACTACCGCGACTAGGTCACAGCTTGTTAGGATTGTCCAAAATAATTCAAATAAATAATTTTTAAACTTTGTATGGAAAATATAATAGTGTTTTTTTGGTTGTATATTCTGCCCAATGATTCATGACTAGATACCCATACACACCTTTCAGTATTACTACACATTAATGTTATTCCCTGTATAACATAACATAATCGTAACATATAATCCATAACATAACATATAATCTTAACATAAACATAATTCTACTAATATTATAAACGCGAAAGTTTGTAATAATGTATCAATGTATGTTTGTTACTCTTTCACGCAAAAACTATCGAACCGATTTTGATGAAATTTGGTATGTAGGTACTTTAGGACTTGGAATAGTACATAGGCTACTTTTTATCTCGGGAAACCGCGGGTGAAACCGCGGGGCGCAGCTAGTATAATCATAACCATGATATAATCCATGGTCCTCGTAGTTCCTGGTTCCGTAGGTTATGAAAGGGTTAGGCATTAAGTCTGGAAGTTATCTTACATATTTTTTTTTTAACGGGCGAATGCCTTTATTACTCAAAACAAACTACACTCTACTTACTAAAACTAAACTAAATAAAATAATAATAATAACTTCTTACATATTATATTAATGCGAGTTTTTGAGGGTGGATAATTGAATAGATGTTTGTTACTCAAAACGAACGAACGGATTCTGATAAAACTAATAAATCAATGTATAAATGTATATATTATAATTATTTATATATATTTATATATTTTATAATTATTTGACAACCTCGTTGGTGTAGTGGTTGGGCAGGTTGGCTCAAATCTCATACACCACTGAGGTTGCGGGTTCGATTCCCGCGACGGGACAAATGTTTGTGTCAAAAAGAAAAAATAAAATCGTTGGGCGTATTTATTTAATCATTTTGTAAAAGGACATAGGATACTTTTTATTCTGAACAACCGCGGGGAGCAGCTAGTGAAAACATTCGTATTTATACAAACCCCAAGATTATTTACATTGGATTTTTCTTTCAGAGTGGCCGTTCAAAACGAGAGATATGAGGACTGGTCTAATGTCCTCCTTCAACTGCGAAGGTTATTCACAGACTACCAGAAGATAGTGCTGCAGTATCACGAGAGACCTAACATTGAAATACCTACTGCCATCAACTCTACCGCCGCTCAAGGAAACTTCCTTGAAGTTCTCAATATGAGTTTGAATGGTAGGTAGTTTTATTACATCGTCAAATATAAACTAGTGGTTGGTTCCCAACTGAGGCCTAACTTTTATACATTTTAAACTTAATTCTCTAAATTTTAGCTCCATTTTTTATCTCCGGGCCGGTTTAGGCTTCTCTTCGCAATTTGCAAATTCTATTGCTATTGAGACTGACACCTTTACATGCCAAATTTCATTTCCAAACAACCATTCCAAAGATATCGTCAATCCTACTAAACTACTAATATTATGAATACAAATGTTTGTGAGGATGGATGGATGTTTATTACTCAATCATGCAAAAACTGCTAAACGGATTTTGATGAAATTAGTCACTTTAGGTCTTGGAAAAACATAAGGTAACCTAGTATTCCGAAAACCGCGGGCTTAACCGGGTAGATACAAATGCCGAGACGCCTTAGTTGCAACTAAGACCTTGCTTCGCTCGGTAAATTTATTTTTACTAACCCCTGATGCAAAAGGAGGGGTGTTACAAGTTTGACCACTATGTGTGTCTGTCTGTGTCGGTTTGTTTGGCACCGTAGCTCTTAAATGGGTGAACCGATTTAGATGCGGTTTTTTTTTATTTGAAAGCAGGTTTTCTAGCGGTGGTTCTTAGAAATGTTTTACCAAAATCCATTCAGCCGTTTTTTACTTTTTAAAGGTTTTTTTTGTTGGGGTTTTTTAATATTGGTTTACTGAAATTCGCTTGTTTCATCTGATTCCAGTATTCGAAAAGCACTACCTAGACAGGTGTTTCGACCGCACCGGCCAACTGAGCGTCGTCATAACTCCCGGAGTCGGCGTCTTTGAAGTCGACAGAGAGTTGACGAACGTCACCAAACAACGAATCATAGACAATGGAGTCGGAAGCGATTTGGTCTGCGTCGGTGAGCAGCCATTGCACGCCGTACCTTTACTCAAATTCCACAATAAAGACAACAATCTAAACTCGATTGACGATTATTCGATGCCGCATTGGATAAACTTGTCCTTCTACTCGACGAATAAGAAAGTTGCGTATTCGAACTTTATTCCAAGGATTAAGTTGCCGCCGAGGAAAAGTCAGGAGCCGCTGAGGAAGATGTATGAAGATGAAAAAAAGGGAAAGCTGTTAAAAGAGGACGAGTATATGCATAACTCGATTTTCGATTTCGATGCGTACGATGCTCAGGTGTTTATGTTGCCGCCAGCTCATAGTACTTGGTGAGTATTTTTATTCATACAATACAACAATACAATACAATAATACTTTATTGATCACCAAAAACAGGAAACAGAAGTTTATAGTTACAAATAATATTGGTAGAACAATAGGCGGCCTTATCGCTATGTGCAATTTCTTACAGGCAACCTTTGGATGGACAGGAATAAAATGGTAAAAATTTGCGGTCAGTTGGTGTATGAAGTAATTACCTAATATAAAAGATATAATTTAGTAAATACAAAACTTCAAAAATATAATAGTATAGACATTATAATACATACAAACAAAATAATACATATATATAAAATACGATAAATATCATATTATATTATTCATATTCATTTATTCATGCTTAAATAAATAAATAACGCCCAACGATCACGTACATAGATCCTGGCCCCTAACTAGGATTCCCTGTATCTAGGGAACCAGGAAATATGAGGACCATGGTCCCACAACACCCAGACACGAAACAAATACTTGCGCTTTTTTTTCTGTACACGAACATTTGTCCCGTCGCGGGAATCGAACCCGCAACCTCAGTGGTGTATGAGATTTGAGCCAACCTGCCCAACCACTACACCACCGAGGCTATAAAGAGAGCTGTAGAGCTGTAGAGGTTTACATGTAATGTACCAGACAGGTGTTAGAAATGTCTTATAGAATAGAAACATTTGCCCTGTAAGGGCGCTGCATAAGTTCTGAGTGGGGTTAGTTACTTATCACTAGTCATTATCTTTGGTTATTTATAGTGCCTAGTGTCTCTGTTCGATTGTATTTTTTTTTTATGTTTGTTACCTCAGAACTCCGTCATTTATGAACCGATTTGAAAAATTCTTTTTGCGTCGGGTTCAGTATAGCTACGAAGTGGTCCCATATAAATTTCATCGATATGTGACCTTGGACTTCGAAGATACATTGAAGTCGGTTTTTGTTTTTTTCTAAAAATTAATTATTTCAGTGTACAAAGGGTGACTCGTACGAAGAAAACCTCAGTGGCAGGCCTCGAAGGTATTAGCAGGAGAAGCCCGCCCACATCCAGTTTGCATCACAGGAAGATGTCTGACCCTGACATACATCACAGCCTCGGTGACATCTTGACAAGTAGCAGTGAGTATTAGCAGTTTAGGGATGTGCAATTTTAAAGTCCGATCCGATTTGTTGAGTCTTAACGGCTCGTCACCCTTCGATATAATCGGATCGTATTCCTTCGATTCGAAAACTAAACAGTCAACCCTTATTCTAATATGTTATTTTCAGTTACAGGACTTTTTGGCGGGAAGTGAAAAGTGATACAGTTCGATTCTGTTTTATTTTCCAAACAAGTGTTATTTCGAGTGATCATGTGTAATATCGGTGGAATATTAACCATTATGTGTTCGTTAACGTGCACGAGTGTAGGCAAATGAAACAAAATAGGGAAAACATTGCTTTTTATGTTCTCAGAAAAAGTCCATGGAAAGCTTGAATAAAGTTGCACCACTTTATTGAAGCACTAGGAGAGGGTCCGGCTTGTTGCTGTTGACCCTCATTCTCAACAAAAGTATAATAAAATGGAATATTAAACTATCAAATAAAAACTACGAAAGACATGGCGGTATGGTCCTAGAGACTAGCCTGCACTAACGGGAAAACTTAAAAAAAAAAAATATTTTCAGTTACAGCTAAAACCAGCGGGTACGACACCAGTAGCGATGCTACCGACTCGCCGCTATCGAGCAATCGCCTCTCGCCTAGAAGCTCTATTTCATCTTACGCGCCGGTCATTAGAACGGGTCGCGCACTGATTAACCCGTTCGACCCTTCACATGTCACAGTCAAGCTTACGAGTAACAGGAGGCGGTGGACGCACATATTTCCTAAAGGCAAGTTTAATGATATGATGTTTACGAAGTTCTTTCTCATATTACTAAGTCTATTGTAATTCTAGGAACGTGCCGTTGATTAAAAACCTTTACCGTTGATTAACCCGTTCGACTCTTCACATAAAATATGTCACAGATAAGCTTAAAGATAATAGAAGCCGGTGGGTGCACATATTTACTAAAGTCACAGAATACTAAGGGACAGAAGCATCACTCCGCAAAGAAATTTAAACAAATAGCGACTCTTGCTATGACGCAATAAAATTCATTTCAGCTCGCGTAGCGCTGTACCAGTCATATTAACCTACAGAGCGCCTCTCTTTCTATCGCATAGCTCTTATCTCTTCTGATACGGCACGTGTAACGACGCGGAACCCGCCGTCGTTGTCCGGCTATGTACTTGTAGGTACGGTGTGGAGTGCGCTAGGCCTGCTAAAGTCTAGGTCTAAAAAAATGCCCCTCAGTTTTTTGCCGTATCTTCTGAGTAGTGGTTCTTTTTCCAATACGGTGGTAGAGTCATTGTAATAATTGACGTTCATAAGTGTGTCTGTGATGCCAATACTGAATAAAACACTTTTGATTGATTGATTGATTGATTGAGTCAAGTATATGATATCCCGTGTTCTTTATCTATTTATTTAATTCTTTATTGCACTATTACAAGTAATGTACAAAAGGAGAACTTAATGCTAAAGTATTTTCTACCAGTTATCCAGTGACGGTAAAAGAACCCTACAAAGCGTGCATCAAAAATTAAAAAGAAAAAACTAACAGTAAAACAAAATAAATATCGTAATACATATTATCGTAAAACAAAAGCATAAATTATTAAAATATATAACAGTAAAAACACTACATATATAATCCAAAACTAAAATACATAGAAATGAATGATTACTTATATAAATGAATACTTATTATTGACAGAAGGATACTCTATACTTACATAGATACAACATAACAATAAATAAACAATAGAACATGAAGATCAATGTAACGGCTTACTCACTTTTTAAGGTAGAATTCTCGAACCAAACGTTTGAATATTTCGTTTGAGGGTGCATTCCTTACAACGGGTGGGAGTTGTTCTTTGTGTTCTTTCTCATATTTAGAACGGGTCGCGCACTAATAATGCTTATACAGCAACCGGGGCTTACCCTAACACACCTGTCACGCACGACTAGACGAGCTACACGTACCCAATACTTTCAATTGTACCTTATTCCAGGTCCAACCGGCGTATTAATACAGCAACATCACTACCAGGCGCGTCCGGCCGGCGAGCCCGCCTCAAGGACAGTGGACCGAGAGAACAACATCCCTAAAGAAAATGGATCGGCTATCATTAACAACAATCATCCTATTTACCAGGTTGATGGTGAGTAAAATGCTATTGGCGTTTTTCCTCTCTCTCTCTCTCTTTCTCTCTCTCTCTCTCTCTCTCTCTCTCCCTCTTCCCCTCTCCCCCGCCTTTCTATTGTTATCTCTCTGTCCCTCTTCCCCCACTCTACCCCCGCATTATATTTTTCTCTCTCTCCCTCTATCCCTTTTCTGTGGGTGTCAGGCCAACATGGCCTAGCGACTTCATCCTAACAATAACCGGAACCGACAGTCAGCTTAAACTGCCTTCTAAAAGACGGTAGCGCTCATATGTAAAAACTACACAAAAGGACATTCGGACACCCATCCAAGTGATGACCACAACAAACTTTGGTTAACCTCTGACACAGATCTGTAATGAACGGCTTGGCAAGCTGCGCTACGAGCGCATACTTTAACTAGGTACTCATTTACTCCTATATTTCAGGAAACATTTCAAGCCGCAAGCGCCTAATCAGTACATCGGGAGTGATGAGCATTCTAAGCACGTTAGGAACTCCCTCCACTACCAACAACGCTTCGCTCGCGCTATTGTGGGGCGCTACCGGCGAACAGGAGTGGACGCCGGCCCTTACCACAGGTTCGTAAAGTTTGCGTTTTTCTTGTCAGTGGGATGTCTGGGATATGAGAGATTTCAGAATACACAATAATTGATGGAGTAAATATTGAAATAATTTTAGTTTTTAATCTGATTTGAACCTTAGTAATTTCGACTGTCTAATCCCTTTCATATTGACGGTATTGGATTCTAAAGGCATGTTTACAAAAAATACGCATCTGAAAATAATGTGTTGTTATCTCTATAATATATAAAATTCTCGTGTCACAGTTTTCGTTGCCATACTCCTCCGAAACGGCTTCCGATTTGATTTGACCGATTTTGATGAAATTTTTTGTGCTTATCCGGTATCTATGAGAATCGGCCAACATCTATTTTCTTTTTTTTTTTTTAATTTATATGGCAAAACAACGTTTGCCGGGTCATCTAGTATTTTATGAATATAAAACCTTTCAATACAAGAAGGGCAAAAAAAATCTATTCGTGCATCGATCTAGTAGTCGCCGTAAAAGTAGAATATCAACTTGATAGAGGAAACAAAAACAGTGAGACAAAAATAGGTTTTATGTTTGTTATGTTTTTCAAATAAGTTATTATTGGCTGATTAAAGTACCTATTTATTATTCTGCTATTAAATCGAAATTTTCTTTTTGCATTGACTGTAAAGTGTCATAGTCATCATCATTTGTCATGAATAATCATGTTAAACAATGATAAACTAATAATTTGGGATAACACTTAGCGTTGAGTTTCTGTTTTCTATCATCGTTCGAAGAGCATGAAACGTGTTCTGTGATACTGTTTTGTCTTCGTGTTGTCCATAGAGCGATCTGACGTTCCTTGATTTAACATAAATGCATTATCAATACATAACTCTTTGTCTATACGAAAAACAGAAGGTCCTAGTGCCAGAGCAAGGTTCTGCCTCAGCTTCTAAGACTATTTGTGCGACCCCTACCTGGGTCATTAATCACATCTGAGGTGTTCAAATTCTGAAATGGTCCTTGCGTCAGTCTCAAGGGCTGTCTCAGTATAAAATCATGGGTCGTGAGATCGTTCCAACTCATGCACTTACATGTTTACTAGTTTCATTAATTTGAAAACAACTTGTTTTTCCGAACAATTTCTCAATAACCATGCAAGTTTCACTTGCAGATATTAATTATTTCAGAGTGATATTATCTATCTTGATGCAAGAAAGTTGCATTTGAGGAATAGATATTAATAACGACTAAAAAATTGTTTTGTTTGTACCTCGAAGTTTTGACTAAACAAAACAAAGCGTAGTCTTAAAACGCGCTTGAGTTTCGTTTTCATTGCAGTGTAAATATGAAATGTAGAGTTGAAGGTGGCTCATAGACTACTGTCGTTTAGCTAGAACATGAATTGTTTGAGTTATTAACCCCAAATAAAGCTATAATAGTTGAGCACTCATAATTTCTAAATATTACAGCCACAAAGTATTTCAGTGTTCACAAACTGCTTAGTACATAGTACCTTGTCTCTTTAAAATTAATCGACTTGGTGGTAGTAACCTGTACGTGATCACGGAAGGAAGAATATATGCATCATTGTGTCATTGCTGAAATTTCTCCTCATTTTTGATGTTTCATGATATCGCCGCATTGAAAAAAAAACTTCGATCACATTGGAACGGTCGCGACCAAAAGCGAACAAAGCTATAGGTTTGATATTTCATTTATTGGATTTTCATCTAAGTAGATTTCGCATTTATTTATTTTTTTATCCCAAAGACGTACTGTTTGATGTATCTGTGACGTAATGTAAACATCAAATCAATCAATACTGACTTAACAAATATGTACAATGTATCTTAATGTATTCTATTGTACCAACATTATAAAAATCAAAAAATGTAGTCAATACGTATGTATGCAATTTCAGCTCAATTTACCATACAGAAGTGAAAGGAGTCAATTTGTAAGGTTTGACGATAGATACAGAGATGGCAAAGCAAAATAAAAGCTTGAGTGAGCTTGTTGAAATGAGTGAGACACCCCGCAGGGGTTCCATTCCTATTTTCTGGCTCCACCATCAGATCAGCTTTATGGTACCAAAATTAATCGTCATCAGGGTGTCATCATTTACAAAGCTTTAAATCCATGCCACAATATTAAATGTAGGTAAAAATCGGTATCCTTTTTCTTATTTCCATCGATTTGTTTACAAACCTGTTATTTACAAAGTTTCAAATAGATGATGCTGGATGATGAAATCGATGTCCTTTTTAATTTAATTTTTTCATCGATTTCTTCACAGCTTACATAAAAGTTTTTTTTTATGATACTAGAAATGACTCGAGGTTCCGTCACAGTTACATTTCTTCGTCGTCTTTGGGGTGATAGTAAATTTTAATTTATATTGCGCAGCGGGGTATTTCTCTAAAACAATCGCTTTATATTTTTATTAGCAAATCCAAGTGTCTAGCAACGTCTGTAATTTAAGTAACCATGTGTTAAAACCATGTGCATACACCTGAAAATTGCCATTATATTGATTCTAAAGCATGTTACTTATTTTTATTAACACCTTGCATGAACCTTTCATTTGCATAATCTGATAAATGATTTCAAACTATTAGCAGTATCATTCTGTAACTCTTCTATTATCACTGTCCTACTAAATTAGAACTGCTTTTTATAAGCGTAGAACCCTTATTCTAAAACAATGAAATATGCATGTTTTTCTTTTCAGACACGTTTGTATTTTCATGCATGCTAGCGGTTGTAAATACATTCGTTTCCTTACTTGTGAGCTTTTGCAGACGCACTTAAGAATGTAGAGTTCTTTATTGAATGAATGCGTCATAATTATCGCAAGTATTTACCACACGAGTGTATTTACACCCAGATATAAAAAGTCACAAATTTTAGGAATCGTGACAAATACATCATACATTATTTTTTACCATTCATAACGATATAAAATGTTGACAAACATATTAAAGAAATAGTCAAACCGTGACCATTATTGTCGCATCTGCGATTTACCAAAAGCATATCTCACAGCAATCTATCAAGACTCCTACCACATAAACAAAACAAAATCAAACTATTTTAGTCCTTATTTCTTCCACCATAGGTGTGGATTGGAAATCCCTCACGATCCCGGCTTGCCTGCCGATCACTACCGACTACTTTCCCGACAAGCGCTCTCTACAGAACGACTATCTAGTCTCGGACTATAACCTGTTACCTGATGATGTGAACGCAGACTTCGCTCAGAATAGAGCTATTTATAAGGAACCGCTTACGACAATGGAAGTCTTCAAGGAGTTGGTATCGCAAAGATTGGCACAGGTAAGTTAGGACGACAGTTTTACAGCGTACAATAAGTAGTATTTACAAATATTAAGCAAACATTTTGCCCAATTTAATAGGTAAAGTTTAAGAACAAGCTGCCTTATGTAACTAAATTTAGAGACGAGAACAGCATTTTATCAGAAAACAAGTTCTATCCTGACTTCAGTTCTAAGGCCAATGATTCATTATTACAGATTAAAAATAAGCAGTCAAAAAGGGAAAACCCTGTCCACCTATTATAAAATTATGAGCTATTATTATATAGAGTGAGTTTTTATACATTTTGAAAACTCAGATGATTTTCTTACAACACATTGTTCTTTCTCTAACGGTTAGGGTAGTTGCCATAGGGACTCCAGTCCTGTATATCTTTTTTTGTTTTAAATTTATACTTGTTTTGTACGTAAAAGAGTCGTTTATAAGCACTATTACGGCCCGCCTGATAGAAAGTAGTAAAAGAAAGGAAGAAAGCTTTTCAGAAGTTTCTGAGGTATGGGCCTGCACAGCGCGTTTTTCTTCAATATAGAATTTTAGTTTTTTTTTTCGTTTAATAGATCTATGTTTGGCCACTATCTCGTCTGATGTGAAGTGATGATGTGGCCTAAGATAGAGAGAGACGGCAGTTGAGCGGCTGCATAGACTCGTCTCCCTGATGGTTCACCGAACATCATCCCGAAACACAACCAGGTCGCTTGACGGCATGGCTTTGTAGTTGTTTAAAGTTATCACATAAAAAGCTACTATTTTATAATAGTTATACATTTTTTATTTTAGGGCTTCCAGCTTATCGTAGGCGTTAACGAAAGCGAAGTAATAGAATCTCACTGTCCATCTACACCTACCCCGCCGCCTTCCAAAGTGGCCCCGCAGTGCGGGAAACCGGCCAATGCCGCGCCGACCAAGAGATACCTGCTATCTATAGGGAGGATATTCCACAAGCTTACGCTGGTCGGCTCGACCATCACTGTCACGAGGTATAGACCAAGGTACGTTCAAGACACGTTCTAGCTCTAAAGACATCTTGTTACTTCGTAGGAGTTCCTTGGAGAAAGTCCGTTTTGTAGAAAATAGAGGAAAATAATATTTTAGAATGATTATACGGCTTCTAATTTTTTGGTGGTGACATTCTTGTTGATAATTAATTTTTAGAAAAAAACAAAAACCGACTTCAATGTATCTTCGAAGTCCAAGGTCACATATCGATGAAATTTATATGGGACCACTTCGTAGCTATACTGAACCCGACGCAAAAAGAATTTTTCAAATCAGTTCATAAATGACGGAGTTCTGAGGTAACAAACATAAAAAAAAACAATCGAACAGAGAACCTCCTCCATTTTTGAAGTCGGTTAAAAAATAAAATTAGTTGTGCCCAACAACATTTTTGACAAATAACAATTTCAATGTTTTTTGTACCCTTTTTCGAAATAACAGCCTATTACGTTCCCACTACTGGGACACGGGCCTTCTCTCATAGAGAGAGTATGGGCCATAATCCACCATGCTAGCCCAGTGCGGGTTGGTGGATATCACATGTCCTTGAATTGTTGTAATTAATTCTTGAACATGCCGGTTTCCTCGCGATGTTTTCCTTCACTGTTTTTAGAGCGAGTGGTAAATTCGCACATAACTTAAGAAAGGAAGAAGGGTGTGTGCAAATCAAGAGTGAACAAGTACTTACTGGGTAAGCGTGCTACGTCTTCGACCACATCGTCGCTTCCCATCAGGTGGTCAAACGCTGACACAGTCAGATGTAAAAAAAAGTCAGTGGCGCGGGGCCAGCGGGATTCGAACTCGGGTGCGTCGGGCCGGAAGTCGCACGTTCTCCCACTGAGTCACACTAACTCTAATCTAAAAACAAAATGTTTTAATTCCAGACATCCGTATCCTCCGTTCAATATCCACTACCGCTACCGTTTCCACGCGCCAAACCACGACACCTACGAAGTCTCATGGGTCTCCTTCACCACTGAGAAGCTGGAAACATACAACTGGAACTACATGGACCATTACATCTGTACCAGAGGCGATACAGATTTCTCGCTTGTTGAGGTAGTAAGTTTCCAATTCCGTCATTCATTCATTACCTACTTGTATACCTTGCACCAAACTTTATGGCCGCTGTTCAATGACCTACTTGACCTGCGCAGTTTCACTCGTCTCTCGTATGCCATCTGGGTAAGTACCACAGCTTTGCCATTTATTCTGCCGCGAAGCAGTAGTGCGCAAGCATTTGTGTGTTCCGGTTTGAAAGGCATTATCCCAGCGTAATTACTGGGCATATATTATTATGTATCTGATGTCTTGGAGGGATGAGTGCAATGCAGTCCTACGCAAGTGCTTCTTATGTTACTAAAAGTTCTGGGTGGCTCTGCAGTTGTTATGGACAGGCGTGGCGCTTACCATCAGGCGAATGTTTTTTTTTTTTTTACTGAATGCCGAGACGAGCTGGTCGTTTGCCAGATGGTAAGCAATACGCCAGCCCATAACAATAACAGCACCACCCAGAGCTATGTTTTGCAAAATCCTGCGCGGCGCTGCACTGCGCTCGTGACATGCCCGTGTCATCACTCAGTTCCATAAAAAAAAACAATTTTGTATCCACTTATGCTACTGCGCAGGTCACATGGTGCGCCGGTTAGCGGCCATAAAGTTTGGGCGCGAGTTATAAATGTCATAAGTATAAGAAATGTCTAATTCTTCAACAGCATCGTTAGCCCATTACGTTCCTTATACTGGGATATGAGCTGTCTCTCAGAGAATGCTAGGCCAAATGGTAAAAAATAAATTAAAACTTAAAACTACCTACGAAAAAAAAAAGAAAAATAGCATGGCATTTGTAAACCGCGTTTGTATTCGATGCAATTATTATTAAGGCATTTTTTTATATGTTTGACATTTCTGTTGCGTGCATGATTCGCTATCTTTCACCGCATGTGTCACATAATCGCAAAACTAATTGTCTTGAGACAAGATAATATGCATGAAACGTCCATACGTTTAGTGGCGGCGCCACTTTCAAACTCACGGTGAACTCAAATCTTGTCTTGGCCGTGTTCAGGTAGGCAGGTAGGTTATTATTCTAACATAGTCATATTAGAAGACGATTTTAAAATAAAACATATATATTTAAAAAGACATACAAAAAAAAAGACATTACATTTGACATATTTGTATTCCGAGCCACTTCCAGTTGCGCTTACTCTGAAACATCTCATAAACGTTTTGTACCGTCACGTCGCGTCGGCCACAATGTACGACCGGACTTTTGTTATCTTTTTTGCAAGTAATATTAAACTACCGACATTTTAGTTTATAAAATTAGTATTTAGATATTTTTTTAAGCCTTTGCATTTTATATATGTAGTACAATACGCGCCACGAAAGATGAGACTTGACAAGCGTCAGTAGTGGGGAGCCTGCGCAGGTACAGTCGTGTACGAAATAGTTATCCATAATTTGTATATCTACTCAGGGATTTTTGAAAACATTCAGAATTAGGTAGGTGTGTAGCAATACTATATTAATTTTTTTAAACCTGTTATAGATTTATTACTAAATAATAAAATTTAAGATAAAAAAGGCAGATTGTCCTAGTCACTGTCACTGTCAATATATGATGTAAGTGTAAACGTCGTAAACCATCTTCCTACTTTGTCTTCTTAATGTTTCACCTCAAGGCATAATTAAGATTTCACAAAGTTACACTCGTATACAACACAACTATAACAAAGTAGAAATTTATGAACACAAGTTGCACTCGATTATACCGCGGAGTCAAGCGGTGCGTCCACGGGGTGAGGAGGACTGACACGCATGCGCAGTGCCGTACTTGCACCTCCCGCGCTCTTTCCGCTGCCCTGTTGATCCCCGATCCCTTCCCGCCTCAGACCGCATACCGCTAAAGAGACCTATAAATCGTCTACTGCGCAAGTCAAACCACGTGGTTTGTCAAGTCTCATCTTTTGTGGCGCGTATTATACGCTTAGTCCAAAATTGTTTAACATGTATTGTTTTTTCATGTAAGTGAAAAACAATACATGTTAAACAATTTGAAACAAACAACAAACAACCTTCTTCTTTTTCTTTTGAGAAATAAAGTATCTTAAACCACAATTTTTCTTTTCACCATATATTTTATATTTTTTAATCCCCAATAATTTTAAATTAAATCAAATGATCATTTATTTGCCAGAATGTAGTACAAAGCACATGGTAATAATTAGAATTAGAATCAGTAGATTATACTAGCCCCTAACGTATGTCCCTTAGTGAGAATCGAACCCGCGGCGTCCGAGGTGTATGAGATATGAGCTGAATCGAACCTAACCACTTTTATTATCGATACGCATTTGTACGCTCTTGTTTAAAAGAATGTGTTTGTAAATACGAGTAGTAGGTGAATTATAGAAAAAGCAAAGCAAAATAAATCATGTAGGTATTGCTAAGTATACACGTACTCAATAATAAAAAAAAAATTAAAAAACCCCCGACACAAAAATCCTATTTAAAGTAAAAAACGGCTGAACCGATTTTGATAAAACATGTCTAAGAACCATCGCTAGAAAACCTGCTTTCAAAAAATAAAAACCGCATCAAAATCGGTTCACCCGTTTAAGAGCTGCGGTGCCACAGACAGACAAATAGTGGTCAACCTTTTTACGTCGGGGGTTGGGCCTATGATTTTAATACAAATATTGTAAAATAGGTCAATAATTTAAAAAACGACAGTTCAATAAGACGGCTTACATAAATGAAACGTCTCTCATAAAATTACAGCCACTTAAATACTGGAGGTTCCGTACGCTACTCCTACCGCTGTCCAATCCAGCGACTAAACAGATACTAGAAGACGAGAGCACCCACTGTGATATCTACCCGACGCCAACCCGTTCGGACCTCGAACAACTCACAGATGGATTCCTAAAGATGACTGAGCAATACTTCAATAAGGTCAAACGGCCTAACAAGCAGCGGGTAAGTACGGTAATCGATTGCAGTATCGATTTGAAATCGATTAATCGCGAGTCGAGCAAGTGTAGATAAGGTAGTGTGCTCTGAATTTGCACATGTTAGCTTGTTTCTTACTTGCTTGTATGTTTTTATTGATTACTTGACACTACTGCTCTGATTTCTGAATTTTAATGTTTTTATGAATTTTATAGTAGATCGATTAATGGTCGAATACATTTAATAAACATTAAATTAAAGAGCGATTTTGTAATTATTTAAAGTTTGTTTAAAGTCACTGTACTCGATAATTTTTTTGTAACAACTTTTATTTGTATTTATTTTTGTACATATTATTTTAAGATCCACGTTCTCTGCTTATAAATGTTATCTTTTTAATAAAGAAACATTTATAAGAAAGAGGTCTTACCAGCATGGATATTCGCACAATATACGACACGTAGTTATGATTGCACTGCATGCCAGTAGAAAATGCACAGTCTTCTAAATATACCCAAATTAACTGTAGTACTAGAAATAATCTATTTACAAAATAATAACCATTGAATATGATTACTAATGCCCACTCAAACATGAAATTAAAAATTTCACATAAACAAATTGCCCCCTCGCATGTTTTAATAGTTGTTACAATTTAAGAACTACCTTCTGTCCGTCCAGTTTTTTGTACATATATTGTAAATCTCTAGGACTTATTGAAAGCAACCTGTGTATGTATGTTTGTACGTGTCGTCAGCATGGAACAGTAATTCGTGTCAGTTTATTATTATGTTGCACCTATGTGTTATTTGTAATTTCCTGTTTGAGTTGCATGGTACATAACCAAATAGAATTCGACTCTAAAGCGAGTGCATTTAGACATCTTTTTCTTGCATCTCAATTGCATGGAAGCGAAGTCAGTAAGCGCTCGCTCGACCCGGTCAGCAAGAAGAAATATGTGTATTAAAAATGTGTATTATTCTAAAGTTATGTAAACAAGCGTACGTGATTAAAAGCCTCGCGACCACAAGCCTTCAATACGTTGTTGGAGACGCACGGTCAGTGGCAACAGGGTCTACCGCGATCTTCGTTCGGGTGAAAGGGACAGCGCTATGCAGCAGGCATATACGTGTCTCTTTAATCCGCACGAAAGAGCCGAAGCAACTCGCAGTAAGGCCCAGGAATATGGGGATGATGGGCCGCTGTAATGTGGGGTGCTGCAGATGGCGGCCGGCGCGCCCGCTGACTCGGCGCTCACCCGGCGGCGGCATTCCACTTCCATCCTCACGCGGAGCGCGCAGGTACCAGTTACCACTTAGTTATAATGGCAGTAAGAGATGTGTAGGTAGGGGATTTATGTGCAGAATTGGAAGGGATGCTGGTAACTTGTCAAAGACAGTGAAAATGTATTTTTATAAATTTAAAGTAATAGGTATTGTTTAACATTTTCTAAACAATGTCCTTGTCGTTGTTATTGTCCTTGCATTGTATAAACAACATTTTTCAAATTCATTAGAATTTTACTTTGAATAAAAAGAAAATTTCTAACTAAAATTAGTATTGATTCTCAAAAGAGATGAAATGAAGAGATTGCTTATACATTTATTGTTTCTAAAGCTTCCTTTCTAGAAGATCATGAGTGGGTTAATTCATTAGTAAAAAAACCCCAAGTTACCAGCGATAGTTTCTCTATAGAACAGTCCATAATATAACAGTTATTATTTAGTGTCGTAAGGTCTTCGCGGCACACATTAGTTTGGACAATCGAATGGGAAAGATCATCATTATTCTAGTTTGGCTGAATTGGACTGCGTGAAAGTGTAACCTGTTACATTTAACAAACAGTTGCTGTAACACATTGCAACAATTAGAGTGCCTGCACAGCGAAGCGACATGATAATTATTACATTAATTCTTTGCTAAAGTTGTAATAGTCGAGATATTTTACTGCAACAAAATACGAAGAAATGTATAGGTCAGTTTTCTCGGTCTGCCAATTTCTTCTCATGCCGATTTTGTTACAAGTTTTGTAACATTTTTGTTCCGATGTTATTTTTCTGTGGCATATTCGCGCACTCATCTCATTGGTCGTCAAAAGGGTTTGTAACAGTCAAAAATTAACAAAGTAGGTGTAGCATTGTATTGACACTTCTAACTTTTGAGGACTAATCGTAACGGTTTGTAGTTAGTTCAAAATTACTAATACAGCACAGTGCAGGATCTCGCAGTAATTTTATTGATAACAGTGCAGTTAAACAGTACAATATCTTTCGGGTTCTCAGCAGGTGGATGACTTCAAACGCTATAAAAACGAGCACTCTTTATTTGCTAGTTAACCAATATGAAATGCAGCCTATTGACTGAATTGATACAACTTTGAATTAAAAAATATTATTTTAGTTTTTTTATAGAACACGCGGCTACAGTTTATTATTTTACGCCTATAGTAGTTTTAAAATATGCGTTTATTTCTATATGTTGGCTTGTTACATCGAAATCGACAGAGTGTTTTAATTTAATCAATTCAAAGTTGTGTGTTACAGTAGATTATTTATTGTGTATAAAAAAAGTCAAACAAGAGCGACCACATTGTATGCAAAACGCGTATATATTTGCACTGCTTATTAAAAAATTATGCAACTACTATATAAAATGCACGAAATGCACCTCAAAACTGTGATAAAGTTTGATTGCTCGCTTCTTTTGTTTATTTTATATCGTTATTTTAGATGTAGTCGTACAACATAACGTTAAATAAAATTATTCTGTGTAATAACGTAAGAAAAACAATGTCCCACATATACACAACAAAACACACTTAGATTGTATTAATAAAATACACACTATGGTAATTTAAAAATACATATCCTACAAAAGTTAATTCACATATTTGATTTAAAAGCATTGAAACATTTTAGCCCACCACACGCATACGCGTGTGCATTTAACGGATGCACACGCAATTTATGCGTGCACTTGTTGTTTAAGAAAAAATTTTTATTTAACGTTATGTCAAAATATTTAGTGTAACGTTATGCAACGTAATGTAATGAACAGTAATGTTAATTGCGTGTTGTGTGTGGTATCAGGGCGGTGTATCGAGCTCTCCGTTCAGAGAGCGCGTGGGAAGCACCCGGCTGCCCGACCGTCCTCGACTAAGGATCGAAGCTATGTCAGTAAACTATCGTGCAATCTGCGATAACGGACCTTATGTTACATGTCATTTGAATTTAAATTGCCGTTTTAAATCACTGTTACGGCTGTAATTTCGAAAGCTTTTATGAAGAGTTTTCGGTTGTTGATCGTGCCAAAGTGTAATACATACTGCTTTGTATCAAACTATCTGACTATTTGAGGTGGTTTTCCAAAAGGCAAAAGATGCCTAAGAACTGACCATATATTTTTTTTAATACCCTGCGATTCTTACTACAAATCTTTATGGAACAGTGATTTAGAATGGCAATTAGTCCAGTGATTTTGAGAAACCACACGCTGCGTTGTGTATTGTGTACCTACGTAAAATAAGGCGCGTTGTCGTACATTGCATTGTCTTTACTCCTACATGACATCTTGTACATAATAGCACGGGTGAAAGGGAACTGTTACACCGATACAGTCTCCGGCAAACTTGAGTTTTTACACGACTCAAAATTTCTTAGCCTGGTTCCAGATAGATAGGAAGATCGGAAACATTTGCCAAGTTGAACGGTTACTTCGAGACATTAAAAAAAACCTATAACCGTCCTTACAAGCGTTTAGTGGCTGGCCCATATCTAATACTGCTATACCTATATTATTAGGTCGGCCATGAAAGCTTGTTGGTGTCTTGTAACAGTTCTCGGTGTAATCATTTCGCTACATTTGGGTGTTGTCGCATGGTGTGCAGATGCTTAAGCAGTTACTTTACACTTTGCACCGTCCATATATTTAAATATGCTTGTATATTTATCTATAGATGAAAGAACTACATTGTCTGTGGTTTCTTTGCATCAAGACATAATAATAAGTTTATTAGCATTGTATTTATTTAAGTATTCATAAGTAAGTATTATGATTTTATTTTTCTATGTCCAATGTCCACTTATTAATTTTCTTTTTCCTCTACTTTAGATATTAATCAAATGTTTGGCAATCGTAAGCGTATTAATAAAGTACTTAGATCTGAGATGTAAAAGTACTAATTTTGATAGTGTTTTTCGTACATTTTTCAATATAACACTTAAGAATAATAATTGTTTGATTACTACGTCACATATTGTGCACGAAGATTAATAAATCCAATTGAATAATCCAATGCAATGCTTAACCTAATATTCTCAGATCTGGTCAAAAATGCGCCTCGTTTGCCAAAGAAATCTTTATTTTTTCCAGATTTATTTTTCCTTTATGGTATAATCGTGCTATGTACATGCTATCACGACTGTTGGAATGCTTGCCCAAGCCGATTCTATCAGTTGCTTGTTCTTATCCTTTCGAATGTTTCATTGCAGCAAGTCTCACCTACTAAGTCACTAAACAATAGTCATTGCAACAAGTAAGTATGACTACTGGCTTTTCTATTCTGTGGCACACTGACTGTCTTTCTGCGCATCTTAAAATGTTAGACTGTTTTTACATAAAGTACAGGGAAGAATAAAAGCTATTTTGACCTTTTTATTTCATCTGACAATGCAGGATTTTCCACGGGATAACTGGCAAATAATTGCATAATATATGAAGTGGTATGGTAAATGTTTATGTAGACGAAATTAACGGTGACCGCTCACCATCAGGCGGGTCATACATTTTATGGCATGTTACGTAGTATATTACAAGATACAAAAGTAGTATCTTTTTCACTTAGTTGTGTTAATAATTGATATAAAACAGCTAAGAGTCACGGTAAACGTCGAAATTACTCCGACCAAACGCTCGTGACTTACGTCGCGGTTTGATCTCATAACTCCCAGAAGAACTTCTAAAATGTCTGAAACCTGGTCTGAAAACTGGTCGGAGTAATTCCCACGTTTACCGTGAGTCTAGCCGTTTTATATCAATTATGAATAACACTCACAAAACTTTTCAAAATCTGGTTATATTAAAACCCAAACTGAATTAAAATAATGCCTATAGATTAAAAAGACCTATGCATAAACCAGTGAATTCGCGCCAATTTTTACGACGTGCACACTGCACACCACGAGAACTGCGCAGTATACGATTTTGTATCCATTTTTGTTACGTGGCCGGTCTGCGGGCGTAAAGTTTGGCGCGAGGTCAACTTCTCCATTGTCACGACTTCTGACCATTCCTCCAAGATGACTCGATCATGACATGTCACCCTAAACAGACATTTTAAGTAAAGTACATAGTATATGTTAAGTTTAGTCGATCTTCGTAAAAGTAAAAATGTTCAGTTAAGCAAGAATTTTAAACCTAGTGGTTTCTCTAAGTTGTAAAGTCCGTTGTTTGTCAGTGTGCTCAGTTTTCGTCATCCATTTCATGTTTTCCTCTAACTGTTCTGCTTGGTAGCTATTGCGTTTACTTGCTTGGTAATTTTATCATGTGTATTGGTTTCTAATTAAAAAGTTTTATTTGAACTCTGACGTGAATGCAGGCAAGCGGCGAAAAATCACCCGTTTTTGGAAAGGGCGCAGTCACAATCAGGGGAATGCGATGACACATACGATGACGGGTAAGATTGTACAGTCACCCACAAAAATAGCTGATTATAATTTCATAAACATCAATAAATGAAATTTTAGCAGTTCCTACATATCGCAGCAATTTGAAAGAAGTGTAATTTCGATTTTCTTGCTGACTGTACTTACCTTTAAAAAGAAAAATAAATAACGTATTTAATATTTTCAAAATTTACCTAAAATTTCCAACAAGCAAAACTGTCTAACTTTAACAATAAGGGTAGCCTACCTTGATGCCCCATAATTTATAGTGAAAAAAATAAATTCTTAGGTGTCCTTATTTACCTCTATTCATATCAATATTTTTAGAGTAATGGAACCGAAACTGAAGTTCAACGCGACGTTATCAGAGATCGTGGAGCGAATGCGGCAAGTGTCGCTGGGCGTTGGTTTTCTACAACAGACTGTCAGCTTGCCCTCGCATACCTTCGTCTCGATATACGCGATACACTGGCTGCAGGCGAACATGGAAGGCATGACGTATGAGAAGGCTACGAGTATTATGGAGGTAAACTCACACTCAGCCTCTGTGGTGTAGTGGTTGGGCAGGTTGGCTCAAATCTCATACACCACTGAGGTTGCGGGTTCGATTCCCGCGACGGGACAAATGTTTGTGCATAGAAAAAATAGCGCAAGCATTTGTTTCGTGTCTGGGTGTCGTGGTACCATGGTCCTCATAGTTCCTGGTTCCCTAGATACAGGGAATCCTAGTTAGGGGCCAGAATCTATGTTTGTGATCGTTGGGCGTATTTATTTATTTTATTTATTTATTTAAACTACCACCTAGAGTTTATGCAACTGAGCAATGAGACGAGCAAGTCGTTCGCCTAATGGTAAGCGCTCATGCCCATAACAATTGCAGTGCCAGCCAGAACTTTTAATAAAACGCAAATATTGCGTAGCACTGCATTGCGTTCACCGCCCCATCCACATCCATTTCAACATAAATTAAACAGTGACAAAAATATAATAATAGTAATTTAAAAAAATAGTTTGCCTGAATGATAAAGGCTTTATTGCATAGGCAACTAAACTGACTCTTTAGATTTAAAAAACCTTACAACAGACTGTAATACCAATCTTCTTTACAGAAACTATTGCAAGAGAAGATGATTTGCCACGCATCAGGCGATACGAGCAAGCGTTTCGTCGTCGGTTACTACATGTACCACATACTTCCCCCGAAGAACATCAAAGGTATTATAAGACTTTTGAACAATAGATGTTATTGAAACTAGTTATTTAGTCAGATTTCGTTGCTGCCTTTAATCTATTTTCGTCCATTTCTGAATGTTTGAGTCCTACAGTCTTAGAAATTACTTTAAAATACAGAGCGCTACTTGCTCGGTGATAAAATCAAAATTCAAGACCTTTTTAACATAAAACATACACAGGATGTATAGCAATTTTTTGTAGCAAAATCTTTTGCCCAAAGTAACCCATGAAATCAAATCGAATATTTCCGAGAAAATATAAATAATCTATAATAACGGATATGTGTGATTTTTATTAACGGTTATAAGAGTATACTCGTCATGTGGTGATATAAATTTGGTTAAGGTATCATGATTATTCTGCATTAATTCTTTATTTCAAACAATGGACTTACCCACTTCCAATTTGAGTTAGAATCATTTGTTTTTATAGAGGCAACAGACTACGTGAAGCCTCTAGGCGACCTGCAAAGTTTTGAGAACGAGTGGATGGAAGTGGAGGTCCTCGGACCCCGCTCCCCTCTTCTCCCCCTCGAGACTACTACAGGAGCCATCGACATCTCCGGCTCCAGTCCCGTCACTGACGACACGGGAGTGCCAGCCTTCCTGTGCGATAACATCGACCCTAACTACATGCTGGATAGCGATAGTGACAGTAAGTATTGTTAACTAGGACGGACCCCCTCCCTCTCCCCCTCGAGGCTACTGCAGGAATTATCGACATATTCGACTGCAGTCTTGTTACTGACGACACGGGAGTGCCGGCCTTTTTGTGCGATAACATCGACCCTAACTACATGCTGGATAGCGACAGTGACAGTCAGTATTGTTAACTAGAACGGACCCCCTCCCTCTCCCCCTCGAGGCTACTGCAGGAATTATCGACATCTTCGACTCCAGTCTTGTTACTGACGACACGGGAGTGCCGGCCTTTTTGTACGATAACATCGACTCTAACTACATGCTGAGTTGCGACAGTGACAGTAAGTATTGTAACTAGGACGGACCCCCTCCCTCTTCCTCTTGAGACTACTACAGGAGCTATCGAATCTCCGGCTCCACTCCCGTTACTGACGACACGAGAGTGCCGGCCAGGATGGACCCTAGTTTGATACAAATGAGCGAGGCTTCTGGTTAAATTGCAAAATTAATTTCTCACTGAAACTTATCACGGGACGTCACATTAATGCGAAGAAAGTACAAGTAATATGATTTTCTTTGAATTATTAAAACACACAGACAACTTTGATATTATTTAGGGTTCTGCATCAAACAAAAATGTATTATTTTCGCTCATTTGTCTATACATCCCATAAACCTTTAAGTAAAAACAAAAACGGCCGAACTGCATGAGCATCTGTCTTGAAAGGAGAGGTCTTTTTTTGTATGGACCTTGGATTTTTATTCGGAGTGCACTGAACCAGCTTATATCAGATGTAAAATGGAAGATCAATTATTAAGGATTTTTAATGAAGTTACATTTTATTTATATACACTTCCAAATTAATTATTTTTTAATTCAAACATTAATGTAATTGGAAAGAAAAGTAAATAAGCTTGCAACACTGGCTTTGCAAAATTGTATGTTTTATTATCTATAACACGCGTCTGACAGCTGTCAAGTGTCAATGCCGGCCGTCGATGTCATCATGATATGATCATAGTCTGTAACGCCTCAGTCAAACTTCAGACTTGCGCTGTTTCGTTTGCTTTTCGTTGTTTAAATCTTTTTTTTTTTTTTACGCCTTATATATCTATGTTTGGCCACTATCTCGCCTGATGTGAAGCGATGATGTGGCCTAAGATGGAGCACATAGATCTAGAGAGAGACGGCAGTTGAGCGGCTGCTCAGACCCGTCTCCCCGATGGTTCACCGAACATCATCCCGAAACACGACTAGGTCGCTTGACGGCATGGCTTTGTTCGGTGGGTGGTATTACAACCACGGCCAGAGCCTACCACTCCAAAGCGCGTAAGCGGGTTTCATCACGATGTTTTCCTTCACCGTTTTAGAGCGAGCGTGCAAAATCTGCACTTAACTATAAGTCATTGGTGCAGGGCCGAGTCGGGATTCGAACCCAGGTGCGTCAGATCGAAAGGCGCACGAGGTCCCGCTGACCCACACTCGCTCTAAATCTCCAATATTCTCCCGGATCCTTCGACAACTCGGCTATTCTTAACGGTTTTTGATTGTACTAACTGTGACCTGGCTTTGTTAACTTGGACTCCGAAACTACATGCGATTTGGACTAAAGCAACGGATTAACTTGCTTACCTACGCCTTCTGATTGTAAGTACCTAATGACTTATATATTTTTGCAGTTTCAGCGGCTTGCACTTAAGAATAACTGGCTTAAAATACCACGTGGTGTAAATAATGCGATAGAACATAGTCACATCATTTTTACATGTTAGGTAGCTGCATAAGTGCATACCAAAAAAAAAACTGTATTTTCTTATGAAATGTTTTTCTTTATTTCAGATATATTATTCTATAATATCACTATGGCTCTTCAATTACCACATTGCATTAACTGCAACATAGCTATACATGCTAACCAGCAGACGTATGAGGCAATTGATATGAATCCTGATGTTGTATCTATCATTGAAGAATGGACAACTCGAGAGGTACATAATAATGTAGTCATTTATTAATATTCATAATAATTGAAAATAATGTCCCCTTAATGCAAAAACCAACTAAGTGCGCTCTTTAAAAAAATAGTTACAAGTACCATTAGAATCTCCTCTTCAAGAACTACATACTAATGTTAAAATGTCAAAAAGTACACTTAGTTGGTTTTTGCATTAACGGGACGAAATAATGTAATTAAGGAAAACCTTTAAGCATTTATTTTATCTATAAAAAGAAAATAAATTAACATTAATTTTTCAGACAGCAGACGGTGATGTCCTATGTGAAGCATGCTTTGACATTTTCATTAGGGAACATGACAATCGAAACGAAGGCCACGGCAGAAGTACACCACAATTTGGCCACCAGGCTGTATGTATACGCTGTGGAATTTCACTGTCACAAAGAACAGGGAGACGTTCTCGTCCCTTACCTGAAGGGAGTGCTGAAAGGAATTATTTTGAAAATCTTATCCAATCACATCAGGTAAGGAGAATGTCTAAGATAAAGTTTTTAAATATTATAATAATTAGATCTACTTTTGACTACAATGTTACTTGGTGTTCATAATGTTCTAATTATCTGGCAAAGCTCTGTCTGGGTTGTTCGATTTAGTTACCTATTTTGCTGACTAGTCCGTAGGTCCTGTGTAGTGTTTCCCCCATAACATTCAAAATAGCTTCTATAAACACAATAATACAAAAAACATATTTCAGATTCCTTTTACTGCTCGCGCCTGCAATGCATGCTGGCAACGAGCACATCGTGGAGTCCAAGATCAACATGATCTTGTGGAACAAGTTCAGGAAAACTCGATGGTACCTGAACCGGTAGATACAGTTCCAGGACCTTCATTAAATCCTAATTCAGTAAGAAATGATGTCAGACCAATAACATTAGAAAGTTATAGCCGCACCCCCGATACCTCAAATCACTGTTTTGTGCCAGAATGTAATAATGCTGAACGATTGAGAGTCCCAAAATATTTAAAGAAAAAAATACTTGAAGACTATAAAATATTTGTCACAGCAAATGCTCGTGTTTGTGAAGAACACTCAGCTATGTTCAACTGGGACATTTTAAATGGCTATGAATTTCGAACTGGCTTCACTACACAGCATATTGAAGAAATGTTAGATTTGCTAAGGAAAAAGACTAGTAGCCTCCTCAACTTTGAAGAAGTAGAATGTAGAATTTGCAAATCAAAATCACTAGTATGAATGTATGTAACCAAAACTAGACAATGCTTAAAAGATTTTTATGTCCTACACTTGGGTTTGAAACATATTTCTAGAGAAAATCTTAGCCAGAGAAACCTAATGATTCCTCGGGGTCGATTTGGTACAGAGGCAAATAACCCTATTGTTATGTGATGGAACCTATAAATACTTGCAAAAATCATCGAATTATTTATTTCAGAAAAAACATATAGTTTACATAAATACCGAAACCTGGCAAAGCCATTTCTATTAGTGGCAACTGATGGGCATATTATCGGTGTTGTTGGCCCATATCATGCCACAATATCAGATGCAGACATTATGAAAGAATTATTTGAAAGTGATGAGTCACCTATGAGGTCATACTTTTCAAATGGTGACATATTCATACTTGACCAGGGCTTTAGAGATGCAATAGGGCTACTTACCTCATTAGGGTACTCCGTTCACAAACCTGAATCTGTAGATCAAGGAGAGAACCAATTGAGTACAATAAAAGCAAATAAGTCCAGACTTGTAACTCTTTGCAGGTGGGTAGTAGAAGTTGTAAACGGTCGGTTTTAACGGGATTTCAAAATATTCAGGGGTGAATATTTTAACTACATGTCAAGAAGCCTAATGGTTGACTTTAAAATTGCCCCAGCCATTATAAACAATTTTCATCCCGTTATAATCGACCGGGATGATGCCCAACTAATTTTAGAAAGAGCATTAGCAAAATTCAATACGCATAATTATTTAGCTTTCTACTATTGTACAAACAAATCCTCATGCCAATATGGACGTATGGTATCCAGCTGTGGGGGTGTACCAACCAAAGCAATGTAGCAATGATACAAAGATTCCAAAACAAAGTACTCAGGGGTATCGTAAACGCTCCGTGGTATATTCGAAATGACGACCTCCATCGGGACCTGAAAGTGGACCTCGTTACTAGTGTTATTAAAAAGTTCGCCGAAGCTCACGAATGTAGACTTCACCATCACGTGAACGTCGAGGCTATCCAGCTCCTCGACACCACAGACCTAGTGAGAAGGCTCAAAAGGAGTTAGTGTAGTGAAGTGACAGTGTACCGTAGTACCTATACATACTTTAGTGCTACCCGTAAAGAACACAACAACAAAGTGTCTTCGCCTAAATAGAGACAGTAAGAAAAGTGTTAATGGACACATTCTTAGTTATACTATACTTAGCAATTTAAGTTAAAGTTAAATTACTTATTAGTCTTAGTAGGCTAGATTGTAATATTAATGGGATGTCTTTTTGAGACAGATCATTAAAAAAAAAAAAATTATTTAGCGGATCATGTAATTGGGCATCATTTAAATAGACGCCGTGCCACTTTTGTAAGAATTGATGGACAAATACCAAAACTGAATATGTTCCCTGTAATGGAAATGTCAGATTTAATTCTGTTCAGTTTAGGTATATACCAAATCAAACAGGCGAGGTCCTACTACGGGGAACATATTCGAGCAAATGGTACATTTGTTGTAGAAATCAGTACTGACGTAACTGCAACAAATGTACCAGGCATAGCATCACATGAGTCACTTTTAATCAGGGGAAGAAGTAAGTCCCGCCATCAGAGCAGCAAAATATATTATACATATATACTTTTAGATAATCAAGTCAATGATTGGCGAGACAGAATTTGTGGCTATTACTGCAGCTGTATAGTTGGCAAACGTACTGTTGGAAGCTGTGCTCATATGATGACTATTGTCTGGTACCTAGGATGGGCACGGCATCAGGAAAATATTACACTACCTGCAACTTTCCTTGATGGAGTACTAATTCGTGACGATGTAGAAAATGAAATAGATAATTAAATTGAATAAACATTGAAAAATAGAAAAGCTTGTTTTATTAAAACCTTTCTTTATAGACAACACTGCCAGTCCTTAGTTAAGCACTGATACTGATACTAGAAAGATCACGTTAGAAGTATTCATTAACATTCCTTTTTTCACATGCCGTCATTTTCACTCATAAGTTTTTTTAGTAAAATTGAACGAAGGGAAGATATTTTCCTGGTAAGCTTCTAGCACTGTCCTCACTGTTAACATGTAACACTCAATGATTGCCTTCAGCTCAATAAAAAATAATAAAGTCTTAATTTCTGGCCTGATCACCTCATTCCTGCATGTATTGTGCTTCAGTAATACAAAAAGTGGTTTTACACGCAATTCACTTATTATTTATACTTCCAATTCAATAAGTTTTATGGTAGGTAAATCAAATATCAACAATGATTTTCGACAAAACGCATCTGACGTTTAATCACAGATTAAAGATATGATGTATGTTTTACTCAGTTTCTTACCATATCTTCTGAGTAGTGGTTATTTATCCGATACGGTGGTAGTCATTGTAATAATTGACGTTCATGTGCGTCTGTGATGCCAAAATTGAATAAAGAACTTTTGGTTTTAACACCACTTTTTGTTGCCAGTCGATCTCTACAAGAACACACATTTGGACATAGACGTGACGAACAAAAGCGACCGCATCGAGTGGGGCCACGCGCGCTACCAGGCCACCTTCCGTCCGGACCAGGCCTACGAGATGTGCATACAGTGGTGTATCGCGAGCGGGAACATTGTTTGGGACCTGGTGACTATAACCTCTTTTTCTCTTTTTACAAGCTTTTATTTATTTGCAATGTTTGGGTCCAATCTTGCAAGTTTAATCAGAACCACTTCTACGCGTTCACTTTCACTTTTGCTTTTTTTTCACTTCTTTCTTCCTTTACTACGGAGTTGAAATTTTGCATACTTGTCAAAGTCCGAGGACAGTGCAGAATTAGACAGCCAGCTGATCTGATGATGAAGACGGAAGGTAGGCAATGGAACTCTTGACGGGTAATCGTAAACTACTAGTGTTTACTCATTTTGATTTGCTTGCGGTTCCAATTAAGAATTTGTTAAAAGCTTGTCTTGAAAAATATATTTTTCAACAAAAATCTTGTTTCTGATTGTTCGTAATGTCACAATCATAGGTACCGACTGAAAACCAGTTCTAAGGTATTTATTACCTTATTTTATGCTGAGTCTGAGCCTTTTCCTGACATCACGCAACTTTATATTGTACTTATATACATATATATTATATACGTATTTATTATATGAACTTAGTTTTATTATTTTTTTATGTTTAATGTTTTTATTTTGTTAATTCAATTTAATTTTACGTGTCAGGAATAAATGTATTTTCTTTCTTTCTTTCCCTATCACATCAGCAATATGAAATGTTCTGCTTTAAGGTTATTTTTCTCCTCCGTGATCGTTTTCTCAGTGTTAGGGGACTATCTTTATAACCATGCCACCTTCCGCTCGGACCAAGCTTATAAGATGTGCATACAGTGGTGCGTGCGAAAACATTTTAAAGAAAAATTAAATCTTAATGTTTGTACAGATCGGTCGTAATATATTCAATGTGATGTTATTTTTGCACCACATGACAGAAATTTTCGTAAGCGCCGCGATTCATAATGCACAGATAACGGCTATACGATGCTATGTATAATTTAGATAATTTATAATAATTAACAAAATTACAATAATTTACAACAATTAAGGTAATTTGTTTAATTTTAAAGTTTGGAAACTATCGTGAGTCGAAATATTCATTATAAATATAAACGGCTACACTCTCGTTATAATTATGCCCGGAATAAGGACATCCTAATTGTCCGAAACCTGGTCGGAGTTATTCCGACATAATTATAAAGTGGGTGTAGCCGTTTATATTTTAAATGTATAATTTTAATAAACTTTAACCTTCCTGATATTTTTTCTCGGTGATCTTGGTTGTTTTGTATAATGTATAATTAGTCGGCTTGTCTCTCTGTTGACTCATCGTAATGATCTTGACCGTGTTTCACCTTGACTTGCGGTCAATGGCACACTTAACTTTGCTATTCGCGACGTCCAGCTGATGACCTTTCTTGATTGAATCCGGACATATCACAGACAGCAATCCCACAATTCTTACTGACCTATTCTTCTATCGCGGTGGCTCAGTACTTTTAGAAACATTAAAACAAGCTAAAGTATGGGTACGAACAAACGAACAAATAAGTAGAAACCATATTATTAAAATAATAAAAAAATTAAAAACTGTTTATTTCGGACAATAACATATCCATATTTACAAATAAAAATTAATAAATAAATAAAAAAAAATAATAAAATTACACCTTGGTAGCAAATGTAGATAATCCTCGCCGAAATAGACACTTCTAGAGCGGCGAGGTGAACCTATCTGCTACCGTTTTTAGGATGCTATTGGCACTGCCCCGAAATCTGTGAATCAGGGATGCAGTTTTCTTGCCGATGATGGCGTAGTAGCCATCAGTGCAAAATTGCGCAAACATCCGTGACGCACTACAGAAACGGGGCAGCAACAACATCATCCTAAAGATGTTATGTTACGTGCTTCAAAACACGACTTAAACGCTGGCTTATCAAGCAAACGTAGTAATAGTTTTGATGAATTTATGACATTGCCGTAATTTATATATTTTATACTCCTGACCTTTTTTAACTGATCATAATAATTATAATCGTTACAAATTAATTATGTTTTTATTTATTTATTTTTTCTCCCCTTTGTGGGATTTGAATTTAATTATAATTTTGACATTGCGAATATTATATTCTATTATTTTATTTTGACATTTTTATTTTAAATTTCTTATTGAATTTAATAATAATCATAACTATGATTTGACTTGTAAACTCTGTTTATCAATAAATGAGTATTTGAGTATTTGTTATTGTATTGGACGCGTAGGACGTCCAGCGAGCTTTTGGTGTGACCGAACAGAGATTAAAATACCACAAGTATTACATTAACATGTAACTAAACAAAAAAAAAATTAACATGTAAACATTTATTTCTTAGATCTTCGGATGGGCGCGGAAAGCACAGAACTGCCGACTCCAAATGGTCCCGATACCAGCGGATCCGCTCGCGTTACCTTTCACGTTGAAATCGGACCCTTTGCGGGGCCCTATCTACGTTCCATTGAACGAAGAACCACTGCTTAGGAATAAAAGTGCGCCGTTCGAAGGTAAAATTAAGTAGAATGTAGTTTTAGGATTGCAAAAGTTAGTCGAGACATCACCAAAGATTTACAATTTAAAAATATTCTCGTTTTAATTCCATTAAAGTATTTTGTTTTCTTTAAGTGAGCGTTAATTAACCCAATGAATTCCGAGCCATATGCGTTTTCATAAAGAATTCGCCCACGGCATGCCGATGGGCTAATGCAATATAAGCACACATAAAAATACACAATTGAATCTGAATCGCCATAGTATTTCTATGATGTCAGCCGCTCAACGGGCCGAATCACTTCAATTGAACTGCTTCATAACATTTAATTGTTACCTTTATTCTAGTGCTAATTAAATTTTAGGACAACGCAAATTGGCAAAATATCGCCGTTTAAGATCAAATCGTGGCCGTGCTTTTTTATGGAACTATGTGATGGGACGAGCAAATCGTTCGCCTGATAAAAAGCGCCACGCCTGCCCAGAACAATTGAAGTGCACTGCATTGCGCTCATCACCCCGAGACATCAGATATTAATGTTCTAAAAAATATGCCCCTCAGTTTCTTGCCGTATCTTCTGAGTAGTGGTTCTTTTTCCGATACGGTGGTAGAGTCATTGTAATAATTGACGTTCATAAGTGCGCCTGTGACGACAAAACTGAAATAAAGAACTTTTGAATTGAATTGAATTTGAATGAAGTCTCATAATATGCCCAGTAATTACGCTGGCTACAATGCCCATCAAACCTGAACACGGTAACGCTTGCGCACTACTGCTTGGCGGCAGAATAGCGGGCAAAGATGCTTCATCATCATCATCATCATCAGCCTATCGCAGTCCACTGCTGGACATAGGCCTCTCCAATTGCACGCCATTAAGCACGATCTCCGGCTACTCTCATCCAGCTGCTACCAGCCATCCTGCGATGATCATCGCTCCACCTAGCCTGAGGGCGTCCTACACTACGTTTGCCAATTCGTGGTCTCCACTTTAGAACGCGTCTACCCCAACGGTTATCGGTTCTACGGCTAATATGGCCGGCCCACTGCCACTTCAGCTGGCTAATCCTGTGAGCTATGTCGGTGACTTTAGTTTTCTGTCGAATTACTTCGTTCCGGATACGATCCTTCAGAAAAACTCCAAGTATAGCCCTTTCCATAGCCCGCTGAGTGACTTTAAATTTGTGGATCAGCCGTACCGTGAGTGTCCACGTCTCGGCTCCGTAGGTCATGATGGTCATGAAAGCTGCTTAGTAATACTGATCTACAACTTCACTTCGATCGCAGGATTTCCTGAAGAGACGTGGCTCGAGCGTCTATTCCTCTTCCAAGAGGCAATCGTCGGCCGCTTCGGTTTCATCAAATGCACAGTGGAGAGCACGCACGAGGCCGGCGTCGGCGACCATCTCTATGTACACGTCACCGGCAACATGTTCATACTGATTCCCACCACTGTGAAGACAGAACATAAGACCTTGAGAGCGAAGACTCCTATCAAACCGGTCAATGCTGTCAAGTAAGTACCGATTGTATAACCACTGCTACACATATCTCTGTGGGTAGTGGTTTTACCAGAAATGGTTGATAAAACAAAATACAAAATATACAAAAATTCTTTATTGCATAGTAAAGGTAGGTATAATACGCGTCAAACTTAATGGCGGCTGACAGACGCACCACGTGACCTGCGCAGTAACAAAATTGCATACAAAATTGTATCTGCGCAGATCACGTGATGCACCAGCCAGCCGCCATCAAATTTGGCGCGAGGTATACAATATAATGTTGAAAACCCTGCCCACTGCTTTAGTTTATCACTGTGTTGCAGTAGGCAGTTTCTTCCCCTTAACTAGGATCAAATATATATACAACAGAGACTTAATTAATCTCTATACTTATTTAGGTTTTTAAGTAAATATATAAATATATAGATAAATATATATACATATATGACAGTTTTACTTATCATAAGTGGTTTCGATGACTAACTAATAGAGCCTTTATTACTGAAAACAAATGAAGTTGTAAAGATTTATAATTATAATTACAAAACTCTATATTCTTATATATACCAGTTTACAAAAAAATACATTCACAAAATTCCTTACATGTTAGTACAATGGGCGGTCTTATCGCTTAAAGTTATTTCTTCCAGACAACCGTCTACGGCCGTCTGCTGTACTGCCCATCCAAAGGTTTTTGGATGAATATTGAAAAAAGGAGTAGAGCGCAGTGTACAATGAAACTAGATTACAATAATTTTATTTTATTTATTTTAGCAATCCAAACAGCGTCTTAGCTAATTTATATAAATACAATATTTCTTGTTTATAAGGCCAAAATAGGATTACATAACTAATGTACTTAAGTGAATACTAGCATGACTACATAATATAATAGTATGTTTACATATCCTTCATTATGAGTTAAGTATACAGAATAGATATTTTTATTATTATTTTAAACATAGTTGCTAACAAAAGTTGAGACATATCTCTATAATAATGTACGTATATATGTATAAAATGTAATTGTTAAAGTAATATATTTTTTTTATTTTTTTATTTATTTGTATACTTTTCATAAAAATCTAACACCTTATAAACCTTAAACAGGTTTGTCTTGGGTGTAATCTGATGTAATCTATATATATATATATATATATATATATATATATATATATATATATAACAATTATGTATGTAAACTTAACTTATCTGTATATATATATATATATATATATACATTTAACAATTACGTATGTAAACTTATTATTATTATTGATTATTATTGCGTGGCTCCGTGTGTGGGTGTGTTTGTGAACAGGTGTATGCGTATAATAAATATATGCATACTTAAACATACATTCCAATACACCTAGCAACCTACAACTTAACTTTCTACATTATGCATTGGTAGGCCTCATTGGGTGACGAGCACATTGCAGTCTAAAGAAAAGAAAGAAATAATTATTTTTTAGAAAAAACAAAAACCGACTTCAATGTATCTTCGAAGTCCAAGGTCAAATATCGATGAAATTTATATGGGACCACTTCGTATCTATACTGAACCCAGCGCAAAAATAATTTTGCGAATCGGTTCTTAAATGACGGAGTTCTGAGGTAACAAACATAAAAAAAAAATATTACAAAAAACAATTGAATAGAGAACCTTCTCCTTTTTTGAAGTCGGTTAAAAACATTTATTCAAGACATTACACAACAATACACTGAACATACTAAAATAAGGGCAAAACAAAAACAATAAAAACAACACAGTGAAATGTTGCGCGATGACAGGAAAGGGTTCCGACTCAGCACACGCTACGGTATTTTTATAGTAGATTGTATCATAAGGGAGCAAAATAATATTTTTACGGCGAGGGCGCTTTTTTCGGTCTGAGGTTTGAGGTCGCCCGAGCCAAAAATATATTTTGCGCCCGAGTGATACACTCTACTTTTCATCACCCACTATGAGAAAATAAAAGCGCCTCATATTTTATTGTAATATTATTATTTAATAAAACATAGAGTAACAACTAAATTGAAATTAAATAGTATCCTTTATTAAAACAACTAAAAACTTATATTTACATTTGAGACATTTTCGCAATTATGAAAATTTATTGTTATGGGCCGTCGTACCAGCCAGTCTTTATTCAAACAATATTTGCGTTAGATTTCTTTGGTGCTGAACACTAAGATGTTTGCGGCAAAGATAATTGCGGCGCACTTATAAAGAGGATTAAAAACTCATTACTGCCCGCTAAAAGTTTCTTATAGAAAACACCACCTTTGGGTGCACATAAAGGCGAACCAAGTCGTCCTTTTCGAATAGATGGGATGAAAAAGTACCTTAGCACTGATTTTCAGTCGGAACCCTGTCCATGACATCACGAACAATCAGACGAAGACATTACAGTAAAAACAAAACAAATGTTCTAGGTATATAGATAAAGACCAAAAATAAAGTAACAAAAAAATATAGTTCGAAAAATATTTTTTGACTGTCTCGCGCAGATTCTGGATGGCATTGTAACAGTTATGTGCTTACCATCAGATGGCGGACCTACTCTTTGCGTCTTTCAGTAGAATTAAAAAAAAACATTATCTCTCCATGTCATGTTCTCCAATAGGCTACTGACATTATCCTATTCATCTTAGGTATCCAGTCCATCCCGAGGCGGCCGCCAGCCCACACGTGGGCTACATAACGCGCCACGTCGGCAATCCCAACAATGACTACGATAACAGTAGACGGGTAAGTGATAACTACATACACACGTATAACAATATTCGTGTGAAACCGCAATAAAAATCATAGTAAAATTACTAAAATTAGACATTGCATCATGATGCTTTAAAGTATTTTTTTTTTACAACATGCGGTCTGCGTTTGACCACAATCTCACCTGAAGGGAAGTGACGATGCGGTCGAAGATGTTTTTTTTTTCACTTTATAGATCTATGTTTGGCTACTATCTCGCCTGATGTGAAGCGATGATGTGGCCTAAGATGCAGCACATAGATCTAGAGAGAGGCGGCAGTTGAGCGGCTGCTCAGACCCGTCTCCCCGATGGTTCACCGAACATCATCCCGAAACACGACTAGGTCACGTAGGCATGAAGCACGCTTACCCAGTAGATACTTGTTCATTCTAGATTTGAACACACCCAAATTGTATTTATTTGGAAATACAGACGACGGCAAGGCATTCCACTCCTTTGACGTTCGCACTAAAAAGGATGACCCAAAACGTTTAGTACGAACAGGCGGAACTTCTACCATGTAGGGGTGCCGTCGTGCCGGTCGTCTAGTTGTCCGATTGTAGAATGGTGATAGGGGAATCTGGTTGTGCAGTTCTTGAGCACATTCTCCGTGGTGTATTCTGTAGAATACCGATAGGCTTGCGACTTCTAGTTCCACCAAAGTTCTAGTTTCCACCAACGTGTCATTATTGATGAGCCTTTTTGCACGTCTTTCGATCGAATCCAAAGCTTCGAGCTGGTACTTGGCTGACCCGTCCCAAAGGTGGCAGCAGTACTCCATGCAGGAACGGACTTGTGCTTGGAAAAGGTTCAGAAGCTGTCCATGAGTGAAGTACCGCTTGACCTTGGACAAAATGCCAAGTTTTTTAGCAGCAACTTTGGCTTTGGATACGATGTACGAACTGAAGTTTAGATTGGACGTGAGATCAACACCCAAAAGCTCTAGGTGATTACCTATTGGTATTGAAACACCACGTTATCTATAAATGCCAATTGTAATGATTGATAGGAAGGAACTAATAACTCTGAATCATTGCATATTATTCATTGCGATCATTTTTAGCAAATCGTTTCACTGAACCGAATTAGAAACGATCTCCGCATTCCGGATCTCAAGCGGATATCGACCGAATTTCTATTATATCATTAACTTATCATAATAAGTCCTTAGGCCGATTTGCGCTAACGTGAAACCTGTAGTAGGTTTAACTTTATTTTTGTATGAAAATTGACAGCTAATAATCCGCGCTACACCGATTTTGCAAACGAATTAGAAATTAATCTGAACGGAACCTAGAGTAATTCCATTGATTCCACATTTTATAAGCGTCACATTATATTCTTTTATTTTACAGATGGGCTTCCTCTGGTCGTGGAATCACATGATATCGAAGAAATGGAAATGGTCTCAGATCCCCGCCACGGGTGACGAAACCTTCCAAATGAGGATGTTGAGAGACTTCAAACATTTCTGCGCGAACCAAGAACAAAGACTCAGTCAATTCTGGGATCAGTGCTGGGAGCTTAAAGAGAAAGCTAGTGGAATAGACTTGTAAACTGCTGTATATACCAAATATGTTATATAATAAAATTTACACAAAAAATGTATTAGTGTTCAATTTTTTTATCCTTTTTTACTTCTAGGTGCTCACTAAATACAAAAAATGAGAACAGGAAAAGCCGCTCCTAACCGCTAGCCGCAAGCTATTAGTTTAATATAAAGACTATGTAAGTACTATTCTTCAAGCCTATTTCAAATGAACACTAAAAAAATTATATTATTACTTTGTTAAAACACTATAAGTGAATCTGTGCGTGTGGTGTGAGGGCCACTCTAACTAAAATCTTTGAAAACAGGATTCAGTGAACATTCTAAAAGAATTGTGAAAGTTGGAATAAGATTTTGTGAAAGTAGAATAAGCGAGTTATGAACTGAAAACTTGGGCCCTCAGTTCTCACATGGACGACCCTCAATCCTCAACGCACACAGTGAAGTATGCGTCTAACATATGTAAGGCAATCATAAACGTACAGTAATGCTATGCTTACATCTTTGCATTCAACACAGAGAAACTAGATATCAAAATAGTTACGTTTCTCGGCGTGGTATAGCGAGGGTGTGACGTAGCACAATAAGACAAAGGAAACATCTACAACGTTAGACAAAATAAAACGCGCTCTTGAAAGAGATGATTTATTGCTATAGATATAATTTTTTTGTTAACAAAATACGTTATTCGTTGCACCAAAATTCTATGAGGAAAATACGCCACAAGAAATTTTATTTCAGATCTAAGAAACATACAAAACACTCAAAAAATTGTTCCAAGGGTCATGGAAGGCACAATTTCACTAAATATGTACTTATAAATGCATAAAATAAGTTTTTTAAAGTCCCCACAGATATTTTGACACCTATTCTTACAATACCAACCTATATTTCAAAATCAGTCATTGCCATTATCACATACACATTGATGAGAACATTTCCAAAATTCCTTATTTTATTAAACATATATAAAAATATTATTATGTTTAGTACATGCAATTATATACCTATTCTTTCTTCTATAGATCAAATGCACCTTTGTGAACCATACAAGAAAAATGGCAAGGGCAAGTATTTATTCTAAAATGGCAGTTCCTTGTTCTATTAAATGCAATACAATAGAAGGCAATATTTATAACCATCTAGATTTAGTGAATATATAACATTATACTGTATTTATTTGCTACTAGGACTAAACAAACTCTTAAACTTAGATATAGGCACAGATTTCTTATAACTGTGGTATAGGTAACTAATTAATCAATTTAATTCAATTTGTCTAAATTGGAGACAGAAATTATTAAGGCAAAAACATCTTGGCAAAATAAATGATTGCTATTTTTATGCATAAAAAGAAATTAAATGTACTTTTTAGTTACAACACCATGATATGCCTTTTGTGCTTATAATAAAATTGCTCCTTGAACTTATTTCACCTAATACAATTACAGAACATTACATTTATATTTTGTTCATCATAAAAGCAGAATGATTAAGTACATCCCTCGAGTAAACATAAAGATTATCACTTTTATTTTTGAAGCAAAAAATAATCATGGAAATGTTAAAATTGAAGCAAATTTTTTATTTGAGCAAGTTCCTAATATATCAATAATATAATACTAATGAAATATCTTTTGTGCGCTTAATTTAAGTCCATTATTATAATTGTTCATTAGATCATGTGTAGTTAATTTAGGCCATATTGCTAATCTCCAATATAAGTTTTCATACAAAAATATGTTCCAAACTACTATGAATCAGCTAATAAAATCAACTATTACAATTTTATATTTTTCAATTAAACTAATAAGGTTCCTTCAAGCAAGGAATCCAGATAAATACATAATTAGAATTTGTGACATGGTATCAAAGTACATACTAATTAATCATTGAAATAGGTACCAAATACCTATAAAATAGAAACTCAACTACTAAAACAAAATGCACAACAGAAAAATAATCTCAAAAATATTTTCTATTTTATTATAATTAAAACAGAACAATTAAGAATGCAATGGTCTATGGAACAGCCACTGGTAGAAATTCTGCTGTCATATAAAAAAAAAAGACACGTGGCACTCGGAGACTGCCGCGGTAAAGCTATTGCATAGCATTCGGAGTGGGGGGTGTTAGGTTATTTTCGTTACGGAATTTCTGGATTCTGTCTCCACGCTCAAGGCCCGCGATAGAAGCTATGCAATAGCTTAAAAATTACTGGGAAGCACTAACAGTTTATTTAATGGTATATGTGAAAATTGACAAGCTAGCCTGAGAGGTTCTGAAAAATGCAACCTTTGCTGATTACTAGCACCATTAAACATAGAAACATTCTTATATGACAGCATTAATAATCACTAAAATTATTGCATCATTAGCTATTGTGGCTAAGGAAAACTTCTCATAAACTAATGAAAACAAAGATAAGAATAACAAATTAAAACCAATGGGATAATTATTTCTTTCCAAAAATAAGTAGGCGAGTTAACATGCTGGTAATGCATGGCACCTGTTTTTGCTGGTGCATAGTGGGCATGTCAGGCGTGTTTGATTCATAATCCAAGGCCACTTTCTGACATACAAAAGTCAAGAGAGTAAGAATATCTCTCTCAACTCCGTTATAGCGCAGCTCTTCACAAAGGGCTTGCATGAACCAAGACCCACGAGTTGTGTTCCTCCAAGAATAGAACCCTGGTACTGTTGAGTATACAATCAAGAAGTCTGCATGAATTGGGATCCTGTATGATGCACTCGATGAACCATCAGTCTCAGTGCGATTGCTCATGGTTATACCACCATCAAGCTTGTCACCTTGACATGCCTGAATGAAGAAAAGCTTCGGTTTTCCTGCTAGGCTAGGACATTTATCAGCTGTAAAGTAGTACCACAAGTTGTCAGGTTTGTAATGAGTATCTTTGGCATACAACATTCCCAACTCTCCATGAGAAAGCACCGCAATGAGCAAACAGTCATGATCCGAGTGATCCATCTCTGATGTTTGTTGGATGTATCTGTTGATGTCCTCACACTTCAAATTCTGTAAAACAGTAACGCGGAATCCATGGCTCTTAAGGACTTTGGCCAAGTTGTCGCTGTCCACATTAGTGCCAGTGCGTGACTTGAGGCTATGAATATCGAAATGCTCATGATTGAAAATGATGGCCATACCGCGGTGCTTGTGGTTCATGTTGTAGTAGGGCGCATTTCTGTCCGTAGGCATTTTAGCAACGCGGCGTGAATGCGAACCTTCATGACTGCCCCATGCGTCGCCTTCATCTCCGCCGCCGTTTGGTCTTTGTTCTGTCTCCTCTACTCCATTGTTTTGGCCTTCCTCCGACATTCTGACTATATCCTTCCAATTTTATATTCACAAATAGCCAAGACGTTCGTTCTAATGAAAGCTTGTCTTCTTGTAACACCTAACACGTCTATTTTTTACGTATACGAAATCGTGAATCAGCTTGCAACTCACGATGCAAAAATCAAACGAACTTTGCGTTGTCGCAAAAGCAAACGCGCGTCGCGTAATCGCGTTGCGCGCGTCACTCGCCCCGCTCGTCTGTCAGTCTTTTCTTGACACTTGACATTGACATAAACTAACAAGTGATGTAATGAGGAGGGAGGAATAGGGATACACCAACTCAAATATTTCGATACAATTTGAAGATCGATGTATTGGTATAGAAGTAGAGATTCTTTGAATCAATCTTTCAATTGAAATATAATAATTTATCGATCCATTCTGACCGCTAACAATAAATATGTAGTACTTTTTTTGTATGACATACAAGTATGAGCAATCCAACGGTGCAAATACCTACTGTGTCAGCATCTTGGGTACGTTGGGTAGTAGTGGGCTGGAGCATTTGGACTATCTATAGGCCTTAAATTGTCAATATGTTGTCCAATTGCTTTTTCTTGTAAGTAGTTAGTTTAGTAGTAAGTAGAGTACAGTGTCACAAAATAGTGCCACAAGGTATGCTATAAGTATGTACCCTGTAAGGGCATAATGAGTGCAGTTCTATTATAGTTCAACATAATTCAACAGTCCGATTCTAATTGTTTATAAGTATCTACATTAATAATTTAATTTAATGCGCCCTAATAAAAATATGAGTAAGTACTAGGTAAGTACCCACGAGCGCAGTGCAGTGCTATGTCTAGGAAATCCTAAGTAGACCGAACCACTAGTCCACTAGTGTAATAATTTTAGTCAAAACGGTATTTTTTTCATGAAAATTAAAAATTTGTTGATACTCGATATACTCCGAGATACGAATCGAACTTTTTACCGAATAATGGAATCCTATGATCTCAGATAAAGTACTCTAGTAGGTACTCGAAGGATATGATAGAATCACTCATTGAGTAGTGTCATTCCTCAATGGAATCACTCCATTTTTCAAAGACGTATTATATTTTTTATGGCTTCGCAGGGTTTGCGCATTTTGCCAGTGGAGTGTCAAATCAAATCTACACAAGTCATTATAGAATAGAAATTCAACGGGAAATAGTTAGGCGGTGCGAAATTCGCCGGGTAGTATAGAATTATAAAAATGGAACTATGTAGGTTTCTCTCAACTGCTATACAGATTTTAATACTTTTTTTTTCTCTTCACAAATATTCAGGTATAGGCATGGGTTATACATAATTTCTAAAAAACAGAGCTACTTTGTGAGAGCCGGTGCATGATGTAGGTTTTTGTAAAACCTATATTACATGTCACCAGGGCCAGGGCCCTCCTTCGGTGTGAACAATTTTAAGAAATTAGGATCCCTGCCTTAGTATATAACACTGGATATTATTTGTACAGAAATAACAATGATTAATAATAATAGCTATGATTAATAATGAGTACTACTTTAATACTGTTTTCAGTTTGGTAGCATGAGCAAAGAATATTAACTATTACCACAGCTATTACTTAGCATGAGTCCCTACCCAACCAAAGAGTATAAGTAATAATAACAATAATAATATAAGTTTTAGTATGAAAGTTTTCGTGAGTTTGATTCATTATAAATATTTAATAAAACAGCTAGGACTCACGTAGTTTTTCGAATTAGTCGACCTAGGTTTCGAGCATGTCCGATGCTCTTCATCAGGGGCGAGTTTACGCTGCGAGATCGCGGCGACCACTGGCGGTGTCGAGGCGAGATGCGCGGGCGGCCGCCAGCTCCGCACGACGCGAGGGGGGAGGTGGCGTCGGCGGCGCCTGCGGGGAGCGCCACGCGCCTCTCGCGCGCTGTCGTGCTGCCGACGACGACCGCACTAATGTCGGCACGAGTTCTTCATCATCGCTGACAGCGTCGTCGCCGAAAGTTCCGTCACAAACTGTGCTGACGGTGTCACACTCTAGACTACCTACCACATTCTGGATATTTATTAGGATATTTTAAATCATAATCGGTTCGGTAAATAGGAAGCTTGATCTTCTTGTATTACGCGCTTTCATCTGCTGCGATTCGTTTGAGCTGGGGAGGTCTTGGAAAAGAGACGACTCGCTTTCTCTGTCGCTGCGCCGACGACGCCGTCGGCGATGCGGGAAAAAGTTAGTACCTAATTAAATTTATTACCTACAAGGTTCAAGTCTCAAAAGAAAAACACTCCTCTGAGGTTCAAGTATGTTATAATATGTATGCTAAGATAATTTAAGACACGCACGTTCAAAAATTGAATAATAATACTGAACCCTAAACTATGTTTTGTGTACAGTTGCGTTGCTATGGCCGTCTATTGAACACAAATGTGTTATCTTAGAAAACACACAGATTTACATAATATTTAATAAAATATTAGTTCAATGTCGATATTTAAAGTAAAGCATTGGTGGTCCAACAGCAGTACACAAAATGAGGACTCTAACGTGGGTCTTCAAAATACGCACTGTCTCAAAGTAGATAGGTTTACTTCTCACAGTGACAGCGACTGTATCATAATAGGGGAAGGTTCTTTGCTGAAGATATACAAACCGAATGCTGAACAAGATGTGTCCCATACGCTTCTTGAATCGGATTTGGATGATGTGGTGTTGCAGGTTGAAACTGGAAAATTTATCGTGTAAGTTTATATGGCTCGAAATCCACCAAGGATTACTTAATAATAGGTTTTTTGTTGAAAAATATTTTTTTCAAGACAAGCTTTTAACAAATTCGTAATCGGAACCGCGAGCAAATGAGCCCAAACACTAGTAGTTTACGATTATCCGTTAAGGAGTTCTATTGCCCACCTTCCATCTCCATCATCAGATCGGCTGACTGTCTGTCACCATAATATTAAATTGTCATCGGACTTTGATAAGTATCTACAATTTCAACTCCGTGGGATAAGAGGAAGTGGTTCTAACTTGTAAGATTCCACCCGGACAAACATACATTGCAAGTTAAATAAAAGCATGTAAAAAAGAAGACTAATTGCTCTTGTACTTTTCACAGGGGATGCGAAGATCATTTAATAATAGTGCTGCACCCGAGAAGTTACGCTATATACCAACTAAAACGAAATGATGGTCACACAGATGCTGGTAATCTTCCATCTTGTTGAAGTGCATACGTACGTTTGTGTCATTCCAACGTTTAGTATGTATTTATTACAGGTGACCAAAACGCCTTAGCGCCTGTGATAAAGCATTCGTTTACAAGAAAAGCCGATAGCTTGACATGCGGACCGTTCGGAAGTATAAAGACTAGAGACTTCATATGCATACAGGGCCTCGACGGTAGTCTTAGCTTTTTCGACCAAGATACATTTCTATTCATGTGCATTTTCAACGATATTATTGTACCAGCGCCGGTTTGCTACATTGCTAACTGTGATTCGTTTGTCATTTGTAAGTCAACATGGGTGTTGGAAATATATAGGTAAAGTAAGAGTAAAAATTATTTTAAAATTATAATTATGTACCTACTTTTAAATATTTTTCTACGCTTTTTATCTAAGTGGACAAAAGGATTAATATTGTTATTTAAAAATGTGTATTCTAGTTACCAACAGCTGAGAGAGTTCAGCGAATTAACAGTGAGACAGAATAAAAAGAATATACCGCAGTGGATATACAATGCCGGCGAGGAAATAACACATGTCCAGGTTATACAGGTAGGAAGCTGACACAGCACAAGAACTGAAGTGGGCATTATTGTGCTTTTTAACCGCCTACGTCGGGTATACACGACATACGAATAAGTGCTCTTTACTGCTGGGACACGGGCCTTCTCCCATAGATAGTATGGGCCATAATCCACCACGCTGGCTCAGTGCGGCTTGGTAGATGCCGCATGTCCTTGATTTTTTGTGATTAATTCTTGGTCATGCCGGTTTCCTCACGATGTTTTCCTTCACCGTTTTTAGAGCGAATGTTAAATCCGCACATAACTTAAGAAAGTCACTGGTGCAGGGCCAGCGGGATTCGAACTCAGGTGCGTTGGATCGAAAGTCGCACATGCTCCCACTGAGCAACACTCGCTCTCAAAAGTTAATTAGACAATAAAATTATACAGATGAGATTATGGTTATAATTTATGCTGTACAGTACAGTACAGTATTTGGATTGTAAAACTATGCCAATACTAACAAATAACTACCTACCTACTCGTGTTTAATATTCCGATTTTTCCTTCGTCATTCTGTCTATCCAAAAGTTGTTTGATACTCCACGCGATAAGACCGCCCGTTTATACCTACAGTTGGTTTTGTTAAATTGTATTAAGTTCACTGGTATGATGCAAGTGTTTTGTTTTGTATTTAATTTACTACGGATATCATCGTCCAAGAACTAGGCTTTAAAATACAAATCCATAGCTTTAAACTTAATGGGATTTTGTTTTCAGACCAGCAGCAATTTTTCAAGCATTCTCGCGCTTGGTGAAAGATATCTTTATTGTTTCCAAGACAATGGACTAATGAAGACGACCATCAAATTCGAGTTCATGCCGATTTGTTTCTTCGCGTACCTTATTGGCTGGTTTTACGGTAAGCATACACTATTATTATAAAAATGGATTGTCCAGTCTCTTCTAAATTAGAATATGTACACCTACTACCTACCTAAATTGGGTTTATTATTATACACGTTAATTTCGACTGGCGTTTTTGCGATCGAGTTTAAAAGTTGCGGGTTTTAGCGATTGCTACTTTTAGCATTTGCGATGTTATTGTAAATTATAATTAAAAAAAAGTTAAAAAAAAATTATGTATTGTTGTAAATAATAATAATAATAATGATATTTGATATTATTGTAATTGTATTGTTGTTGCCGATCGCGGCAAAAATCCACGCGATCGCGTTATCAAAATCGCTGCGATTGGCAATCGATAAAGTGGACAGTAAATCCCAGCCGGTGGACGTATATTTTCTTTCCGAAAAACCTTGTTTGTACAGTAAGTCATTGTGAAATGTTGACTTCATGTGTTCCCAGAACCGGCAGCAAGACTGCTAGTAATGGTGGCGTCAGACGACTCCAAACTTTTCATCTACGAAGGCACAACTCTCCTCTGGTCCTGCGACTTGTTAGCGCCGGCCATTTCCATCTCCCGATGTTTCCTTAAGTCTCTGCCAGGAGGTCTCGTGACTTTAACCGCTGGGGGCATAGTCAATGTCGGTTATGTGGGCACTGAACCAGATTTGAACGGAAATGTTACGCCGATGGTGAACGACGCAGCTGATCTTGAACAAGTACAGGCTGAATTGGAAGTTGTAGAGGAGTCATTACAAAAGATTTTGGAGAACAAAGAAGGTAAGTTTGTACCCTATTATTTACTTATGTGCACTTCGTACGTAGTGATTGCAGCATATACACTTGTTTGCATTTCAATGATACATAGTACTTTGCACGGAAGGTAGGTATAGGTACATTTTTTTTTAATGTAGAAATGGGCTTACGTTTGACTACAACTCACCCAATGGTAAGCGTAGTTGCAGTCTAAGGTGTTCAGAGGACGGCATTAATTATGGGAATGTGTGGCGCTTACCATAAGGCAAATGACATGCTTGCTTTATTAGTCAGTTGCATAAAAAAATACAGTGTCCTAATTAAAAAGAAGATATGTCTTAAATTTTTTTTTACCACTCTGTGCTGTTTTTCATAGAGAAATAGTACTTTTTTTATGACAATTGGCTTGCGTTTGACCACCATGTCACCTGATGGTAAATGACGCTCGACGATCTTGAAGATTCCTTTGATTTGTACATATAGGTACCTACTTATTATAAAACTTAAACTTTTCAGACACTGGCAGCTACACTTCAATTGACCAGATACTTAAAATAAAGGCAGATGTCGGAAAACCTATACAAAACCTATTCCAAGAAGGCGGTTACAACAACGACATATCTCTACACTTGCTCATGTGTCCTGTAATCGTTATTCTTACCTGTGAAGACCCTAAGCTGCTGCAAAGCGTGCAAATAACATATGTGTGCTGTCCCCCATTCGAATGTTCCGAATCTACTATCTGTTTAGACAGCGTGAATGGGACAGAAATCATTGAAACACAGGTGTTCTTGACAAGCGAATTTGATATCTCTGAAACTCGTGTTAAGATACTTTTCACAGTAACAGACTCTTCGGGAAAGATAGTCATACTATCGAGGAAGGTTCTGTTACCATTGAGTCTGTATTGTTCCCCAGTCGATGGTGTAACAGAGAATAAACTGAAGATATGCATTGAAGGGAATCACCCATGTATAGAATTTGCTAAGATTTTTACAGGTTAGTATGCATACCTTGTGCGACATGAATCCGTATGAACACTGTCAAAGTAGAAATTATATTTTGGGAACTGCTGGGCACAAAAGTTGTGGTTCGGGAAATAATCAAATACAAATTTTTTTTCAATCGCATCAAGGTACAACTTCCCAAAAAGAGCTGGATCTTATAGAATCTTGTTTTCGCCAAATGTTTATTATTTGTCTATGGTACCTATATCGCATTAATGTATTCGAACGCAACTAACGCAAGTACACAAAGATACAGTCATACAGATTTCCTTCCCAACTCCCGCATTCTGGAAAACAACACTTCCGGTAAGCACGGAAGACTTAAAGTACAGGGTAACGTGAGAGTCGCACGCGCACGTAGATACGTCACATGTGAACTCACCACGGGTGTACCAAAGTGGCCGGCTGTGTACCTACTAACTAAAACCTTAAAAGAAGATCCCTTCCCCTTTACTACACAAATCCTTTCCAGCCATATCATTGGTCAACCCAGGTGTCTTCTCGACCTTACCATAGCACTGGAAGTTGTGTCGTTGCTAAACGTAATTCATGTTTCTCCAGTTATTTTTGCATACCTTCGTTCTTTTAATGAATGCGTGCGCGAAGAGAATTACGAAAATGTCTGTCGTCTGCGCGGGCCTTGAATGTTCCCCAAAATTCATACCTATATGGTATACTTACCATATCAGTTATAGTCCATGAGCTACCAGTTTGTGACACATTTTTAGAGTCAATTATAAGTTTAACTCGAAATTAAAATATGCATTTTTCTAGATTTCACAGAAGATGACTTGACGAATAAACTTGGCGGTACTGGGGAGTCCATAACATTTGCCTACAGATCGTCCAAAAAGAAAATAACACTCAAACAATCACCAACAGAATCACAATACTATTTAGAAGCTGATGAGATTCCAGATATGACGTCAATGTTAGACCATTTCCTGATGCGTCTGACTGACCATTATAAAAGGATGGGAATCAAGGATTTCAGGATCAGTTTGAAGTATGACAAGGAGTTCGTGAAGCTGGTCATTATTAGATTCTTGAAGAGTATTGAATCTCATGCTAAGGAACGTATTAAATTGAAAACGTATGATGTAAGTACCTATATCTTCAATACTAGTCTTCCGCTGGAAGCCAGCGAGTGCGCAAAGCAGGCCAGGCTTGACTTGACCTGCCGACGAGATTTCGCTGTACCAATACAAAACAACAGTAATTGTCTCTCCCGGTGGAGAGCGCAGTGCAGCGCCGCGCAGGATTTTGCAAAACGAAGTTCTGGGTGGTGCTGTTATTCTTATGTTATGTCAAGCAAACGACCAGCTCGTCTCGTCATTCAGTTAAATAAAAAAGATACCTACTTGCGCTTTTTATTAAATTCTCAATTTATCTCCAGGTTCTCAATTATATTAGGTAATTTTTTTTTAATTATGTATCTTATGTAAAGGCAACACTATAATTACTTAATTTCAAACCATTCACGTACACATGAAATATAAATTCATATCGTGGGAAAAAAACACATTGCAAAATCTTACATAAAATATAACCTGGCTCAGCGAGAACAGTTTAGATAGGTAGAATATTTAATTTTGAATTTTGATCTCACACTATTAAACAAGTAGGTACATGGCCGATCCCTAACTCCTAACTAGGTTACCCTGTATTTAGGATATAAGTTCCTTCCTGTCTACTGTTAAAGTCATATATATTTTTTTTATGTTTGTTAACTCAAAACTGTCATTTATAAACCGATTTGGATTTTTATTTGCGTTGGGTTCAGTATAACTACAAGGTGGTCTCATTAATTTCATCGATATTGGACTTCAAAGATACATCAGGATTGAAGTCGGCTTTTGTCGTTATAGAATGCATTACTAAAAAATAGAGTTAGTTCTGTAGTTTGTAGTTAGTTCTAAAAAATATGCCCCTCAGTTTCTTGCCGTATCTTCTGAGTAGTGGTTCTTTTTCCGATACGGTGGTAGAGTCATTGTAATAATTGACGTTCATAAGTGCGTCTGTGACGTCAAAATTGAAATAAAGAAATTTTGAATTGAATTAAACACCTTACCTAAATGTCTACAATTCGCTTATTTTTAGGACGAGCTGAACAGCCTTCAAAAACAGTTCATAGTGGTGCAGAAGCGACTGTTGGTTCAGTACGGATCGCTGCCGCCGGGCGACTGCGACCCATTGGAGTACCTCATGAAAGACACGCATAGACGACTGATTGTGTGCGTTCAAGAAATCATCAAGTGCAGGGAGAATGTTTGCAGGTAATACTAAACCTTTTGAGCGCCACGCTATGGCCAAAGCTGTGCCAAGCTACTCAATTTTCATACGTTTAAGTCAGCTGAAGCCGATCTCGGCGTAAAAAACACTTTTTCGTGTGTCGAGTATAGCCGCCTTGGCGGTCAAAGGGTTAGTATAATTGTCTCAGGGTGACGAGCGCAGTGCAGCGCCCCGTAGGATTTTGCAAAACAAAGTTCTGGGTGGTGCATTACTGTTATGGGTTTGTGATTGCTTACCATCAGGCGAACGACTAGCTCGTCTCGTCATGCAGTTACATAAATAAAAATATTTTTTGATAGCACATGCTTATCGCAGGTTATACATTTTCTATATCAATTCAGAATAATAGCTGATTTATCTACTACTATTTTACAGGAATTATAAATATGTTCCGTTACGTTTAAAATATTTAAGCAATTATTATTTTTTTTAGTCTATGTATTGTAAAGAACCCTTTGCGCGCGAATCTGATTTGCACAAGGAAGGTTTTTTGTTAGTTTGCTGTCTTCCTACTGAATCAAGTCAAAACTCTCTTTTCCACACATTTTTTATTTTAGTAATCTACTGGTTTAATAAGTTTGGTTTTTGCAGAGCGAGTGGTTCCTTGATAGCAATAGGCCATTTCATTATTTACTTATTGAAACAAATAACTAAAGACGACTTCAAACTGAAACTTATCGAAGAAATGATGACGCTGACATCTCTCTACGAACACTACCAAGTAAGTACTATAATCACTATTTAATTATAAAAAAAAATGTTAGACCCAGGTAAACTGAAAAAAAACTTCATTTTTCTCTAAAAGGATTTCGTCTATTGCAGTCCTGGTACAATATATTTTATCTATGAAAATAACCATTTCTGAAAATTCCCAAGCTAGTACCGAAAAACCTCATCAAAATGTTTAGGCCATTTCTGAGATAGGTGGTGACAAAAAAAAAACGCACACATACATACACACAACTCTCTCACACTCATACCGCCAAGCAGTAGTGCGCGAGCATTACTGTGTTCCGGTTTGAAGGGCATTGTAGCCAGCGAAATGACTGGGCATTATGTGACTCAACAGCTAATTGTCTCAGGGTGACGAGCAGTGCAGCACCGCACAGGATTTTGCAAAACAAAGTTCTGGGTGGTGCTGTTATTGTTATAGGCTGGCGTATTGCTTACCATCAGGCAAACGACCAGCTCGTCTCGTGATTAAGTTACATAAAAAAACACACACATATACACCCTACCTACCCCAACACATATTCGACCTTCTCCTTTCCGTTGTTAATAATAAAAAAATTATACATTAAAAATTACATTTATTCTCCAGGAATGGGAGGAAGCTGTCGCGCAAGCGTTAACATACATTCTGAACAGCGTAATCAAAAAGTCAGAAAAAGACAAGGAAAAGTTGGCTACAGTGTCAGAGCAAGCGATATTATCACAAACAAATTTAAAGCGATTCCTGAAGCAGCTGCGAATAGTTATAGACAAAATGTTCACTGAAGCTACGCCGGATGACATCGAAACCAATACACAGGTTACACGAATTGAAGAACTAGTTGAAGTGCTATAAAATTATTACTTCTTAAATTTAAATAAACTACATTATACAAACAACAACAGCTTTATTCCATAGACACTTGGATTATAAATAATAGAGTGTATAAAAGTCCTTATTCTTAAGCCACGTGGAGTAGAGAATATAGAGTTAAGTTGAGGTACAACAAATGTACCAGAAGTAGAAGTACCTTGTCGCGTCCATGTCATTTCTTCTTAGCGTCCTTTAGACCGGCGCCGGCGTTGAACTTGAAGAATATTATATCACCATCCTCTACTACGTAATTTCGGCCTAAAAATAAAAAAAAAAGATCTTGGTCACTCAATGTGATATTTTTTAACGCATCAGTGAATGTTTAGCAAAGTTTTATAACTATAAATTAAAAAATTATACGTAATTTAGGCCTGGAAATAAAGAAAACGGTCTTGGTCACGTGATATTTTTAACGCATCAGTGAATGTTTAGCAAAATTTTATAACTATAAATTAAAAAAATATGCGTAATTTCGGCCTGGAAATAAAGAAAACGGTCTTGGTCACGTGATATTTTTAACTAACATCAACCCAACAACAATACATACTAACAATACATTGAATTTCTCTACTATACAAACACTCAATAAGAATGTATTGTATATATTAATCTTACGTAAAAAAATCTCGAAAGTGAATCCGTATCAAAATCCGTTGTATGATTTAGAAGAAAGCAGAGAAACAGAAATGAGGACGCGGATAGCGACTTTGGTTTTATAAAATGTATAAAAGAAAAATGAGATTGCTCGGGCACGAAATGAACTTGCGTCTTTGGATAACGTCACGAAGTTCATAAGAACTTCTATGATGACTAAATTGAAAAGAACTTTGAACTTTAAAATAGCGAGCAGTTCCTTGAAGCAAAGAACTTTTGAACTTAAACTTTTAAAAGTTAAATAGTTACAATATTTTTTTTAGTGTAGAATTTTTATTTAATTTTAATTTTTTGTACGCTCGCTCTAAAACGGTGAAGGAAAACATCGTGATGAAACCCGCTTACGCGCTTTGGAGTGGTAGGCTCTGGCCGTGGTTGTAATACCACCCACCGAACAAATGCCGTCAAGCGACCTAGTCGTGTTTCGGGATGATGTTCGGTGAACCATCGGGGAGACGGGTCTGAGCAGCCGCTCAACTGCCGTCTCTCTCTAGATCTATGTGTTCCATCTTAGGCCACATCATCGCTTCACATCAGGCGAGATAGTGGCCAAACATAGATCTATGTGTAAAAAAAAAAAACTTTACCGAGATGTCATAACTAATAAATTTACCAATTTTTATTTACTAATTTTTATTTTTTATTTTATTTTACCTTGTTGCCTGTATTTCCCGGCCGACTTGCAGGCGGCTTCAGATCCCTCTTCTTTGAAGTCTTTATAGTGCATGACCTCAGCCATGATGAAACCTTTCTCGAAGTCCGTGTGGATGCGGCCCGCGGCCTGCGGTGCTTTGGTGCCTTTCTGTCATAGAAATGGGTAAAGTAAAAAATAAATAATTTATTGTGACATAATAGATATTTCTACAGAGTAGTATTGAATCCATAGGCTCTCGAACTAGTTTAAACTGTGTTTCGAGAGATAGTGGCTTCTCCCAAAAAAAATGTGCTAGTTACAAACTATTATGTAGGTAAAATTATTATGTAGTACAAAAACATTTAAATATATTTGTTTTAAATTAAGCTAACAATTATTAAACTTAACATTAAGTAGAAGGAAAGGGATACGTACGCGCGTATGTATGGGTATGTACGTGTTGGTGGGGGTGTATTTGTGGGTGTGTGCATGCGAGGGTGAGGGTGTGTGAGGGGGTGTGTGTGTGTGTGTAAGTATATGTATGTTAGTGTGTCAGTAGTAAAAGTTAGTTAGCATACTTTCAATGCCATCATAGTCAAACGTCTTAAGCCAATTAAGTATTATTTTTTTAAACGTAGTGTTAACAAGGAAGAGACAGATAAAAAAAAATCTAATATTTTATTTATTTTATCTATTTTTTATTTGGGGGACTTACAGCGGGTGTATCCCAGCCCTTCCATTAGGTATTTCTATTGATAGAAATACTGGGACTGATTCTCCCACTGTTTCCATTGCAAAAAACACTGCATCACCTCTTATGATTAACAATATCGTTAAGCGATGAAGGAATGATGCCAATGGCCGAACATCATCCCGAAACACGACTAGGTTGCGTAGTTGCGGAAAACTGCCCGCCCAACAAGTAACAAGTAAGTGATGATTATAATAGTACCAATAAGTACCTGAATGGTCCACGCTTTGACTTCATCGGCTCCAGCCGTGAAGAAATATTCCAAATTCAGCGCCTTGTATCCTTGCACGATTATCTTTTCTAATGCACTGTAAACAAAAATTATATTTCAAATTAGCACTTACTTTTATACTATTTGTTGTAACTAACTTGTTTTTCGCGGCGTGCAGCAAGCTGCTCGCGTTTTTTTTACCGACTGCATAAAAGGGGGAGGTTCTATGTTCCACTGTATATTTTTTTATGTATGTTCACCGATTACTCCGCCAACTGTTGACCGATTTTGAGCAGTATAGCTACGACGTAGTCCCATTTGAATTTCATCGATATTTGACCTTGGACTTCGAAGATACATTGTCCATACCAAACATTCCCCCCCACCATAACGTTATATAGGAGAACAAATCTGTGAGTGAGCGTTTAACTATATGTATTTATACTATTAACTAGCTGACCCGGCAAACGCTTTGCCATATAAATTAAAAAAAAAATGTTAAGGGTGAACAACCCACTTAGGGGTATGAAAAATAGATAGTAGCCGATTCTCAGACCTACTGAATATGCATATAAAATTTGGTAAAAATCAGTAAAACCGTTTCGGAGGAGTAAGGTAACTAACATTGTGACGCGAGAATTTTATATATATGACGAGAATTTTATATATAAAGATATATTAGTCAGTATAACCTTAGACAAGTTTTATTTCCTAATGTTTTATGTAAGTTGTATAGTATACAAAAACCGGCCTAGTGCGAGTCGGAGTCGCGCACGAAGGGTTCCGTACCATTATCTATAAAACGGCAAAAAGATCACGTTTGTTGTATGGGAGCCCCCTTAAATATTTATTTTATTCTGATTTTTAGTATTTGTTGTTATAGCGGCAACAGAAATATGTACATCATCTGTGAAAATTTCAACTGTCTATCGCGGTTCATGAGACACAGCCTGGTGACAGACGGACAGACAGACGGACGGACAGCGGAGTCTTTAATTGGGTCCCGTTTTACCCTTTGCGTTCGGAACCCTAAAAAGAGTATTTATATTCTATATTGACTCTGACTAAAATATCAAACTATGTTTGAATTTACCTCGTAATATTATGTTCTTTCAAGTATGCCTTACGTTCTTCAGGGTCCATTTCCATCAATTTAGTTTCTAACACTCCAGAGAAAGGGATAAGGGGCGCTCCGGGATCGTTCTTGTCAATCCATTCCTTCAGTTTTGGTAACCTGAAAAGCATCAGTGTTCAATAGATATATAAAAAAATATCTGGTAAGAGTAAGACAACAAAAACAAGTCTTGAAATTATCACATACATAGATCTTGACCGCTAACTAAGAGGACCATGGTTCCACAACACCCAGATACGAAGCAAATCCTTGCGCCCTTTTATCAATACCCAAACATTTGCCCCGAAACGGGAATGGAACTCGTAACCTCCGCGGTAATGAGGTCTTACGCGGCATTGCTCTGCTCTCTTCAGTTTAAGACAAATAGTCTAAAGCCTCATAATGCCAAGTGAATTCGCAGGCTACAATCTAGCAGGATCGAGCTGATACGAAGCTACAAGTACATAGCCGGACACCGTCGACGGATCGCGCGTCGTTACACGTGCCGCGTCAGAAGAGATAAGAGCTATGCGATAGAAAGAGAGGCGCTCTGTAGGTTAATATAACTGGTAGGTATGCAGCGCTACGCGAGCTGAATTGTATTTTATTGCGTCGTAGCAAGAGTCGCTATTTGTTTAAATTTCTTTGCGGAGTGGTGGTTCTGTCTCTTAGTATTCTGTGCCGGAACACATTCATGCTTGCGAATTACTCATTGGCGGCAGAATAAATGGCAAATCGGTGGTGCCAACCGAGACATTCTCTCGCATATGAGAAATTTACCACTAGGTTACCTTACTTGGACTTAGTAAAACAAAAAAATACATACCATTTATTCTTCTTTCTAGTATAGTCCTTTTCTGATAAGTTGACGAGGTACAGAGCAGGCTTCGACGTTAAGAACAAATACTTGTTCAGGACTTCAATCTGGAATATTTTGAATATCAAAAATATATAAGGACGTCCAACGATCACAATAATAGATCTTAGTCCTTAGCTACGATTATCTGTGTATAGAGAACCAGGAACTATGAGGACCATGAACCTCAACCACTCAGGCTCATAATTGGGCCACTACGGTGGCCCAGTACGGGTGGTGGATGTCACATGTCTTTGAAATTTGAGATTTTTGGAAATGCCGGTTTTCTCACGATGTTTTCCTTGATCGTTTTTCGAGAGAGTGCCAATTCCGAACATAATAAGTCATTAGTGCGGGGCCAGCTTAATTCCAACTCTAGAGCATCAGATCGAAAGTCGCTGGAGTTCCCACTAAACCACACTCCGTCTCGTAATACATTTAAAAACACGTTTTGAAAAACCTACATCAGCAGCACTCCAGTCGCCGAAACGAATGTGTTTCTTCTCGTCGACCAGGACAGCTTTGATTCTCGTCAGGGCATCCTGCAATAATACACATTATCTTTAAGTCCTCTCCATTCAAAGGCTGTCTGGAAAAGATCGCTTTGAGCAATAAGACCGCCCAATGTAACACTAGTTTTTAAGTTTGTTATTTTTCATTTTATTGTTATGATTTCTAGTGAAGTAAAAATAAGAAGTTATTTAGTCTAATCTAATTCATTATTTATACAGCTGCAAATGAGTGAAAACGAAGAGGTTGTTCACCTGCTGGTAAGTAGCACGCTTGCCTACAAGTTGCAGCACTCCCAGAACCAAGTTTTGCAAACTCTGCAACCTTTGGTTGGACAGGAAAAAATGGTAAAAATTTGCGGTATGAATAGAATAGAATAGAAAAACTTTTTATTGTATACCAAATTATAGAAATAGACAATAACACAGTCCTTAACTAAGGTAGTACAATGGGCGGTCTTGTCGCTTGAAGCGATCTCTTCCAGACAACCATTGGATGGACAGTATCGGAAGAAGTAGACGGCGGTGTACAACAAAATTTGTTGAATATGATTGTTATATTTGTTATATAATGTTTGTTACAAGACTTGAAAACTGTTGAACGGATTTTAACTCGGTTTTCAGGGCTTGGGTTTTTCGCTATATATAATATGTGCCACGTTTATAGTGCGTACTGCTAAGGAATGAAACTCTTTGCCGTCTTCTCTGTTTCCTGATAACTATGATATGGGGATCTTCAAGGTTAGAGTTAATATGTAGGTATCTTCTAGATCTACGTGCTCCATCTTCGCCCACATGATCACTTAATAAGGCAAGATGGTGGTCAAACGTAGATCCATATCAAATAAATAAAAATAAGATTTTACATACACTTACAAATTCGTAATCGGAAGCACATTTAAATGATCCCAAACACTAGTAGTTTACGATTATCCGTCAAGCAGCTCCATTGCCCACTTCCCGCCTCCATCATTAGATCAGCTGGCTGTCATCATAATATTGCATTGTCAACGGACTTTGACAAGTATGCAAAATTTCAACTCCGTAGGTTATCCTACGGAGTTCCTCTTATGAGGAAGTGGTTTTAATAACTTATATTTAGAAAATAATTTTCATTTCATTTAATTCAACTTGCAAGATTTGACCCAAACATTGCAAGGTAAATAAATTTATAAGATAAATTAAAATTTAAAAAAACTCCCGACACATTTTGATAAAACATACCGCTACCACCGCTAGACCGCATCCAAACCGGTTCACCCGTTTAAGAGCTATGGAGCCACAGACAGACACACAAAGTGGTCAAGCTTATAACAATCGTTCTTGCGTTAGGGGTTAATAAGTACTTACATATTCAGGCTTCAGCTTCTTATCCCCACCACGTTGCACGACACGATCCAGCTTGTCAAAGTTGGCTAGCAGTTGTTCCTCGTCTTTCAACCGCAGCTCCTCGGCGATGGTCTCCAGATCGCGGACCGGGTTCACGTCGCCGTCTACATGGATCACATCCTCGTCGTCGAACGCACCTGGAAGTTTCAAAGTTCTACTTGTCCTACAAATATCTTGCTATGCTACTTATCCCACTATCCTTGAACACAGTGGCTAGCCTATCGATTTTTGGTGAGTGTGCACAAGCCTGCATCAGCTGATTCCTTCGTCCCCATTCCATCTTATGACCACCAGGCGAGGAGTCATTCCAGCCTTACGTTGTGCTCATACCACCAGTCCGCACAAAGGGCTTCGATGACTTTCGCTAACTGACGCAAAAACTACTTAGCGGATTTGATGGAATTTGGTATATGGTCTTTAGGTCTTAAAAAACAATATGCATTAGTGCATGCTTAGCGAAAATCTGAGATTTTAGATATCATTTTAGCCATGGTCGTCCCATTGCAGGGCAAAGGCCTCCCTACCCCCCTAAAAATAAAGAAAAAAAACTAAATTTTGCGGGCAGGTTTTCAACCTGCGTCTTCGGAATCGTCCCGACGCTAATCCACTGGCTACCAAGTCATCTGCTCGAGCAAACAAATTTATTATCTGATCCTATGACTCGAGACGGTATTCTAAAGACGCAGATTCGAATCCTATCGAGCAATTAATCTTTACTTATTTCTTACTTCGATAGTATCAAATGGTTCTTACGGCAAAGGTTGAAGATGGCGTCGCAAGCCTTGATGTGCGAGAGAAAAGCGTTTCCGAGCCCCTGTCCTTCTGCCGCGCCTTTCACGAGACCCGCAATGTCTACCACGTTGAGGAAAGCCGGGACTTTGCTGTATTCAAAATGTTATTTAGAAATTGCCATAAGTACATATCCGGCCTACCTGGCTTTTGATAGCCGCTACTGCTCGCCTATGTATCTCAGATTTTAACATACACGAATAATACTGAGAATATGATTAAGCATGGAAAATTCATGACTTGTCCATACTGGCAGTGGCACAGATGAGAGGGCCAGCTTGACACACAACAGACCTTGACATAGGTGTACAATAACAGAGAATCATATTATGCAGATGAGCTATAATTATTTATACTTTGTACTAGGTGTATCACTTATACTTCTGTTGTTTCGTCCAAACACAAACTAGATTGACTCTCACCTGGCAGGCTTATGATACTCGACGAGATAGTCATACCTCTCATCCGGGACTGGTACCCTACTTGCTGAAACAAATACAAACCACTGTTAGATATTCTTGTAATTTCAAACATTGTAACATTTGTAACAGATAATGTCTTACCTTCTTCATTTACAAATTAAATCAATAGACAAGTGAAATAAAATCCAAAAATAATTAAAACGTTTTTAATTAAGAATAAAACTAAGACTACATAAATGTATTTAATGAATAACTGTGAAATAAAACTCATTCGTAGTCGTTGTCATTGTCGTTGTCGTCGTCGTCGTCGTCGTCGTCGTCGTCGGTAACTCCAGAAATAGTGACACGAGACGAGTGAGAATGTTTAGAGGAGCTCAAAGATATATTACTTGGCTTCTTAGCTTTTGCAGATTCACTTTTAGGAACGCAACATACAGGATACTTCGTAAATGGATTATCAATAGAACGGAGAAACAACGCCACACGCGGTAAAATTCTGCACCTAGCTTCGTAGACTACTCCCGCTTTCATGTACAACGGCAAAGCAGCCTTGTCAGTTCGAGGATTATGACTTTTCAGATATAAAGCTATGTGCAAAAAGGCAGACAACTGGAAACTAAGTCCGGGATATTTTGGTCTCAGAACATTCACTGAACAACAAGCTTCTGTTATTAAGTTACCCACGGTTTGTTCCAGATAGCCAACATGTGGCAATTTTTGTAGAGACAGAGGCGGAAATAACTTAGCTTCCTTGAACACAGTGATATCAAAATACATGTGGGGTTTAGCTAAGAACTTGTCAAGGCATGCTTTGCTGCAAAATAAGTAGGTGTTTTCTTTATAGCTTGCTGCAAATTTGTTAGTCCCTACTATGATTTTTTGTGCGGGAAGATGTTCTGCATAAGTGACGATACAAACGCCGTTTTCATAAACTAAGGACAAGTTGACTGTGTTTACAATGGTTGGTATTTCTGGGATATCTACACATTGCGACTTCAAATATGAATGAGGAGTCTTTAGCACGCTACTGAAGTGTTCTGGACATATCCAGTAGAACGTGTTGTTGTATTGTATAACTCCTTTTTTGTCAGTTGGGTGCGCGTTATGCTTGAGTACATTCTTACGAAGACATAACGGACACATGTTTTTAAAATTGGACATTCTAGACTTAAATACCTCATTAGAGATACACATAACATAGGCAGGAACTGCAGTCGTTTGAACATTGGATAAGTAATGGTGTACTTTAGGAACAAAGTCGTTTATAATGTTGATGGCATCTTGAAAACACTGCCATCTCGATTTGTTTCCGTCAAGGACGTACACATTCTGATAATCATCGTTGAGCCATTCTCTAACACTGTAGGTTTTTTCTTCCCATTTTCGGTACCTGTGCTCAATAAAAGGACGAGAATACGGCGGATTCCTTTTTAATATATCATAATGAATTTCATTCTGTGAGTTTTCAACAACTTTTTCCATGTCAGCCGAGATGTCAAATATGAGGTTGGGATAAAGACCGTCTCTGTCTAATTCCAGTGCCCCCGCCGCTGATTCAGGGAACCCATCCAAGACAAAACCATTTGTCATCGTGCGATGATCCATGACTAAAGTCTGAACAGCTCTCATGACGTAATCCAAATTTACGCAGTCTCCTAAAGAAAGAGGCGATAGCAGTTTGCCTGCCAACTTTGTCCAGAGCTTATCTTGTAACACACTACGCACAGCTATTCCTCTTGATAGACACATCAACCCGTAGCGCTGTGCGAGTTTTGCGGATAGTGAACTTCTTCCCGATTTCGGTGCTCCAATAACAGCTATCCTTAAAGGATATTCTATATGCCCACACATACACGTAACGAATTTCAAAGGGTTAATTCTAAACTTCTTTAAACTTTCTTCGCCACAAACGAAATAAATGTACGATCGATGGATAATCGGAAACACTTGGTTTTTTTGTTTGTATGACTTGTAGATATTTTGTGTAGCTTTCGGATTTTCAAATACGTGCACGGGACATACACGATTGAACTTACTCAATAAGACAAAGCCTTGTAATAGTAACACTTCTGCTATGTCTGGATTAGTGATATATGTTTGTTCAAAAAACGATTCGCATCTATTTCTTAAGTTCGTTAATTTTGACAAAGCTACTCGGGAAACTTTTACTAAAGATTTATTTCCATCGACAGCAACAGTTTTTATTCTTTCTTCAGTCAAAATATCTTTTAGTGCCTGTATATTTTCATCGTCACTTTCGTAAATACCTTCTATTCTACTATCAATTTTCTCGCGTGCTTCATCGGCCTTTTCCCATGAACTTTGATCTTTTGGTTCGGGAAATTCTTCTATCATTTCGTTATACAATTGAAACAATCCAACTTCAACTACAGTACCCGTTGGATCTGCGTCTAATATTATGCTTTCATGCGATAACCCTCTTATAGGTTCTGAAGAGAAGAACATGTTCTCCAATATTTCTTCACAAATAAGCTTAGCAACGATTGTTTTGGTCAAAAAGTTCATCCACTCCTCCCTTCTGATAGCAAGTTGTTGTCTTGCTTTCTCTTTTGCTTCATTTAGTTGCATTTTCCAAGTTTGAAACATTTTAGATGAGAGCCTTTGAAGGGCGCTATCAGAGCTTCCTTCTATTTCTATTATCAAATCGGGTATGCAATAACAGGACGTCATGTCCTCAACATCAGTTGGTAGCCTTGGATATCCGTCTAAAATAAATCCGGTATTCAAAAATGGATCTTGGAACCAAATTTTCTTAATCAATCTCTGCATAAGCTGTGGGAGCAATGCGGCGCCTCGTTCAAAATAATTATTTACCATTCGTCTTAGTTCCGTCTCGTTAGACATTATGTCAGATATAAGATTTTCATTTTGTTCGTCTACTTGAAACTCTATTACAGCTTCATCATCTATCGGAACATCAGTAAAAGGATTCTCGTATTGACGACCTACCTTTTTGAAATGTTTTGGCAATAACCAATCATTGACGGCTTCAGCAAAATCAATATGCATCAAGCCAAGTTCTTTAGCTAATAGCTTCGAAATAGTTGTCTTCCCGCTGCCAATACATCCTATGACACAAATTCGTAATGGTGGCAATGCTTTAAATGGCTTATTGTATGACTGATATTTAGTTACATCATTTTGAAACAACACTGAGAAGTCTTCTTTACAGAATCGATAGAGCTTATTGTCAAACTTTAAGCTGAATTCTGGTTTTCCTTCCCATAACACTCCGTGATTGTAAAACGCTATTGGGCAATAAATGCCGGTTTCACCAAAAGCCTGAGGATTATTATAAGTCTTAACATCTTTAGCTTTTTTTTCGTCCTCATTGTCGTCTTCATCGTCTTCTTCATTGTCTTCTTCGCCATCTATCACTTTACATGATATACAATAGCATTTTCTCAGTTTTAGCAAAACTTCTTCAACAACTTGGATGTCAGATTTCTCTTCAAGTTCAATATCAATATAACATTTGTTGGCGTCTTCCAATTTTATTTTGATGCTGTCCCAGTCTTCTTTAAACTTTTCTACATTTTCAGCAAACTTTGCCCATTCGTCGGTTTCTTCTATATTTTCAGTCGACAAGGTGAGATTGATGAAATCATGTGATGTATTTTTATGTATATCCGCAGGCATCGAGCGCGGTGGTTTTTTAGTTTTTAACTTCGTTGTTATAAGAGGGTCTTGAGCTAACATATATCTTTTGTGATAGATTTTAATAGCATTTTCAATAACTTTATATGCATCAATTAATTCAGTTTCGATTTCTTTATTTTCTATAAGAGCTACTGTGTAATCGGGTAATAATTTTGATTCAGTCAAAATAGTCCAACATTCTGGATCTGAGGGGAATCCATCGATTATATATTTTCCATACATTTGATCAAAGTTCGTTTGTATCTGAGATTCCGCGTCTATTGAAGTAATTAACATAGTCAATTCATCCATCAAATGCTCTCTGGTTGGCTCAAGCTCTTTCTGTAGATCATTGCTTACGATGTATGCATCAATGGCTTCCATGACGTCTTTATCACCTATAATAGGCAATGCTGGCTTTTCTATTTTTGTTGTTAATTCTGATGGTGCATATTGCGCCATACCTTCAATAGATAGTGCATTTTGACACGCATCTAAATCGTCCAAAATAGATAGAAAAGACAGATCACTTCTGACATGATTAAAGTCGTTCAGTAAATCAAAATTTGGAGCCTCTTCATCTATTTCTTCCCCTTCTTCTCCTACTTTAAATTCTTTATATTCTTTAAACTTTATATATTCTTTTAGAAGAGGAATGTACTTTTTAAGTTTTTTTATTGTATCGCTGCACCATGCCTTCAAATTAGCGACTCTTTCATCATCTGCACTTTGCCATTTTACCAAGCGAGCGTCTTCTATCGTAGGGATGATTTCCGATAATACCGTTTTAGCATAAGAAATATACTTCTTTTGTTTCTCTGTTTGTAGAAAGTCATTATAATTTATTATTGGGGTGTCAAACAACCAGGATAAACATTCTGAAATCATAGTTTTACCGGAACATTTTGTGCCAATTACTATTATTCTACAAGTAGGCTCCAGATATTTTAATTTGAGATAAGGACGCGGATTTCTACAAAAAGAAATCATGTTATCAAGCGAGGCTAAGAGATAAACATGTTTAGAAAACATAACAGCGAATTTTGAGTTGCCTTTAACAGAAATTCTTTTCTTGAGTTCAACTGGGCATCTATTGGCCCATAGTGAAGCAGTTTTTTTAAAAGCTACAACACCACTATTAATCACATTTCTCTCTTCAATAGACTCCCACAACTCTTCCATATCATCTGGAGGTTCCTCCATATACAGGGGTTGTGGTATACGCACAGGCTTAATTATTATTGGCATCATGAGAAGTCTTTCTGTCACATTATGTATCAATTCATGAAGTGTCAAACGGGCATCAAGCCATACAACACTTTTTGGATCGAAATCTTTTAGTTTCTTTTCAATAAAGGGAAATATATACTTTTTGTAATTACACATCTGATCAACAGAGTTGTCCTCAAAGTTGATAGGCATTCTGCAACAGTACTTAGAATCAAAGGTGATAGCATCAACAGGGTTTGTGTAATCACTAGTGGTATATTTGACAGGCCACCTAACTTCTTCTGTAGTGCTTGAAATAAGAAACGGTTCAACAACATGTCGATTGGTCTTGTAATTTAGGTATTTGTGAGCCTTTTTTGTTACTAAGGCCATATCTGGGCAACTGAGGTAAATTATTATATCTGGTTTCAGTTTTAAACTAAACAAATTGTTAAGTTGCTCCAGTAATACATTTTTTTTAGAGTTGTAATATGCATTTATGGGATGAATAATGTCAGAGCATGCATCAAGTACAAATTTTGGAAGTTCCACTTTCAGTTCTTCTTCTTCCTCGGGAAGTTCTTCAGGCTCTGGCTCTTCTTCTATCTCTTCATCTTCTCCAAATACTTCGCTTAACTCTGAAGTATTTGGAGAACTAATTGAACCTTTAGGTTTTTTGGGTTTCTTTTTCTTTAAATTTGCTATAGTTTCAAATAACAGTCCATCTACAACTTCAACAGCTTCTTCACCATGCAATTTGTTAACTAAATATTTTAAAAATCTACTTGAAGTCACTAATGGAAAGCCAGATATAATATATCCCCTGTGTTGGATTGCTAGAGATTCTAATTTCATTTCAAGTATTTTAAAAAACATTTCAAATGTTATAGCTTTGTTGTGCCTCATATTGAAGTCAATGCACATTCCAGTGGGGCTTTTTTGTTCAATTTCATCAAGAATCATATTTTGAGGACATAGATGAATACAATTTAATATTTTAGATAATGCTTCACCAAGGCTGTGTGCACCGGCTCCTGGTTTGCTGAGCATTAAATAGCAGGCAGGTTTAGTGCTAAGATATAGCTCTTGAGCATCAATATCTGTCCAAGTAGTGTAACATTTGGTGTCACTGGGTAGCGGAGCATCAGTATTGTTTATGCCGATGATAGCAGCAGCCAAAGGTTGATTTGGATCAGACTCCTCATCACTCTTCTTTATCTTTATACATTCAAGATTACCACTGTAAGACACAGCTTTATTAACAACTACATTTGTTACGCCAGGTTTGTCAATTAAGTTCAAATTTTTCTTATAATTTTCAAACTCAATCATTTTCCTGTTATTTTACAACAAAGAAAATAAATGACATATAATGTCATTCATTTTAAAGTATTTTTTTAAATATGAGGAATGAAGAGGTTTTATTTAATATTATTATAAAAAGTTTTGTGACCAAGTTTTACAGTCGTCGGCGGCGTCGGCGGCGTACCGTCGCATCAGCGCCGACAGTTTCGCACTGTTGTGTATCATAGTTGTCAAGGTATATAAGTATACAAAATTACTCTATGATAAGCATACACTACCGACAAACACAACATACCATCACTGTACTGAATACTTAAAGTACCATGTTTGTGGTTAGGGCCTTGGTTATAGCTATTACCTATCATAACTGCTATTATATATATATAACAACAACTAGCAACCGCTCCTGACTTTATTCACATCAACTTAGTAAAATATAGCTTATTGCACACAGGAAAAGTGTAACTTTCTATCAAAAAATGAAATTTCAACATCGGGTCACAGATTGCCCCTTGAATCCTGTCAAACGAACTCACAAACAAATTTTACCTCTTAATAACATTAACGTAGATAGATACATATCATAAGTGAAAACCTATATATATAATAATAGATTTGTCACACTGGTCTCTTGTTGTTTTGGTGACCAGGCAAGTAACTGCTGCAAAATTGATCTTATAAATTTATTCTTAACCTAATGTGCATAGATAGCAATAAAAATAGTGAGTATGTACATTCTTACATTGTTCCTTATAAAGGAAAACAAATATAATATGATTTTTATAAAATAAATACTAAATAGATACTTATTCTCATTAGGATCAATGGTGCAGAATGGGAAGTTCTCAGCAGCCGCTTGACTTTTCGTCAGCACATTGAAGAATGTAGATTTGCCAACATTGGGCACACCGACTATGCCCACTTTCAAGTTGGTACCCACTCGTCCAATGAGGGGTTTCTTTTCAGGTTCTTCCACCTTTTTTGGAGGCATCCTGGAAATTTGAAATTCAGTATGGTACATAAATAAAGTGAGAGTAACATAATTTGTTAAGTAAGCAGAGAAGTAAATATATTCTTATCTTTAGGTAACCAACTTTTTCTATGTTTGCATGTATAGTCATGACAATAATAATTCTATGAAAGTATGGAACTGAAGTGTAATATTTATCTAATTACATGTATTATACAGCCGTAAAATCACTAAATATAACAGATATTTCTAAGAAATTGGATATTTATAACCTATGCTTCGGGCATATATCAGAAAATAATATTACCTGATGTATTTCTTATCCGCACTAAGTTAATTTTAGATGGACTATTAGCTGAAATAAAGTTATTTTGCGGTTCAATAAACACGATAAAACTGGTAAAAAACACTAAAAATAGGATTCAACGTGTACCACAAGTCCCATCAAGTCCGGCGAGCGCCACAGAGTAAAAAAACGAATTATTGTTGTGTTGTCATTGTCACCTTGCGATTGACATTTACATTCAGGAAATCAGGAACAGTCCATCAATGCTGAGATACGTTCAGTACAATGATAAAGAATTGTTCAGTGTGAACGTCGACGACACGATGTTAGTGAACGCCTTTTGTTTTTAACCCCCAACGCAAAAAGGAGGGGTGTTATAAGTTTGACCACTATGTGTATCTATCTGTCTGTGGCACGGTAGCTCTTAAACGGGTAAATCGTTTTGGAAGCGGTTTTGTTTATTTGAAAGCAGGTTTTCCAGCGGTGGTTGTTAGACATGTATTAACAAAATTGATTCAGCCGTTTGTTACGTTTTATAAGTTTTTTTGTGTTAGGGGTTTTTAAATTTTAGCTTACTGAAATTAGCTTGTCGTAATATAAAGTGGAAGTTAATTTTATTTGACATTGTTTTTGACACACTTAACATAGATGCTAGCGATGGGCGTTGAATCAACGAACTAGTTAAAAAAACCGTCCATCGACTGTCAACGATTCAACTGTTAACCGTCCACAGATTAACCAGTTGAATTCAACGACTAAAACGTACGTAGAAAGAAACATACCAGTTGACGTTAACGAACGAACGCGGGACAGTTCTGTTGTCAACTGCTATCTTCTATTCGTTGTTAGACGGATAAATTCGATAGTAGAAGGCAACATTCCTATCTGCATGCAACGGATTGACACGTACATTTTGTGACATTTTACAACGTTTGTCGTTCGGTAGAAATAGTGGCATAAATGACGGGTCGCTTGTAAAATAATTTGAACTCTAAGTAGTGCAAACAAGAGTTAATTAAATGCACATGCGCACGGAAAGACGTTTGAAATTTATTAGCGTTAAAAGTTTTATTGTGTTATGTTGATGTTACGTGGGAATAGGATGGCACGATGTCAGTATTATCTTAAAGTGATAAGAGTAAGCAAGATGCAGAAAGCGCGCCAGATTGTCTGACTGGACGTTGCCAAATAAACAGGTTTATACTTGTTTTCTCTAACTTCTTCTTCTTCTAGTCTTTCCTAAGCCTGGAAAAGTATGAAGGGAAGGTCAGCTATAAACCTATGTTTTTGTATATTTTACTGGTGGTAGGTTTCTAGTATGCGAGAGGCCGTCTGGGTGGGTACCACCGCTTTGCCAGTTATTCAGCCGCCAAGCGGTAGCGTGCAAGCATTACTGTGTAAGTACTACATTCGATACTACGACTTATATAATGATGTTACGCATAGCTCTGCAACAGACAGAAGCATTTAGAGTTCTTCGAAAATTACATCATTGTGTAACCCGTAAACATAAACTGTAGGTAAACATATTGTGTACAGCGCCATTTGGATTAGGTTGTCTGCAAAATCGAATATGGTTAGTCCGACCGTAGACTATAGTTAAAGCTTTAACTAGTTAACAAATTCAACTAGAATATGGTTAGTTCGACCGTAGACTATAGTTATGGCTTTAACTAGTTAACAAATTCAACTAGTTAATCGACTAGTTGACGGAGGTTGATTAAACGGTCTAGTTTCGTTAACGAAAAATACGTCAACGACCCATCGCTAATAGATGCAGGATGCCCAAAGGCGTTCACTATAGGTTATCAAATATACAAGTAACTTAATTAGAATGGCACTAATGACAGCAGATGCGAGCGAAGTCAACAGCCTATGTCTGTAAAAGCATCATGTTTTGTATAAATATTTGCGACATAAAAATAAGTGGCTGCCTTGTAAGTATAATCGTAATATATCATAGCACTATGCGTAAAAAATATTATGATATATTTATATGGTATATCACTTTGAAGAAATTATAGGGTATCAGTTTAATCGACAAATTAAATAAACATTTATTTATCATCAGCCAGAACACGTCCACTGCTGAACATATTAATCAATGCATTTATTGATACACCTTCTGGAATTTTTGACGACTATATCGTATGTGCGTTTCACAGATGTTTTTCTGCCTTTACTGATACTGAACGTACCCACAACTACTTATCTGTATTGACTTTTTGGCGGGAAGTGAAAAGTGATACAGTTCAATTTTGTTTTATTTTCCAAACAAGTGTTATTTCGAGTGATCATGTGTAATGTCGGTGGAATATTAACCATTATGTGTTCATAAACGTGCACGAGTGTACAGTATGCAAATGAAACAAAATACACAAAGACATTGCTTTTTATGTTCTTCCAAAAAGTCCATGGAAAGCTTGAATAAAGTTCCACCACTTTATTGAAGCACTAGGAGAGGGTCCGGCTTGTTGCTATTGACTCTCATTCTCAACAAAACTATAATAAATGAAATATGTAGTAAACTATCAAATAAATTAAACTACGTAAGACAGGCGGTATGGCCCTAGAGACTTTAGTCTGCCGAAAAGGGCGATGGCGACTCAAAAAAAAAATGGAATAGTTTACAGCAAAGATAACAATACAAATTAAAGGCAGTATCTAGGCCGCGTTCAGAAATGGGTAAATGTTTACGAGTGAATACTTGTCAGTTAATCTCAGTGATATGCCAAGTTAAAAATTAACTAACGCCTTTCAGAAAAAAACAAAAGCCTGAACGGGTATCGATTAATACAATAAGCCAGCAAATCAAAACCAATCATTTTCAAGACCGAGATTTCCCGCGCTTTTGTTTATCAGATTTAACTGCGTTATTTTGGCTAATATCGGAATTTTACCTTATATTTTGCTTCAAATACACGAACCGCTTATTTTATTTATATGTACCTACAAAAATCAATGGAAAAATATTGCAAAATGTAAAGGAAAATGACAACTGACAACTATCTTTGAAAGTTTTATTTCGAAGTTTGTCGTTTTCTACCTTCATATGACGTCACAAGCATTGAGGTGACCTTTTGCGCGGCAATATTTGAAACATAATATTTAAACATAGTTTTAGGTACTTTAAGAGAGTTATTTAATTAAAATTGTATTTTCATGGCTATATATATTCATTGTAGTTAATTTAAAACTATTTCTGAAAAGTTGATTTCTGAACGCGGCCCTAATACTTTTAGCGATAAACCCGCCTATTTTTACGCTGATTATCGCATATCACGCTGAAATGCACTTCTTATTCATATTGTTTAAAGGTTTTTTAAATTAAGTGAAGAAAAAAGTTACGTTTTTCTGGTGTTTATCTACCCTAAAATCTAAAAAGCAATTCATCCATAGAATTAGCTTTCCAATTCTATGAATTCAGCGTAAAGTGGTATTTATCAGTCATATTTACAGCAGTCCATAAAGCATATTTTATATACAGACACACAGTCTTTTTTATAGTTTGGATGAATATTTATAGTTACTGTTTAAAAATACCAATAGAATAATATTACCATCACAACAAATAGGGGTTTGAAATAGTAATGTAAGTAATGATATAACATAAAGATCTTTATTTGATTAATAAATAACAATAACTATTCTTTTATTTAACTATGTGGAGCCTGCTTGCCAAGGTAAAGTCATTGGTGCAGGGTTTTGGAGGTAGGACATGACCACGGCAGATATGGACAACATGAAGGAACTGACAATCTGAAAAGTCAAAAATATTAATAATTAGGAGACCTTTGCTTTTAACAGTGGGACACCCTAAACTAGAAGGAATATGTAGTTAGGCCTGAATTAATACACAAAAGCAAAAAAATACATACACATATATTCAATTAAAACGGTTGAGGGTAGCAAAAGCAACGTTTGAGATGCTTCTAGACCCTTGCATTGACTGTAAATTTGCAATTAAAAAAAAACTAACAAGAAATTTTGTTCTATTTCTTTAATTTCAATAATATGTGGGTGTAGGTACAAAATGTAACAAACCTGTTTAGTGTCGTCTGACACTCTGGCATTGGCAAAGCTGATGCTTGAACAGAAAACTGCAGTCCATGCAGACCATTTGAGGCGCATCATTAGACCGCACATGGAAAACACCATACCTGGAACATTGCATAGTTCATGGGTTTAGGATTTGGATCATACTAGCAAGATAATGATGATTAGAAAAATAAATTAAGTAATTATAGTAACAGTATAAAAACACAATTTAAGTCGAAAAATGATATTTCAAATGCCAAAATAATATATTGAAAATACGCCAATCACACATTACTATGTATGTGATCATTGGGCGAACTTATTATTTAATTTATATTTTATGTGTATAAACTAATTAATGGTGTAGTATTCTTGTTTTACCAGAAAGTCATTGAAATCATATTTAAAAATATTAATGTAATTTTCTGAATTAATGGCTGCCAATATCTTGTTAAATATGATTGGTGCCATAAAGAACACAGCCATTCTTAGCAGTTAGGTCCTGCATGGCTGTCGCAAATTACTTTGTCGGCAGCACACATTTCTCTGACCTTTTTCATTCTTCATTGAATTGGATTTGATGAACTTAATTTGATCAATTTCACTTACATAGAAAGTGAATAACATAGTAAAAATTTTTAATAATTTGAAATATTCTTTTTATGAGTTGCAGATTTGTTAATAGCTCTTTTACACTTGGCAGTGTTCAAAACAAAGCCCTAACACAAATACGCTATGCCATGTGAAGTGCAAGCATAAGATAATGCCTAATCTTTTGCTTCATAAAATTACATCAATACTTTTATACCAAGTGAGGCCAAGTACACAGTACCTATGCTTAGCATGTGAAACATAGTCATTAGCTGTAGCACTGGGATAGATTTTAATTTAAATCCATTTATCAATTTACCATACTGAACCATTTGCAGATGTATTAAAATTTATAAAAACAATGTTATCTATGTACAACTGTAGGAAACTTCATAGTAGGTAGGTAATTAGGTCAAGGTTCTTCTCAAACAGATTCTCTCAAGAGATCTTTACCAAGGATGTTCATATAATCTGTTGTGAGGTCTTCAGCGGGTGCTGACGTCGGCGGCGGAGGCTTGAACCTGCGCTCCCTATCAGCTCTGCGAGGGTCCGATGTCAGCTGCATCTGCAATAAGTATAACCAATAAATTATGTTATCAAAATATATCTAATATTATTGCGATTTTCCTTCACTTTTTGAATAGTGCAATGATAAAAGAAAATAATGAGAAAGATGTTAAATAGATGTTAATTTAAATATCTCAGTGTAAAATGCAATAATCTTTTACAAGTCATTACAAGGAAAGGAAGTTATGGAAACCTTTTGCTGTTTTACTACAGGCCCACAAATAATTGAAACTTGGTTGGTATATACGAAATCAATGAATAAACCACAGCTTTCCTGTGATGTAAATATATTTATATCAGCTAACACAGACTAGTACAGATTTTACTAAAATCTCAAAAAGTTTTATTATATATTATATCCCAGTGACAAATTCACGATTCACGAACGACCTGTGTTGCCGGCACTCAAACATGAAAAAGTCCGAAACTGATTCAGAAATTACCAGTTTTGTGTAAAAGAAGATTTTTTAAATTAAAAATATGAATGATATATTACGCAGGTACTTTGTTTAAGGTTTTATATATTATTATAATATCTACTGAATACACATCTCTTTTGAATTTTTTCTCATTTTACCCTATTATGGCTAAGCAAAAAGAAGGGTTACGATTTTAGCAACGTATTATGCTTGAGATCTATTGTCTCGGGGTAGCGAGCGCAGTGCAGTGCCGCTTGATAAAGAATATTTTTTTCGTAAAAATAATTATATAGTGGCCATGATACCTCATTAAAATCATGTAGTTATGAACAAAAAGATAAAAAAAATTGGAAATAATGCTTAATGAGAAGTTTTAAATACAAGTAAGTCGTAGTAGAAGGCTCCTTATATCCTTATATGGATAGGATAACGTTCGTTTGCTCACGATAGGATAAATGTAATGGTTTTTTTAGTCGCAAGATTACCCGAAATTACCCGCACATTAATCGATTACCCGCTTATGGCCTAAATTACCCGAAATCGGGTAAACATACTCGCACCGGCAGCGGCAACGCTGCGACACCATTGAGGAATGACACTAGTGTGAGACCCAAAGAAAAATACTAAATCTTAGGTGAGACCTCAATGTGCGACACGAAACCAATGACGTTTAAATACATTGAGGTCTCATTCCTCAATGTTTAAATAAATCTATGCACAAAACCATAGATTTGTAGTATAGTCTGTGATTTAGACTCACGAATAAAATTAGTCATACCACCATTGAGGTCTCATTCCTCAATGCATACCACAGTATAATTTGTAATACTGTTGTAGTACAATGCATGGATATGGATTGTACAAATGGATCATTGTAATACTATAAACGTGAATTTTTTATGATTGTTATAATTTGATTAAGCCTTTGACAAGTAATTTTGACCGTTTAAAACTAAGCTGTGCTTAACGAGCAAACTTCGTGCTGGACAGTGCATGATGAAAATGTATCTTTGCAATGTTTGTCACAATTTCACAAAAGCACGTTTACCTGCCTAGAGATATGATTTTAGAGATAAATTATGTTGAGGCTGACCAATTCTGTGGTGCTTAATGCAAATAAGTGAGAATGTTTGAATGTTCGATCAAGCCACATCAAACATGCTTGTAATGCATATAAATGCTTGGCCTAATACTTTATCTTTGTGCTTGGCAGTAAATTTTACCATCCCGGGAGGCGTTTGTTTTTTAAAATTATAATGATTACTTTCGTATATTGTCGTATGAGGGTCATCAGCAACAAGTCGGACCCTCTCCTAGTGCTTCAATAAAGTGGTGGATCTTTATTTAAGCTTTCCATGGACTTTTTGGGAGAATCGCTTCACATCAGGCGAGTAGTGTCCGACCGAAACTGGTTTTTACGACCGAAACCGAAATCGAAGTTCGGCAACAGTCTCAGTTTCGGCCGAAACCGAAACCGAAACTTTCTTACAAGGATCATGTTTTGAGGGAAAAATACAGAACACGTTATTATAATTGTACCTATGTAAGTAAGTATCTATTCATTTAATTATAAGTGTGTCAATTTTATAAAAAAAAAACAATTAGGGACGTAGGTAAGTATCTAACTGTAATTGCCACTTAGATACCTTGGTAATAAGTATTAAAATTAATTTTGAAACTCTGAATCCATAATATTATCACCACTAATGAACTATAGTGTAAGTACCAAGTACCGGACTAATGTTTGTTTAGGTATAGCATTAGCGAGAGAGTTAAATCAACCAAAAATTATTTGGTTATTTAGGTTAAACTTGATTCTACCATAATGTATGTATTAGTTTGTTATAATGAATTGTTTTTTGATGTTTACTACCTACTCTTATGCTATATAACGTAGTAAAACAACCGAATTTAAAATAGATCAAACGAAAAGTCACTACAAACAAAACGAATTGAAAACACAAGCCATTTACGACATGATTAGGCACTTGTTTGCGGCAAAATATCTTCGTCGCTTACCCGCTTGGATGGAATTTAACGAGCCGAACATGACTGATCACATCGCGAGAACTCACGTATGCAGTTTCGGTTTCGGTCGAAGTTTCGGCAGGTTTGCCACCGAAACCGAAACTAAACCGAAACTCAACCGAAACCGAACTTTCGGTCGGACACTACAGGCGAGATAGTGGCCAAACATAGAACTATTAAGCGTAGAAAAAAACATAAAAAGCAATGTGTTTTTCTATTTTGTTTCATTTGCCTACACTCGTGCACAATGGTTAATATTCCACCCACATGATCACTCGAAATAACATTTGTTTGGACAATAAAACAAAAGCGAACTGTATCACTTTTCACTTCCCGCCAAAAATTCCGGGAGGCGTATGTTTATTCTACGGTTGCGTTCAGTAAGTTTACAACTTTGAAAAAAGCGCGACATTCAAATCGTCAAGTTTATATTGCGCGCGGGGCCGGGGGCGGGGGCCGAGGCGCTTACTTACCTACCTAACTGTTGTAACGTGTAACGTTAAAACGAACCAGCGAAATACAAGCAAATGCATACCTAGTCTTGCCATAAATACTGAACAAAGAAAAAAAATGTTTCTATTGCAAATAACATTTATTACTTTTACAGTGTGTTAGTTTAATACCTACATAAATATAAAACAATTTAAAATATAAAAGCTTATTCGAAGTGGTCTCCATTGGCTGCAATACAGTCCTTTAAATGTTGAGGCCAGTTATCAATAGAAGCACGCACTCTTTCCATGGGAAAATTCTTCACTGCCAATGGTACGGATTGTTTTAGGGACTCCATTATCATGGCGTTTAGAGCAAGCCGTACTCTCTAAAACCATGGATTAATGTATTTGGTCCATGCTAAAACTGACCATAAATCATAATCCAGCGGATTAAGATCGGGATTAGACGACGGCCAGTCTTCAGCTCTGATGAAGTCCGAAATGTTCGTGTCCAACCAAGACTGCGTAGACCGAGCTTTATGACCCGGCGCCGAGTCTTGCTGGAAGGACCATTCTTGGTTATTGAACATGGTGTTGTTAAGGGGCTTCTCTACCTTTTCAAGAATGGTATCTTGATACACTTGTGCCGATGTTTTGATACCTTTTTCACAAAAGTATGGATCATTCACTCCTTCATAGCTAATACCCCACCAAACCATCACTAAAGTCGGACAGTGCCCACGTTGGACTCTGTCGACTAATTGGGAAGCTTCCTTAGAGCTTTGAGCATAAATACGGTCATTTTGTTTGTTAAAATGTTGCTCAATTGTAAAAAAATTCTCATCCGTAAACAATTTTTTTCTGTGACCTTCCTTTGCGTACCGCTTCAGTAGGTAGTTGTTTTGATTTTACCACCCTATTCTTTTTTAAATTATCAGTTAAGAAATGACCAGAATACGTCTCTTATAGGCTGCAAGTCCTAAATCATCTTTTAAAACACACGACATGGTTCTAGGTGCTATCTTCATCTCCCGAGATAAAATCTTTTGCTTTCGGACAGGATTTCTTCGAATTCTTCCCTTACTGCTTTCACCACCTTTTTAACAAATTATTCTATCTCTGTCTAACGGCTAGGGTGGTTGATTGGGGTTCCCTGTTCAAAAAGTTCAGAAACTCACCCTTTATAAGTAGTTAGGTACTAAGATGTGTAGGTAACAGTTACCTATATATACCTAAAATATTCACATTACCTGTTCGTACCTATATAATAGTACCTACCTACCTACCTACCTACCTACCTACCTACCTAATATCTGCATAAATATTCCACCGCTTAGGCAAAGACTGCAGGTCATGCATATTTCCATGGGTACATAATGGCCGAAATATGTTAATATACCAATTAATGTTACTGGCTGGTTGAAAATAAAATTGAAAGAAGAAAAATATTTTGGAGGCTTTCAAGTTAGTGCGGTAATAGAGCCTCGCCATTGGTCAGCGAGCAGCGCACGCCCACCGCCCGCGGCACGCATGCCGCACGCCTCGTCCGGCCATTTACATGTGAAATCTAAAATAATACACCTATCGCGTTAAATACTTAACATTTTTATTATTCGTCAACACGCGAGAGTTGTGCAATTACGAATACACCGAAAAATATCCGTCAGAAAATTATATGTAGTATGGCCCATTCCAGAATTTGATAATACTACAGGTGACGACGCACAGCGGCGAGTAGCGAAACTAACAATTATAATATGATAACTTTGTTTTTATCTTTCATTCCTACATATTCAGTTTTGTTTATTTTTAGAATATTTTAGTTATCGGACAGTAATCGAGAAAAAATCTAAAATATTCGTCGAACCAGAAAGATCTTCCAATCAATATTTTTGTGAAATAATAATAATAATAATGATTTATATTTCTAAATCAATAAACAAAATCAAATAATTATGACATTTTTCATCTCAAACGAAACAAAAATCAGAGCGCATGACGTCATTTGCCAATGCCGTGAGTCAAGCTAGTGTTTATTTTACGATTTTGCTTTTCATAAAATGTATTCTTGCTAATTTTTTCGTTCCATTACTACAATATAGTCCTCAAACTTCACAAAACGTATTTAAATCTCTTTACAAGTTTTATTTCGAAGTTTTTTCTACCTTCATATGACGTCACATGTTTTGAGGTGACCTTTTGCGCGGCAATATTTGAAATATAATATTTAAACATAGTTGTAGGCACTTCTACAGCGTTATTCAATTAAAATACTTTTTTTCATGGCTCTATATATATATATTAATTATAGTTAATTTAACACTTCCTGAAAAGTTGTCCGATCCCCTATTGTAGTTATTAAGAATGATTAAAAGAAATTACCTAGGTACATGGGACACGAATGATCATGATAATTTTTATCATTTTATTAGTTAGATAAGTATACCTAACGTTAAACGACATAATATACCTACCTACTTACTTATAGGAGGCACTGTCTGTACGCACCTTCTCTATATGAAAGAGCTAAATGTCTGGGGCTTTAGCCACCTTTAGCCATACCTACCACAATCTAGGTACCTACCACTAAAGAAGAATTGCAAGTCGAGAGTCGAGACTTGTATATTATTTATAAAATGATGAAACTGAAGTTTTGAGTAATAATTTATATGTCAACTGAATTGAGATTCACTTTGACGGTTACTTAAGTGACTATTGATTAATGAATTTATTTTTCACTTTCAAGTTACGTTTACTCTTGACTCTAGTCATCCTAGACTCAGTTTTGATTTTAGTTTATGAATACGGGTCTTTTAGACTAATTATTAGTAATGAATCCCCATTTGACCAGCAAACAACTTCTTATATTGCATTAGGTACCTAAATAGGTACTATAGGTAGGTATAACTAGAAGGTAGGGTAAAAGTTAAAGTAGGTAGTTGCGCAACTTTTTGAAATTATTACGATTTACTTTCAGGAGATAAGTATTGATACTATCTTACAAAACTGGACTTCCCACACCACACGCTTCACTCGCACTTTCCTTCCTCGCACTTGTAAAATGTGGAACGACCTATATACCTTTGTCGGTATTTCCTTTGAGATACAACATGGAGTCCTTTAAAAGGGGAATTAATAGAGTCCTTAAGGGTCGGCAACGCATCAGCAATGCCTTTGGTGCTGCAGATGTCCATAGGCGACGGTAACCGCTTACCATCAGGCGGGCCGTCTGCTTGTTTGCCGAGACATAAAATAAAAATAAAAGACAAACAAATTTTTAATAATCTGTTACTTTTGTGATGCCTTGTATATGTATACCTATCAATAAAAATTTTTTTGTTATCAATGAAATTCACAACCTCTATAAACGAGAATAGATGCCTACTGTATGTTTAGGTAACCTATTCCATACCAATGCCATAGGTCATTGAGGAATGACACTACCTCAATGCCATAGGTACTAGAAGAATGACGTCTCCGGCGTATATGTCTACTGAAGGAAGTTTCTTGAAGTATGGCGTCATTTGTTTCTTCTCATGACGATCTAGCTAACGGCATCAACCTCCAAGGCATACATACACCTACCACTTAGGCATTTACCACAACCACACACATCATCTAATATGGAACCCTGGGCCAATTACCATTGTCGTAATTGTCAAACCGTTGATAACAGGCAGCTAGTAACGCGTTCACAGAGAAACTACTAATTAGTCCGCCATATTAGTTAATTGTCCCCCCTCTCGATCGTCACGCTTCGCGGATAATTGCACATCTTCGGTTTCCGTTACTGCGGTTTTAATTTAATTATGGAGTTATGGAGCCATGTTGGGACAATACGTAAGCTCGAACAATGACTAGGTGGGTAGTAGCCTCAAGGCTTGCTTTGTACCTACGCACAGGCGTAGGCCATGTTACAATGTTGCTACTGGAAAGGTATAGGTACCTACCTAGTATGTACCTAACTCTACAAGAAAGGCATAAAAATGTGGCATGGCAGACTAGTGTGATAGTCTGTCTGTATATATGTAGGACTATAGGTATCCCTATTTAAACCTATTTTGCAGTGGTAGGTAAAGGTAAGGGCTTTGGCCGCCGTTTTTAATACCATACCTAGATGTCTGCTTAAAGTGTTGTCAGAGTAGAGCGTTTTGTCATCAGTGATCATCGATCAGTCTATTATCAGTGTGTCAGAATTCAGTTTGTTACTCTAATGCCGTCCAACTTCGGACAGCGAGACAGTGACTTAAGTAGATCTAAACCTGGCTGAGAAGTAGGTGCGGACTGACAATCACCAGAAGTTTGAGTAGAGTAGGCAGGTGTACAATATACCGTTGCAATATTATAATATAGATAGCAGAGGTAGGTACAATTACCTACCTGCCCATTACCCATACATTAGAAAATGTTAATGCAGCGTGTTTAAGGAAATGCACCTCTTTCCTTCAGATGCCCTTCTCAACATCGATTAGGAAATCACGATTCCCAAAACCTAATTTGGCACTCTGTAGGTATTCATAATCCAAGGTCTGAATCAGACATGATTCTCGCGAATTCAGCCCAAATTACGTGGCGAGCCTAATTTTATTAGCGATTCGAGTTAATGCTCGTCATTACATCCGATCGTTGGGAAAAACAATGGTTGGCTGGACTTGACTGTTATTTAGATAAGATATTTATTATTTAAATGGGCGCGGTAAGTATAGCTGACGAAGGCTGGTTAATTCGGTAATGAGAGGGTCTGGTTCATGGACAAGGTCAGGAAAACGAGATAATTTCGGATTGAAGGACGGTATGACGAGTCACTGTATGCTTAAAATGAAACGGTGGGTGGATACCTAGACTTTAGGTATTGTGATGGAGGCTAATTGGATAGTGTCCTAATTTGTAGGCAGGTAGGTACCTACGTCGGTAGAGTTTCCGACATTAAATCTCATTGTCCCTAAGATAGGATAGTAAAGCCGTTGCTTTACCGTTGCAAATGTTCCTCAGCGAAAATTTCAATTATTATACTAGTAAAAATAACAAGAAAATGATACGAATTCGAAGGTTGAAGTAACGTATTGAAAGTATACAAAGAATAAATAGATGGCCTTTCTTACTTAATAAGACCCGATAAACACCCTATTAAAATCGTGATAAGATTTACCTATATTAACCTGAAGGTATTTAGAGTATTTACTTAACCCGTCATTTCATAATAATATTTTTGAAGGAATGTAATGGAATCAGGCGTGACGTTGCGGAAATAACAACAACCTACATGATATTCAGCGGGATTACACTACATATTTTCATTGCGTTTCAGATTTATGAAGGAATAAAAACCAGTACCTAGGTAGGTACACGAGCCTTGACCTAGAGTCATCGTTTTGTTACAGATTTTATTTATTTATGTTAGTCATGGTCGTCCCACTACTGCATGGAAAAGGCTCTTCTACATACCAGCATTTTACTCCTCATGGTTTAACGCCTTTTGCGGCTAATTCCAATAGGAGTCCAGTTTATACCGCTATCTCTGTCTGGGCCTGTCGTATTGTTACAGAATAATGTTTTTTTTTTACGGTTAATAGATCTATGTTTGGCCACTATCTCGCCTGATGTGAAGCGATGATGTGGCCTAAGATGGAGAACATAGATCTAGAGAGAGACGGCAGTTGAGCGGCTGCTCAAACCCGTCTCCCCGATGACTCACCGAACATCATTAAAACAGGTAGCTAATAAGGCTGATATATACCTACTTACGTATTCCCGCCAATACCTATCCTACACTGCAGAAACACGCACATAATAATATACTCGTACATATCAAGTTAACTTTTCCTTTGTCATGAATCGCAGCAATGAACATGAGCCATCGCAGATGAATGAATAGCAAGACAGGTACCAATTTAAGGGCTGTTTAACCAAAACAAGGAAGGAGTTGATGGCGTAACGAATGAGCCCCAATAGCATATGTTTTGAGCACTAGAGCGAACCTTATCATTTACCGCATTACGTGAGCGATGATTATAGTAATATACTCATGAGAACAATGGTGCACTCGCCGGGCCACCGCGTGCGCGGTACCTACCAGCTACAGGGTGTTTATTTGGTGAAACTTTTTTTTTCGCTTAATAGATCTATGGTTGGTCACTATCTCGCCTGATGTGAAGCGATGATGTGGCTGAGACGGCAGTTGAGCGGCTGTTCAGACCCGTGTCCCCGATGGTTCACCGAACATCATCCCGAAACACAACTAAGGTGAACTGTAAGTTATCGTATCATTTTGAGGACTAGCTGTAAGTTATAAATGCCTAATAGATTTTGAAATCCAGAAAATATGATGGGCATCCCGCATTTTTCTAAAATCTATCCATAATATCCCAAAATCATAATCAAATTTTAAATTTTTAGTATGTAAGTAGGCCCTGATTTTTTTAAATAATTTATTTGTATGAAGTCCGGGTTCTTTATCTTACCAAAGCCACATTAATTTTACCACATTAGAATTTAGCCGGATTCATACTATTAACACGTGTCGTGTCGTGATGCATCATTAGGTACACCAGAACAAGAAGCGTTATGACGCTGTGTGTACGCCTCTACACAAAATATATGAATCCGATAGGCTTCTGATGTACTTACTGATGCATCACGACACGAAACGTGGTAATAGTGTGAGCCCGGCTTCAGAATCTTTATTTAACTGTTATAACCACAGAATACTAAGGGACAGAAGCATCACTTTGCAAAGAAATTTAAACAAATAGCGACTCTTGCTATGACGCAATAAAATACAATTCAGCTCGCGTAGCGCTGCATACCTACCAGTCATATTAACCTACAGAGCGCCTCTCTTTTTATCGCATAGGTTTTATCTCTTCTGACGCGGCACGTGTAACGACGCGCGACCCGCCGTCGCGTCGGTGTCCGGCTATGTAGGTACTTGTAGCTTCGTACCTACAGTGCGAAGTGCGCTAGGCCTGGTTATAACAGAGTTAGGTACATAAATGGCCCGTAGATGTGCTAATGCTGAGCAAGAAAAAGAGTGCGTCAGCTCAAAAATGCATGCAGCCTTTAAAATGCATACCTATAGGTATATGTATAGGTAAATGCGTGTATGTATGTACCAGTGTACCTTACATTACGATCGTTATCTGGACGAAACCGCTGCTATCAATATTTATAAATAAAGAAATACACCCAACGATCACCTACATAGATCTAGGATTCCCTGTATCTAGGGAACCAGGAACTATGAGGACCATGGCTCCACAACACCCAGACGCGAAACAAATGCTTGCGCTTTTTTTGTGCAGTTGTGTGAGGTTGCGGTTTCGATTCCCGTAGACAGTGGTGTATGAGATTTGAGCCAACCTACTCAACCACAACATCACAGAGGATGACAAAAATGTTTATGCAGATAGTGCACTATGTTTTTTTGGTGGAGTAAAATATTTTCTATTTTTCAATGTATCACTATGTAAAATTGATCATATTCTTTCGAACACCATGTAAAAAGTACAAACAATTGTTTAAATTTAATAGAAAATATGACCCTTTTACTGTTCGATATAATTAAGGAGTGCGCGACGGCACAAAGGGCCTATCGGCAACACATTTTTAACAATGTTTTATTCGTTGGAATCGGTTAACAAAGGCACCCTTTCTTCGACAATTTGCCGCGCAGCAGTCTCCGGAAGTCGAGCCCTCACCCTGGAATTAGGGATCCTATGACTCTCCAGGACTCCCATTCTGTAAAAGACTCCGCCCCGCAAGATTAAGAAGTGAGGCCGCACGTGACACTTTTTGACACCTTGACGTTTTAATTTAAAAGGGTATCCAGCAGGCTTTTGCGAACTTGTAACGGATTGCAAGAAATATGAGACACATATAAGAAATTTTATGCAAATTGGTAGAGCTCCTGGTTTTTTATGCCCTTAAAAGTAGATCGTTGTTCTGAAATTATGTAGGCTATGAACTAATTTAACAGTTGTTTCAAAATGATACTCTTTCTAATCAGTTTGAACGTGGCTTAACTTTGGTTCTTTAAAGGTTGCCTGTAACAATTTGCGCAAAGCGATAAGGCCATCCATAGTACCCACTGTTTAATGACTATGTTGACTATTGTTTTTCCTGTGTTTTTGGTATTCAATTGAGTATTATTGTATGGCACAAATAAAATTTGTAGACACATAGGCGAACTTAATGCTAGTAAGCATTATCTTCCAGTTAACCTCGGTGTACTGTGAAGTTTTTATAATGCAAACAAAAAATAAAGTAAATGTGAAAAAAATTAAAAGGTTATATAAAAATAATAAAATACAAATCAATTACAGTATATTTAAAAAAATATAATAATATAGGTATATACTTGAATATTACATATATAATAATATACCTATATAAATAAAAATATACCTACCTAGTGGAATTTTCTAGGTAGGTACCCTTGGTAACTCCAGCGTACTAAAATAAATGCGCACATATTCAAATTCATGCTTTCACCTCGTATTTAAATCAGCTGCGTTGTAGATCAATCGACATCGGCAAGGATCGGCTCATTATGCAGGCTCCACACTGCGGCCTGTCATTACTGCAAATGGAGGGAAATTGCGCGTCTAACGCACTGCCGATAATGCGGCTGCCGGCGGTGCCGTGCTCTCGATTCCACGGCGTCTATGGTAATGAGACAGGTGGATGGAATTACGTTGAAGCCTTGAAATTAAGGTTTTCAGGTGAAGCGATGATGTTGCAGATTCAATCGAGGCCGACGTGAACCTTAATGATTATGTACCTACGTGGAGCACACCTCTTTGCAGGTACCTAGTAAAGAAAAATCAGAAGAAAAAGATTCAATACCATAAATAATTCTACCTATACACTCTTATTATTAATACAAAAGTTTGTGAGGATGGATGGATGAATGATGATTGTTACTTAATCATGCAAAAAACTACTGAAAGGATTTTGATGAAATTCGGTGTAGGTAATTGAGGTCCTGAATTAATGAAAGACATAGGATAGGTACTTATAACCCGGAAACCATAGCTAGTTATTTAAAACTAGCTGTTGTGTATAGTTAGACATTTATGATTGCCTGGTACCAAGTATAGGCCACCAAGTAATGAATTTTATAGTCAAAATTGCTACTTTGGGTTACATTATTGCAATTTTCTTAAGATGTCTAATTTTTTTAAAATAAATTATAGCCTATGTTACATCCTGATAATTTAGCTTTCTATTGATGAAAAAATGGTTAAAATCGGTCCAGTAACTTTGGAGCCTATTCGGTATAAACAAATAAACAAACAAAGTGATGTGACATAGGTATAACTCAGCGCAATTCTTAATCTGTGGAGATCTACAATAGAGATTCTCTGTTTTTGGCTTTATATCAAGATGTTTATGTAATACATATATACCTACTTGTATACCTGATTATCACTACATAGTATAAAACAAAGTCGCTTTATCCCTATATCTTCGCTTCGTCCCTATATCTCTATGTATGTTAAATCTTTAAAACTACGCAACGGATTTTGATGCGATTTTTTTTTAATAGATAGAGTGCTTGAAGATGAAGGTTTATATGTATAATAACCGTGCGAACCGGGGCGGGTCGCTAGTGTAATATAAAATTACATCGTGTTGGTCTTCTAAAGGCAAAAATAGAGTTATAACTATCCAGCTATTGAGATACGATTCTATTCAGACTCTTGAGACAATTCTCTATTTTCAATCTCTACCGAGCGAGCATGAATAGGTAGGTAGGTAGATATACCTCTCTGGGGTGCGATTTTTGAATATGACACTACAAGTATGAACGGTGACAATATAAGTTAAGATGATGACAGCCTCTGTGGTGTAACCATTAGACCACAAAGGCTTGACAAATGGTGGAGGTTGGCTCAAATCTCTTACACCACTGGTTGCGGGTTCGATTCCCGCGACGGAAACGGTACAAATGTTTGCGAACAGAAAAAAAGCGTTAATAATAAATTGTATCGTGACTGGGTGTTATGGGACAATGGTTCTCGTAGTTCCTGCTTCTCTAGATACAGGGAATACTGGTTAAAGGCCAGGATCTACGAATGTGGATCGTTGGGCGTATTTATTAATTTATTGTATTTTATTTATTCGATATCAATTACTAGGTACTCCTTCCCACTCTTATTAAAATTCTCCTCGGACTATATTTGAACCCAAGAGTTCTCAAAAGATGTGTAGGTAGGTATAGGTACCGGTGAGATTAAAAAATGACACAAGAAGAACCATCTTATATTGTTAAGCCATCGGTGGTCTAAAAAACTTGGTCAAACACAAACCACACTCGGGAAGTCTATTTTCGTTACTACCTAGTCCTTACCTATTTTTTATATTACTGATTGATGAGACGAGCACGTCGTTCGCCTAATGGTAAGCGCCACGCCTGCCCATAACAATTGCAGTGCCATCCAGAACATTTAATACCATAAAAAGCACTGCGTAGCACTGCATTGCGCTCGTCACCCCAAGACATCAGATATATCTCATATGCCCGTAATTTCACTGGCTACAATGCCCTTCAAACCGGAACACAGTAATGCTTGCTTACTTAGCCCGCCCGTGTATTTTGTTAGTAAGATTTGATATTCACACTTCTCTACCTAAACTTAATGAACGTGTCCCATGTAGGTGAAGGAAGTTTCAATTGTCATTCATTAAAGAGAATCTAATTGTCACCAAGCTATCATTTGCAGTCATTTGCATAACAACCAGTGCCCTTGATGGTATAAATAAGTGCTGTGCTACTTAATACAAATTACCTACGTAGGTGCATGCAAAACTTATGTAAAGGAGCAAGGGGTTAGCAAACCAAAAGCCTTGTCCAAATATTTAACAAATAAAATGAATGTATCACGCTTTTTAAATGTACCTATTTGTTAACTAGAATCCGTAATAGATTAAAAAAAAATGTCTAAAAATCACGTTTTTATGGTTTTAGAATGCATTGCCATCGAGTTGTGAGCTACCCTGAAAGTTTCAGCCGGATAGCTAATCGGGGCGTGCTGGAAACTGGAGTTGCAAGATTCCATCCGGAACGACAGACAGACAGACAAACAAGAAAGTGACTTAATAAAAACGAGATAATAGGTGCAGCAGTTCCAAAGTCGTTTTCTTTCTTTGATATTTTAGCTTTTATAAATATTTTAAAAGACCTAACATGGATGCCGAGACGATAAGCGTTGTGATAAAATCATTATTTTAATCAAATAAGTTGTTTATTTGCAAGAATACTGCATACAATAAAGGTCTTAAAACTAATTACAACAGTCAAGTGAGAAAACTAAGAAAATTCGTACAAGGCACTTACAGTTCTACTGGCTTAAAGAGAAATAAGCAGCAGGTTTGAGAAGCTTCTTTTATGTATCGCTGTCGCTGTTGTCAAGTAACGTTGAGTAGGTATATACCAAATCTATCTGGCAAAAATCGAACTAACGAAAACCTGCATATAGCAAGTGACAGAAACAACGGAATTTTATGGGCAGCTGAAAAAGAAAAGACTCGCTCTGGTTCTTTCATACAGTCGTCGGGTAAGACTTAAGTCTGTACTTGAGGTCGTTGTCAGTACTTCAGGATCCCTCCGAGTCTTCAGCTGTCTTTTTTCATCATCTAAAAAACACTATCGTCAATACGTCAATGTCAAACAGTCGGCCAGCCTGCTCTACCTCTGTAAAGCAGGCCGTCTTCGTCGTTCAAAAAGGTCATAACAACAGCAGCGGTCTGTCAGTAGGCCAGATAAGTTTGTAAGAAAAGCTAATTGAGTTTTTACATATGAGTCAAGTCACAGAGAGAGCCGCTCGTTTGTATGGAACTTGTAAGCATGTCGTCCTTTACCGGTGGCGTTTCGCTTGTTCTTCTTCCCTACCTTATTTATTTCTCAAAACACCGCCTCATTGCTATCCAAACGAAACGAAAATATTGACAGTTTATGAAGAAGTTTGCTCTCTTTCGTATACTTAACATGAACTGATATTAGTTTCTCATTTTTTGATCGAATGATCTCATTCATACATTAAGGTACCTAGTGAGTAAGGTTCGAAGTATGTACCTACGAATGGTATTTTAGGAACTTGTGTAGGTAAGAACACACCTTTACTAGGTATTCTAGGAGCCAGAAGTCCTCGCAATAGAGGAATTACTCGCACCAGAGCTCACAGTAACGAGCGAAATGACAACAAAAATGATGAAAATTATTTTTAATCGCGTGCAATTGGCGTGGCGGTAACCACAGGGTAGTGGTCCGTGGTCTGTACTCCGTGGTCCGTGGACCTAGCCGAGCGTGGCCCTAATTAAACGGTAGCCATGCGCTGTCCCCGCTTTGAGCTGCTCTAACTGCGAAGGCATTAAGGACGGTAAACCTAGCTAGCTAGATATAATTATAGATGTTATAGCTATCCCAGCGTTCCCCAGCGTGGCTTGTATACCTACCGATAACTTACCAGGACCTTCTCTTCTTCACCATCTCATATTGTAGGTATGAAATCCTAAAGCAAAGTTTTTTAGTTACCTACTATAGGTACCAAAAATACAATTTCAGGAACATTCTACTAAACTGTGACTTTGAAGGGCTTCTTAATTCTTAAACCTGGGTTGGGTCAAAATTAATAAAAAGCTTTCAGTCACTGTAGGACGGCTATTAAGGTACCTATACCATACCTACCTCGATGTATCTACCCTATTTATATTTACGAATTCATGATGAATTTACATTTCAGTTTTGTTGTTGTGAATAAATAGCTACTACCATTTGCTTACTTGTAGAAATGTATACCTTTATATAATAAGTAGGTAAGTAAATAATAGGTATAGGTAGTTAAAAGTAAGTATGGTCATATCATATTAATATATAACCTAATAATAAATCTAATTCCGTTGTTCCAGTGGAAAATTACTGCGTTACCCATTTTCAAGAATTATAGGTATGTGTATTGCCATTTATGATAATTAGCTTATCATGTGAGGGTAATTTACCAACATTGAATCTATGGCTGGCATTATCACGTTTCAACCGGCTTGCTTAACCGTAATCACTGGCTACTGAAATATTTCAGTCCACTTACTGTAATTTCTCGCATTAAGCCACTATCGTCCAGTACCGTCTCTATAATTATGTTACAGAAACAATACAAAATAATAAAATCGCGGGCGTGGGCCATTTGCATTTCCGTCCGATTGGCCGATTGGCAGGTGGTTTTCCTTTCTTGCACTAGAGAAGTTAACGAGTTAGAGTGAGAAGGACGAGGTATACTGGTTCCCCGTTTCAGACTCGAAATTATTATTTTGATTACGTTTAATTTGCATATGGCCGGCGCGGTCGCCCCGGGGCCGGCGCGCCTGTCGTAACGACCCCTGTACTTTTCTGTAATGTTTTCGCCATTTTCAACAAAATTCCATACAAATCATATAATTTCAGGTATCATCATGGTTATTACGAAGAAGCGCCCGTGGTCCTCATGCCGGTGTAATAGGCCGGTCGATGCTCAAATTCTTGATAACTACGAGTAATCGCCATAGAACCTCGCTCGGTGAGCTTAATGATCCACTGCCTTCAATTATTGGTAATATCGGACTCTTAAACGTTCTTAGGAAGCCGTCTGGCGGGTCTCGTCGGATGGGAGACTGCTTATTTATTTCTGAGGCCACATTAATTCAATGGACGCTAACGTTCGTCTTGATGTCAGCTATTTTAGCTTTTTCTTCCTTTCATAGACCACAACGGATTCCTTTTCATTTCTTATAGAATATTAGCTACATGTGTAGTTATGAAAATGTTTATTATATTATTTAAAAGGATGAAAAGCAGAGTAACGAATACGCACAGGCTACCGTGCGCGCGCACGCATTGGCGCCAGACGGCCCAATAGGCGGTGGCGGACACGCCCACTTGCGCGTGAGTATTTATTTTACATCAGTTGAGGATACATTGCATATAGGCCTATTTAGGCTTAGTTTCATAAGTGAAGTTAAGAATATTTTATGAAGATTGAGTAAATGTCGGTATATATCAACAATACATACTGGATCCTATTACCCTTAGCTACCTATTTGAGGCTTGGGCAGGTTCTATAAGGTATTCCGTTTGTACTCGTAAAATATTTCTTAACTGTTCTCTTTTATGAAATTCTTATTTCATAAGCAGTAGGTAGGCCTACTTATTTTTTGATTAATGGGTTTTTAACGTCTTGAGTCATAGCAACCTCCAAGAACTCACCTGCACTACCTAATCAAGTGCTTCTTTGATAAAGGTATTCTGTAACTGATTATAAAGCACAAAAATTCTTCATACTTTACAAGTAGTTATCGCTCAAAATGATTAGAAAGCAGAATTCGCATACCTTCCAATTGGAGACAATTTAAATTGGCTTTCGATAGCTATCGGCTACATTTGAAAAAGCTGTTAGAAATCAGCTAGAGTTTTGCCTTCTAATCCGCTGTCGGCTATATAGCAGGCCCTATCAATCGCTATGGATGGCGGGGTCTTTCAAGCGCTATTCGGGACATCGAGAGGGATATAATGACTAATGACATAATGTCAGCCCGCGGGTTGGCGAGCGATCGGTGGATCACTGTGATTAGATGAGCGGTGAGCGTAGCGGGCAGCGGGGCGGGCAATGGAGCGGATGCAAATTGATTCGTGCCATGGGCGTAGGATTCTCTAGACTCTAGAGCACCTGATCTGACTATTGAGTCGTGAAGAGGACGACCGCTATATAGCTGAACTAGATTAAACTTTTCTTAAGCTTGCTATAATTTTTTTGCTGTAGTAGTATTCCTCTAATAAAATGTGACTTGAAAGTAGGTACCTATCATAGGTATAGGTACCTATATTAAGAGCGAGTGTGGCTGAAACACGCGACTTTCGATCCGAAGCACCGGACTTCGAATCCCGTTGGCCCTGCACCAATGAATATCTTATGTTACGAGTATGTGGGTATCTAGGTAACACTCGCTTTAAAATGTTATATACAAACAGTAAAAGAAAACGTCGTAAAATTGTAGCGAAATTACTGGGTATTATGAGACTTAACAGCTAATTGTCTCAGGGTGACGAGCGCAGTGCAGCGCCGCGCAGGATTTTGCCAAACAAAGTTCTGGGTGGTGCTGTTATTGTTATGGGCTGGCGTATTGCTTACCAACAGACAAACGACCAGCTCGTCTCGTCATTCATTACATAAAAAAAAAGTGCATAAGGACGAAAACGGACATGTCCAAGAATCACAAAGTTCAAGGACATGTGACATCCACCAACTTGCACTACGCCAGCGTGGTGGATTATGGCATCTCTCTGTGAGAGAAGCCCGTTTCCCAGCAGTAGGTACATAATTAGCTAATGATGTTGACGTACCTATAATAATTAATTTTTAGAAAATAACAAAAACCGACTTCAATGTATCTTCGAAGTCCAAGGTCAAATATCGATTAAATTTATATGGGTGGTGGTCCCATATAATCCCTTCGTAGCTATTCTAAACCCAACGCAAAAAAAATCCAAATCGGTTCATAAATGACGGAGTTCTGAGGTAACAAACATAAAAAAAATACAATCGAACAGAGAACCTTCTCCTTTTTTGAAGTCGGTTAATTATATTTGTAAGATGCGACTACTGTGCTGCCCAAATTCATTCCATTGTGTTGAAAATGAATTCTTGATTTTTTTTAAGCTTTAGCAGCATTTGACTAGCAAATGTAAGAATAATCTATCGAGTAGGTATCTATCACGTACCTACTTATATCTAACAGAGGTATTAATGAAAGAGAGAGGCGATGATAGATAAGTACCTAATTATTATAAATGACGATATTTTGTCAAACGAATTTCATCGAAAGAGACAATAAAGACTTTATAATGCAGCAAAAGTGTCGAGAGTCTGCTATTAGCGTCGTTTAATACATTTCACATAGATATTTTCTTTTCTAATGACACCCCGCGTGGAAAAATAAAGAAAGCCGCTACGTTTACGTGTAATTGTTTTATTAAAATTTCATTTTGCCGCACTGGATTGTCACAATAGAGGCCGCGAGGCCGTTTGTAGTTAGTGTGTTAAAAATGCAGCTTTGACGCTTCGTGCGCCTCATATGTTATGCCTATCCGTAATAGAGGTTAATGAAATAAATAAATAACGCCCAACGATCGCATACATAGATCCTGACCCCTAACTAGGATTCCCTGTACCTATCTAGGGACCAGGAACTATGAGGACCATGGTCCCACAACACCCAGACACGAAACAAATGATTGCGCTTTTTTTCTGTGCACAAACATTTGTCCCGTCGCGGGAATCGAACCCGCAACCTCAGTGGTGTATGAGATTTGAGCCAACCTGTCTAACCACTACACCAAAGAGGCTGTCAAGTGAGTTTTGATTTTCCATAAAACTATGGGAGTTTTTGCATTGTCCGTTGCGCATAAGTGCCGGTTGGTGGATGATTGCAACCTGCCTGTTTGCAGTGATACCTGTGTTTCCGTGGGACTTGAAACGGGGACATTAACAAAAGGCTTGATTTGATTGTCCCCGCGTTATACACTACTATTTCCCGAGCGGGAAATGACAAAGAAACGGTTGTTGGAAATTTTTAGCATAATGTAGGTCTAGCGGCGTTCAAGAAAGTAACAAACAGCATAAATGATGTAAAGCACCGCGAGCTGGTTCGATTTGTTTGCATGTGCTTTATCTATACTAGCACAGAATACTAAGTGACAGAAGCATCACTCCGCAAAGAAATTTAAACAAATAGCGACTCTTGCTATGACGCAAGAAAATTCAATTCAGCTTGCGTAGCGCTGCATACCTACCAGTCATATTAACCTAAAGAGCGCCTCTCTTTCTATGGCATAGCTCTTATCTCTTCTGACGCGGCACGTGTAACGACGCGCGACCCGCCGTCGGTGTCCGGCTACGTACTTGTAGCTTCTTACCTACAGTGCGGAGTGCGCTAGGCCTGATACTAGGTAATACACTCGAGAGCAATGAATCCGGGTCACTTAAAGAATCCTAAAAATCTCGGAAACTAAAAATGCTAGGTTAATGCAATAAATTGTATTTAATAGACAATGTAATACTCCTTAAATGAAGGTATTAAAACTTCTTAGTTATTGTAAAGTTATATCATAAAAAAATCAAATTTGAAAAAGGGCCACTTTCGAAGATGGAACTACGAAATTACAGCATTTGGTTTTGCTTTTGTTTGTAATCTGTCATTTATGTGGGTACATAAACCATGTTGATAGTGCTCTATATTCATTATTCAAGCTGAAATTATGTCGCTTACGCCTGAAGAATGCACCAGAATACTTACAATGCTGGAAACCGGCCGGAGTCAGCGCGATACAGCCAGGACTGTCGGTGTGTCGCTGTCAACAGTACAAAGAGTTCTCCGACGTTACGAAGAAACTGGTTCTAACCTACGCAGACCAGGAACGGGCAGAACCAGGTGTACCACAGCACGAGAAGACCGATACTTGGTGAACACCATGCTTCGAAATCGCTTTCTCACAGGAACTGAACTCACCAATCAGTTTCGACGCCTCGGAGGAAGTAACCCAAGTGCATGGACAGTAAGACGTCGGCTTGCTGAATCTAACTTAAAACCCCTTAGACCTGCAAACGGCCTTAAACTGGAGCGTGGGCATCGTATTTCGAGACTAAGATATGCCCAGAGCCACGTAAATTGGAGTATTGAAGATTGGTCAAAAGTTATGTTCTCCGACGAATCAAAATTTATGCTCTACAAGCACGATGGAAGACACAGAGTGTATCGAAGACCAGGGGAAAGATTCAAGCAAGCATGCATCGAAGAAAAAGTAGCCTACGGTGGTGGGTCTGTACTTGTGTGGGCCGGAATTTCCTCTGAAAGTCGCACAGAGCTGGTGATCATAGAAAACGGCTCTTTAACTAGCGTAAGATATGTGGAAGAAATCCTCAATGATCACGTTGGTCCATTTATGGTCAATTTAGGTGAGGATGCTATATTTATGCATGACAATGCCCGACCTCATACAGGTAGGATTGTGAATGACTACCTTCAAGAGATGAACATTACTCGTATGGAGTGGCCAGCGCGCAGCCCGGATATCAACCCGATCGAGCATGCTTGGGACGAGCTAGGCAGATGCGTAAAACAACGAAACCCTCCCCCAATCACGCTTCGTGAGCTCAAAATTGCTCTCACAGAGGAATGGGAGAATATTCCCCAAAATCGTATAAGGAACTTGGTGTACAGCATGCCAAACCGCGTAAACGCAGTAATGGAAGCACGAGGAGGCAATACGAAGTATTAAAATTCAAGAAAATCGTAATAAAGTTCAAAAATTTCATGTTTCCTATTTTTGTTTTAAGGAGAGATCAGCAGTTTTTTTCTTTATGTAATTTTGTGTTAATAAAATGTATGGTGACTCATATTTTTTTTACTTTCATTTAAGGAGTATTACATTGTCTATTAAATACAATTTATTGCATTAACCTATCATTTTTAGTTTCCGAGATTTTTAACATTCTTTAAGTGACCCGGATTCATTGCTCTCGAGTGTATTATACCTAAAGAGCTAATTTTTTGTATGTATGTTTGTAGGGGGTAATCTCTGGAACTACTGATCCGATTTTGAAAAATCTTTCACTGATAGAAAGCTACACTATCCCGAGTAACATACGTTATATTTTATTATGTCAACGCGAACGGAGTTGCAGGCGGTTTGCTGGTATTATATAATTTACGCCGTTAGATAGATAGATAGATAAACACTTTATTATTCACCTTAAACATAGAATTAAAGTACCCACAAGTAAAATGTTTACAATGGTGTAACAATGGGCGGTCTTATCGTTAGTTTAGTAGAAAAAGAAAAAACATGTCCCTTAGGTATGTATTTACTTGAAGATTTTCTTATGACAATGAGCAATGCACTATGTTGTTTACCTGATGGTAAGTGCTACGCTTGCCCATAACAATTGTAGTGCCACCTACAACTTTTAATACCGTGTGCAAAGTAATGCGTGGCACTGCATTGCGCTCATCACTCTGAGACCTTAAATAATGATAGAGCCATTGAAGAGCCAAAATGCAACGAACTTCTTAACTTTGAAAGTCTCATATACCTACCTAGTAATTTTGCTGGCTACAACGCCTCCAAATCAGAATACATTAATGCTTGCGCACTACTGCTTGGCAGCAGAATAACTAGTAATGCGATGGTCAACCTAGAAACCTCTCGCATACCTACAACTCCTACAAGATACCTACACAATCGTTTCAGTTTTCGCAGTAAAATTTCTTTAACAAGACCTTTTCCTGGGCTATACCTAGGAAGAATTTAACTCACCTTGACTTTCGTAACCTCAAACAAATGTGGGACAATAAAAACCATTTTATATCACATTGTCACAAATGATGCTTATTTAGAAAGTCATTAATCCGTTACCTGAGTCAATTGACTGATGATATCCCATCCGGGTCATTTGAAGTCCCTTTAATTTTATTCTTTTGTTTGATAATTGTATGTTTCAGATGCCACATCAAAGTAAATGCGACATAAAACTTTATTTTATTACCCTAAATTGACTCTAATTTGACAAAGATTGTATCAATAATCCTCATTTTAGAAATATAATGTTCTTTCGTAAGTCCAACTTGTTTTCCTTTGGCTAGGGTGTTTCTTTTTACGTTTAATTCAATTCATTCAATTCATTTATTAAAAATTCAGACATAATTATCCATATTTGATAGTAAAAATGCAAGTTCATAAAATGTTAGTAAGTAATTAATCAATTTGTTTCATTAAAAATGTCAAAATAAAATCAATAAAGTAATTAATAATGTCAATAATGTCAATAAAATCAATACAATAATCAGTATGTCAACAAATAATTTTTAATCAAAGTCAATATTTTTTTTTTACGCTTAATAGATCTATGTTTGGCCACTATCTCGCCTGATGTGAAGCGATGATGTGGCCTATGATGGAGCACATAGATCTAGAGAAAGACGGCAGTTGAGCGGCTGCTCAGACCCGTCTCCCCGATGGTTCACCGAACATCATCCCGAAACACGACTAGGTCGCTTGACGGCATGGCTTTGTTCGGTGGGTGGTATTACAACCACGGCCAGAGCCTACCACTCCAAAGCGCGTAAGCGGGTTTCATCACGATGTTTTCCTTCACCGTTCAATTTAATTTGTCTGTTCTATTTTTATTGTGTGACTAGATGGGCTATAGGCCTATGAATTTTTATCCAGTGCCTCATGAAATGAGAGTTAAAATTATTTGCTACAACGCTCAGGATGCTGTTGGTGCTATCATAGAGCCGGCCCATCTGGGATGCAGTTCTGCTCCGCAATATAGCAGAAAAATTGTATGTGCGTGCATCAGCAAACATACCCGATGCGCTACAGAACCGCGGCAGCCCCAGCAGCACCCTGAAACCGTTATTATATTGAACTTTCAGCGCGCTATAAGTTCTCTGCGTATATTTTACCCACAGGCTGCACGTGCAGAAGTTTTGACAGTATGCCTTGAAAAGTGTCAATTTGACCGGTACAGAACAACGTGCAAACCTGCGGGCCAACATGTTACATCTCACAGATAACGCTCTACGCTCTCTGTCCATGTCCATATCATCACACATGTCCTCTGTGACCTAATGGCCCAAGTACTTAAAATGTCTGACCCGTTTAAGAATTCAATAAACTTTTATTACGAAATATATATACATAACTTAGTTATCTATTTTTTAGTATGAATGTTTTATTCATTATAAATATTTAATAAAACCTAGGTCGACTAATTCCATAAACTACGGGAGTCCTAGCCGCTTTATTAATTATTTAGATATCCACTATTTCAAGTCATTCACTCTGACGGTTTGGTGAAGGTATTTAGCGTTACCAGTGCGGTAGCAACGTTTGTTGGTCTGGGTTTCGTCATAAGTAAAATTTTAAAAAAAGAAGAAAATAAAGATAAAAATAATTTAGTAAGTAGGTATCAACAGCTTACGCCAAGGTCCGCGCCGCTACTTATTCCGCTACACAAATAAATTATAACTAACTAAAACAGATAACTTCGACAGTGTACCTAGTCTATTTTGTAAATGCGATATAACTTTACATTATAATAGTACCTAGGTTATATTACACCATCCTTATAAGTAAAAAGTTAACTTCTTTCTCTACCTCTACTTTTCATCTCGGCATAAAACACTTGGATCCCTACTCCCCGCTAGATGGCGCTGCTATACAAGTAAACATGGCGATGTGTGTAACGTATCGAGGAGCTTTTTTGCAAAGCTCGTCTTAGATGGCGCTACTGATATATGAGTAAAATGAAATATTTGGGTATTATAGTTAAAGTACATATTAATATTCAGGTTTCTTTGGTTCAAGTAACATATCAATAAAACAAGTTATGTGAGTACATAATTATGTACCTATTTATTTTCTCATAAAAATAGGTATATCCCAAATAGGTATAAACAAGGGACCATTCCTTTGGGAATCATACCTATTTTGTAAGTTTTATTCTTTCTAGCCTTTTCTGTTCACCCAGTTCGTCCAGTCACTTAGGTATATGTAGCGGTAGCTTCTTATTTATATATCACACAAAGGTTATCTGGAAGAGATCGCTTTGAGAATGAGTATTTCATGTTAATTTTTACCTATACCTTGCTAATTTTTGTTTTGGTGTACTTAAGTGTAGTTAAAGTTGTCAGCCTTTGTGGTGTAGTGGTTGGGCAGGTTGGCTCAAATCTCATAAACCACTTAGGTTGCGGGTTCGATTCCCGCGACGGGATAAATGCTTGTGCACAGAAAAAAAAAGTGCAAGCATTTGTTTCGTGTCTGGGTACTGTGGAACCATGGTCCTCATAGTTCCTGGTTCCCTAGATACAGGGAATCATAGGAGCCAGGATTCATGTATGTGATCGTTGGGCGTTATTTATTTATTCATATAATTGCAATTTCCAAACAATCCGACTGCATTACACTAAATTAAATTCAAACGGGGCACAAACGTAATATTTTGCCATCACATTAGCGTCTAATATCGCGTATTAGATATTTAATTACCGCGTTTCCAGCAGTGGGCGTGGGGGACTGTCGTTTATGCTACAAATGGCGGAAAAAACACGGAACGCTCCGCCCATAATATGCATTTGTATTCATCAGACGCGACGCAGCGGATGGAACATAACTGTGCCCGGACATGCAAGCGATGCGACATACATAATGCAATTTGTACCATGAATATGCATCTTTTGTTGTAGCTAGCCTAACTAATATTAAATACCTGAGAATTTGTTTGTTTGTTTGTTTGAATTAAGTACTAAGATACTCGTAACTTTTGAGCTACAAGCAGGCCTAGCGCACTCCGCACTGTAGGTACGAAGCTACAAGTACATAGCCGGACACCGACGTCGGGTCGCGCGTCGTTACACGTGTCGCGTCAGATGAGATAAGAGCGAATGCGATAGGAAGAGGCTCTGTAGGTTTATATGACTGGTAGGTATGCAGCACTACGCGAGTTAAATTGAATTTAATTGCGTCATAGCAAGAGTCGCTATTTGTTTAAATTTCTTTGCGGAGTGATGCCTCTGTCCCTTAGTATTCTGTGCTACAAGTAGGTATATCTACAAATTGAAGATATATACATCATTTAATGGTTTTTATAATTTTCGTCGGTATGTCGTGTAACTACCTAAATGCCTCTTGTGCCAACGTGGAACCAACGTGGTTGGGTTGCCATTGGTTGTCTAGATTTTTTAATTAAAAAAAACATCAATACCCTAATCCGTAGATCCATTGCCGCAAGTGGCATTGAGGTAGTAAATATAATAACGAACTTACTGCGCAGCCAGCCAGCCGGCCAGCGAAATTACTGGGAAATATGAGACTCAATAGCTAATTGTCTCAGGATGACGAGCGCAGTGCAACGCCACGCAGGATTTCGAAAAACAAAATGAAACAAAGTTCTGGGTGGTGCTGTTATTGTTATGGGCTGGCGTATTGCATACCATCAGGCAGACGACCAGCTCGTCTCATCATCCAGTTAAATAACAAAGAAAAAAAGGCCATCAAATCAAGAAAAACGTCAAGTCGTTTTGGCATAATTAATTTTTAGAAAAAAAAAAACAAAACCCAACTTCAATGCATCTTCGAAGTCCAAGGTCAAATATCGATGACATTTATATGGAACCACTTCGTAACTATACTGAACACAACACAAAAATAATTTTTAAAATCTGCTCATAAATGACGTAGTTCTGACGTAACAAACAGAAAAAAAAATACAATCGAATAGAGAACCTTCTCCTATTTTTAAGTCGGTTAATAACTGTCAAAACAAAACCCGGAAAAATCAAGAAAATCAAAGAAAAACAACAAACATACATAGAAAGGACGTTTTCAACACAACACAGAGATATTCTGAAAAAGTTAAATTCTCATGTCGGTCATCTAATTTACATGATCTTAAAATATAAAATAAAGCTATAATAGAATTAGGGCGAAGTCCTACAAAAAAATCCTACATTTTTCTACATGACAAACAAACGATTATTCTAAAACCATTCATTGAAATATGGATGTTCATTGAGCAGAGTGACGACACTCGAAAATTACTGCGATTTTCAAGCTGACAGTAATTTTTTTTGAAGAACATTTACGCTGTAGCATAGGAAAACACACGTGAATCCACGTGCGTGGGTAAAGCTAGCCTTGTTTATGTTCCTATCAGAAAATTCTTCTTTTTGTGGCTCTGAATAAATATATTTTGCTACGATTAGAGTAAGCTCTATATTAATGTGCTTGGTGAATGATGAATTAGCAATTATGTAGTTTTGAGCACAACTGAATAATGCTTACGTCTAGTTTCACCACAGGGTGTTAACATTATTTTATACTAGCTACGGCCTGCGTTCTGCAGTTTCGCACTTCACCGGAGGTTTCAAAAAAGTATCCTATGTGTTAATCCACCTTGAATAAGCTCGATTCCTGATTCAATTCTTACTGGTTTCTGCAATTCTTATTAGCAGGCGTGGCGCTAACCATCAGGCGAACGACGCCTCATTACTCAGTTCAACAAAAACAACTAATTTCACTTAAATCCGTTGACCGTTTACAGCGTGAAGAAGTAACAAACACACAAATACACTTACAAACAAACTTTCGCATTAAAGATTGTCATTGTTTAATTGAAGACGACATTGCCATGTATTATCAAAAATATAATGGGACATTGAAACAAGGGTATGCAGTAACCTGCTTCGTAAGCTCTAGATTTATGAGATATGCATAGTATGTAGGTAGGTACTTATTTTCTTCCATTTAAGAAGACGTAGAATAACGTCTACGATACCGGTGAACTGTACCTAGATATTATATATGCCTTATCTGTGCACTTTCACTAGTGTGTGATTATTTTATCTATGTCCACTAGTCCACTGAGGAATGTCACCACAAATATTGTTATAAATTATTACAATATACCTGGTGACGAATGTCGTTAGAGTCGTCTTTCGTCGTTAGTAGTTAATAAAGTTACCATATGCATTGTATCTGTAATTGAAATAGGTAGATAGATATATAGATAGATAAACACTTTATAAATAGGTACATGAAAACAAGTACACTCATAGTAATCAATCAGCATAACAATAGGCGGTCTTATCGGTTAAAGCGATCTCTAAACAATAAAGGAGGCTCTCAATCCGACGCGTTATATTTTATATCTGGTACTTGTTTTATCTATCTATATAATATATAATACTTTTATATAATAAGATTATTTTGTATGTTGCCAGAGGTGGTGGAACAGGCTTTGTCTATGCTCTTCAACTAAGAAATCTGAAAGCATAGATGTTAACATGGTTATTGATTACGTGCTTTAATTTACACATCATTATTCTCTTCATTGAATAGATCCCGTCAGTGGCTATTTTCTGCTCTACATTTTCGATCTGCTCTACATCCCGCGATCATCTTTATCTGGTGATTGAATAGCTAACACAAGCTTTACTAAGTTAATTGTTGCATTACAAATACTGGTTCATTACAATAACTGGAAATAATAAAGCTACAGTGTACGTATCAAAATGTAAGAACATAATGATCGTTTTTGATGAAACTAATCTATGGAGTTTTTAATCGTAAAACAAAATCATTTGAGTTTGGCAGCCTTGAAAGAGTTTACACTCGATTTCAGAATCTTGCCGTTTCTGGCTGTATCTTCTGAGTAGTGGTTCTTTTTCCGATACGGTGGTAGAGTCATTGTAAAATTGACGTTCATAAGTGTGTCTGTGATTCCAAAACTGTGTTTATAAAGTTCTTTAGAACTTTTTCACTTTGGACGAAGATTGAAATATTCTAATTTTGAAACTAGTATCACCAGTAAAAAAAAATCAAGTCAAATCCTAACTTAACAACCGTTATTTAGGTATATTACCGGCGAAGCAAAAGTTATGATTTTCAAAAAAGGCACTAAGAAAGATTCGTTCCTCTAAACCACCTTGGTTAGCAGCAACATCTGCCTGGATGGCACCAGCCGGGAAGTCTTAGTAGCCAACACGTGTGCTAAGGAGCTTCAGGGGGCGGCCGGGGCGTACCAGGCCCGCCTTCATCATTGTAGCCACGGGGATAACGCTGGGTTTGGCTGGCTTCTTTATCCGCAGAACCAGCCACTATAGCCCCGTGAAATTAATTCTGTTACGCTTTTTATAATCTACCCGTAAGCAGTTATTGAGGTGAAATAGCATGTTTAATTGGAGGAATTAAGTTTTCATGTTTTATGGTAAATAGTTTTTGTACGAGCACAGAATACCTAATAGGTACAAGTTTTGAGATGGTTTATTCAGCATCTTTCATGAAACGTGATTTAATTGGAGAATGATTTTACTTTTTATTCAAACAGAAGCAGTAGATATAAGTTGCAAATAAGCGTGGTTGTGATAACTGAGAAGATCAGTAAAAACATAAGACAAAAAATCGATTGAATCAAACGATTCAAAACGTTCGTTAAAAGCTATCGTAGCAACTCACAATCGCGAATGCCTTGAAGTTCACCTCCATTGGCCAGACAATCGGTCATATTTTCGCGTGCAACAAAGTGTTTGCGACGTCATCGCGTGTAATACACGATGCTAAATCGTTCCCGCAATAAAACCGACTCGTATTTTACGAACTTCCATAAATAATGGTCAATATGTCGAGCGGCATTGTCGATGCTGACAAATTGCCGCTCTCGCTTGCCGCCGCATTGTTGGCTACCGATTCCACCGAGGTCGAAAAGAGGGACCCTTTTGTTGAAGTTCCCCGCACAATGCATCAGAATATACAGAATGAACGACTTTTGTCAGCTATCATTTTCACTTCTCTAGATTTGCGATTCGATTTTATTATGTCTTGCGGGTCACAAGAGGCGTCGTTCACAATTTCACGATATGATAAATGACGATTTTTGTTTAGCATTGTGTTCGAAAGGCGATAAATGTTTGCTTTGTGCATTGTGATCTGCTGAATGTTTGAGATAACTATAGGTAAAAATGGTTATCGGCGTGGCTATAAAATATTTGAAATGTGAATTAGGTGTCCAACTGTTACCATAGGTTCATTTCATCCCTGAATTTGCAAAAGGACAACTTAAAAACATTCCATTAAAGTATAAAAAAAAAATTCTCATATCTTTTGAGTAGTGGTTGGTTTTCCGATACGGTGGTAGAGTCATTTTAATACATTGACTTTTATAAGTGCGTTTGTGATGCCTAAACTGAAGAAAAACTTTATTTTTTTATTTAAGAATAATATTTTTCCTCCAAAATATAATTACCTAAGTTGTGGTTATATGGTCTAATGATTTTTAGAGTGGTAAGCACATGGCTGCGATTATATTACCATACCACCCATTTGAATAAGGCCATGCCATAAAAAGACCTTGTGTGTTTCGTGATGATGTGCGGTGAACCATCAAGGAGACGGGTCTGAGCAGTTCCACGACTGACGCCTACCTTTAGCTAGATGATCGTATGTGCTACATATTATCCGGCTACATCGTCGCTTAGCTTAAGGCAGTAAAAATATTAACAAAATTTATATCACTTCGGTTGAACACTAGAGTTAAGAATCGTAGGAACTTTATAAGCTTGAACCTAAAAAACTAGGTTCAAGCTTATAAACTACGCTTACCTCTTGACCACACGACGCGGTGGTAATTTTTTTTTTATGTAACTGGATGACGAGACGAGCTGGTCATTTTTGTTTTTTGTACGCCTGATTGATCTATGTTTGGCCACTATCTCGCCTGATGTGAAGCGATGATGTGGCCTAAGATGGAGCACATTGATCTAGAGAGAGACGACAGTTGATCGGCATTTGCCTGATGGTAAGCAATACGCCAGCCCATAACAATAACAGCGCCACCTAGAACTTTGTTTTACAAAATCCTGCGCGGCGCTGTACTGCGCTCGTCACCCTGAGACAATTAGCTGTTGAGTCTCATAATGCCCAGTAATTTCGCTGGCTACAATGCCCTTCAAACCGGAACACATATATTAATGCTTCCGCAATACTGCTTGGCGGCTGAATAATTGGCAAAGCGGTGGTACCCACCCAGACGGCCTCTCGCATACGAGAAACCTACCACCAGTAAATCAACTGGTAAATCAATAGGTCAATAAACTCAATTATTTTTTTCACAGCTTCAAGTTTCCACAATCTTTTAATTCAAAAGGGTGTGAACCGTGTCCCCGACCCTCCTTCAAAACTCACGCATATTTGCTTTAAAATCGAAACTCACAATAACATCATTGTTGCTTAACAAAAGCAAATTACTGTGAAAATGAAATAAAAACCCTCTCTCATCCCCTACTATTAGGACATGATGCAGCGATACTTTGCGCAGACGCAACTGTGAAATGTTTCGTACTTTAAACATTTGGTGATTTTGATTCAAAACCGTTGACTTTCAAATGAGGTTTACGTTCATTAAAATAGAGTTCAAATTTGAGCGGTCCAGTTTGGGTGTATGTTAAGGGCATACATATCAAAGTAACTGTGACGGATGAATAGAGCATAAAAAGCCCATAAATCAAAGTCGAAAAGGCATAGAGAATCGCGGAGCCGTCGCGGGTAGTTTGTCACCAGCTGTTTCGCGGGCCGCGGCCGCTTTTGACGCATTATTCTGTTCCCATCAATAATGAGGGTAATTTTCGGCATTTTGTCACATTAACGATACGTATTGGGTTATTGTTGTTGGAATTTGGAGGAATTATACTTTTGCGTAATAAACAACATTGGATATTTTGAGATGAATAATGTTAGTTTAAAATTCAGTAAAATCGCTCCTTGCATTAATTTTGTACTCGATTTTAATTATAACATGTTAGCACTTATATCGTTGTTGCGTACTCTGTATATGAGAGGAGGATGAGGGTGATAAAGATAAATTAGTGAATTTGTTTTAACAACTTTTTCTTAAATACATCAAATATACTATAAGACAGCTACTATAAGACAAAGTAAACAAATGTGGACAAAGATAGAGCTAGTACCTATAAATGTATTTTATACCCTTTCAATTATTAATAGTTAATCAATATCTTGGTACCTACTAGGTACATTTCTTGGTACTTTATTACCGTTTTACATTTCAATAGACATACATTACCTAATATGTACCTACCTATAGTCTCTACACCTACATATTTCGATATACTACTAGTTAAATATGTAGTGCGATATATATGTGCTATACAAGTAGTTAGGTATATTGTAATGGTAGGTACCTATGTAGAAGAAAAAGAGCATAATTTAATAAAATTAAGCATTTTACAGTAAAAACTAAACTGCTGACATTTGATTCCAAATTACATACTTGAGTTTACTTAACTCGAACACGTTCCTCAGGCATGTGTAATGTGTATCTCTTGTGGTTACTTCGACTTCAGACTTGCGCCATCTGCCTAATAGTCTTCACTTTTCACCCGAGCCCCGCTACTGGCCTTTGTTAAGCGACATTTAAATCGATAAGTAGTTTTTTCAAAAGCAAAAAACTAAATTTTGAAGTAAAAGATTATTTTGAAAAGGGGAATTGTATCGGTAATTATGTGAGAATAAAGAAATAAGAAAGTATACCACACAATGCGGTAGAAAGTTTGGTCGGAATATCTGCCGTCAACTGCCGTGAAATTGCTGGTTTGTTCCAAACCGCAGTTTTAATTTCAACTTATTGTATTTATATTGCAAAGTTATGTTTTGAGTAAATAGTAATGTGCAATTGTGCATCTTTTAATTGCCAGCAAATGCAGCAAATATAGGTATTTTTGCGAAATGTTGGTGATATGCGAGAAATCTGCGATCTCTACATTATGTAGAGCATAAAATACGTGTAACTGATATTCGCGAAATTACATATCATATATGATTACATTACGTAAATGGTAATAATTTTGTATAAAGTAGCTACTACTCGTAAAAATTATTTCAGCGAGAGCAAACACAATATTTTTTACTTAGAAGTCGTAGAGATGTGCTGTAGTTTTGATAGTTTCACTACTCGCCACTAGATGGCGCTACAAGTTTTTTTATTAGAACAGATACGACTGATCATATTAACTGAACTGACTGTTAATATCAACTAGAAAAATAGTATAGAACTATTTCAATTTCAGTCATGGTCACTAAACTTATTTTTGCTTGCGGCGGCTCTGTGTGCCGGGTCACCCCCTGCCCTCTAATCTGGTGATGGCCGGTCCAACAAGTCATACACGTAAATCAGTGCTGCTTGTAGGGACTGGTCGGCCTAGCCACTCTAGTTTCTATTATACTTCAGGTAACTTTTCCCGTTTAGTTCTTTGATTCGCATTTATGATATATATAGGTATATTTTTTCCGTTCCCAACTTTTGGTCTGGATATGGGAAAGAAATGGGCTTAATATACCTACTTTTACTTATTTACCAAATTCTTATCGACATAAATATTATCGTTTCTTAATTTTTACCCGTAAAAGTGTATTTATTGTGTCTTTTTGCACATTACATTATTTTTTGCCTTTTAAATTTTGGATTTGAAAATTTAGTTTTTTGTTATCAAATTCTAGATATTAGAATATTTTCATACCTACTAAATGAGTTTTGAAAATTCCTCATTCATAAATGAAATTATAAATCTCTCCCTCGTCTCATCATCACTCGTGGTAGGACTCTACGTACGCGGGACGACGTATGCGGGAGGCTGTCTGGGTAGGTCCCACAGCTTTGCCAGTTATTCTGCTCCCAAGCAGTAGTGCGCAAGCAATACTGTGTTCCGGTTTAAAAGGCATTATAGCCAGCGAAATTACTGGGCATAAGACACTTAATATCTGATGTCTTGGGGTGATGAGCGCAATGCAGTGAGTGCTACGCAGTGCCTTTTATGGTATTAAAGTTCTGGGTGGCACTGTAATTGTTATGGGCAGACGTGGCGCTTACCATCAGGCGAACGACTTGCTCGACTTATCACTCAATTCCATAAAAAAACCACTTACTAGAATCCTACTTCAGCAGCTACAACCAATGTCTTGGCTAAACCAGCTAAACACTGAGCTTATAATTACTTCAGTTTGAATTCTTTCTGTGTTTAAAACTACGCCTATTGCGCCAGTCGTGTTTATGGCTCTTAACCGTTGTACGTTCTTCATTCTTAGCAAAAAGTCCCTCCCATCACAAAAACAAAGCTTTAATTAAATTAAGCCAACTGACTTGACGACAACAGCTTCTCATTACGACATGTCCAAACATTGAACCAACCGACGTGTCGGCTCCTCTCAACCGATCTAATTCGATTAATTTATTTCATACCACCAATTAATAAATAAGAGAAAAGCGACCGAGCGTTGAAAACGCGAACAAAATACGACTATTTATTATTTTCCTCTTTGTTTCCCTTACAAAACCAAACTTGGGCGGCGTCGACGCCACAAAGCCGGCCATTATTCGATAAAACAATAAGCCAGCTCTATTAAAAAGACATTCAATTATTTTATTTTATTCATATTTTATTTCCGCCACTGAATCTGGACAAAGGTGTTCAATACAGCAGATAGGTCTACAATAGGTTTCGGTTTAGATTTATAGATTCACACCTGTTTAATGGATTTTGTTGTATAGGTAATTATAAAGGATGTCTTTTAACGCTCCACCTGTTTTGGATGGCAGTTTATAATATTATTAGCTCTAATAATTACCTACTAAGTCCTACTAAGTGACATTATTCGATGTAAACAGTACCTACTTTGTTTTTGATTGTTTTTAATTTTTTTCAATCATTCACGACGCATGTTATGAGCACCATTTTTTTAGGAGCGGGTTTTGAAAGATAGTAGCAGTAGCAAAATGTTTTTACCACTAAAAATTAGACTAAACTCTTATTATATCATCACAGTACAGTAAATTAAAAGAAAATATTATTATGCCACAATTTATAAAAAACGTTATTTTATTTTTATTGAATCTTTATTTCAGACAACATTAAAATAAGTGACACATATTATTTACTTATTCTACGGCCCATATAAATATATACCTTAGAACTAAAATACAATAATAAAACAATATGTCTACTTGTACTACTAACTAGGAGTAGCTATTTATGTATTTCAATAGTTTTATATTACATACACATGATGTGACACGTAATTGCGAGGGCGTCGCGTCATCGTTGGTTTTGCAAATAAGCTAGAACTTATTTTTTCCGGGTCACCAACAGCTCGTGCAATGAAGAAAGGCATGGGCGGTACCAACCGCACAAACAGCTGAACTATTCAGGGAATGTTCGAACAATGCGGGTTCCGCCATCTGTCGTTCGCCGATTGAGACATTTTTGCGAAATAACGCTATAATTACGCACTTCCGCATCCGCCGGCGCGTGCGCTGACGTCGCGTCGCCCGCCCACCGCATTTCGGATTTGACGAAACTTAACACCTCGTAGTTGTAAAGTTGTTGCCAAATTGTAGGGCCTTGCAGCTGCTGTTAACAAAGTCATTAGAGCCACAAGAAAACACCATGAAATTATTATACTTTCGATACTATATTAACTTTAACTAAAGTACCTATAGTACCTACATATCTAAAATTTATTTTTGTTATTTGAATTGCAAGCCGATTCGCTTATTCGCAGCAGTCACTACGCGGTAGCAGTCACTATCAAAAATGTTGGCGGGCCAACACAAAACAAGTGATGTGTTATCGTATCGAGTGGTTATCGTTAACTTTTTCGCAATGTAGAAATTACACTGTTCATAACGTCATAAAGTTATTATTTAGTTGTGTCATCATGTCAAGATTACGTCCGCCAGGTTACGGCGTTTTATCTCTGTAAGTCACAAAAATTCAAGGTTCAGAGGCAGGAATTCACATAAATTAATTATGGTCCCGACACCGCATACCTGAGTGATTTATCTGCTTGTTAGAATCGTTAGAATGTCCGCTTTTTGCTCCGACACACGACAGTCATTATGCGAGAGGTGTCACATAGCTACGAAATGATGCTTCAGGATTGTGACCTCTGCTAGCGCCGAAGATAATTTAAAGTAAATATAACATGACCAGCAAAATTAATTAAGTTGAAAAATAAAGTCCTGACTAAAAGGCTTATTTTTTAAGTAATTTGAAAAGCATAGTACCTATACCTATGAACTTGAACCTAGAAGCCACCAAGCCTTCGGACCGAGGTGGATTTTCGGGTTTAAAAGCCTTTATAGTCTCGGCGTACCCTGAACAGTAGGTAAATACTTACTAACCCATTCTTTCCCCCTTATGAGCTGTGCTATGAGTAAGAATCAAAAAGGTATATTCCCAACTCTTCGGTACACTACACCAATATCGTATAAGGAAAACAGTATTTTTTTTTTATTACACAGAAATGCTTTTTTCTTTTCCATGACTTCAGGTATATACGAACCAAATATTCAAATCCATCCCGTAGTTTTTGCTTGATTGAGTAACAAACAGTTATCCATACATATAATATAGGTCACAACTTTGTTACGATAAGCGATACCAGTTCAGGGCCCCAATTCACTATAAGAGCTTGGCGAAATCACGTCGATTCCTTACTTCGAAATCACGTCGATTCCTTCATTAATAAACGACATCTCTATGACGCATTCATATATTCAATATATATGTCGCGTCATAGAGAATACAAATTTCGCAGATGTCGTTTATTAATGAAGGAATCGACGTTTCCTTGAAGCAAGGAATCGCCAAGTTGGCATAGTGAATTAGGGCCCAGAGTCGGTACGAGTCACATATATCTCAATCATCTAACCTAAATTGTTCAAACAATTTTCCAACATCACAGAATTACACATCACACATCACGCATACAACATTGCTTAGTCAAGGAAAAGGGAAAAGTGAATCTCATTATCCATACTTACATATCTACATAGGTACATTCGGGGCAAACGGAATTTGAATGAGGCGAAGACGATGTGAATGACAAAGAGGATGCAAATACAGCTTTGTCGGCGGGAAGATGTCGGCATATTTGCCAATTGATAGGCACGCACGAAACATCTTCATAAGGTATGTTCTCTAAGATATGTATCTACTTAACTTAAACCTAAGCTTCTATAAGTTCAAGGTACTTCTATATAGTTGTTGCTGTAACAATAATATATAGCAGAATGTACCTGACTGACCTGGTTAAGTTTGATGAGCCATCAAGTTTTATCATGTGACCATTTAGCTGAGCTGTTTATCTAACCATTAAATTATTAGACCATTCTAAGTGAAATATTGAAATAGAAGACCCTTCTATTAATATAGATTAATCCGGTATCTATAGCTTTAGATAAGTTAGGTAAGTAGTAAGTTAGTTAAATACCTATAACGCTCCTTAAAAAATTTAGTCATATCCTACCTTACCTGTTTTTAGGACATGATATCTTTCCAACGAAATGCATTGATTACTATTTTGATACTAGCTCTGAAGTCGTGTGTCGAATCGTTATTAAAATCTTTTATTCATCAAAATTACCATCAACAAACGGACAGTCGTCAGTAGCCGATTGCTTTCAAACATCAAACGAGCAAAGAGCAAAATAAAGCTGGAACTAATAAAGTGACGCAATACGAGATTGCTTTAATGCTAACCCCAACGAGGGCATTGAAAGTCCCCTAAGCACCCTTAAATGACAGAGCTGAGTTTTCATTTTAGTCAATAGATGCGCTAATTTGCATCGTCTTTGTGCGAACTGCGAATGTCAGCTATGTACCTACCCTTGCAAATTGACGAGGGAAAGTTGATCAAACATTATTTCGTATATATTTGAGCTTGCCTCTAATGAAACTTGAATATTTGAATAGATTATTCAAAAGATTTGGAAAGGAAAATGAGCTTTATCTTTTCGCCATATTTGTTCCATTTTAGGCCCACATAATGTAGTTGTAACGTAATGTAGTGTGAAACGTGGCTATTAATTAATCAGACGGCATGTCCAATGGAAAGTGATCGCTGTTGCCTATGGGTCTGCAACATCCGAGGCATAGTCGAACTGTTGCTGACCCTGCGAATTGGCGAGACGACTTTTTTGGTTTTCATCATCATCATCCGCCTGTCACAGTGCACTTTTTTATGATACTGACTGATGAGTAAATCGGTGCACGGCTGCACATAGGCTTCTCCAACTGCACGCTACTGATTTCTTTGGTTTAAGATTTCCAATGTTGTTAATTCTAGTTGAGGGACATAAAAAGCACGCCTCAAAGTTCGCTGATGTAAAACTCCAGTGCAAGCGTCAATCCAACGCCCCTCACCTTTATCGTCGTCTCGCCTCTCTTTATTAACCAGTGTTTGATCTCGCGGGGAAATAGATAAATTGTTTGTTTTCCTTCTGACGGAATGCGAGGGAGCGTTTTTATTTTGTTAAACAGACCCCTTTGTGTTCCCTCTTTGTGGTGCTCTCAAAAACAGTATGAGGAAAAGTATGAACTTTGTAAACCTATGAACGGTTAGCATACGCATTATAAGATCAGAAACTGTAAAACATCTGTACCTACCCAGTGTGAAAACAGTAAACACTATAAGCAAATGACAATGGAAATCGAACCATGCTAAAGCCCCTGTAGGTATATAGGTATTGGAAGGCAGGAAGAAAATATGGAAAGAAGGCAAGGGAGGAATTAAGAAAGTAGATAAAGCAAAGAAGAACGGATAGTGTACAAGCTAAAGTCGTAAATTGTAGGATTTTCATTCATAAATCGACTTTTATGATTTTTGTTTTTTGTTTACGTGCACTTTGTGTTTTTAATTTCCTTTTGAGGTACGGAACACGAACAATCAAAAGTAAAACATAAGTGTGCTTTATTTGATTTGATTATAGATTGAAGTTTTCACTACGGTTTAGACTTACATTCAAACAAATAAATAGGTACACGCATTGACTACACATTCTTCTCCGAGAGTCAGACTGATGACATCGGAAGCAGCAAATCCATCAAAACACATTTCCTCGCCCAGTTAACGTCATCATTTGAGCAGAACATTAAAAGCGAGCAAGTAAAGGGTTGTTTTCATTTCCGTGATTAGTGTGTCATTCGGAGCAGATTTATCGTCTCCGAGAAAGCGAGAGTCGAATGGCAGAGAGCGTCAAATATCCTCGGAATGAAATGGCAGAGAGCGTCAAATATCTTCGGAATTAAATGGCGGAATGGCGGATGTCGGATGTGCTACTGTGACAAAGTACGCCACTAAATTAAAACGTTTTAACTTGACAGACAGTGTCACGGTTATGTTGAATACGTTTTAACGGAGATTTGCCCTTCGGTGAACAGGGAATTATGTAGAATCTCTCTTCTCTACATTATTGTAAAACCACGGTCGCGAAATATCATCAGATAAATCGGTACAATTTGAACTACGTATTCAGGATGTAATTTTTTTTAAATATGCCGCTTTTTAGAATTTATTTCTAAAAGTTGGTATTGTTGCGAAGTATTTCAATCTGCATCAGTATTTCCATGAACCTGATTCTACCCCAAAAGTAGACCTTGTACTTTAAAAACTGAAAAGTCATAATTATAGTGACTCTACACCTTTCTGTTCGTGCATTTGTTAAGAAAATAAAAAAATATAGCTTCTGTCTTATGACGGTCGTTGACAGTTCTAATAATCGTATCGCCATGGAATCGCTTCTGTCGCTTCCTAACAAAAATACAACAAACACTTTTTTATATATAATTAAAACCGAAAAAGGCATAGCAAAGAAAGCAACATAAATATTTTCAGAAAAGTAGTTTTTGCTACATAACCTTTTTTTCTGCAAAACATTTTGGAAATAAACTTTAGAGCATCGCTGATAAAGTTTCCCCCTTCATTTTAGTTTATTTCGCGTTAGCTAAAGTTACCGTTTTTGTATACTGACGTTTCCTTTCTCATGTTGAAGTATGGCAGATTAATGTGTGTTCGAAGAAGTCGATATTACTTCTGAAGCGGTCCTGCACTCCGTGATTTAGTGCGACCGAGGAGAGCTGTTAAAAAGTTGTAAACTGCCTGTGTTTCCGCCGGTTTGCGAAGTTTGCAACAATGTTAGACCTGGTTAAGGACTAGGGAAGAATACTGGTTATGGTTGGTGGTTGGTGTAGACTTGATATGGTTGGTACGGTTTCTCCTACGTTGGTAATTTTCCGTTATCGTCCGTTGGTTATTTTTTTTAACTATCTTATGTCCTATTCCACGATCTAAAGTATACCTATTATTACCTATACCTACTTACAAATCTCATCATTGATCCGTATTCCAGTAGTGTTTACGTGATTGAGTAACATGCATCCGTCCGTACTCACAAAATTTCGCATTCATAAAATTATTAGTAGTAGTAGTTAACATTAGTAGATTTTTTTATCGAACTAAGTGATGAGACGAGCAAGTCGTTCGCCAACGGTAAAAGGTAATCGCCAAAAGGTAATCGCCACGCTTGTCCATAACAATTGCAGTGTCACCTAGTAGGTATTGCAGTAATATAAAAATTACATAATTACATATTACCTATATAGATATACAAATGGTTAGAGCCGCGTTCTGTTCTTGTAATAATTAATTTTTAGAAAAAAACAAAAACCGACTTCAATGTATCTTTGAAGTCCAAGGTCACATATCGATGAAATTTATATGGGACCACTTCGTAGCTATACTGAACCCGACGCAAAAAGAATTTTTCAAATCGGTTCATAAATGACGGAGTTCTGAGGTAACAAACATAAAAAAAAAAATACAATCGAACAGAGAACCTCCTCCTTGTTTGAAGTCGGTTAATTAGTAGGTAACACTAATATACTTAGGTCAGGGTAAGTAATAGTTAGTGTTTTTTGGTACAGGACGTGTGCCTAGTATACTTGTAGGCTGGTGTTCCAAGAAAAAATACAACGATTTCAAATAGAGGCGTATCATCATTTTCACACAAGTTACAAAATGTAAGCTCTCACACCACACTCATCTCATCATATTCAATATAATTAATTTTTAGAAAAAAACAAAAACCGACTTCAATATATCTTCGAAGTCCAAGGTCACATATCGATGAAATTTATATGGGACCACTTCGTAGCTATATTGAACCCGACGCAAAAATAATTTTTTAAATCGGTTCATAAATGACGGAGTTCTGAGGTAACAAATATTAAAAAAAAAAACAATCGAACATAGAACCTCCTCCTTTTTTGAAGTCGGTTAACAAAATACACTTATTTTGTATATTATTCAGAGTAGGTATAGCTTCTCACTGGCCTTGATAGCAACCTAATACATAATAGAGGCAAGTAGCAGCCTTGATAACAGCGAAGATTTTGGATGCTCAAAATCCAAAGATACTCGTAATAAAATAAGTACGATGCTAAAACTAAAAACTAAATCGTTTAATAAACCTAATGATTTAACGCAAAAACACTACTTACAACAAAAAGTCGGCCTAAATTAGCCACTAACATCCACATTCGGTTCTCGGAAGGTGTCCCCAGTCTCCACGGCACACGTGCTGCGGCGTCTTTGTCTCGTCCGAGATGACGCGATTTATGACCTATTATTTATCACAACTTGTTAATTAGTCCACTTGTGATGATACTTGGGCCTCTCTAGATTTTACAGGATTGTTCGAAGGCAGGATGTCATATTTTTTATTAAGATTATTTGACTTGATATCGGCTTGTTAAAAGTAATTTAATAAACAAATTTTATTGTTGTAACTGTAATAATACTTTTGGTTGAAAGAATTACTTCCAGATTTTGCAACTCACTTCGCTGATACGCTACGCTGATAATCAGTGCTGCTACACCTTTCCGATTTCCTAAATAAAATAGATACTTACGATTAAATAATATCTACTATATCTAATACATATACATATACATATACATATACATACATATACATATACATACATATACATATACATAATATATCTAAGACATAAAAAATTACCTTTATTTTTATTAAACAGAAATTAGAAACGTATGTAGCGTATGTATTTGTGTACCTAAGATACGTTTTAAAAATTACATAAAAATCGATTCACAAATAAAGGATTTATGGAACGATGCTAGAAAAAGAGCAAATAAAAGAGTAAGTAGTTTCTAAATGTTTAAACATTCTTAATTTATTTCCTACGATGTATGTACTTACTCCTACGATATTAGGTATTTGTACTTAGGTATATTTAGAGATAAATTCTAAGACCAACAAAAACAGGATAACCTGCAATATTGTTTTCAAAGTTGGTGGTATAAGAAACGGGGCATGAAATGTATTCGTTTGAAGTTCGCCATCTTTCTCATCTTTAGTCGTTGGGGAGCATAGTAAAGTAGTTGAGTATCCTTCGCCACATAAACTGAGAGCTCAAAGGGCTAGGACATATGGTAGGTGTAGTTTGTACAAAAGTACACTTACGTAGTGTGTAACAGCGTACAATAACAATGAACCCAATTTTGCAAATCCTACATTCTCGAATTTTGTTTCATCCTAAATTTTGTTAAAATTGTGAACAAAATGTGTGTTTTAGAACTGATGTTCAGTAGAGTTGGTAATTGGTTAGAGTTGGTAAGGTATAGGTACTTGAATGAATGCTCTACATAGGTAGGTATTATACAACTTAATTTTGATACGAGTACATCTGAGTTTTAATAGTTATTTTTGTGGTGTTATTCTCGCAGTAGGTACCTACCTAGGTTTAGACTGAGTAAAACAAATAAGTCCTACATGGGCAATTGCGCACGTTTTTACAATAAAATTCCGAAATGTATAACGGAGCTCACAGAAAGTTGATTCAAATTGCGTGTGAAAAATATTCTAATGAAAAAGCATACTATACAGTTAGTAATTAGGTATATAGTAGACAAAGATGCATGGAACATTCCGCTTCTGCCAAGTAGCCAACTGGCACATAAGAAATATAATATTGTCAAAAACAAACATAAATATTTGTAACAAAAGTTCTAAAAAAATGCCCCTCAGTTTCTTGACGTATATTTTGAGTAGTTCTTTTTCCGATACGTGGCGTCGCGTTACTTTGGCGAAAAAATATATTTAAATCGGTATCGGTGATACAGTGTAAGAGTGTGCGTATATCGGCAATAAAAGCTTCATTAGGTGATACCTCGATATTAGTGTTTTCGGTGTATATGCCCACGGACTCGGCCGAGAACCTTACCGAGTTTACTGAGTGCCTCGGCGAGATCGCAGCTATAGTAGAGGAATGCAATGTAGACTCTGTGTTTATGCTAGGAGACTATAATGCGCACCCTGGTGAGCGGTTTGGGGTTGAACTTGTGGATTTTTGTGCTGAGCAAAAGTGGCGATGTGCGGATATTGAAATACTGGGACCTTCTTCGGACTCATACACGTATGTAAGTGATGTTTATGGCTCTCGGAGTTGGTTAGATCATTGTGTGGTATCTGACGCAGCGTGGAGTACAGTGATCGAAGTTAAGATACTACACAATGTGTATTGGTCTGACCATTTCCCCTTAGAAATAACATGCAATTTAAATGTACTTAGAAAAAAATGCAGTAACTTTAGTGGTCAATGTAATAAGATTGTCTGGGGTGAAAGAGACGCTCATCATATAGATCTGTATACAAAAACTTGTAATAATAGATTAAGGGAAGTTGACTTTCCTAGCGAATTTAGGGAATGTAGTGATAAGTTATGTACTGACGTCGAACATAAGTCAATTATTAATAAAATGTATTGTGACATTGTAGATATATTACAAGAAGCGGCATGTTCTAGCTATTGTAGTACAGTACAAAAGAAAAGTAAATGTGTAATAGGGTGGAACAAACATATCAGACAAGTGCACTTGGAGGCTCGACTAGCGTTTCAAAACTGGGTGTTGTATGGAAAACCGAAAATGGGTCATGTGTACACTACCATGCGGGATACTAGAAAGTCTTTCAAAAGTAAACTTAAATGGTGCCAGGACAATAGACAACAATTAAAAATGGATATTTTAGCAACTCATCACAATAACAAAGACTTTTCAAAGTTTTGGAAACACACAAACAAATTGAATAGCAAGCCGAGCCTTCCGGCGAGTATAGAGGGCGTTAGTGGGTCTGCATCAATTGCCAATCTTTTTAAAGATCATTTTGTCATCAAGTCCCCTTTAGTACCGTCGCAGGAGTTACCACTGGCGCGGCAACCAACCACGGAGGCGCTTGTAATGGTTACAGGGAGGGAGGTGGCGGCGGTGTTGAAAAACATGAAACGTGGTAAATCACCTGGATACGATTCCCTCAGTATCGAGCACCTGCAACATGCAGGGGTTCACATGCCCGGGGTGCTAGCCATGTTTTTCAACTTATGCATTTCCCACACCTATCTGCCTGAAAGCCTAATGCAGACTGTGGTAGTGCCTATAATAAAAAACCGGACTGGAGACGCTTCCGACATAAATAACTATAGACCCATATCGTTGGCTACGATCATAGCTAAAGTGTGGGACAGTGTGCTTGACAAACAGCTTAACAAACACCTAGTTCTTCACGACGCTCAGTTCGGTTTCAGACCGGGTCTTTCTACTGAGACTGCTGTTCTTTGTCTCAAACACACTGTCCGATACTACACGGACAGGAAAACGCCCGTCTACGCTTGCTTTCTTGACCTTTCGAAAGCCTTCGATTTGGTGTCTTATGGTGCTTTGTGGAAGAAGCTTTATGAGGACACTGCATTGCCTGGTGAGCTGATTGAATTGTTTAAGTACTGGTACGGCCATCAGAACAATGTAGTGAGGTGGGCAGGCTCGCTATCCGAACCGTATGGACTGGAATGTGGGGTGAGGCAGGGGGGGTTGACCTCGCCCAGGCTCTTCAGTTTATACGTTGATCGGCTGATTCGTGAGCTCAGTGGCACCATGGTAGGCTGCTCTGTGGATGGAACGATTGTCAATAACATAAGCTACGCAGATGACATGGTGCTACTGGCCCCATCAATCAGAGCCCTGAGGAAGCTTTTGTTGGTGTGTGAGCGATACGCGGAGGCCCATGGCCTTCGGTATAATGCTAAAAAGAGCGAATGTCTAGTTTTCAAGGCAGGAACTAAATGCTATCCCGAAATACCTACAGTCACACTCGGAGGGACCACCCTGAAATGGGTGACAAATTTTAAATACCTAGGGCATTGGGTCACCGCGTCGCAGTCTGACAATGTTGATATTGAGAGGGAACGTAGGGCGCTGGCAGTCAGGAGCAATATGTTAATCCGAAGGTTTGCAAAGTGTTCTAAAACGGTTAAGATCACGTTATTTCGGGCATACTGCCAATCTTTTTATACTTGCAGCCTTTGGATCGACTACACTCTAAGGGCTTACAGCGCCCTCCGGGTCCAATACAACAATGCATTCAGGGCGTTACTGGGGCTGCCACGACACTGCAGCGCATCAGGTATGTTCGCAGACGCGCATGTCGATGACTTCTACGGCATTATGCGGAAGAGAGTCGCCTCCCTGATGCGGCGGGTGCGTGGTAGTGCCAATAGCCTCCTGGTCACTGTGGCAGAAAGGGCGGATGGTCCGATACTCAGTCACTGGACTAAGATGCAGGTTAGGGCATCAAATGCAAATAAAAAATGAAAGTGAATGTGACATTTATTGAGTGAATTGTTATTTTATTGGTTGAATATTTAATTTGATTATTATTATTGAATGATTTGTTATTGACATTATTATTATTATTTTATGAATTATTAATCAAATTATTTATTGAATTATTTGTTTTAGTATTATTGAATTGACTAAATGACATAATTTTATTTTACATGAACTTTAATGAGACAATTACTAACATAGCCCGTAAGTTCATACTAACAAAATGGATTGTAAATATCTGAAAATTAATAAATGAATTGAATTGAATTGAATTGAATTGAATTGAATTGAATTGAATTGAATTGAATTGATACGGTGGTAGAGTCGTTGTAATAATTGACTAATAAGTGCGTCTGTGATGCGAAAACTGAATAAAGAACTTTTGAACTTGAACTTGCAGGGTACTAATATTTCGATTTCAAAGAATATTTTGCTTGTTATATAAAGTACCTAGGCGGCAAAAAATGAAAACCTCCTACATTTGACAAAAATGTCTACAACTTTTATTGAGTACCCGAAATTGTGAGAAAATTTTCCGTCTACCAAACTCTGTCTGGGGAGCAAAAACGAGTGGAATATAAAACATTAAGGGAGCTTTTAAACGACGCTGTGCGATATCGCACGATCATAGTTAGCTCTTAATGACCACACACAAAGCTAGACTCTGAGCTCATTTCCACAAACAATTTCATGCATGTTGCCTATCAGCAACGCATCCGAGAAAAAAAAACACAGCGTAGGCAAAAAGATGCTTTTATGCTAGCTTAGGTATAAACAACATAAAGAGTTTTTCCTGACGTATGACAAACACATCGTAATTTTCAAATAACTAAGCTTTGATTTTTAAATACTTTTCGTGCAGAATAAAATCCACTAATATCTAGATATTTTGTATCGCCTCATCTGAGTGCGCCCTTAGATTTAGCACCCTCATCTCTCCCGCTCAATCAGCTTACGAATAATTCGGTTAGGGACGATAAATCTGTGTTTAGTAGGGACTTAATTTGATCACTGGAGGACTGTACCATAACAGCCAGATTATATGATTACAGAGGTCACCTTATCCGTGATTAATTGTGTAATCTAAGGTTTAATCAGATGTGAACGGCAGTGAATTCAATTATGGTTCTCTCATCTCTGTTATCTTATGGTGTTATCGATTGATGAACTTGTGTTTGGCGTGAGAAGAAATTTTGTGATTTTCGGAGTAGGATCTTTTAAGGAAAATTAATAATGGTATTGAAAAGGCAGCTCTATGTATTGTTTGATGCCAGATAATATTTGAGAGACAAAGAACTGAAAAATACTACGCCCAGAAACTTTCTCTTATTTCTAAAGCAATAAGCAATAGAATCGATAACGCTTCGTGACATCGGGAGCCACTGCCACCACAATTAATAAATCGTTGATTAAAGTAGGTACAGTTTCTGTGGTGTAGTGATTGAGAAGGTTGGATCCTAACACGGAAAACCGAATGCTGGAAGTGGCTGGAACCTAATCCAGGGTACATTAATAATATATCAAAAATGGTATAAGTTACCTACATATATCTTAATTGGTTAGAAGTTATGGAACCATGGTCCTCTTATAGTTTCTGGTACCCTATAAATATATAAACTGGAAATCTTATTTAGGGATTAGGATATAGATCCTGAGGTTAGGTTATAGGTTTGGTGTGTGATCGTTAGTCATTTTATAATAGTTTATATTTTATTCATAAACTATCTATCCTATCAAACTTAAAAACTTCTATAACTTATTTCCTTGCCGAGCGGCAAGCTGTGAAGCAATAGAGCCATCAACAACGCGTCGTCGTGACAACTATCGAGGGCCACCGCCACCGCCATTAATAAACCGTTGATTAAGCTAGCCTGATGGAGCCGGCAGATGAGCTCGGTTTTTACGGCACGAGCGCGCCCACCCGCAGAGACGAGCTCCCCTCATTATTTGCGGTTTCAATTCGCTTTTTACGAACGTCGCCCTCTTTGCGGCACTTCGCTATTGCTAGATCAGAGGATCTTAATTAACGGTTTGGAGTTATGGCAAAGTCGCCTCTTTTCCATTCCTGTAGAGTAGAAATTAGATTGTTGTTTTCATGCAAATGTTTGACTATTTTGCACGTGTAATGTAATAAAAAAATATTTGTGAATGCGATGATTAAATAGTTGTCGTAGACAGTATCTTTGTGTGATAGTGCTTCCTATCCGGCTTTGCAATTGCTTTGCTTTCGGTATGGTACTTGATTGTGATTAATTTTTGGCGCATATTTCCCTATTTTCGTTACAGGTTCCGACACGCTTTAGTTAGATAATAATGTATCTAATATTGTATATTGGGAAGTTCGTGTTTACTTACGCTCTTTAATACAATTCCTATCAAAAGATGATTCATACAATGTAACTATATTGTCATTTGTATTTGATGTCACCAAAACTTTTAATGACGAGTATAATTCTTTACTATCAGCATACCTATAGTAATTATAGATTCCCATACATTTGCTATCAGTGATAGGGTTAGCACGAATCATTAGGGAATAAATAATTGGATAGGAATTTGCAAAGATGTTCACAGTTTTTAGATACGAGACTTTACGATATATATATATATATATATCGTAAAGTCTCGTATCTATATATATATATATATATATATATATATTATAATGTATTGGTATCTATATTGTAGTAGGTATTGAAAGAAAATTACCTACCCATCCCAACTTGACTACGTGTCTTAAAATGTGGTATTTGCTTTGTCTCAATTTTAAGTTCCTCTTTTAAGGGCTGTTTCACTAATCCATCAGTAATCACTTAATTGATATGTTACGGTTAATATGTCTTTAGGTAATTTATCTATGTTTATCATATCATGGCACTATTAATAGGTGTTGAAAAGCAACATTTTACTTATTGTACAGTTTATAGAGGCTAATGGAAAGTTGTTGATAAGTTTATGAAAGAGCCCCTAAACCTTTTGAGCGCCGCGCTATAAAAGCAAAAGTGACCCCCCACGTTGAGCTATGCAATTTTTATACGTTTAGCCAACGTACGTAAGCCGACCTCGGTCGGCTTGAGCCGACTAAAAGGTGGAGAACACTTTTTCGTTTGTCGAGTATAGCCGACTTTGGCGGTCAAAGGGTGAATCTCTGCAAAATGTAGAGAAAGATATAATAATATACAACGTGTTAATGAAATTACGCGAAACCTGAAAATAGTTTGATCAGAATCAAACAATATCACTATTTATTTTATTTCCATAGGTTTTTTTTTTCGATAAATTACATTTTCATGTCGCTTTGTCTAAATTTTCTCATGGCTCGCAAAGCGAATATTTGACTTTTCTTACAACAATATACACAGGCACCTTTCAGTGAAACGTATGACGTGAGATTTATATTTGCAGAGTCAAAAACATTTAGAATTTCATAGGAATACAAAAACCCTAATATCTTTTGCAATATTTTAGGAAAATAAATTATTTTTATATTATCATTTTACAACATTATAAATTCAATTGCGGTGTCTCAGGTTTTGCGTTACTTCATTAACACGTTGTATATGTTCATTGTAACCTATCGTGATACATTTCTTTGTTGCAATCAAGGGGAAGTAATAAGACCAACGTCCACTCGGAAAAAATATATTTAAATTTTTATAAAATCAATTTCAGGCATTTTTAATTCGCACAATTTTGTACAATATACATCGTAATATTTTCTAAGTTTACATATACATAGGTACATAATGTCTTTAAGTTAAGCTGCTAGTTGATTTGATACATATAGATGTTTTGACAATGGTTTGTTGTTTGAATTTGTTTTATAGGACATAATATTTATACATAATATGTAGGTAGTATATCGGCAATTTAACATTCTGTAAATAATACCTAACCTTGTATACTCGTATATTAAAAATTTACAGGTATCTCAAGAAAATAGTATGTATAGTAACAAATGGTCATATTTAAAGCTGCATTGAGAGTTTTTCTTTGCGGTAAACAAATTAATTTTACATTTTTTCGCTTTTTTGGAATAATTTTATGTTCGAAGTATTTTCAGTCCTCAATAAAATTGCATTACAATGTACAATTATCTAAAATGTCTTTAGAATGGATTTAGATGGTTATTTTTCTATAAAAACATCTAGTAACGTGTCTTTTTATTGGTAGGTATCATAAATTTATAAAGATGGTGATTTATATAATAAAATCAAAAAATCTTAATATGAGATCTAATAAAAGAATCCTGAAGCATCACCACTGAAAAAACTATTGGATAATCCATATTACATTTAATATTACATCAAAAATGCATTTATCTATGTAGTATCCTAGCATTTTAAAATGTATACCTTGTATTATTATTTTATTTTACATTGATAATTACTATATAGTAGTTGTTATATGAAAAAATAAATCTTACTTCTTCTCAATAAACGATGAGGTATTCGTTAGAAATAAATAATTAAAACTGCAATTTTGGACTAAAGAGTGATTCTACTTAACCTAGTTAACATACAATTTCTATTAATTATAATAATATGAGATAATTATTTTTAATAATATCTATACTGTACAACACTTTAAGTCTCACATAAAATACGTACACATGGGTGCGCTCAGCACCTCAATGTCTATAATTTCATTAATTACAGGTCCAGGTTTATTATACATCGTATTGATATGTGGTATGTACAAGAGCGTGCGGCGGCGCGGCGCGGCGTGGCGCGGCGGCGGCGTGGCGCGACGTGGCGCGGCGTGGCGTGGCGCGGCGCGGGTATCACAGGAGCGGAGGCATGTGGTGCGGCACGGCGCCGGCGAGCGCCGCGCGCCCCCGTCACACCAGCGCACTCGGCTTCACGTCGAGCGGGTGGTCGGGCGAGCGGCCGCCCGCGCCGCCCTCACCCTGGCTGTTCTCCTCCGAGTCCGAGCACGAGTCAGAGCTGCCCTTCTTGCCGCCGTTGTGCGTCTTTACGTGCTTGGCGAGGTGATCTGACCGCATAAAGCGCTTATTACACACCGGACACGCGAACCTTTTCTCGCCGGTGTGCGTGCGGAGGTGTCGTTGGAGTTCATCGGAGCGCGTGAAACGTTTGCCGCAGAACAACCAATTGCACACGAAAGGCCGTTCGCCGGTGTGCCAGCGGAGATGTGCTTTTAGATGTGAAGTTTTTCCGTAGACTTTGCCGCAACCGGGTATGTGACAGCTGTGTATGTTCTTCTTTCTGAGATGTGCTCCGGCTGGGCCGAGTCTTTCTGCTTCTTGGCAGTTGGGGCAGTCACAGGTCGCCCGGCCGGCGTACCGACGTTGCGACCGGGGTGAAGGCGCTTGCGCGGGTGGTGCCGGCGAACCGGGCCCGTGCAATCCAAATGAGCCTTGTGATGGCAACACCGACTTGTATGCATCTTGCAAGAGGTGTGGCGCGGGCGGTAGTAAATGTGCTCCGCCCGATAGTGAATGTGTGAGTTGAGAGTAATCTTGGCCGGCGTAGTTCGCCATCTGTCCGCCGACGTCCAGCCAGCCGCTGTGAACATCCCACCAGGTGCCTCCAACTGCGCCGACACCGCTCATCTCGGCGGCTTTCAGGGCTCCGCTTCCACCGCCGCTTCCGACGTTGAAGGGCCACGATTCGTAGGGGTGTCGAGAGTACATCGAGCCGAGACTTGCGCTGGATTCGCTTTTGCCTAAGAGTTGATCGCCCGATGAAGGAAAATAGATATCGTTGCCGTAGGAGGGCGCCGCGGCGCAGGAGGTGGGCGCGCGGCCGTACGGCGAGCAGGCGGGCGGCTGCGAGCGCGGCGCGGGGTTGGGCCCGGGCGGCGAGTGCGCGCCGGGGCTCTTCTTCCAGGGATGGAAGCCCTTTCCGACGGCGGCGTCGGCCAGCGGTGGCGGTGACTTGCTCGACAGCTTGTTGCACTGCGCCGCGAGCATCGCCAGGGGCGTGCCGCGTAAGCTCGGGTGTTCCTGGAAAGACAGAGAATGAATAGTTAATTATTTGAAATGGAAAAAACGACGATAACTCTTTATTCGAGTTTAATTATCAGGCCGTGTTTCTACCGTGAGAATCGTCCTGAGACGTCAAAACAGATTTATGGGCTAATTTATATGTGAACTAATGCGGCGGTGTTCCGTGCCCGGAGCGTTAGGATCGGGTATAAATAAATTATGAGCAGTTTATAGGTGGCTTATTTACAATTAGCGGCGCGGTGACAGCTCCCGGCTGCTACCGCCGCAGCGCCCGGCGGGGCCGCCGGCCTCCAGACGACGTTATTAATAAGATTTGTACGGTCTACAGTGGTCATCGTAAAACATACAGAAATCTTCTAGGTATCTACATATATCTAAATGTTAATTAGTCTAATAAAACAAGATTTATAAATATTTTCCAGATAAAGTTATGACATCATTATTGCTATCTAGTTTTCCACCCACTGGCACTGTTTTGTTTTATTTTTATTATCATGTTATTTATTTTCTTTCTTAAATTTAAGTTTTTTACAGTATTTCTATAAAAGTATATACAAAAATGTTATAAAAACCTAAACCTAGAGTGCCGCCGGCAGCGGGGCAGGGCCCAAACTACCGGTGGTTAGGGCTGCAGAGTGAGGAACCTCCTGACAATACGTGCCGTGTCAAGGAGTACTGCCTTCTGCATCTGACCCTTAATCCAACCGTCTAGCGAGAGCATCTTGAGATGTTGGTCGAGGCTCTTTGCTATTAGGTTCACCGATACAACTATCGGGACAATGATCGTCGAGTCAACATTTCACATGGCGGATTCCTCGTGGGCCAAGTCAAGGTACTTTATTATTATTATTATTATGGTCATTATCACTTGAAGGCTACGTATTGAACCCACATGCTGAGTAGGTATATAATTTCTAATGTCAAAGTGTTTTTATAAAGCTGCAACTCACTGAAGATCAGCCTTCTCGTCTTAGTTAAAGGAATACTAGATATATAGACACACTCTATTGTTAAACAATTTAAAGATAGGTGCATGAAAAACAAGTACATTTCCCAGTAATCAGCATAACAGTAGGCGGTAGAATACGGCAGATTAAATTATAATAATATAATATAAACATAACTTTTATTCCTATACTAGCTCTTGCCCGCGACATCGTGCGCGTAGAATTTAGTTATTTCGCGATCCCTGAACCTTCTGCTAAATTCGGATTAAAAATGTTTATATCCTATGTTCTTCTTCGGGCTATAGGCCATCTCTGTGCCAAATTTTATCGAGATTGGTTAAGCCGTTTAGTCGTACTTAAAACGTAACAAACAGAAATAAATACTTTCGCATTTAAAATATTAGTGTTGATTTCTCATTAGCTCATTACATAACAATAAAAGGTAAAACACGTTTATGGATCCATAATCCGTTCCCAGTTGTTCACTTCGCCCCAAATAAAGGTAAGTGCACAAGAACATCCGGCCGGATACTCACCCCGGCGCGGCGCGAGCACAATGGCCCGGTAAAAAACGGTGAAAAAGTTCTATTGTACGCAATAATGTAATCCGGGGATCACGCACGGGGGTTAGAGGGGTGCGGGGTGCAGCCACGCCCCTTTTATTGTGATTGGCGCAGCTGTTGCTGTTGCTGCAGTGTGCGCCAGCCCTTACGGGTGCTCGTGTAGAGCTGGTGGTTTTAGGGAAAAGGGAAACGTAAAGCTTATTTCATGTCTCGAATATGTGTATGTAAATGTACTATAAAGTCTAGTTTCAAATGTAGGTAAGTAGGTAGATAAAACACACGTCGATATAGGTAGGTACTCGTTCGAGAAGCTGACGTATTCTTAATTTTTTATTTGTGTTGAAACGACGAAAGAGGTATCTTGATTTTTAACCATAACTTTTAATCACTGTTTTACAACTTCCTTAAGTTTCATTTTAAGACTATTGAGACAATTGAAGATAAACATAATAACTGCGCATAGGCTGTTATTAATTCCTGCCAGAAGTGGTAGATGTGGGCCAACGACAGACACCGACTCTAGCAAATAGAAATAATGGGGCGGGCCCAGCACTATCGCCAACAGATCTCCAGCCCAGTTGTAAATATGGCTGCTCTCTCTATTAACCAACGACAATTACAATTACCATAAAAAAATAATAAAGAACAGCCAAATTGCCGCGCCGCGCCGCGCCGCGCCGGCACTTATGTCGCCCGCGTATGAACCGCCACAGACATTACTAACAATTATTATTTGCTCTAAATTATAGAATTGCGTTAGTTGTCTTTATGCTGAATGCTTTTCATTCCACATAATGGTTTCTTCTATTTTTACTGACGGCACTTACTTACATTTCTACCAATGCTACGAACCATGACGAAGAGGCCGGTTTTATGATAGTTTAAAATCGTATGGGAAGAGAATAACAATAAAATTGATCTCATAATATGTCACATTGACAAAAGAATCATAAAATCGACACGTCCGCATCAAAAGCTATTTGGGAGCAATTTAGAGATAATAGGAATTAGGCGATGAGAGTGGACGGGACGTGGACGGCAAGCGACCGTCTGCGCGGCTGAAGTCATAATTACCCTAGGCATTATGCTCCATTTGGGCTCGCCGAGAAGCCGAAACAGAGTGATATCGCCCTCGTAATTGGTCGTCAAGTCAGAACTGGCCGCCAGCTCCGCGAGATTGGATCAACGGAGATGACTCCGAGCCGACTCACCGGCGCCACGGCTACATTATACAATGTTGATGGCCTTTTCCTTGTCAAAAATGACGGAGATCTTTTGTTGTAAAAAATACGAGAGAATAAAATGAGATTACCTAATGTGGGCACGAAATTGTAATATCACAGCCTCGCGAGTTCAGGTAGACGCGGCTCGGCTTCACGGAATCGGATTTGCGGTAAGCAAATATACGTTGAAGTGTTTATAGCAACAATGTAGAAATTGGCTTTGTCCTCGACAAATAAAATTACTATAATTATGAATGTCCTTGCTAACTACTTTTATTCATCGTTCTGTAATAAATTATAATGTATCTGCTTAATTGAAGAATCGCAAATCGAAAGACAACTACGAGAACAAGTTTGATGCAAGTTGACATACTTTTCTCCAATCATGCGTACAGTTAGTAATAATTTATTCGAAAATAATTATATATGAGGCGTAATTAAATTAAAAAGAGATGCAATAAATCTGGTATCAGATGTTGAGAAGACATCTCAACGACAAGTTAAAATATCACGTAGAAACCTATCCACCTACCCAGTCGGTCGGCAAAGTGACTCCGCAGATTGGGTAATTTAAAATTATCTACCAAAATGATGATGAACCAAAATGAATATTCAAGCGAAACACTTATACCCCGACGTGTTATTAAGATGATCGTGAACTTGTTACCGACGAAATTGTATTTCATAAAATTCATAACTATACTTATGAGCTAATATTTTTTCGACAACACGTTATTGAAAATGATGAGGCTAATCTTCGTTTATGGATAGAATGGATATTATAACGGGGTATTCATTGGAAAGAAACGTATACCTATGCACGGGACAAGAAATGTATGTCTGCAGTTTCTATCTAGTTAATAGAATTTATGTAATAAGTAGCCCATTTTGTCGGTATGGTGTTGGAACTTTTTCAAGCGCGACTGCAGTAACGCAGTGCGGTAATGGTATCTTGAAACTTCAAGTAGGTACATAATTCTGGAGTAATAAATTCCTATACGCATGGTATTAGCAAAGAGTACTATTACATAATAGTTACAAAATTGTTTTACATACTTTGATATATTTTAAACTGTCAGGAACCTAGCTGATAAATAAACAATAAAAACATAAAATCGTAAGTTCTTTTTTCAATGGATTGCCTTTATTACTAACAACAATTCTACACTCTACTTACTAAAACTAAACTAACTACTTACAAGGAGAAGCAATTGGACAACATTGACAATTAAAGGCCTATAGATAGCCCAAACTTGCCCCGTTGGATTGCAATACTGATATTGAGCTTAATAAATGCCAGCATTTTGGTCACGCATCGTATCGACCAAGCGTTCTGACAGACTTGAAAATACGATGAGCTCCCGGTCCCCACGGACCCAAAGTCTCCACACCAAAGGGGTCAAATATGCAACCACTGCCGAGGTTAGAATATTTGCGCAACAAAAAAAAAAATATATATATATAAAATGAAAGATTGTCGCAATTTTGAATGCATTTTATTATTTCGCATGTTTATTACAACTTCAAAGCCAATATTACCAGCAAATTAAGCCGGGACCAAATTGCCAATGGATAATTGCACAATTAGGGAATTATCGAGTTAATTCCGAGCGAAACAGTACGCGCTCGCGTTTCGTTATCGGACCACCACTCTGCCACCCTCCCGTCCTCGTGTCTCCATTCTAATGCTAACTAATACTAACTCTACAATTTATTAGTCATAGTTTTTATCGCAATATGAGGACACTGTTTACATTTTGAAATGATTTTAAGATTAAATTTTGTTTTATCAAACTTTCAATATAATATGATTTCAGAGATTGAGCATTTTTCAGCTACCACTTCTTTCACTTTTCATGTATTTTCGAATTGTTATAGTCGTCAAAATAAGTGTGACGGTTTATTAATCTCACCTGAATTATAAAGCCTTTTTGTCTACCTGTTCGTAGATATAAATATCATAGATACCTAAATAAATGGCATAACTTTTACAAAAAAGAGTGTCTTTTCGCATTAAACGCCAAGCTTCATAACAAATGCAAACTCTTCACAGGTAACAGTCAGTCATGAGCAGTCATATGATAATGCCCGTTCATTATTTTGATTAGACAAATTGTTTTGCTACGATAAAATGCTTCCTATCTAGCATTAAGACTGGTTATGGATGAATAATTGAGATGCTATGGATGTCATAGACGTCTCGGGCTGGTGTTGTGGGTCCGGCCTACGGTATGTTGTGAATGTTTCGTTTTAGGCCTTTGTAAATAATGCCGGATTATTTACAAAGGTTTAAAACGAAACATTTACACAAAATCATTACGTGTAGGTACGAGTATTAGGTAAGGGGGAATATATAGGTATACCTAAATTACCTAATGAAACCCATGATGTAATAATCTGTTTTTTTTTTGTTTTTGTTTAATCTACGATCGTTGGCTTTACTTTTAATAGATTTTTGAGGATTTTATTAATTGCTGAGTGAGTCCTCCACTAGGAACATCAACTCATGTTGCACTGTTCCCGCACCTAGGCCACTTATTTTTGACGACTTATTTTTTTCTGCATTAATTTTGAAGATATTATTACATTTTCCGTGTTGTATTTTTTAATAATAAACACACACATCAATGCCGAAATCAATTCAGGTAAACTGAATTCCTTTTTGACGAGTAAATGATTCGAAAGAATTGGTAGGCCTCATATCCACATCTCTAGGCGGACGCTGTAATTTCCAATCTCTTCCACCAACGAGGCGCGTATAACTTCGAATTACAAAATTATTCACGAGACTATGGGTTGTTCTGACTAATTAACTGTGTGGCACATTATTACCACCAGCGGCTGAATTATAGCCAGCGGGGTTCGGGGCTCGGGTGTCGGGCGTCATTTGACACTTGCCATATCGATCGAAACTTCCTAACAGTTGCATCGACTTGTTACGAATGTATAACTTTGAGTGGAAATTTACGACAGCTTAACTGGTGATAGTGATGGCTGATTGTGTAGTGGTGGGCCTGAATGAGTGACGTTTTTGGTTTTCAATTTGATGGTTTCGGTTACTAGAAAATAAGTTTATTTTGATTAAAACGGCTTTTCAAGAACAGGTGTAAAATATTAAAGGTCCCGTTTTTAATAAGGTTTTTGTGCCTGATATTTGAGACTATAAAATATCCAAAGCCTTACATGGTTCAAAACTTAATAGACCATTAATTTTCCAACAAAAACCTAGTTTAATTTTAAAGTAAATATTCACCACGCTCACCTTAATACCACAAAGTATCCAGTCAGGTGACTCCAACGATCGACCTGCTTCTGTCGTAACAAGTATTATGTATAAGTAAAAGATAATGACCCCAAAACATTATTTCTACATTAACCGTCCACCGTCCACAGTCCACGAACTACGGTTCACGCACACGCGAACGCGACAGCCGATGTGTGAAACCAACTTTGTAACTTAATTATCGATACTTAGAATGCTTAAAAAGCTATATCGTATATATATTTCTATTATCGTAAATTTTAATAGCTCCGTTCACGACTTTATGTGCGTAACTTTGTAGTAATACAGCGAAATCATAAATTAATGCGTTCGATTATACAATCTCAAAATTAAAATGAGCTACGTCGCCCAACGACAAAAAATTTTGTTACGGCGCTCACGAATATTCTAGGTACCTTATGTTTATACGCCTACCAGTCTGGAACCTTAACAATATTCACAGACTTAATAGTTACCCGAATCTGCTTATCCATGTCCTATTCGTATTAAAATTGTTACTTAATTTTATTTATAAAATTGGGATTACACCCGGTACACCTCAACGAGACCGAGGGTTTGAGGGTTGCCTCTATTTCACCAACCGGTGTGATCAGAGGCGTGAAACCGCGCTGTTAGGCGAGGTCATTAGGCGCTTCACGGAGCCACATGGCCTCATCGCCGATCGTCCAAATTGGGCGATACAAATTATTTATTTAAATGGAAATTATTCCTGACCTTCCGACATGTGCCGATATGCCTTAATTTGGCCAACATGTGTGACAGCCCTAAGGTTTTTGTGAACGGAATTGTCATGGTTCATTGATGGGACTTTGTGCGGTGTAAAATGAGACGTCGGACGTGACTTTAACCTTATCTTTTACAAAAAGACAAGTAACTGCAACCTTGAGATTTAATTGAATTAGTATTTAGTATAGGTATATATCTACTTTACCCATATGTATATATAATATATAACTATTTATTTATAAGCAGGCCTAGCGCACTCCGCTCTGTAGGTACCTACGAAGCTACAAGTACATAGCCGGAAACCGGCGGCGGGTCGCGCGTCGTTACACGTGCCGCGTCAGAAGAGATAAGAGCTATGCGATAGAAAGAGAGGTGCTCTGTAGGTTAATATGACTGGTAGGTATGCAGCGCTACGCGATCTGTATTGAATTTTATTGCGTCATAACAAGAGTCCCTCTTTGTTAAAATTTCTTTGCGGAGTGATGCTTCTGTCCCTTGGTGTTCTGTGTTATAAGGTAGGTAAAAGTAGGTATTTATTATATCATATTGAGTCGATGCGTAGTCAATATAACAGTTTAACACAAATACATAATCACTCCAAATTATGCCTTGTAATCTAAGAAGATATTACTTGTATGATTATAAAATGCCAAATCATTAATGCGGTCAAAAAAGAGTTACATTTTCTCTGTCAACATCGTGTGACATTAGATATAAGCAAGGAGAGCATTACATTATTATTTATTATTTTTTAACAGGAGGAGCATTTCAGGCGTGTGTTTTATTCGATAAGTCTTCAGAAATTGTGTGGTAATGTGGCAGACAAGCGCTGCGCCCACTCGCTCCAAAAATTAGCCCGGGGCTGACTGACTTTACACCGAAACGCGATCCGAGAGACTAAAGCAGAGATTGTAAGACAATGTTTAAGTATGTATACAATGTATCTTGCACAGCACGAAAGTAGAGCGAGAAGTGATGATGCTTAGTTATAGGTAAATATAGGTACTGTTTTGAAGTCTAGTGAATTTGTTTGGTTTATAGCGTGAGCTGCTTTTAGGTAATTTATTGTTTTGTTTTTTGCTGATTAGGTAATTTATTGTTGCTCGGTGGAAGTGTGACTCGCATAGAAAGAAAGAAAGAAAGAAAATACATTTATTCAAGACAGATACACGCAACATTAATAGTTGCGCGAATGGTTGAAGGTTAGAAAAGTTAGCAGCTCTTCTAACGTTAACAAATTCAGAACTGTCTTGTGCTACCCCAATTAACGTCATTCCAACCGCAAGCTCTTTCGAATTTATATTTAAAAGACTAACAAAAATACGCAACCCAAAACTATGTCAGAAATTATGATGGTGATTGAAGCGCGTCAAGGTAGAATGATACGATTAAGCATCAATATAATATTTTGCGTGTTGGAATTTAGTCGAAAATGTTGAAATGACGGCCGACCTTCACCAGCCGGGCTCGGATAATAGTTGCACCAATTTGAAGAACCAGTTCCGAGGAGATAAAAAATAAGTAACCGACGAATGGAAACAAGGGACCCCCTCTTCTGACGGCTTTGTTCCGTCGCTGGATATTATGCTGGCAATATGCCATGTGTTGGATGACATTGTGTTTGTTATATTTCCAGTGTCGAGACTGCTATGGAGAATTCATAGAGATATTATGACATCCAACTGTACCCATAGCTTTAAAATCTGATGCAGAAAAACTACGTAGACCATGAAAAAACTTTTAAGTATCTATTCCCTTTTATAGCCATAGGTATGTATAATCGGTACGTGACATCACTACTTCTCGGTTCAGACTGTTTCATCTAATTGCTCCACCTCCACGAGTGATGATAAATCTAATTTTAGATGTTTATTTAGATGATTTGTTTTTTCCTTCAACATTTTTGATTTATGGGTTTCAAATGTCACGACGTTCACAAAGAATCAATGTTTGATCATCAACGCAACCTGTTGATTATATAATATCAGAATTTATATCAGCAAGGCTATGTTAACATGGCATACGCACTTGCTTGCTATAAGTTGCATGATTTGTATTCATGCCTTTATTGTAGTAAGCATTAACCTCCAATAAAACTGGATAGCGATCAGCTCTAGCTAGTCGGTCAACTTCAGACGCACACAAGGTAAAGCTTGAATGTGGGTCACATTGCGTACGTACACGTTCTAAGCATATTAACATACCAGATGATAATACTTAAATCTAGACTGGGGAAAATGAACCAAGGTTACGTCGGCTGCAAATCTCTACACAAACGCGGCGTTGCGTGCGCCTGCATCGACACCGCCGTCGGCCCAGTCTCTCAGCTGACAGTTCCGAGAAAAAGTCGTTAAACTCACGTATTTTTGGTAGCAACTTAATGCCAGTAATTTCCAATGAAATTATTATAATTAGCTCCATTTATACGATAGTAACAAACAAATAAAATGCTCGGAACACAACGCCGCGGGGCTGGCGAGTCGGTCGAGTTTTCCATTACGTCTCGCTTTGATTTATCCGTCGATTGCGAGAAGTTGTGTGATGTTGGCAGGTTAATAGTAACTTTTTTGAGTTTTTATCGCATACATTTTGGCGAGTGTATCGGTGGCATGGTTTTATACAATATAGTTATCACCTCCTCTTTCCGTTATCGAATTACCAAACGTTCAGGGTTGTATCGCTCCACACTATCATACACATCATATTATTCCACTTCAACTTAAAACTGGGCATATATGAGACTTAATATCTGATGTCTCAGACCGATGAGCGCAATGCAGTGCTACGCAGTGCTTTTTATGGTTATATATACTCGAAGTTTTTATGGTACTAGGTGCAATGTCACTGCAATTGTTATGGGCAGGCGTGGCGCTTACCATCAAGCGAACGACTTGCTCATCTCATCACTCAGTTACATAAAAATAGAGCTTTGCTACCACATTCATCAATTTCATCATGCAAACAGGCGTACTTAATGGAGTATCTTTAGAGGTAGTGGTTAAACACTAACCTAATAATACAGTTGTTAAATTAAATTGATAACTTGATCCAGCCCATCGCACAACTTAAAGTCCTCGTTTAGAAATAACGTATCGAGCTATTTTTCCCGTCAGCAGACAAGTTCTACAAAACAAAAATTGAAAATTAATAGCTATAATAAGTAATTGTGTGCCATGAAAACCTCTTTAGAACTGACATTCCCTTAGAAACCACAGTGACACATGTCGGTACAATGGCGCAGGCTGCAATTAGCCGACGACGCATCCGTTACATTCGAACGACAAACTGTTTCCAATGCTTCCCTCACTGCTACAGTGCTGCTGATGTCTCACATTTTTTACTATTAACTAATTGAACGGCCTGGAATATTAATTGCTGAGAAAATTGCCGGCGAAGAGCCCTGGAGGCCTAAACCACAAAGCAACGCAACGCAACTACTCAGAAAAAGAACAATTATGTACGCGTTCAAGTTCCTCCGTTGAAGGTTTTTTTGTAGGTAATTTTTCTTCGCTTAGGACTTTTGAACAGTTTACTTGATATCTTAGAATATTTTTGTGTTCCAGTAATTAATTTTTAGAAAAAAACAAAAACCGACTTCAATGTCTCTTCCAAGTGCAAGGTCACATATCGATGAAATTGGGACCACTTCGTAGCTATACTGAACCCAACGCAAAAAGAATTTTCCAAATCGGTTCATAAAGGACGGAGTTCTGAGGTAACAAACATAAATAAAAAAAATACAATCGAACAGAGAACCTCCTCCTTTTGAAGTCGGTTAAAAAGAGTGTGTGAATATATTATCAAATAAAGTTACATCTTGATTAGGCACTCTAGATACTTCTACGATGTGTGCCGATATACATAGTGCATATTTACTGATATCAGCAAGCAAACTACACCTACTAAGAAGTAGAGAGACCTACAAACATACATCTACATAGATATGTCTATATGTGGTGGTGGTCTGTTAAATTGGTGCAATGAAATACAAAATCACAGGTTGACCGCCTTTCAACATTGACCATTGTGTCGAAGGTCGCATACATAGTACGGTCGCATGCGCGAGTTCAATATCACAGTTTTATCAACCGTAATTGTGTGTCGATGATAGAGATTATAACATTCTACCACTTATTGGGAACAATAGCAACAATTAGGTAATAAAACAAAAGACTGTAATTTAGCATCACGTAAAGAGTTGGTGCGGAACAATCGGAGAGATAGCGAGCGATTACAAGGCGCTGAGTGTTCGATCGTCGAACGTCACGTAGTGGCACGCCGGTAAGAACAAAGCGAGCCATCAGACAATTGAACGCAACGGCACAAAAAGTCTCATAATTCAATTTGCATCCCGCTAGATGAGCGAGTGTAATCGTGTAGAAGTGTGGGTACGACTGAGAGCCGCGGGCGGCGCGGCGGCGGCGCGGTGAGAACGGCTTTCGCCACTTTTCAACACTTCGGGGAATCGATTAGATTGCTGTTTCATTCCGTGATTTCAAACATTAGTGGCTTGGGTTACGTCTCATGTTGTCACGAGTATTTTCGTGTTTATAGTGCTTTAAGCTATTGTTTTATGAGTAACTTTTTTAGGCTAGTCAGGCATTAGAGATATGTCACCTGTAGAAGTTTTGATTATTTGAAGCCGATCTTTATTACCTATGCTTTCAGAGGTTAGGTACCTACATTTTAGAAAGTACATCTTGTGTCATGTGTGATTGAGAAAAAGTAGATGGTTAAGTCATTGTCTTGTCTAAACTTGCAATGACAGCCCCGACCGCGCTATTTGTGCATTTCATCGGTGAGGGGCGTGGACAGCCTTTAGCGACAACAGTGTCCTTGATACAGAGTACTCGTAGCGTTTTCTCTAAGTAATCAGGTATATATTACACAGCTACGATGTGTTCCAGCCACATACATCGACAGTGTCGACAGCGCCGTCCGCGGGGTGACTCGCGCATTATTATGATAATGCGGGCGGGGCGGCGGTATCGCGGCCATCTCTGACACAATTGAATTAGCATAGAACGCGGCCCGCAGCGGGCGGTCGACGGTCGACGGTCGGCGGGAGGTGAGGAGGCCACGCGACCACCAAAGCATAGCTGGAGTTTTATCTGAAAGAACTAATGTGATAGTCGTGCAGGTTTTCCTGTTCATCTTCTTGCGGCAAAATAAAGCAGCAGCCTCTTTGAAACTGGTATGCGGCAGTAGGTACAGATTTTTCTATTCCTCTTCATATAGGAGATTGTCGGTCGGTCCTTTAACTGTGCCATACAAAGTCATCTATTTGCTACTAGATCACAAACTAGTAAAAAAAATATCTGGTTAATTGCGACCGGCGGTACTCGGAGATTAAGAGATAAGAATGTGCGAACAAACTGTCTTATTAGCGTGGGGTCAGGTTGTCATACTCGTAATATGACTATATTATATAGTGGATGACTTGAGGAAGTGTTGAAACTTTGAACTATAATCTCATGAGATATGCACTAAGTTTCAACACTTAGCTATTTTCAACCGCGTCACAATCGTCGCGGCACAAACTGATGTCGACAAAATCTACATAGGGACAGATTGTCCATAGTGTTCAAATTGTAAACCTTCCTCCGTCGAAACGTTTGATGTGACCAATTGCGGTTGCGTATGAATGAGAAGCGACGAACTGTCTGAATGGAGTGAATGCAGTGACCGCAACACACGGTACAGGACTGGCTAGCAGAGTTGTGTCTATTCAAATCAAAAATATTTTTGCATAAAGATGCTAGTTGCTGCCCGCGGATTCACTCGTGATCTTCCGGGGTGAGTGTATCCTATGTCATTTTCCTCTACCTCAAGTAGGTATACTCTTACCTAATTACTTACCTACATACTAAATTTCAAGTTTTTGCGAATTTTCGTTAATAATTATCCATTCGTCCATTTTCACAAACTTTCACTTTTATAATATTAGTAGGATGGTAGTACGTTTTCAGCATATATTTAGAAATATCAATAAATCATTAAATATTGACTATCTATGATAAGATCTAGAGCGGAAATGTACGAAAATAAAATACCTATATGAAAAGAAGAGCAAAGTAAAGAGGGTTTAATTTCTCGAAAGAAGACTTAATTTACCTACCTACTCATAGGATGTGGTACAGAATAATTGTTATTAAACCCTAAGTAAGGGTAAATAAAAACATTTAGAATATATTACTAAACTGATTCAGACTTCACGAGGAAACTGCAAAAAGTTAAAAAAATACTAAACATTAAGGTTTAAGGCATTGTTTTGTTTGTAAATGATCAAAAAAAATAATCAAAGATCAATACAAAACACCTATCAATCATGAGATCTCAATGCCAGCCTCAGTTAAAGTACGCTCTCCACCTCAAGAGTATTCATGGACCCAGCTTTGAAAGAGGACGTGATAAATGAGAAAAGGGACGCGACTCTCTCGTAAGTAGGGGCTTAAAAGATAGTTTGGAAAATTCAGCATAATCCACGATAAACGTTAAGTATTATTTATAATTTAATTATTTTATAAATATTTTTCTCATTGATTCTTTTTTTTCTCGTTATACGTTATGTAAATCGTCTTCTCTATCTTAAATATAAAAACTAAAGCGCGAAACTGAAACGCAATGAAAATATGTAGTGTAATCCCGCTGAGTATTATGTAGGTTGTTGTTAGAATAATATTCAAAAAATATATAAAATATAAAAATAATATAATATATAAAAATAAATAATAATATTCAGATGAATTTCCGCAACGTCACGCCTGATTTCATTGCATTCCTTAACTAAAGCGCGCTAAAGACAATATTGATGAGACGGGTTCTAAACAAAGGTACCTATACAAAAATCACCCAGATTTTTCTATCTTTTCTTGATCTCAACACTCAATAAAATTCATATCCCCCGCTATCTCCGATGGGTGCGTTTAATGGCCACTCTACACTCCACTTTGTTTAAACTACTCCGGGATAAATTGCAACCGGAAAATTTACACTTAAAAGCCGGATGCCACTGCAAATAGTCGCGATTTCCTATATATCTTGTAATGGGTAACGCGCCGCGTGCAAGCTAATGCAGGCGGGTAACGATGACGAGTTTTATTGTGCTGTCTAGTGCAGTTTGGATTAAAATTTATGTTTATTTTTACTGTAGATTCTGATGTTGACACTGGTTGGTGAGAATATAATGGAATGATAGTTGGCTGGCTAAGTTCGATTATTATAATTTATTTTGCGGTTTCCTAATGGGTCCGTCACACAGCTTTTTTAAATTAAATTATTTAGGTAAAAACTTACTTGCAAATAACAAACTTGAAAGAAAGATACCTACTTGAAATAAGGCTTGAAATATGTAGGTATCTAATTTTGATTCATTTGACCTTATGAACACGTAAGTAGGTACATACATAGAGTATAGAAATTTCTAGCCTAACGGTGACGACTTTACCGTTTTTTTACCGTCTACAGCTTATATTTTATTTTGTAAAAACAGCACATCAGACACTGGCTCATGGAGATAAGACACTGATAATAAAAAATAATGACGATGTTCTATGTCCGAATATTAGTTCTGCATAATATATATATAGCGAGTATAGTAAGAGGCCTTGCCTAAGTTCTTGAATCACGTCTTAGAACAAATTAATGCTGCGTAATCCTTTTGGACATTCTATAAGATTGATTATTAAAAGGTGATGTTCGTCCCGATCACATTATGTTGGATTCAGATTAAATACACTCAACAGTTGTGTGAAGAAGTGACAGTCACTGAGCTATAAACAATCCCTTGTTCTGGTGATGTGATAAGTGAGATTTGGTCCGGATCTGAATGGCGCTATCGGTGTCGCCGCGCCGCAGGAGGCGAAGGCCCGCTGCGCCGCGCCTAGGGGGCGCCCGCGGCGACCGGAGTGTCTATACCCTGGTTAAGTGTTAAATTAATTGTCGGCCACACACACTTCCTCAACAGACAAAGACTATCAAAGCGCTGCACCAGTTTCAAATGTTAACATACCCGATGTTGACACTAGAACAATGAACCGCGGCCGCTTCTTGAAGCTTTTTATGTCCGGTAGAAGGCATTAATTAGTGGTGCTGCGTCTTCGAAAATAACCTTCTCTGTTGTCGGGCCATCAGCCCATCATGGATTGACAGGGCGCGCGATGACGGCGACGACCGGCGGCGCCTCTGGCGGCTGGCCCCGTGACTTGCACCTCGCCTTCATTACGCGCCCGAACCGCCTGCTCCACTAACAAGCCGGGCTAATGCAATGAGTTGCAAAAATCCATCACTATCTTCTGATCCTTTTCGACCAAATTCTATCTCCTATCAAATTCTATCTTTAAAACAATGTCAAAAGGCACATAATGGATTATCACATATGAGGTAACCACAGAAGCCGACTGAAGCGATTCCGATGACACTAATGACTTCCAAATCGTCCGATACTTTTGTATCTCAAGGGGCTATGTATTAGTAATCCTTAGAGTTGGTCAGTTCATTATCTAGGACTAACAACAAAGCAGAAAGGTCCTTGCGAGAGCAATCATTGACGGTTATTGTGGCGGCGAGATGGCAGATACTGACACATTGTGCGCGGAGTTTGTTTAGAGCCTATTGGTTCTTTGATGATTGGTTTGCGCTTATTATCCACAGAATTTATTTGCGGTAAGTATTTACTTACTACCTACCTTATTAAGAGACCCAGTTAAGGAAAAAGGAATTTCATTACCGGAGATACAGGGAAAGAGCAAAATTTCTGAACCCTGTGAAGTAGTGTGTGTGGTTTATTAAATGTAATGTTATATTTTTGTATGTATGTTAGTCTGTAAGGTATATATTTTATTGGCCTCTGATAATTATACCTTATTGTACTTTAATATTGCCTGAAATAAAGAGTTTAATAATAATTACAGTTAGCCGAAAAGTATACGTTTATAAGTAGGGATTGAATACACATATCATAATCATCACACACTTGCCGTTGCTCGTTTGTTTGTGACAGTTGCTTGACGATAATGACACTTGCGATACTTTTATGAAATTCTAAAGCATTATAGCTGCTAGGAACATAAATAATTTCTGTAGTCTTTACAGCCGGTCGTTAAGCCCGTATGCCATGTGGCACTTCAAACACCGCAGTTACCGGTCAAGTCTATTTACTGATGCGTGGACATGAGTCTCTTTAACGACTTCTCACATTTGGCCAGCTCATATGCATGTAAAAATTACTGCTTAACTAAGTTTGCATAGATGTTTATCTGTTGCTTCTTAGGTCGTTTGCTTGAAGGCTGTAAATCATGCGTCGTCGCAATTTTGCTTTGAACAGCTGATTTATTCGTCATGTTTGAATTATTTCAACATTCACCTACATAATTTTTGATATTTTAAACCCTAAGCACGTATTCGGTTAGCACCTGTGCATAAAGAATCTACAAAGTAGAGCTTCAAAACCGGTTTGCAAAAGTATAGCAACTTTGTGCGAAGAAAAATTAGTTAAGTGCTATTAAAAATAGCTAAGAAATACCACCAAGTAGACTGGCCACAACGAATACGTGATACAGAAACCTACGCAGGTAATACTTACAATCAACAATTAGCTTACCGTTACACGGTAGAATTAACATCGGTAACAAGTAACAAGCAGTATTAAAAGGTCATTTGTGGTTGCGGCAGGAAACAGTGCAGTTGGCTTGTGGTCGGTCCGTTTTTGTCCGATCGCACTGTGTGGTGTAGTGAATGTTGTAGCACATGTAATGAAATGCGTAGAACTGGTGGCTGGATATAATTGGTCTATCTACCGTGACAAATAGATGTCTGTGGGTGACTTGTGGTTGTATGTTTTTGTGAAAAACTTAACATAAAAAGTTTTTTACTTAAGTTAAGCATCACTGACTCTTACTTATAGCAAAGAAAACTAAATATTACTACCTTATAGGTAGGTGTAGGTGCTACCGTTACAAAAAAAGGAATAAGATACAAAGAGAGCTTTTAGGCATTTGTTTTAAATCTTAGTAAGATACATCCATACTATAGGGTATATTGTTCTAACAAATATCGGAGTGTTATGAATTTGTACCTACAATTTAACTCTTCACATGATCATTACCATGTTAGAATTATTTTAGATTTAAAACTAGGTAACCGCTAGCATTTAAGTCTAAAGTATCGGGAGCAAAGACTGATGTTGATTTGTTTCATATTAAGAACCTGTCACTTAACGTTATAAAACTGCCTATAAGTTAACCTGAGGCCTATAATAATTTATATTATTTTGCTCTAAATAGCGCAATAAGGTTTAAAATGAATACGGCCATTACAAATTCAATTGTACACATCTAAATGTGATGTTGTTAGCAAGTCGAACAAATTAGGAATCAACCGAACCACAACCGAAATAATCCGTGAAATTGTGACAATGCAAAACAAAACAGTTATCCTCAGAAACGATAAATCGCAGATAACACGTCCACTGACAGATTTGCAGTTCATTATCGCGTATGTTTGAGAGTAAAACGAGGCATGTACGTCGACATGTACGGCGTGCATCGTTAAATTTGTCGTGGGCCAGACGCAGCGTTGATGGATGCGCGCGTAAATAACTTAACTGGAGATATTTCAAAATGCTTTGCAGTAGAGTTAGCTGTATTTTCAGCATTTCTCTGAGTATTTGTTCCATCAAACTCATGCATGGCAACAAGCGGCTCTCGATAAAATCAGGTTGTCGCAGTGTGATATCATTGCGCCCTGTATTATAATTAAGCAAATACATAAGAATTTGAACTTAAAACCATTGACTGTATGAATGGCTCTTCTATTAATTTATTACAATAAAATTAGTTTTCAACGGAAATAGTTTACTTTTATATTATAACAATTAGGTGTAGGTATTAAGTTTTATAGCGCATTAAAACTAAAAGAAAAAACGTAATATTAATGACTAAAGCACATCACAAAATTAAATGTCATACATTACATATTAGTATTAGTTTGGCGACTCTTTGTACGATTTGGCGGTTTCTTATAGAATTTGGTGACTCCTTGTACAAATTGGGGACTTTTTGTACGATTTGACGACTCCTTGTAACTTACCTACAATTTAGTGACTTCTTGTACAATTTGACAACTTCTTGTATCACACATAAATATAAATGATAAGTAGGTAGGTACTAAGTATTTAGTTCACACGTGCAATGCCGCGTCCAAAAGCATCTTGTTTATCATTGTTTAAAAATGAATTAACCCAAAATAAATTATGCAACGTTAGATAGTATTAATACTATTTGACAGAAAGCGTCTCTGATACCTATCAAACAAAGTTGCACCCATTCAAAGTTCCCCAAGAATGTGTACTCGATGCGCATACGCACTAAATATCACTGCGACAGCTTCATTTAAATACCTTTTGTCAATGAACGGGTTGAGCGATAAAAAAGATATATGAAGGGGTGCTGTCGCCACCGAGATACGGCGCGCCTTTTTTGGTGCAATTAGTTCATGCGAGAAGTATTTTAATTAGAATAGTTGACTATTTCTGAAGATGGAGCTAGTGTTGCGTCATGTGATAAGTTACATTTTCTTGAATATTTTTATCTACATTCGTCTTAAGTCTTCCTTCAAAGAATGTAGATCTCTGACTTAAATTTTTATTTAACTGAGGATTTGTGTTTGACATAGTGTGGCTTACATTTTATTGTTAAGGATATTTTTTTCAAATAAGTATTTTATAATAATTATAAAATAGATACTTATTAAAAAAATATACCTACTATATAATAGCATATTTGTCATGCTATTTATAAATGACATTTTATTTTTGCCTAAGACAGAAAACAGAAGCTTTGTTATAATTGCTACATACCTGCTAAAAGCTAAAAATATTAAATAGCATTATTATTATTCTAATATTATTATTAATATCACAAAGTAGCGAACAATCATTTCAGTCAATTAGGCATACCTATACCTAGGCCTAGAGCGAGTGTGGCTTAGTGGGAGAACGTGCGACTTTCGATCCGACGCACCCGAGTTCGAATCTCGTTGGCCCCGCACCACTGACTTTCTTAAGTTATGTGCGGATTTAACACTCGCTCTAAAAACGGTGAAGGAAAACATCGTGAGGAAACCGGTATGTCCAAGAATTTATCACAAAAATTCAAGGACATGTGACATCCACCAACCCGCACTGGGCCAGCGTGGTGGATTATGGCCCATACTCCCTCTATAAGAGAAGGCCCGTGTCCCAGCAGTGGGAACGTGATGGGCTGATGATGATGATACCTAGGCCTAAATCACAAAACGCTCATTCAACACCCTCGATCTTTCAACCACCCAAAAAAGCCTTAAAAATAAACACTCTACCCGTAAGTGGCTATCCCAAAATTGGAGTGCTAATCCGCCGTGCAAACAGGAACACAAAAGAATTCGCTATCAAAAGTGACGGATCTCAAGAACCCTTTGTGGCCATTTTAAGCTAATGTCATTTGGTTTGATCTAGAAAAAACCATCTTTTTCCGCATAAAACCGCTTCGTTCCGAAGTGACAGCTTTAAGGCAGATTTGTCAAAGTGTAGTGCCGATGACAAAGCAGTTTAATCCCCACAACAGGCATTTAGTGATGTTACAAATAAAAGTTTGCCGGTTCAGTCGTCGGCCGGTCGCAGTCGGCACAATAGCCATTGACGGAACTCACGCTGAATGGACGAGCCCTAAAAAAATCTATTAGGCACGCATAATAGATAGTATTCAGAATGAGATGAAAGTATGTGATATGTGGTTATAGGCTTATCTTTTAAGTAGCTTGGATTTATGGTATCATCGCTGGAAGATGGTTCTAGTTTTTAATAAAAATTAAAGGAAAAATAATAAAATTAGTTAGCACACAGTGGCAATTTCATTAAAACTCTTATAATGAGTCTTATATTTAGTTTCATGTTTATGTATGTTTATTATATTTTTTGTTTTATTTTTTGCCAAGAGACTCATTGGCGACGACGCGCTGTTCGAGTCGAGACTCTACAGTCTTGAACATCGACGAAAAATAGCCAGTCTATCGGTCTTTTATCGGATACATTTCGGCGAGTGTGCGTCGGAATTGCACCAATTAATTCCCCCGTCCCCGTTTCATCATCGGACTACGAGACGAACGGCAACGCGCCACCGTTATATGGTGGACATACCTCCTGCGCGCACTAAGCGCTTTGCTTCCACTTTCATTATGCGCACTGCAAACGAGTGGAACTCCCTGCCGGAGTCAATCTTTCCCGATACTTATAGTCTAGGAATCTTCAAATCTCGAGTGAACAGGTACTATCTTGGCAAGCGTGCTACATCGTCGACCGCATCGTCACTTACCATCAGGTGAGATAGTGGTCAAACGTAAGCCAATAATGTATAAAAAAAAAAAATTGTATGTATTAAGATTATTTACTATTTTATTAGTGTGTATTTTATGTAATTGGTTTATGTAAGTGTACTGAGATATTGAAAACCACTGTCCATTATTTTTGCGTAAATTCTCTCCCTGCACGTTTGTCTAGAAGAGATCGCTTTAAGCGATAAGACCACCAATTGTTACACTTTTGTTACGTTGTTGTTATTTTTTATAATTTTATGTGTGTGTTTCAATACACAGTTATTTAATTTTTTTTCATTTCAATGAGATCAAAATATATTTAATATTTATTATTTAAGTTTATTTTGGTTTGTCGTTTTTCTGTGTCAAATAATAATATTCTATAAAAGTGAAGTTTTCTGTGTCAAATAATAATATTCTATAAATGTGTGATAAGGCCTATTGTAGTCACAACCAACGGATTAAATAAAGAAACTAAGTAGCTTTTGAAAATGCACTATTAAGCAAAAAATTATTTCCTTATACAATAAATTAATTAAACAGTACAAACTAATGTTGAAATAACAAAGTATTCAGATCATCAAAATGTTTAAATATTTCCAAATTTAGTACAAATACTTTTAAAGTAGGGTACCTACCTGTTACATTGGACGCCAAAGATTCATGACTCTCCACAATATCTACAGATCAATAACAAGTACAGTATATATGACAATATCAGATTACAAGACAGCATCATGACATGAACCAACAATGAAACTATTAAATAACCCATTGAAAAAAAGCTTGTAACTTGTAAATACAAAATTAGGTATTCATTTACAAGTATCAATAGAACAATGGATTCATTGTTTTCAAAATTAAAGCTTATAGTAAAGCAATAAAACCAATATAGAGAGAGCGAGTGTGACTCAGTGGGAGAACGTGCGACTTTCGATCCGACGCACCCGAGTTCGAATCCCGCTGCCCCGCACTACTGACTTTCGTAAGTTATGTGCGGATTAAACACTAGCTCTAAAATGGTGAAGGAAAACATCGCGAGGAAACCGGCAGGACCAAGAATTAAACATAAACATTTAAGGACATGTGACATCCACCAAAACGCACTGGGCCAGCGTGGCGGATTATGGCCCATACTCTCTGTATAAGAGAAGGCCTGTGACCCAGCTGTGGGAACGTGATGGGCTGATGATGATGATGATGATGAATAAAACCAAGAATATATGTCTATAGTAATGAATGGGTTTGTTTTGTTCTTTCCGAATTTGTCCTCAACTTCTGAGTTACATATATTCATGAAGATCGATGGCAATAGGAAAAAAAAATTACAAATATCGACAGCAAAAGGAAACAATGGGGATTGAAGCGGAAGCTCGAAAAGGGATTGTGATTGTTTGTGACATGATTGAACACCTTTTACTCAATTTGACAATTTGAAGTGATAGCTGTCGTTGATACTCTTACACGATAGCTGTACCTACAATGATATTTTTCAATTTGGCTTTACTAATTCAAAATGAGTGTGAAAAATATTCTAATGAAATAAAAAAAATAAAAGTTTTTGAAAAAAACAAAAACCGACTTCAAAACTTAACTTATATTTTTAGATTGTGTCTTTTCAAAAAGTGCTGAACAATTTCGGGAAAATTTATATGGGACTACCTCTGAAGTATGACCTACCAAAAAAAACATCATCAAAATCAATTCATAATAATTGACGGAGTAATTGCGTAACAAACATAAAAAAACATACCGTCGAATTGAGAACCTCCTCCTTTTTAGAAGTCCGTCAAAAAGCATACTACACCGTTAGTAGGTAATTCCATTGAAGACAAAGATGAAACATTCCGCTTCTGCCAAGTAGCCAATGCGTGCGTCTGTGATGCCAAAATTGAATAAAGAACTTTGAACGAATATTCCATGATGAGCTTATTACGTTGAATATTGTTGTGGGTTCACACATTACAAGTAAGACATTATTTTAACGAGGTTAGCGCCATCTATTTCACGGCAAATATAACACCATTAAATTTTATGCTAAAACAGTATAAATATATATCCTTCATTCATTTTATGTTTGCAAATATTTATCTTGTAGAACTTACTATTATAATAATTCTACTAATAATAGGTATTATAAAGGAAAAGTGTGTGCGTGCGTGTGCGTGTGTGTGTGGGGGTGCGTGTGCGTGTGTGTCCGCGACTAGGTACGCCTAGAATTCCGTTTATAGTTACTGTTGTTCCCTAAGAAAATATGGAAGAATTAAAAAAGGCTTTTCCTATTCCAGGACCGTAGGAAATACGGTTCAGTCGTTACAACGCAAGCAGTAAAAAAACATATACACCCTCGGGTACACACACGCTTCACACAGACACATACTAACACACCCTCTCACACAAACACATACCTACACACCCCCTCACACACACATAGACGTTCTCGTTTATAATATTAAGTAGGATAGCCACACATAGGTATTTTCTATTCGCTAACATAAATGAAGTCCTAAAAATATTGCTAGAAAATATGTTGGAAAATGGATGTCTTTTGATTAGCGCCATCTAGTTCTCTACTTCCTTAACTATGACTTTACAACAAGCTTAGTTTTAAAATAAAACATTTATTCAAATAAGTATTTGAAAATATATAATAATGATAAAACCTATAATATACCTAGTAATATAATGTATTTCGTATATTATTATTATTTAAAATGTCTATGGATCCTTTATTATACGGGACATTAATAAAATAGAATTCTATGTTTAATGTCTAATTAGACATTGCATACCTACACAGTGATTTATATATATTTAAAAAAATCAAATTTAAGTTCAAACAGGTCGACAAGTTATACCGGCTGATGAACATGTAAAAGATACCTATAGGATATTATTAAATAAAAAGTACTTCATTAAGAAACTATTAGCTGTTTACATAATACCTACATATTAGAAACTTCAAAGAGGCCTGCCGCCAGATCTAAGGCTTAATACCATTCAATACAATTAAAACACATTATTTAGTTCGTTTTGCATGTTACATTTTTGCACTTTTTAAATAAATTTGTCGAGCTAGTTTAAGGCTGCCCGTCAGGCAATAAATAGGTCACCGATATTTTTAACAGTAAAAATGACACATAGTTATATATTACAACGCACCCGTCCTAAAAAAGGCGGTAAATGATGTTGGAAAAAATCATACCGACTATCGGACCTACAAAAAGTCTGACGTTGGATTTTAATATTGATATTTTCTAGCTTTGGGACAGTAAGTGTACAAGTTAGTATTAAGAAAAAAACTTACAATAGTTTTATTAGGCGCCGGCAGCGGCGCGTACATGTCGGTAATCATTTCAAACACCAAACGCACATTCAAAACAATCGTTACAAAGTCACAGGCACAGCTTCTTTACAAATTGTCACAAAAAGTCACAGTGTTGTTGTTGAAGTGTCACATAGATAGTGCGCGGTGGCGGCGGGTGCACATGACAGGAGTGACGTTTGACGCGCGCGGGGCACCGCGGCTGATAGTGCAAGCGGCGCGCGGCGCGAGGCGGGGCGATCCAGTCCCGGCCTCTTACCGCGCCCCGCCCACGCGCCCTGCCCCCCTTCCGCCCCCGCCCGCAAGGTCGCGGGGCGGGCGTATTGATCGCACGCGCGACCGTAGAGACTCCATTTTATTTCGGCTGGTACGATTTGCATAAACTTTATGTTTCGTATTATCGCTACGGCTTTGTTGATTTACTTTGATACAGTTGTGGGTCTACATCTTAAGGCGCGCGATTTGACATTATTAAATTTTATTTTGTAAATTTTTTTGATCCTTTTGATTATTTTATCATAAACTAGCTGCGCCCCGCGGTTTCACCCGTGATTTCCCGGTATAAGAAGTAGCCTATGTGTTAATCCAGGGTATAAGCTACCTCCAATCTAAATTTCACTAAAACCGTTTAGTCGTTGCGGCGTGAAGGGGTTGTTCCCTCTTACACACTTACACAATAACATAAAAACTTTCGCATTTATTATATTAGTGTGATTTGGTTCATACATTTTTGATATCATTTAACTTTAACGTTTTCCATGATAGACAGATAGTATTAAAATTATACGTGTCGGTATTAACAATCAATTAATAATTAGGTAGATGAATTAGGTAACTATAAGTCATAAGGACCGGTATCTATTATATCACAGTTCTATCGTATTTTAGTAGTTTTCATGTCTATCATGGCGTCAAGCGACCTAGTCGTGTTTCGGGATGATGTTCGGTGAACCATCGGGGAGACGGGTCTGAGCAACCGCTCAACTGCCGTCTCTCTCTAGATCTACGTGCTCCATCTTAGGCCACATCATCGCTTCATATCAGGCGAGATAGTGGCCAAACATAGATCTATTAAGTGTAAAAAAAATAATCTATTATACGAGTATATGTGTCGTGTTACAATTTCTTCATCAATAACCTATGGTATCTGTTTCAAACCGCCAACAATGTGTTGCGGATAATGAAATATAATTTTACCCACAAAAAATCTAAAATGGGGCCAAACAATTGCTAATGGGACATAAAAAGCACCATAAAGGTATTAAATTTTCTTTCAAAAAAAAAATGATAGCGCCCTTCCGCACCCCTTAAGTTCCTGCGATAGCTCCAAACATTCTCAGAGAACGTCGTCACTTTAAGAATAGCTTAAGCGGCTAATAGTTTTATGACACGCATAACATGGATAAATCGCTCGAGATCTTACCACCAGACATTTAAATATGAACTCTATACGTACGTATATTAAGGTGTAAAATTGCAAACGCTAGAGGCCGGAAATGACAGTCGCACGGCATTACAGCGACATTAGGCAGGGGTTCCATCGGGTTCATAAAATAGTGAAATTGTAGAAGGTGAGAGAAAAGCGGGGGGAGGATGAGGAGAGAGGGGTTATGGGCGTGTCCGGGATAACGAAATAAAAATGCTCGGGGCCGCTTATGCGCGACCGTGCGAACTCCGCTTAACGCAATAAACATTTTAATTTGAACACGAAAGTCACGCTGAGATGTAAAATTGCGGATGAGAGGGCGCGACAGAAATCAAATAAAGAAAAATTTTCCTTGTTTATGGTATTTAAATTTTTGACGCCCTCATGTAATTTAGTAGCTTCAGTTACATAGAGCTAACTTACCTATAATTTTATTACTGATATATATTTTTTTAAGCTATTGCATAGCTTCTATCGCGGGCCTTGAGCGTGGAGACCGAATCCAGAAATTCCGTAACGAAAATAACCTAACACCCCCCACTCCGAATGCTATGCAATAGCTTTACCGCGGCAGTCTCCAAGTGCCACACGTCTTTTTTTATGGAACTGAGTGATGAGACGAGCTGGTCGTTCGCCTGATGGTAAGCACCAAGCCTGCCCATAACAATTGTAGTGCCACCCAGAACTTTTAATACCATAAACAGTACTGCGTAGCGCTGCATTGCGCTCATATCACCCCGAGACATCAGATATTAAGTCTCATATGCCTAGTAATTTGGCTGACTGCAATGCCCTTGAAACCGTAACACAGTAATGCTTGCGCACTATTGCTTGGCGGCAGAGTGATTGGCAAAGCTGTGGTACCTCTTGCCATGCCTGGTAGACGGCCTCCTGCATACGAGAGACCTACTACGAGTCTTGATATCTAGGTACCTATATTATGTAGATATGGGAGTTGGTGTTGTTCCTTTGGCGTAGGTATATTGAAACTTAATACTCCTATACTAAATAACTAAATATTAACCATAACTTTTAAAATTATAAAGTAATGAGACAAATATACGAATTTTTATTCATAGTATCGAAAGGGTTACCTATTTTTTATATATACCTTCGTCCTATACATATCCTATCATATCGCTTCCATTGAAAAATGTTTCGAACCTTGGACCTGTAGCTTATAGGTTCAAGAAGGTGCTAATGAACCGTTATTATAAAAGACGGCGCTAAATGATAAGTGGTAAATACAGTGCAGTGTCAAATTAGACGGCCCTTGACGTAGTCGTTTTTTTTTCTAGTAAAAGACATCAACGAGATCAATTTAAAATTTTCATTTTGTATTCTGTCCCTACCTCTAAGAGTTCATAGGTATATCACCTGTTTTAAGCTTTTGAAACTCGTTATAGTTAAAATAGAGATATTATTATGTTTTTGGTGGCACTGCAATTGGTATGGGCATGCGTGGCGCTCACCATCAGGCGAACGACTTGCTCGTCGCATCACCCAGTACCACAAAAAAAATAGTTTTGGTAGCTAAAATCCGAAAATCAGGGGTAAAGTGTTGAAGTACAAAGAAACGCTTCATGGACGGATCCAGGGACAGATAGCAATGCGACTGTCGAGGCTGGAGTCGACTAGGACCACTGAATTTAAGTCCTATAGGCTCCAAGTTCCGGCGGTGCATAAGGAACTGTTCCTGAATTCTGACTTCTGGCCTGTAGGGGTAGTATACCGGAGATACAGGGAAGGAGCGACATTTTTGAACCCTGTGAAGTAGTGTGTGTGGTTTATTTAATGTAATTTTATATTTTTGTATGTATGTTAGTCTGTAAGGTATACATTCTATGGGCCTCTGTTAATTTTACTTTGTTGTACTTTAATATTGCCTGAAATAAAGAGTTTAATAATAATAATAAAATAGAGCCTAAGCAAATAGATATAGGTACTTATAACGATGCATCGAACGTGATAAAATATTTGTGTTCTCGATAGAAATGGGTTTAAAATAACAAAACACGCTATAGCCTAGTGGATAGAGTAACTATTTATAGTGCTTTAAGCACATATCCCGGAATAAGTAAAGGCCTGCTTCATAATTACTTCTGAATGAAGTTCAACCGGCGGGCGGCGGCGCCGGCTCTGGCGTCCGTTCGATAACCGGCGGAAATCGGCCGGATTGGACGACGCCGGTATATCAACAATTTGATGGGACAGACAGATCATATAGCAGGTAATAAATTTATGCATAACTAACTGCGCCCTGCGGTTTCACCTGCGGTTTTTCAGGATAAAAAGTAGTCTATGTGTTATTCTGATGTGTAAACTATATTATTGTACAGTTTCATCAAAATCCATTCAGTACTTTTTGCTTGGAAGAGTAACAAACATACCTACATCCATACATTCTTACAAACTTTCGCGTTTATATTATTAGTAGGATAGTAGGATGGTACATGCGTACCAAGTCATTTCTAAGATTATCATCATCATCAGCCCATCACGTTCCCACTGCTGGGACTCAGGCCTTCTCTCATAAAGAAAGTATGGGCCATAATCCACCACGCTGGCCCAGTGCGGGTTGGTGGATGTCACGTGTCCTCGAATTTTTGTGATTAATTCTTGGACATGCCGGTTTCCTCACGATGTTTTCCTTCGCCGTTATCAGAACGAGTGTTAAATCCGCACATAACTTAAGAAAATCAGTGGTGCGAGGCCAGCGGGATTCGAACTTGGGTACGTCGGATCGAAATTCCCACGTTCTCCCACTGAGCCACACTCGCTCTAAGATTATAGTCAACTAAAACTGAAATTACTGGGCATATGAGACTTAATATCAGATGTCTCGGAGTGATGAGCGCAGTGCAATGTTACGCAGTACTTTTTATGGTATTAAAAGTTCTAGGTGGCACTGCAATTGTTATAGGCAGGCGTGGCGCTTACCATCAGGCGAAACCTGCTCGTCTCATCACTTAGTTCCAATAAAAAAACTACTATGGTTGATAAGAAGTTACTTCGCTGTTCGCTCTAGGATAGTTAGGTATATTGCAGATATTCCCCAGCTTACTAGCTTTAGTGGCCTTCTGCCTGGTTTACTCCGTTTGTAAATATATTATATAAATACTTAATAAAATGAAACTTTAGATGTAGCTAAGTATATGTATATTTATTATTATTGTTATGTACCTGTTCTTTTCTGTTGTTATAGGAATTTGTTTGTTCCATGTTGTTTTTCAGTAAAAATATATCTACTAAGAAGCAAACCCGATGGTATAGAAGAGATAAATGCGAAAGCTGCTAAACGGTGTTTAGATAATATTTTTTAGAATTTTATATGTTTAGGTATATTATTTTGTAAGTTAGATATATATATATATAACAATTATCTGTATGGAAGGAAGTAGGAGAAATACTTATTTTTTTACGCCATTGAACAATGAGATGAGGTCATCCGCCTGATAGTAAGCACCACGCTTGCCCAAAACAATTGCAATGCTACTTTTTATACCATGCAAAGTACTGCGTAGCATTGCGTTCATCACCCCGAGACATCAGAAGTCTCATATGCCCAGTGATTTCGCTGGCTACAATGCCCTTCAAACCGGAGCGCAGTAATGCTTGCGTACTACTGCTTGTCAAGTCAAGTCAAAATCAAAATCACAGACGCACTTATGAACGTCAAATTATAGCCATGACTCTACCACCGTATCGGAAAAAGAACCGCTACTCAGAAGATACGGCAAGAAACTAAGGGGCATTTTTTTTAGATATTTTGTTACCATTTTTTGGGTCTCTTTGCAGAAACCCAAAAACCACTCCACCATAACTTTGTTTTTTTTTTACACTTAATAGGTCTATGTTTGACCACTATCTCGCCTGATGTGAAGCGATGATGTGGCCTGAGATGGAGCACATAGATCTAGAGAGAAAGACGGCAGTTGAGCGGCTGCTCTGACCCGTCTCCCCGATGGTTCACCGAACATCATCCCGAAACACGACTAGGTCGCTTGACGGCATGGCTTTGTTCGGTAGGTGGTATTACAACCACGGCCAGAGCCTACCACTCCAAAGCCCGTAAGCGGGTTTCATCACGATGTTTTCCTTCACCGTTTTAGAGCGAGGGTGCAAAATCTGCTCTTAACTATAAGTCATTGGTGCAGGGCCGAGTCAGGATTTGAACCCAGGTGCGTCGGATCGAAAGGCGCACGAGTTCCTGCTGAGCCATACTCGCTCTAGTTAAGTTTCTTATGTACCAGTTGGCTACTATGGAGAAGTTCTTGCTTGGCGGCAGAATAACTGCCAAAGCGGTAGTACCAAATCAGAAGGCCTTTCGCATACGAGACTACCACCTAGTAAAACTTCTATTGCATCTAGCTTCGTAAATGAACATAAAAATGTGACACATAAGCTATCGAAAAAGTAAGAAGCACAGAGCAAATCATCATCATCAACAACAACCCATCACGTTCCCACTGCTGGGACACGGGCCTTCTCTCATAGAGAGAGTATGGGCCATAATCCATCACGCTAGCCCAGTGCGGGTTGGTGGATGTCACAAGTCCTTGTTTTTTTATAAAGTCTTGGACATGCCGGTTTCCTCACGATGTTTTCCTTCACCGTTTTTAGAGCGAGTGTTAAATCCGCACATAACTTAAAAAAGTCAGTGTCCAGCAGGATTCAAACTCCGGTGCGTTGGATCGAAAGTCGCACGTGCTCCCACTGAGCCCACTCGCTCCTCCAGAGCAAAAACAATACCATAAAGTTGACCAACATGACCAACGTGAAGCTAATACAAGTTACAACTAAACTATCAACGTCCGTGTTTGTGTTCGCAACAAATAGGTTAAACAGTGTTCATTATAGGTTCCACTCGTACAACTTTCTAATTGTTCTAACTGGCAGTTAGAATTAGAGTCAATCAAATGATAGGCTATCATTGTCTCACCAACATAACAAACTTGCCCCGAACTAGAACTGTTACGAAGGTAATGAGAGAAGTGGAAGGTAGGTAGGTATAGGAATTTTTAAATCTGGCTTTAAATTTAAATTACGGGTATTCCAGGAATAGCACGAATTTGAATATCCCTGCAAAAGTATTCCAGCCAATGTTATCAAATTTCTTCGTCGTTCATGAGTGATGTCACACAAACGGCTTCAGCGGAAGACCAACGCTGGTCAAATGACAAGTACAACGCTGAGTTGAGGGCGGTTTGCGGCAAATTCAGATTTTGTGCTTAAGTTTCTGCACACGCTAGAAATAGATAGATATATATAATTTGTTCTTAGAGAGAGAGTGAATAGTGGTTCTTTAACAACTTCAAAAAAAGAGGAGGTTCTCGGTTCGTTATTCGATTGTATTTTTTTTTATATGTTTGTTACCTCAGAACTCCGTCATTTATGAACCGATTTGGAAAATTCTTTTTGCGTTGGGTTTAGTATAGCTACCCATATAAATTTCATCGATATTTGACCTTATACTTCGAAGATACATTGAAGACGGTTTTGGTTTTTTTCTAAAAAATAATTTTCCAATACGGTGCTAGAGTTATTGTAATAATTAACGTTCATATGTGCGTCTGTGATGACAAAACTGAATAAAGAACTTTTGAACTTTGTTGCTAATGTTTCTCGTTCCTATACATCCATTCTTTCATCATGCCGTCAATGATGATATACAATGAATGTATTTTTGTTTGATTGCTTTATTTTCAGTGATATTATTTCATTTAATATTTGAAAGTCGATTTCCAGGTATTTATAATTGAAAGTACTTGTTGAAACTACTCAATAACGAAAACTTTTATTTAAAAGTATTACTAGCAGCACATATTTTTCAATAACTGATTATTATTTTTTTGGTAAAAATACAACTATAATGTTTCAGGCAGCCTGTTCAACCTAGAAGCTATTACTAAGGCTGCAATATAAGACATTAAAATATAAATGTAGGTATATCAACACTTTTACCATTTTTTCACTCGTGGTAGGCCTCTCGTATGCGGGAGGCCATCTGGGTAGGTATCACAGCTTTGCCATTTATTCTGCTGCTAAGCAGTAGTGCGCAAGCATTACTGTGTTCCGGTTTGATGAGCACAATGCCCATAATGCTAGTTTCAATAGCCAGTGAAATTACTGGGCGTATAAGACTTAATATCTGATGTCTCAAGGTGATGAGCGCAATGCAGTGCTACGCAGTGCTTTTTATGGTAAAAAAAGTTCTGGATGGCACTCACTGCAATTGTCATGGGCAGGCGTAGCGCTTACCATCGGTGAACGACTTGCTCGTCTAATCACTCAGTTCCATAAAAAAAAAACAAAAGTTACATGAAAGCGACGCACAGCACGGTAGCGACCACCCGGAAAACCCCTCAATCCAAGCAAGCTTTACCAATCCTGATATCAAGCCAGCGCAATATCCGCAAACTAACAAATTGAACATTGAGTCATACAATTCGGCCACACGCGGCTCTCAACAGCTCCCCGCGGCGATGCTTGCTCTCAGACCGCGGACTGAATGCTCATTGTGCATGTACAATCGATAGCCTTTTCAATTGCACATTCAATCGGATATAAAGAATATAAACAAACCTCTCGATGCTTAGGAATACTGAACGTTTGTCTGCGAGCTATCGGACGATATTGTGTTAGAAACGCTGTTGAAACTTTGTTTTGATTTATGTGGTCATAGAACTTTCATCGGCGGAAAAGCTGTAAGAGAGCTATTGTTCAATGCATTTATGATCATTACTTTCATAATATTTTTCTTTTCGTGTTGACATTGTTGGCAATAAGAAGAGTATAGATTACGAATGGAGACCTAGTGAGGCGGGACGATGGTTATGCAGTAAAAAAGCGATCAGTACCTATTCCTAACAAATCCAAGGGACAAGGTAGACCGTAGGTCACGTAGTGGTCTATCATAGAAAAGGATGTGAAGATTATTATCCAATCTGTGACAACCCAAGACAATATCCATAAGATAATATATAATTTAGAGCAAGTGTGGCTCAGCAGGAACCCATGCGCCTTTCGATCAGGCGCACCTGGGTTCGAATCCCGACTCGGCCCTGCACCAATGACTTATAGTTAAGTGCAGATTTTGCACGCTCGCTCTAAAACGGTGAAGGAAAACATCGTGATGAAACCCGCTTACGCGCTTTGGAGTGGTAGGCTCTGGCCGTGGTTGTAATACCACCCACCGAACAAAGCCATGCCGTCAAGCGACCTAGTCGTGTTTCGGGATGATGTTCGGTGAACCATCGGGGAGACGGGTCTGAGCAGCCGCTCAACTGCCGTCTCTCTCTAGATCTATGTGCTCCATCTTAGGCCACATCATCGCTTCACATCAGGCGAGATAGTGGCCAAACATAGATCTATTAACCGTAAAAAAAATATATATGTATCCTGGCACCCTCAACAAGGATACACGACACCCGATAAACAGGGAATATGGGCAATTAGGCAGGAATAAGAATAAAATTGTTGGTATGAAACCAGCTGGTTCAAAAAGTCGCAGCCCATGGAATTCATGAGTCATGACTTAATTTTATTTCATAATTTTATGAATATGGAATTGATAAACTGAACCATTGATCGCCTCAGGGATTAACGCACCTCAACATTATTTTTTTCGTCAACATAATCGATTAGTTTTCTACGTAGTTATAAAATTTAAAATTTTCTTTGTATATTCCTTAAAAAAGTATGAACAAAAGATAAATGGCTAGCATATCGATTTTTTACAGGCTACATTTTGGGGAGTGTGCACAAGACCTGCATCAGCTGATTCCTTCATCCCCATTCCATCTTAGGACCACCAGGCGAGGAGAGCCATTCCATCATAACGTTGTGCACATAGCACCAGTCTGCACAAAGCGCTTCGCTGACTCGCTCATAATACATAAACATAAAAAAATACGTACTGCTAAGGAGTGGAATTCTCTACTGGAGTCCTTATTTCCTTCTAATTACAACCTGGGTCTTTTTAAGACAAGAGTGAATAGGCACATCATGGGCAAACGTGCTCCACCTTAGACCGCAACTATATACGCTTACCATCAGGTGAGTTGTTATCAAACATAAGCCCATTTTATCATAAAAAACCCTAAAAAGGAACTTTAAAATGTGTAAACTAAATCTGTTAATAAAGGCAGGTAATTAAATAAATTTAAGTACCTATAGGTATAGTAAATATAGTAAGGTATAGTAAGTATAGTAAATATATTAAATAAATTTAAGTACCTATAGGTTTTGCCGATCGCAGTATCAGAAACAATGTCTTGTGTCGCGCGCGTTGAATGTGCGTGTCCAATCGATTCCACGCCTCTCACGGTACAATGCCCGGCGCCGATATGCCTGTCCGAGATCGTCCGCTCGCCGGACGACAAATCTAAATTACCGATATACCGATATTACCGATTTCGTCATCCGACATTCGTGTCGATATAATTTTCCAACTTCGTGGCGGAAAATCGTAATACGCCTACACCGCAGAACGGAATCGGACCGTCCGATGCCATTAAGAAATTATAGGTAATAAATTAGAATTATCCCTGTGCAATTCATATTATGCCTACGATTACTTTCTGTTTTGATTTGAGTCCCTGTCACTAGTAAAGGTAGCTGTCGTCATTACTGTACAGTCTACACTGACTCGACAGCTAAATATAATAATAGGCTGCAACTCGGGCAAGGTTTTGAAATAGAAATATATAAATATACATAATAAACACGGTACTTACTAAAATCTTCATGTCCCTGTGATCGGCGGACACGGAGTCGATACTAACCTGTAACAAAAAACCAGACATTAGACAAGTCAAACTTGTGAACAAATTACTTTAAAATTAAATAACGTTTCCTATGTTCCCATCAGTCAACACGTAAAAAAATATATTAGAAAGTGGGTAGATAAAAAGTTAATATCATAAGTCGGGGCCTGTACACACGAGCGAATTTAATTTGGAGCTTTTTTAATTATGGCTGGCTGGAGATTCGTTTGGTGCGGCTCGTTTCGGCGCCGGGCGGCGCGGCCCTGTAATTATGGGGCACGTAATTGCGAGACCCAACAGTGCGCCCGCGCCCTTGCCTCCCCCGCGCCTACTAGGATAGCGTCACTGAAAATGGACTTGGGATCGAATTCAGCTTGTGTTGGCGGCCTGATAATTGAGTTTCGTATTAATCAATTTTGTGGAACCTATATTTAAATCTATTGTCATCAATTTTGACCACTGAAGTGCACCCACTGCCTTTTGCTTAATTGTCCGGTTGGGTTCACAGGGTGGCCTTATTTGTCCTCAACATTTATTCGGATAATATTTGTACAAGTATTATTTTATTCGATGCAATACAATAATACTTTATTAAACACAAAAACAGGAATAAAAATTTACATATACAAATAATAGTGGTAGAACAATGGGCGGCCTCATCCCTATGTGCAATTTCTTTGTCTTACTTATTCGATGTAGTATATTAAAGAAAAGCTTGGGCTATAAAAAAGTTATTTAATTAAATAACTAAAAACCTCGTCGAGACAAGTCTATAGAGACCCAACTTCATACGTTTACTTGCGTGTACTTGTGAAATTCCTATAACCGCCTTCCAGCTTCATAATCAGATCAGCCTAATGGCAGTTTCACGTTGTATTGTCATGGGACTTACACATGTAGGTATGCATTTAACGATAACGAGATGAGGTTCAAAATTAAATTGAAAGATTTGACCCACACATAGGTACTAAGGTATAGTTAAATAAAAGCTCGTTATTAAAAGCTAGACATAGTAAAGCATACATGTAAAGATCGTATACCAAAGAATTCAAACAAATAATTTTGACTCTACCTCTGAAAGTTCGGTCCACTCTTCACTCTTTATCACTATACACGCTACGATTTTTCTTTTGCTATTTCGATACTTAAAAAAGGAAGTCACTATAAAATAAAATTCAATCAAACAGCCTGGCGCCTCAAATAAATAGTTCAACAACAAACGAAAAATGCCGACATTAGTCTACACAATCTGTGAAGTTACTCGCCTCGAGCCCATAGAACGTACGACGTACCGCGGGAGGTGTTTGTACTCCATAATCACACCAATTAAATATTTTTATTCCCATTGTACCTTTGTTAGAACCCAACGTGTGCTTTTGTTAAGTCATTGCTGTACTCAACAACGAAAACATTAATATTTCAACCTTATGCCTTTGGAATAAAGTTGTTCAAAATGTGTACCGATTTTGTAAGATTTTGCTTGTTTCGTTCGTCTTTTGTTTGTCTTTTATATAATTTTTTCGGTGTGGAAATGTTGGTTTTTTTGTCAAATTCTAATCTTGCTAATTTGGATGCATTGAGCCTAATTGGTCGTATTAATTTGGTTTGAATATTGTGTGATTCTATTGTTGTTTTTCCTTTACTTCATTTTGAGAGGCTTCAAATTTAACGCCTGTGTATGTGATTTGGGTAATTCTAGTTGTGCAGTTACTTATTAATAGTTGCATTTTTTTTATTTAACTTAATGACGAGACGAGCTGGTCGTTTGCCTGATGGTAAGCAATACGCCAGCCCATAACAATAACAGCACCACCCAGAACTTTGTTTTGCAAAATCCTGCGCGGCGCTGTACTGCGCTCGTCACTCTGAGACAATTAGCCATTGAGTCTCATAATGCCCAGTAATTTCGCTGGCTACAATGCCCTTCAAGCCGGAGCACAGTAATGCTTGCGCACTACCGTTTGGCGGCTGAATAACTGGCAAAGCGGTGGTACCCACCCAGACGGCCTCTCGCATACGAGAAACTTACCACCAGTAAAATTGTTGCACGAAATCATTTAATTTTTTATTCATTGTATAGGTATATTTTTGTGGATTTTTTTTAATAATTAGTTAGAAGAAAATTATATTACTCGGGCAGGGCCCGACCTGCCCGAGCAATATCATTTTAACCTGCGTCTTGGGAATACCGTCTCGTCGTTATAACCACTAGGCCACCTAGTTCTATCAACCGAGTTCAATCTAACTAATTATTAATATCGATGTAGATTAATTATGGTATTGAACACAAACCTCAGTGGTTTACGAATGCCATGCAACTTACTATTGTAAAGTTATTTAAAAAAAAAAAATTATTAAAAAAAATATTTTATGTGGATTTACTGCTGAATACCATCGTACAACTTCTATAACATTAGTAATATGTATAGTAGGTTCAAGTATAGTAGGTTTGTATGGTATGATTCTTTCTATTAATTTTCTCCATATTTAAGGTTAAAAACATGCATTTAATTATAAGATATTAACAACATATTTTTTTTTATGGCTTCAATATGAACTAGCATTAGATATACAGTAAATGTATTATTATTGAAGTTTGCTTCTACGACGATTGCATAGAATATAATAAATACATCATAGAGAAAAATAATATATCATTGTATATTATGAAAGTAATTCAAACACGTCGTATTTCATAATCACAATTTATATTTAGAAAAGTATTACAAGTGTCAATCAAAAATAAAGTTTTCCGTTACCTCATTGAAGTAGTTGCTGTTAACATTGTGGTTAGCGGGGTGCGGCGCCCCGTGCTGCTGATAATACGCGCAATTCATCCCATACGATTCTTATAGGACCTCGTTATCACTGTCACCACACTCGCGAAGAAAATCCATGAAAACACGGAGCAATTATCTCGTAACGAATCGATGCGGCGAACGAATCTCGCCTACTAATTGCAGGGTCGAGGTTCGCCGAGTGACTAGCCGTTCTCGCTCACGCGTCGGCTGTCTCTGTCGCGCGTTTGTTTACGCGGGGCGGAGTGGCGCAGGGCGGCCGCGCTGGGCGCTAGGCGCTGGGCGGGCGTTTCGACGCACGCAAAACTAACATAAGTGATAACGCACTGTTTTTCTAATCAAATTCTCTGTTATGGTAGCAATTGTTAGGGGATGTTAATAAAAAAATGTAATCATTTGAAAAGGAAGCCTTTATTGCAACTCGCCTTGTGTTAACGAGTATTAATAGTGTGTCTTCGTTTTCATGAAGATTTCACAATGGAATCCCTAAACTTCGGTTTCTGGTATTAAATGGATTTTTGTAACAGAAATTGTTGGTACTTATGAATTTCATCAAAAGTCTTGATACAACAGTGTTATTTCGTAATAAAATTATTTATTGGAAATATTCTCAAGCATTTTATGAACATGTCACTTGAAAAATCAAAAACTAAAATCAGAACGTGTTTTATACAAGCAGCCCAAAAATTAACTTTTACAGAGATAGTAGGTACCTACTTAAACATGTAAAAAATAAATTAATAATATGTAGTATGTTAGTATTATTTTGAAAAACAGGTAATTATGTTAACCTATTACTTTTATATTCAAACCGAGTTTCGGAAACGGAAAAGAAATAAGATACCTAACTCTATACCGGTTCATCGGAAATATATTCCGCTAAAGAAGATAGCACCAAGAAAACAGGAATGTCTTTTTAATCTAGTAAAATATCTCAAACCTCTTTGTCAGTCTCTTTATATTATCGAAATAACTATTATTACGTTTCCTGATTTTCGCCTAATACGATATTTTTATTTTAATGTTAGTAATAAATGTTTCCGGTTCGTAATAAAGAACATCGGGATCGTTACAGGGGTAACTATTATGAGGAATTGGTCCATTTTTTACCGTCCCAATCTGTGCGGGGGCGGATACGGCTCGTATGACAGGATACGCTTTCCTTACACTATTGATATCACGCGAGTGCAGTCACGTGATACTGTAACAGATGTTCGGATAATGTGAGATTTTTTATAATTTTGATGTTAATAATTCACGATAGTAATGTGATCGTTATAGTATCCAGAATTAAGGTTCTCTCTTACATTTTAATCTTTCAAATGTATAAATAAAAGAACTTTAAATAGAACCTAGTTTGGAAGATTTATTATGAATGATTTGAATAATGAAGTTAGTGTACAAAAACATTTCCAAGCTTTTTTGTTTCATTTATCCCTATATAATAGCGTAAATTCCAATCAAATGTCAAATTGGCATCGAAATAAATGTCAGGACAGTGTTTAATATTTCGTACCTATTTAATATGTAAAATTAAAGTAATTATAGAGGGAAGATAAGGCGCGTGCGTCATTACAAATGTCAACTATGGCTTTACAGTATTAGGAAGTCATTAAAAATAAAAATACCTAAAAATAAAAAAAAAATACTCAAATTTTACTATCGACTACAATAGGTAGGTAATTACATACCTAACAGTCTTTAACCTATTGTTATGACTACTATAGGCCTACCTAAGGCCTGTAGTGGCAAATATATTGTCCAACTTGTAAGTAGAGGTCAACAAGATTTTTGTTGTAAAATATATTTTTCAAGATAAGTTTTAACAATTATAGATATAAACGGCTACACTCACGTTATGATTGTGTCGGAATAACTCCGACCAGATTTCGGACAATTAGGATGTCCTTCTTCCGGGAGTTTCTGCACCGAAGCGTAAACTCCCGGTAGTGAAGCCGTTTATATTTGTGATGAATATTTCGACTCACGATAGTTTCCAAACTTTAAGTTTTAACAAATTCTTAATAGGAACCGCGAGTCGATTAAAATGAGTCCAAGCACTAGTAGTTTACGATTATCCGTCAATGAGTTCCGTTGCCCACCTTCCGGCTCCTTCATTAGACCAGCTGGCAGTCACCATAATATTGCATTGTCATCGGACTTGACAAGAATGCAAAATTTCAACTCCGTAGGATAAGAGGAAGTGGTTCTGTCGGTTGCAATATTTGACCCAAACAAACAAACATCGCAAGTTAAAAGCTTGTAATTATTAGTAAAACCTAGGGTGTGTAATTTTTGTAGTAAGCAAAGCTTAGTGTAAAAAGTCTCACACGAAAGTTGCAAAAATATTTATTTATTTCTTTATTTTATTTATTTAAGCAAAACAATGTAATATCTTAATTGAATAAAATAGCTAATTTTATGGTATAAAAATAGCTCGTACATAATTCTGACACTGATTTTGGTATTGTTAGTATACTGCGTATATACAGTGTCTCATTCTCATTAATGCGTGTCTTCAATTCAAAATCAAAAGCAAAATCTCTTTAATCAGTTTTGGCATCATAGACTCACTTATGAACGTCCAATTATCACAATGACTCTACCACCGCATCGGAAAAAGAACCACTAGTCAGAAGATATACGGCAAGAAACTGAGGGGCATTTTTTTAGAGATTTTGTTACATAAACATTCAATAAAAGAATCAGCTAAACTAAAGAGTGGATTACAATATCAACTGAAAATGCTCCACTTCCCCTTTTGCAGATTTCCTCCAACAAAACAGATAACAATCGCAGTTCCCAGACCGTTAGCTATTAGTGTCACAGCGTCATAACCGATGTCACGATAGGGCAAAGCATTTCACACAGACTACAAAATACAGAATAACATGTGCAAATGATAGTGATTACGCAGAATACGCAGGCGGGTGTGCGCGTGCTGTGTAAACCTCTGTAATTATTGTAATCTTGGCCCACTGCTGCTTCATTGTACTATGGCACACACCCATTCATGAACGTAAATGAATATGGATTAAAAATAGACGCGGTTTACACAAAAGATTAAAGTTCAAGTGTATGTACTTTTTACATTGTTATGGTTTTGTCTTTGCTGTTATTAGATTCAGTTATGTTTCTAGTCTTCTAGATAGTTATAGATACACTTTTCTGACTTATGTACCTAGTGTGTAATTAATAAGAAATAATGGCATGGATTGTCCTTTTTCTATCACATCTGAATGTTCTATCACATCTGATCTACAATACAAAACGACGCAACATTATTTCAGCTACATAAATTCAATTGTTTCTTATTTTTAGGCCCTCTCTATACCAACATTGCTTACAAAGAGTCGCGTGCGCATCTGGCCCTGCGCCGCCCAATCGCCGCCCAAGCCCCGCCCAGCTGCCTAGCAATCGGCGAGTATCGAATTGCAATCACAAAACAAATGGACCTTCAATTATTGTGCTCGTTTTTCATTTATTGTTGCAAATAACTGTTATTGAATTCATTCACGCTTTTTGTAACGCAGTGGGAGTCGCTTTTGTTGATGAAAAAGTGTTATTGCATTTAGGCATCTCTCTTTTTTCTATAAAGAGGTGCCATTTGGGATGTAACTTTAGCACATGAGTACCTACACTGCCTAACTTGTATACATGTAAGAATCACACATGTTGCCATGTTCATAGTACCTAAGAGATTTAGATATCTTTTTCTTTTTTTTATTATGAAAGTGTTTGACCACGATGCCACCTGATGGGAAGGACGAAAACGCGTACGGTCGAAGATTTAGCTTTCTTGCCTAATAAGTAGGTATAGGTACCTATTTATTCACGACAGATTTTTCAAACTATGTTGCAAAGGTACCTTAAGAACTTAAGAAGTTTTTTTGTTTACCATTGGTACATGGTGGTATGATGACACTTTGATACTGCTTTGTATGTTCTATTGCAAAACACACCATTTCACAAGTGAAGCAAGTAAATCTGGTATCACATGACAATCGGCTCCCTTACAGTCGCATTGTGCAATCTACGACAGTTGCCGTATTGAAGGGGTGCGACTGCATCCGGTTGCAATCTTACACCGACTTCCGCCGTGCTTGGCTCACCGGCACCGGCTAGCGACTTAAATGACGGTTTGGAGAGTTACTGCAATGGTGAGTTTACGTACCTATTATATCTACTCTCAATCTACATTTACTAGACTTTAAGTATGACATTTAACAATTGTTAGCAAACTGCTAAATACAGCTAAGTTATATGTAAACACGATTATTGAAAGAAGATATACGTTGTATTGATGAGTGGATCTTGCGCAGATGGCAAAATATTTTTAGTGATCTTATCGTGTGAATTATTTCAAAGTATAGATCACTATATTACGTTTCTTTCGTCTGAAATTGTTTGTCCAATATCTCCAAAATTTTGATAAAGCACCACCAGAGATAATCTTCGGATTACTATCAAAAACATTGTTCAAATCTCATTCAAAACACGTGTGATCGTTCCTTCAGAATTCCAGTATTGTCGAGATTATCCATAAGGCCATTCATAAATGTTCATTCAGTGAGATTCAATACCGACATTTGATGACAGCTTCCTATGCAAAATGTCGCATAATCCCGGTATAAAGGCGTACATTTGAATGTTTCCGCTCGCAGACACAAGTGTAGACGAACAATGAGTGTCGCACACCAATGCTCACTTGACGGAAAGATATTTGAAGATGTCAGCACTCGACACTGTTTACGAACATAATAGGATTAAACTTGAAGTGGGAATTGTGTTTTGAAATATTACTGAATGTTCACTTCAGAGATTAGATCAAATTAAGTATTATGGTAAGAAACGCAAGTGTGCAAAAATATTCAATAGAGAAGTGCAGTAATTTGCGTTGTAAAGCTATATTAAAAGTCGATTTTCGTAATACCTGTTGCCCTAGTGGAACTACTCATCGACGAGCAGGAAAATATGTAAAACATGTGTGTTTTATTAAAAATATACACGCCGTGAGTGCGCGATGGCGTGCACTCGACTGCAGGCGCGAGGCTTCACCCGTTCAACGTAACTCATGACAACGCCGACGCGCCGCGACGAGTCGAACAACAAACTGAACCAGCCAACCCGTGTAATAATGGTGTTTCCACCCCGTAACAATAACTACATAATAGTCGAGTGCTTTTACGAGCTTTTGTAAGCTTGTCGAAGCTCCTACTTCGCGTTTTTTGTGATGAATGCCGCTCGTTGGGCCGAGACTCACTTTATGGCCGAGCGTATTTTATTGAATACTTATTTTGGACTCAAGAATCAGCATCCCTCGAAAGTGGGTCTTAAATCGGTTTACTGTTTGTGTCATCATATTGTTTGCGGAATGAAATACTTTCTCTTACAAATACTACACACAAGCAGTACGTGTATTGAGTATATGTATGAAACAATTTAACACAAGAATGGAGCTTGGTTCGAGACACTGACAAAGCACCGATTACCATATAAGTGCGCAGCGTGTAGAGCCTAAGAGCCTGTGAGAGTCCGCACTGGAGATATTTACCAATTATAAAAAGAGATAACTGCGACCAATAAAGAGTTAATAGCACTTATTTATTGAAAAATTAATCGTGCATAACTCGCAATTTAATTACTGCTTTTATGACTATCGTTTTTAAAATCGGAAAAAAACGTTTTGTAAGAACGCTATCGATAAAACCTATGTCAAAAATATTTGACGTTTACAAATCGGTATCACGAGCTACGAAGCTATTAATATTGATGTGGAGAAAGATAGTGTTTAATCGATTCTAAGCATGTATCGAGTGGAAAATATGCTTTTACAGACGCGTGGCTGGTATTGGTTGGTGTTGAGATAAAATTAATTGTGGCTATTAAACCGCGAAAGTCTGCGGAAGACTTCATTAATTTCTCGCAACACACTCCGCCTACAAATTCCTGAGATGGTACGACGCCGACGATAGATTTATTAATTTATTAAACATTACTAAGGCTATCTATTTCGTTATCTCAAATGGGAATCGATTAAATTACCAATATGTACAATTATTTTAGACAGTTATAAAACTGGTAAAGTCAGGAAGGTTTTAATAGATTTGTTTTATACGTTATAAATGAATTTATTTATGCCAGGAACGACTGCTATTTATTAAAAATCGCTAAATATGGTCTTTTATATGTATTCCGGTTTCCCTGAATTAAGCTCCATCTATTGGTCGAAACATGTGAACCAAAAATGCCTTTCATGTCTTCTTATCGCCTGTTTCTTTAAGCCCTTTTTACTTTTTAGTGGATAACAGTTTCGTTTGCAACATTAAACACTGTCATCTAGGGCTAGAGATTTTATATTAATTATTAATATTGTCATGCTTTTCATGAAACTAAAGATAACCGCATTGCGGTCACACGGAGCCAGGTGAGTTCAGAGGTGCAAGGGAGGGAGAGGTGAGGTGTGTGTCAAGGAGGAAGGGGGGAGGTGGTCGATAGCCGCAATAAATCAAGATATTATCTTCGCGAGCATTACCGCGCCGATACCGAAGGCAAGTCGCCGGACCTCGCATGGGCTCGCAAACACACTGTCTATAGGTAAGTACCTGTAGAGGTGTGCTCAGTTTGCTTTACATAACGTTACTCGTACATATGTATATGTCTCATTACATGTTCGGAGCTCTGTTTTGTATTAATAAACTTTGAAAGACCAAAGTGTAGTCTTCCTTTTCAAATGTGTTCCCAGAACGTTTAAATAAAAATGATTAATTCATTCCACTGCCACAAATAAATTTTAGTTTTCTTTAATTTCACCCAACCCGCAGTGATAAATTCAAATCTTGGCTCTAAAAGCAATAATCAATAACGCTACAATGTATGATTACACACTTCAACGTATAATTTTGAAGCCATTAATTAAAATTCAACTGAAGATGGAAACAAAGTGGTTACAAATCAAAGGCAAGTCGGCGATGGCTGAGGGCAATAAATCAGACGCGCTTAGGCCTTCTTAGCTTTTCTAGATAGAGATTTATCCCGTAATAACATGTTGTTTTTGAGTAAATCAACCTCCGAATTATCCGGTAGAGCTAGGATGATTAATCGGCAAGGCTGCCGATGTAATGTCGGCACTCGGGATCGGAAATCGCCAGCCACGACCACGACATTGCCGGGTGGATCAAATTGAGGGTCGGAATTTGCAGTGATATACATAAAGTACAGAAAATAATGTCGTAGTTTATGGCTTTGTGTTGTTTTGGAGTAGTGAATAATATGAACTAGATTTTTGTTGCATATAACACCAAGTTCAGTTTTGTTTCAAGCTTTTTTTTTCACGCTCAACGATTCAAATTCAAAATCTCTTTAATCATTTTGGCATCACAGACGCACTTATGAACGTCAAGTTATCACAATGACTCTACCACCGTATCGGAAAAAGAACTACTACTCAGAAGATACGGCAACTGAGGGGCATTTTTTTAGAGATTTTGTTACAATTTTTAATTGCATACATATATAGATCCTGGCCCCTAACTAGGATTCCCTTTATCTAGGAAACCAGGAACTACAAGGACCTTGACGAGTTGAGAATGAATTTGTGCTTTGGTCTAGGAATAGTGAACACAGGCTGCTCAGGTAGGAATGGTGATGATTATGATGATAATGACGAAAAAAATTCAGCTTCATAGGTGATAGAGAGATGTGTTGCATGTGAAGTTGTGTTGAAAGTTAGGTTTTGGGTAAAATAGTGGTATGACTGAGGTAAAGAATTAAAAAGTTACTTCTATCGTACTATTATAGTTTTATTATTATAAAAGCAAGTGTGTGTGTGTGTAAGATACTTTTCATCCTGGAAAAACAAACATTTCCTAGAGAACAACTATAAACCAAATTCTATACCTAGGTACGCGGACAGAGTCGCTGGTATGGACTAGTTGTTATATAAGCTCGAAATTCAGATAGCTTAGTAAATCTAGATCAAGTCGAGTAAGATTATGACCATGATCACGATTAAAGCATTGTGAGACGTCGCTTCCAGCTCGTAAATCTTCCAGAGCTATGTTCTTGCTACCTATGTATACATATTACTTTTCCATTTTTTTATGAAACTAAGTCGCGAGTCGTTCACTCGATGATAAGCACCACGATCTGTTGCATGCAGCACAGCACTGTGCTCGTATCGTCACCCTAAGAGTAAGCAGTAGTGCGCAAGCATTACTGTGTTCCGGTTTGAAGGGCATTGTAGCCAGCGAAATTACTGGGCATTATAAGACTCAACAGCTAATTGTCTCAGGGTGACGAGCGCAGTGCAGTGCCGCGCAGGTTTTGCAAAACAAAGTTCTGGGTGGTGCTGTTATTGTTATGGGCTGGCGTATTTCTTACCATCAGGCAAACGACCAGCTCGTCTCGTCATTCAGTTACATAAAAAAAATCTAGTGCTCTATTTAAGGTACCTACCAAAATAGATATTGGAACTCCATCACTATGTTAAAGAATAATATAAGCCAAAACAGGTTCATGTAAAGTTCGTCGCGTTCTCTCGAATCTCATCTGACGATCCATCTGTTCAGCGATTAACTTTAATTAAACGCTATCTTCAATTAAAGTTACAAGCGTCGGCGTCGGCAAGCATTTCATAAAAATAAAATACGTTTGTGCACCTAGGAAGTCTTTATTAAGATTGCGACTGCAAAGAGGCGGGGCCAGCCACTTGTTTGAGAATTTGAATAATCGGCACATTACAACGTTGCATTATTATTTTATTATGTAGCGAGACGGTCAAATATTCTAACTTATAATTATCCCCATAGCAGAATGTTCCGCGATAATCTATTACTTTACTCGGTCAAGACCTTATCTTTTTATAAAGTGCTATTTTACCACTCATTTTTTAATGTTAATTACAATTAATAACGTTTAATTACACATCACCTGCTGCGCCGACTACACTTTTTTGTGGCGAATCGGATTTACCTGTCAACGCTTTGTTTGTATAGATGATGGCTGCAATAGTTGCTTCATTATTTTACACGCTTTACGTATTACGATAATTTACTGATCATTGAAATAACAGATCAAACGAAATTCATAATAATTTATTTATTAATTTTTAAAATGTAGAAGCATTTGATAAACTAAAATTACAATAAAACTAAACTTAGAAATGGAAATTGAATGTAAAAAAAAATATACAAAAAACGAAACTAAACTAATTATTTAATTTTAATAACTAGTGTTTTAAATGAAAAGCGGAGAGAGAGAAATGAGGGGGTCTTGGTCCTGCAGTGGGACAACAAACATAGTAATAATGTTATATTACATAGGTATGTATCGCGGTTTCATGGTTACGAAAACGATTGATCAAAAGCACACATGCACGGTAAATTCCAAAGTTTGCATACGAAGCAGCGATCAGCCATATTTCAACGATAATGATACCGAGCGAGCGTGATAATCATTGTTATTACTATGATCCACATCTGCTATTATTTTATAATTGAGGCTTTTGGGCGAAACCCTACAATTATAAGGAGAGCCTGGAGCAACAACGAGCAACATGCAACGAGGTGAGCCAGTTTTTGCCTCGTTCCCAAATTATGATATATTTTACCAAAACGCATTCTTGCAATCGTGAGCTCGATTCGAACGCGACGAGTTTACTTCACAGACTTTACACAGGTTACGAATGTATTGTGAATTTTAATATTCGATTAGCCATTATAAGGAAATTTGTCCAATAAAAAAACGATCAGATAAAAAATATCGAATCAGGTTTTATTTGCGGTCGTATGACTTGAACGAGCGACGGTTGCGATCGTTCGATTAACCCTCCAAATATTAATCGGCCTACAATCTATACGCCATAATCCGTCGAGAGTCCTGAGAACACAGAGTTCATTATTTATTATGAATATTAGTCAATTTTTATTTAGTCAAAAAAGCGAGCGACTTACGGCGGGACGAGCGCCCGCCTGCAATTAAGTGAGGCAACCCTGTAATTATGGACAGTAAATTTCTGGACGCGTCCTGACCGTCCGTATATTGTTCTATCTGGCTTATTGAGGATTAGCTCACCGCTGCCAGCGAGAGGCGAGATTCATTTTTAATGTTGCTGGATTTTTATCATTGGTATCCGATTCTTTAAGAGCTGACAGCAAATTGTGATTGAGAGCGCAGAGAGAGATAATCTGCGGCAGCTACCTTTATGGTCATCACTTTGCATTCAAGTCTATATTTTAGTCATCATAATTTTCATCAACGGCTACTTTAGTCGAGTACACCTATTCTATGTCACAAATAAAAGTCGTCGTTAGATGGAATTGCATATTTGCGCGCTGTTATCAATTTACCCATAGTTATAATGTATCTATGTCGTCTTTATCTATCACAGTATTTTTTATCTATTTCAAATGTATTTTTTGTAAGTAATATCTAATTATACAAGACCAGGTGCCCCTTATTCCAAAGTAACCGCTAACATGTCGAAAACTTTTAACTCCCTCGGTAGAGTAGAGTCAAAGAAAAAAACTTTCAAAGTTAATTACATGTGGGCTCTATCTGGGCCAGGAATCAGCGCAGTAACTCGTAATTGAGTTTCCTATTTAAATAATTTAGATTCGAAACCGAATGATCAGATATACATAAAATATATGATAATTATAGATATTTCATCGCTGTAATGATAACTTTAGTACAATACACCAAAGGATATCCTTGAATAATAAATAGAGTCGAAAGATGTAAGATGTCATATTTCATGTTAGGAAAGAAATGATATTCATAACAGGAAATAAGTATCAATATAAAGCTCCGCATGTCGATCTTTGACCTCCATTCATTCACAATTAGAGGCATGATGCGACACGATGCCGTGATGGTAGGGTTGCTCCATCATGTTTTGTTCTGAGCGGCGCTGAAGCTCAAACATGAAACCTTTTTCATGCCACCCATGAAATTTGTTGAGAGCGTGATTTAAAACAAAGCTCAGCTTTATACTAATCTAACTAAGTACAAAATTTGATCTACAACTTTAAGAATTGACCAACTGTCCGCGTCTTTTTTGATTGTTGTTTCTGAAAAATAACGATATCTCATACCTAATTTTAATACGTAGGCAGCCCTGCGTGGCGTGTCATTGTCGTGTTCTCGTGATTTCTCGACACAATGCCTCACAATGGGAATCCCGTCATGACTCGGCAGAATGTGCGCCATTCATGCTCAGTGCCATGCGAGTACCGCTATACTGCGACATGGATATTGATGAACACGTCCAAAACTAACTAACGTTGTCACCTTGCAATTGAGGTATGCCTAATGTCAAAGCTCAACCAATCCATGTTCATACAGGGCCTTGTGTCAATGTGTCCACTACTAGTCTCTTATATGCGAGAGGCCGACTGTGTTGGTGTCGCCAAGCAGTAGTGAGTAAGCGAGTATTAGCCAGTGAAATTACTAGGCATAATTATCTACTATACTTTATTACTCATCGAACGATTTCTCAATAATTGACTGTACTCAAAGAGGCATTTTTACAATACAAATAAAGTATAAGGCAAATGATAGACAATAAATGAAGCAAATCGAGAACAAAATATTAAATTAAAAGTAATTATAATTTTTGGGGCGAATAATATTGTGGCATAACATTGTGGGGCGAATAGGGTTCGATTCCCGAGTCGGCCCTGCACCAATGACTTATAGTTAAGTGCAGATTTTGCACGCTCGCTCTAAAACGGTGAAGGAAAACATCGTGATAAAACCAGCTTACGCGCTTTGGAGTGGTAGGCTCTGGCCGTGGTTGTAATACCACCCACCGAACAAAGCCATGCCGTCAAGCGATCTAGTCGTGTTTCGGGATGATGTTCGGTGAACCATCGGGGAGACGGGTCTGAACAGCCGCTCAACTGCCGTCTCTCTCTAGATCTATGTGCTCCATCTTAGGCCACATCATCGCTTCACATCAGGCGAGATAGTGGCCAAACATAGATCTATTAAGTGTAAAAAAAAAAAAAGAATTCGGAACAAATCCGACTTGGTCATCCCATTGTTAAGTTGCACAAAAAATAATAAAAGCCATGTCGATACTTAGCTTATACTCACTGATGTCGATGGGAGAGACCTTTGCCCAGCAGTGTGATAATATAAGTTCTTGAAAAAATACTCTATACTCGCTACCTATCACCACAGAATATTAAGGGACAGAAGCATCACTCCGCAAAGAAATATAAACAAATAGCGACTCTTGCTACGCAATAAAATTCGATTCAGCTCGCGTAGCGCTGCATACCTACCACTCATATTAACCTACAGAGCGCCTCTCTTTCTATCGCCTGGCTCGTATCTCTTCTGATGCGGCACGTGTAACGACGCGCGACCCGCCGTCGGTGTCCGGCTATGTACTTGTAGCTTCGTACCTACAGACCCTACAGTGCGGAGTGCGCTAGGCCTGCTATAAACTAAAACTTCCTCCACGCTTTCGCCCGAGACGTGGTGATCTTGATGTAAGTTGCAGGTGTTGTGTAATCGTAACTTAATTCACAAGTCGAAAGACAACACCTGCAATGTATCTACTATGTTTTTTTTATGTAACTGAATGACGTGACAAGCTGGTCATTGCCTGATTGTAAACAAAACGCCAGCTCATAACAATAACAGCACCACCCAGAACTTTGTTTTGCAAAATCCTGCGCGGCGCTGCACTGCGCTCGTCACCCTGAGATAATTAACTGTTGAGTCTCATAATGCCCAGTAATTTCCCTGGCTGCAATGCCCTTCAAGCCGGAACACAGTAATGCTTGCGCATTACTGCTTGTTTGATTTGTTCGCCATTGCTCGAAAATAGAAAAAATGTGATCACGGAAATTTTCTTTGTACCACGTTTTTATTAAGGCACTTTCTTGTTAATCTGTCTGTCTGTAGTTCCGGGTGGAATCTTGCTACTCCAATTTCGAACACTTCCCGGTTAAATATCCCACTGAAACTTTCACGACTCGATAACAATGCATTTTAAATCCATTTATTAGCTGACCTAACCTCAAAAGGCGCATAAAAACGTGGGCTTTAGGTTGAATTTTTATTATTTTTCTTTATTTAATCATACTTTTAATTAGCAATTTAAAAATAGCCCAAAATATTTATGCAGTAACATTATCAACTTAGCAGAATCAGCATTATTTGGTTTCTTATAAATATTTAATGAAACGGCTAGGACTCGCGTAGTTTGTCGAATTAGTCGACCTAGGTTTCGAGCATATCCGATATTCTTCATCAGGGCGAGTTCGACAAACTACGTGAGTCCTAGCCGTTTTATTAAATATTTATAATGAATTAAAGTCACGAAAACTTTCATACTATTCTTTATAATTATTCCTTTCGATATTAGTTACGCAAGTTAACTCATGCAAGCCAAGTATTGTGCTTTTTTAGAATAGCTTTAATAGGAAATATGGTTTTTAAATGAAATACAATCTATTGAAGACTGCAGCAGAATAGGCCCCTTTTAAGCTCTTTAGGTTACGGGATAAAATAAGTACTTTGAGTAACCCTGGGCGATCCGATGCCGGCGTGAGTTAGATTGCCAAATAGAGAGATTGCTTTATGGCAGAGTTCATGATCTGTAAATCTGTTTCGATGTTGGTCGCTATAAAATAATATGCTACATTTCTACTATTTTCTACAATAAAAGAGGTGACTGGGGGCTAGTTCTAGTTATAATCGTGTTGTTAAAGGACTATGAAGTCCGGTTCAACATGACATTTTTGAAGGCTTATTACGGTAACCTTTTTATTGACTTGATACTTTTTTAAGATATCATCATTATTCAGTACTTCTACTAAAAGAAGAAACATACGTATATAATATATATATATTGGGATACGGCCCCAATAAGAAATTATAAATAATAAATAAATACCTAATATGTTGTTTTAGATTGGTCTTAATACACAAATATACAAGTCTGGTGAAAATGATGATAATTTTTTAAAGACTTAGGTTCTTAAATAATAAATTATATGAATATTTAGTCTATCAAATAAAAATAATCGTGAATACTTACAAGAGCATTACATATTCTTGAGGCACTGCATGGAGCCAATTATAAATTTACCCAAAGCCAAAAAATATATTATTAAAAACTTAATCGATCACAAACCGTAGCAAGAAATCCACCAATAAGGGCACCAAGGACCGTACCATGCGCGAGCGCACGAATGGCGACCTGCGACCCGTGATTTGCATACAATGCGGTGTGCGTGGGCGACCCGGGCGCATTCCTTGAGCACACGTGTTTTGTAATGGACTATATGTGTACCATTATTGTGTAGTTTATTTTCAGTTGTTTTTGAATGGCTAGTCAGGTGAAACTGGTCTTGGAGTGAGCGATTCATCATAAAAAGTTCTCCTATTTTAATGTAGGACATGTCTGTTGAATGAAAGCAAACCAATATGGATAACAATAACTAATATATACGAATGGTTTTAATATATTTAAAGATGAATGATTTTTCTGGTGATTCTGGTAGTTTTATATTTACAAAATCTAAAAATCTGTTGATAAGACAACATACTTAGGAAAATAGTATATTGAGGAGTCAAGAACTATACTATTAATAAAAAACAACGGGAAACTGAGACCCGCGTAAGTTTTTAATATTTTTTCTTATGGAAAACACTGTATTATTTTTCAACCATCAAGATTTTATACGGGCTTTATTATGTCTCGTCTAAATTGATCTCGATGTTATTAAGGTGTGTATTTTTAGTTTATACTCATCGATACCGTCTATCGAGGTGCAGGTGACCATCTGTTTTGTAGACAAAGCCAGACAGGCAGGTATTCGTACCTACCACAGATTTATTAGCCCAGCCGACGACCGCCCGATCACGGCGGCATGTTTATTTCAATCGGCAATTTTTCACCGTACCGCAATGCAGTTGCCGGTGATTTATCGGCTGATCTAGCGTTCGACGAGTGGACGAATTGCTTGTGACGTGTGATTAATGAGTGTACTGATACATACGCAGCCAGAGTATCACATTGTTGCTGGTGGATGTTGTTGCCGGTTTGGACGACAAAGCGACCAACCCGGCAACAACTTTCGCGATGTGCATATATTTCGAATCACGGGATTATGACCTTCATAACTCTGCGGTACACTTTTGTGAATTAATATCTTATGATCTTCTGTGGCGCACTGCTCTAGATGCAGAAACAGATTGATTGATTGAGAACGTGAGCTAGTAAAGTGGCAGTTTGTCAACTTTTGTTTTCGGTGTATGTTCTACGCAGATAAGTAACGTATGCGTACGTCTACATGCTGTTCGATATAGAAACATGTAGGTATCAAAGCCATTGTTATGATAGTGTCGTTGATGAGAGTAGCAACGCGCACCAATATACTTTGTTGATAATCCATTTAAAGTTTGTGGAATTTTAATCAGCAATACTTTTAATTTCTCTGAAACAAATGCACACTGCTTGTTGAAGCTGTCACTCTACTTTAAAATTATCGTTTTGTTTCCTTTTTTTGTAGCGTCAAAACCAATACCTCAAGTACCAACTGACGCAAAACAAAACACCAAATTAAAACCGTGATAAATTGCCAACAAATACCGCTCCCGTTCCCATACCGTTCCCATATCGTCCCGGAGGGTAGAGTACATTACTTGCACCCCGGCAACCCTCGGTGACCGCATTAGAGCGACAAAGCTCCGCTGCACCCCCGAGGACTATTTATCAAATGATCATTTGATTTTCTTGTGTTTGATCACTGAACACATTAGAATTTGCATCAGTAGTGTGTTGAGGGGTAGCTTCACTTTGCACATTTTAGAGCATTTTTACTTTTGACAGTATACTGGCGTCAATCAACACCATAATAATATTGACACATTTATTTATTTATTTTTAGATTCACAGGTTTTTTTAGTAATCTATAGCTAGTTACAATTTGAACTTAAGCCAAAAAAGAATCTACATTATGTAACTTAACAATTTAGGTATGTATTATATTGTGAGAACAGATGTTAATGTTTAAGCAGTCGCAGCTAATGTAAATTGTAAAAGTTAGGTAGGTACATGTATTTGAAAATTAAGTAGATAAATAGGAACACACTGCAATCTATCTAGATGTTATTAGTATCTACTTAGTTGTTACTACTGTTACTATTATAGTTTTATATAGGTACCCCTCATTAGCCTAATAAATTGGCTAGATTGTAATATAAATGGGGACCATAATACTCATGAAACCACACTAAACAAAAAAAAATATAGGTACCCCAAACCTAACAAAAATTTAATATAAATCTACTTGGGTACATACTTAACTCTGCAATAAAAAGCGCGTGTTGCAAGTGCTGCGTCGAGTGTAACAGAGTGTGTGAGAGTATGTGTATGTGTGTGTGTTTTTGTGTGTGGTGTAATATTGAGGGCATGTGAGTATTCGTGGGTGAAGGACATGACTAAAGTCTCATTCAGATCGCTGCTTAGCGATAAGACCGCCTATTGTGCTTATTGATTATGTGTTACCAACTGTAATTCTGTTTTCTTTTTTAAGTGCAATAAAGTGTTATCTATCTATCTATCTATCTATATTTTTTGTTAGATCCTGATTTCATTATATATCCCATTGAAATCTGAGCTGTACCTATGCGTTATCTATCTCGCGACAGCGATGGGTAATTATGGGCAACAAGGTCTATATTATTGTATCTCTAGTTAGTTAATTATGTTATATGACACAAATCAACAGAGAAGCAAAACGACAAAACCTTTTTAGAAATGAAAAAAAAAAATCAAAACTCATCTCTTACGTATAATTAAGTACCTATTTAACTTTTAGTGCTCATCTTTATGAATATCTGAAACCAGAATTGAATCCCAACTACACCCACTTCAACTCTGCTCCATCGCCGCACCCTCGCCCTTTCTACGTTCGGATACGTCTTATAAAATACGATCTGTTTTGATTGTGGCCCGGGGCACAAATCAATTAGGGCTCCCGGGCTCCCTCGGCGCCCCGCCGCGGTGACACCCGGACCAGTGGCTCGTTTTATGACAACTCACAAACCGAAGCGATTCATTAACATTCACTGACTTTATTACAGCGTTAGAGCCAATTGACGGGAACGCGGTATTGATTGGGTTTCTGCTTTATGGCTTGATTGGGGACCGACAAAAGAACTTACTGGTTACTGGCTTCTGTGGACAGGTGTATACAAAAACGGAAATATCTGGGTGATGTCAACTAGTGGGTCGTTAACTGCAATACAGAAACCGAAGTGATCTTTATGGAGCTTTATTAGAGAGAGCCAATTGACAGAAATCTTTTTCTATGCTCCTGTGACCTGAGCAATGAGACAAGCAAGTCGTTCACCTGATGATAAGCGCTAAGCTTTTCCATAAAAAATACAGTATCACCCAAAACTTTGCTAACCATGCAAAGCACTGCATTGCGCTTATCACACCGAGACATCAAATATTCAACCCAGACGACCTCTCACATACAAGAGACTTTTAGTATTCATGTAGACCTTTTGTTTCATGCCACGATTTGTTGCTGTAAAAACTAATGTGCACACGGATAAATGGCAGACTATCATAATTTGCTAGCACTTGCCAGCAGGGGATTGCGAAATGCCCGCACCTGATAACCCGATGATAGTTTATACGCCTTTGAACTGTTTCCATAACGCCCGAAACAGGCCAACTATGTCAACATGGACTCATTACTTTAAATTGATTTCGCCGGTTCAGATTTCGGTCGTTATACCGTTCATAAATCGAAAACCCGTGTACAGGTACACGACCGCATTATTAACTGTATCGATTTACTATTAATCTTCCATTTAATATAAATTCTAATATAGAAAATAATGACGTAATAGAGGCCGCCGGCGACAGGGTCGTTTCCCACGCCGCCGCGGACAATCTTAATTTTTTATATATGGAAATAAATTAAGTTTCGGTAATCAGACGCCGACCCGATTCCTGACCCGCTTCTTCGCAATATTTCTAAAAGCTATTACAAATACATTTATATGGCCGCACAAAAAAGCTCTCGACCAATTTTCGCCACATAATGAGGCCATTATGTGGAATTTTGTTTTACCAACATAATAACACCGCCTTTTATTCGTGCGATCCCGTCCGCAAAGGACTTCGTGTTCCAAAGGACAATATTATTCCGAGTTGATGAGATTTTCGTGCAAAATTTTTAAAACTAAATTGCCGTCATTATGTATTTAACGCGGGGATTAAGAGAGCGGTCGAATAGGTCGTTCCTCTCATGTTACCGGTTACTCTACATATAAATCATAACAATTATATTTCATATAGGTTGTCTACACCTGTGCAATTATTGCTTTAAGAAGTGAATTTAAATGAAGGTGCACTTAGTAGGTATGTACCTAAGACCTACGCTAAGACCGTTATTGAATTAAAAGTACAATTTCATAATGTAAATATTCACTACGTTCAAAGAGATCAGAAGAAGTAAAGGAGAGATAACATGCGTCTATTAACATTTGTGTGTTTTACAAATGTGATGGAGACGTAGGTACTTGTATTTACGAGTTAAAATTAGTAGGCTGTTATACTATGACAAAAAAAAACAAAGTCCTGTGAAAAATGTGTCAAAATTTACATTGTAAAACCCTACGTCTTACCAAAGAAAACTATTAGTCTTACTATTTTATCCTACTAAAATGAGTTTGGATGGATGTATTGATGTTTGTACCGTTTAAATTCATAATGTCAAAATCCTAAAATGTCCAGAGGGTGCAAATTGTCCATATCCCAGAATTTCCATATCCCAAAATGTCCAAATCCCCTCAATCATAGGCAAAACTATCAAATAAATTTGATGACTTTTGGTATGTAGGTATACCTGAGGTTCTGAATAGAAACGGGCACACTTTTTACTAGTTATATCTTGTTTTTGATGACGTCACGCAATACCCATACCTAGATATACCTAGATATATTATACACATATAACCTACAATAAATAAGAATCATATTTTATACAGACACAGTACACACATCTTTGCGTAGCTAAGTTATGAGCAATTTGAAATAAACGCCAATGCAAGGGAAGTCGGTGTGTCATTGCGTGACTAGTTCGCATCAGAGTGACTGTTTTTATTTAGGTATTGGAAATATGGCTAAGGTCGTTGTTTCATCGAAGATAGGTAATAAAATTTGATGTCAGTTTACCTACTTTTATTTTCTATGTCGTATTATACAATACAAGCAATTGTCCAAAAAAATTATAATATTAAAACTTAATTAAGATTGTTGCGGATATTTTTAGATTTTGAATGTAGACTGAGTTTTTTTTTTTAATTATTTATTTTAAGGGTAGGATTGCAGTGCAACACTACTTCCTGTATTGTTCTTAGAAAACATAGGGTAAAATTAGGAAAAAATGAAATTTCTTTTATTGGATTTTTTAAATAATGCTTGAGGTTATTGTTTTTTCTCAAAAACTGACGGACGGTGATTTTATTGGCTACTTTAAAGAAAACATTCCTGATAGAAAATAATATCAATTAAGACTATGTTGTTTTTACTTTAAATATCAGATTTTTCAGTCTGTCTTTTGAAACTCCTAAAATTCAATTTTTATTTTCTAAAATTTACTAAATGAAACCTTAAGAACATAACTTTCGCTCTGTGCAAATGGTATTTAGTCTGAAAATCTACTATGACATCCATTTTGCCAAAAACACATGCTTGTTACCTAATTTAGGATAATTAGTGATTCCATTATATTATTAGTGTATTTCTATTAAATTTGCTCGTTCCTGAATCAACTTTGGGCTTTTTATAACGCAACCTACGCTACAACCTATTATTTCCTTCACTTGTTAAAACCGACATAAAACATGAAATTTCATAACCACGTAAATATTACACGTTATGTATTTTATCGGTTTACGCAATAAACAGCCGACGAGTTATTGTACTGAGGCTGAGCCTCGAAATAATTTTAGCTATCGAAACCGCAATTACGAGACACGTGACGAGACGAGCATCAACAGCGTCAAGCACCTACAGATTAATTTCCTTTTTGTTTGAGAACCCTAATTACCCCTCTAACCCTCCCGCGTGCGCAGGGTCGCCTATCCCAGCTTAAAGAGGGCAAAATATTGAGATGATTTTGGCACGTCGTAATGTTGTAAGTGGCTCTTCGAACGTATCTGTGCGCCCGCGCAGCCATCGCTCCCGACATTATCCTTGTAATTGGCGATTTTGTGCAATTTATGGCGATTCGCGCAATTTACGAGCAGTGGACAAGTGGGCGACGCGAGCCTTTTTTCCTCGGGCCGCAGCGAAATTGACTCGCATTTTCAATTAAAATTTTATGTTCCGCAAATTACCTGCCAATTATATTCCATTAGCTTAAGCAAAACAACCGGGGAGCCATTATGCTGTCTATTTTTTCTCCAGCGAATTATAATAATGATCTACCTATTCTAATACTATAATGCTCTTTATGGTTGCATTTCATGTTGTATCAGAAATCACCTGATGTTTAAGGCACGTAACAACAAAATGTACGTAGAAAATGTCCTCATTATTGAGCATGCTCGGTTAAATGAGGAATATTGTGACGACGATTAAACTTTTGATGAAATAATTGTTTGCAAATTACTATATGATAATTTAATTTGGCCCTTGAGCAATAAATTGCACGCAATTTTGTGGAGAGTGTAGCGATCGATTCCGTCGAGCACGTCGCATCGTATGCATGTGGCTAAGATAAATATTGCATGCGGAGTAACTGGACTTGACCACACTCGCCACGTAATGTAGGTATTGTATGACACACAGCTGCGGCCTGATTAAATGCAGCGATAATTGTTTTATTCTCGGAACGATTACAATTTTCGTTTTGAAATTCTGTTGGCTCAACAACCGCATTTATGATTACGGCTAGATTAATTATACCTACGAGACAGAGTTATTTGAACTGGAGATTGCTAAGCCGGGTGATTATCATTAAATTGAAACATAAGGAAGTATTTGAGTCCGTCAAAAAACAATTTGCTAATGAATTTACGACGTGCACAAGCCTCTATATAAGACAAATAGTCAGTGCAAGGCGTCTCGACTCTCGAAGCTGGAACACAAGTCCAAAATAGCCGCAGCCAAAGATCCGAGCTCTTATGACAGCGCGGCCGATATTTATGTCGCGCGGCCCCGCCCTCCGCCGTGGCTCCATTCAGCCTGTTTGTATTTATTTCGTGCCTATTTATTTGTATTTGCCTTTGCTTTTGAATAATGCATGAGCGGAGCGTTTCCGTCGTGTGTAGGCAGCGTGACGCCGCCGCTTGTCGCGCGACCCTACCGCTGCGAAGCCACTTTTCGATGAAGTCAAAAAACCTTGCGTTTGTCTTTTTTAAATAAGCGTCCAGCGAAAATAAAGTCACCGAAGTCTTGATATTGTTACGGGAACTTCAAGTTGGTAATGTGAGCTTGCTCCGGATCGGACCCCAAAATTATTTTTAAGTCAGTAAAATTTAAAGCTGCCTTTAGTTTGGGTTTTAATTTGTTCCTTAATCTTGAAGATCTCATTAAGCAATTAATAAAGAGTATTTTTAATTAAAACCAAGTAACTGAATCACAAGCTTACAACTCTATTAAAAAACTAGTTTCATTTTTAACTTAACAATTTTCTAGCTTTCGCGGAACATTCTCACGGAGTTAATTAACATAGGGTGGGGACGAACGGAATTAATTATCGATAACAGAATTCGATTGGTGCGCGATCATTCGGTTGGTAAATCACGCGGTATCGAGATGCATCTCGCCACGCCCTCTGCGATATTATATTGTGGCCGCCGACGTCATGATATCACGCGTTGTTATTGGACACCAATGGAATGTAATAAAAGTAAATATAAAAAATTGTTTGGTTATCTACGAATAAATTAATTGCAGCATCAATCATATTTATTTATAATCAATATTCGAATTGCAAAGCAATAATTCGATGGGAAAACTTCAAACTATCACGCATTGTAGAGGTGCAATCAGCAACATACGCTTATGAGATCTATGTTTGGCCACTATCTAGCCTGATATGAAGCGATGATGTGGCCTATGATGGAGCACGAGATGTCATCAAACGCAATCCACTTTTTACAAGCGTTACCATCAATATAAAAAAGTGCGGTACAAATGATGTTAATATGTATTAAAACATCACAATATATATTACATAGTTGTACAAGATATTCATTTACATAGCTATGTAATATTAAATATATAGTGTGTAATGAACTCATGTAAAGAAGTTATGATACCGTCAATTATTCACTGACAACGTGCAATTGTTGACTACTTGATACAGTGTGACCACGTTGATAGAACGTAATATTAATAATAGAGTTACAATAAAGATATATATAAGATACAGTTATTGTAAAAGATTTAATTTATTATATATTTTAATAAAATTATATTTCTTTTTATTTATAATAATTTTTATAATTCCTTTATGTTTAAAAGATATATATTTCGAACGGTTGATGTGATTAAACTGATTCAAAGTCCATTTACCTACACAGAATAACTTGTAGTTGTTGTTACAAAAAATTGCAAACTGAATTACAAGGTAAGAAAGTTAGAATGTATGCAAAAACACTAAAACAAACATAATATGTTTTCCCATTTTGAAAACTAATTTGACTGTAAAATGATGTGATAAGAATGAAGCCAACAAAAAGTATTTAATGAACATTGAGGTCGCACGAATGAACAATTTGCTTATCTGGCTGAACTTTATTTTTACAACTTTTTGACGTGGTCGTACTGTATCCAGTTATAATTACTAGTTGCCTATCTGACTTGCTGAGAGCCGCAACTTTACGAAATCTTCAATTACTTTGTTCAAACGCGATCGGTCCATTGATCATTTCAACAGAAGAAAAAATATAACTTTGTGTTGATTTGCTTTGTAGTCTATGATCTCTGTTATCTAAGTTTCTGTGAGATAGTAATTAGTTACGTAATATTGTTTTATTCCATTACAGCGCCAGCCAGATCTTTGTTTTGGAAAATATGCAGAGAGCAACACTGCGCTGACCAAGTAGGTATATTGTAAAAAATCTTTCCAAATGACTTTAACAGTCCTGCATGGAATACTGTAGCCATCTGTGGGATGGCTCAGCCAAATACCAGCTGGCAGCTCTAGACTCTATAGAACGTCGCGCAATTAAGTTAATTAATGACCATGCGCTGGTGGAGAAGAAGCTGACAAGTCTCGAACACAGACGGAAAGTTGGGTGTCTGTCGCTTTTTTATCGACTACACTTCGGGGAATGTGCCCAGGAATTGCACGATCTGATTCTTTCTTCTCCCTTCCACCATAGGACTTCCAGGCGGGGTGAGTCGTTTCACCCGTACGTCGTTAATATCCCACCTATCCGTACTAAGCGTTTCGCAGATTCCTTTATCATGCGAACTGCTAAGGAGTGGAACGCTCTGCCACCGTCTTTGTTCCCAAACGGATACAACTTGTGTCTCTTTAAGTCTAGAGTGAATAGGCATCTCATGGGCAGGCGTGTTCCATCTTAGGCCGTATCTTCGCTTTCCATCAGGCGAGATGTCGTCAAATGTATGCCCATTTAACAATAAAAAAAAAAAACAGTCCCTTTGGATGCAATAGTAACCGACAAAGTTACTTTTGGGCTACTTAGGTAATTTTTTTTTTCACTTCAGGTTAGGCAGCCGTTTGACCACGATCTCACCTGATGGAAAGCGACGATGTGGTCGAAGATGAAGCATGCTGGCCTAGTAAGTATCTCTATTCACTCTTGATTTAAACACACCAGGTTGTATTTAATAGGAAACACAGATGATGGAAATCATTAGAAGTCAGAAGACCTTATGACCAGTTGACAACCACCACGTGCAAGATTCTCCATGGAAAAATTGATGCCATTGATCTCCACGATGAGCTGTCAAGGTTCTTAGTGCCGAATGATTATCTCTTTATCAGAAAGGCCCAAACTAGTCTCAGTGCCGCTTAGTAGGACTGTTTCTCGCGTTGGATCTCTTATTCTCAGAACCCTCTCTGTGCTATAATCCACCACGCTGGCCCAGTGCGGGTTGGTGCATGTCACATGTCCATGAATTTTGATAAATTCTTGAAAATGTCAGTTTCCTCATGATGTTAAGCGGTCTAAAAACTCCGATACCATGGTTGGCCACACACCTACACGAGACAAGAAGAAGAATCATCAAACGGACACTTGCCACCATCAACATCCCTTCGGAGGTAGAACCGGTTGGGGTAGTTCGCGATGATGGTAACGCCAAGCGGCGGAAATAGGCTTCACTCTGCAGTGACTACATTGTTACGCCGCTTGGCATCGAAACCTTCGGTCGATGGGGTCCAGGCACCAAAAAATTATATAAAAAAAATTGAAGCCGCAGGTGACAAAAGGGCTGGCTTAATCCTGGCTCAAAGATCAGCGTTAGCCATTCAACGCGGGAATGCAGCCAGCGTTCTTGGCACCTTGCCTCATGGACCCCACTTGTAGGTATATACATTTCTAGTTGTATTATAGTTTAGAGTTTCTTTTTTTTGTTACAATTGTAAATAGTTCATAAATAAATATTATTTTTTTAATATTTCTGTAATTATTTAAACTACATAAGTTTTTACTTATTAAAAATTCTCAAACGTACTCGTAAACCCAAAAACAGTGTCAATGCCTTGCAATTATCACAAACAATAGCACTTAACTATACTTAATACATTTTCGTCTGACAACATAATAGGTAGAGTCGGAAGAGTCAACACGTGCGCATCGCATGCTCCGACTCATCAGCCTAGAGATCTCTGTTTATGTTTTATTGATTGCTCTGCAGGAATATAACCGCACTTGACTTCACTGTTGAGTCAACTCTACATTCAAGACGCGACGCTAACTCTACAAGTGAGCTTTGTAGGCTGACGCAAGCTTGTGTTAGGTTTATTTAGCTGATAAATAAAAAAATTAAAACGTCTTTTATTTCTTGTTTATTATTTTTTTCATATGATTGTAACTTTTAACTTTACATTACATTACACTCATTGCGCCCTTCAATATAGAGTATTGCTTAAAGGCAATTTCTAGGCTGTATCGCAACAACTCAATTTTCAATGTAGAGTCAATCAAAGTTCCAATGTTAAACTTCAGTTCAAATCAAGCGAGTTACAGTATTTTGAACTTCTTGCCGTGCTTCTTCAAGTAAAGATTCAATACACATTGTTTGCAGTAATATTTAAAGAAAATCTCTCGATGGGTATGACTCATAAACGATTTCGATACCTTAGTCCCCAATGAATACATGAGTTGGAAGTCGGAACTCCTAAATTCATGAAAGACACTTGCGGCCCGAACGTTTACCTTCCCGACTATGTACAATATCCTTAAGTGCCTTCAACCCCTGTCCCGCAACCTCGGCCACATAAGAGGGGTTGCCATGGCAACGCTGTCTTCTCCTCGGCCCGGATAGCTGCCTCTCTTCAGTTTATGTGTTCATTAAGTGGTGCGAACGATGCCAGCTTATTTATATCCCCACGGGCTATTGTGGCTGCGGGGAATTAGGCAGTTCTTTGTCTCGCTGACTCCGCTCTCAAGAGGGTGATCGTGATAAATAACTTTGGACTGATTTTGTGCGACACTGGTTTCGCCGATCCATAACATCTGCAAGCATTTTTGACATTTGAAATTTTGAAAAGCTTTGAGTGTTCTAAATCTATCACATAACAAGAAAAATTAAAAAGTTAAATATGAGATTTTGTTAGCTCGACGAAGTCTCCGAGTGTAACTGTCACAAATGTATGATTAACGTATCATGCCGCTTACATTCCTTCGCGGCGGCCGCCCGTTACAAGTTCATCCCATTTAAATTTAGCGCGGCGCGTGCCGGTCGTGGGTCTCCGCGGAGGTGCGGAGAGGTGAGGGGGAGTGAAGAGCCGGGGGCGGGACGCTCTACCATCACTCAAGTGACGAAAATTGACGGAAAATGGGCGGACACCGGTTGCCCGCGACGTCATCAATTACCGCGTCCCGACGGTCACCGGTGCAGTCGACGCCGCCGTCGCCGACACCAACGCATACCGAATGTCCTTCTTAAATGCCATTATTAGCGCTCGACTTAATCTGTCACCCGTGACATGCCAGAATTTACACACTCGTACGGCCAATGATTTGTACGATAAAGCTTTCAGCATTTCATTAGTCCGAGCCCCGGGAGGCGCGTAGCCTCGCTGCAATCTGCCAGCGTATCGGCATCTCAAGCGCGGATTATTGAGATGCAATCTAGGAGCCATTGATCGATCGATAATTCGACCTAACTGCGGCCGCTGTTGCGCAACCACTCATCAGATCTAAGCCCCGATACTCTATGATACCTTTATTAAATGGTAGCCGGTAAGGACAGGCTTCTTCTCTGTTTCTCATATTTTACTTCAACTTAAAAGATAAAACTTCAAATAAAATCCCAACCACACTCAGAAACAGTGAGCATGTTTACTTACATTTTCTCGAGAACGAGCTAACGCAGGGAGCCACAAGCAGTGCGAAAGCTCGACGATCGATTTTGAAAATTGCCCATAATTAGCATGTATCTCAGTCGTCCGGACGACTGTGCGTTTAAACTGGGATCCGAACCACAGACTGCAGTAATCCAGTAGCGTTTACCGAGTAACGGCAAGCGAAGGCGACGGACACAAATTGCCGGAGGAGCTGCCACTACGCAAATTGTAGTTAAAGGTTTTCGAGAGCGATCGATTGTTCCCCTTGCAGACATCTCACCCGCGAGCTCTGCTACTCTTTGTTTACAGTCCAAACGTCATTCACGCTTTTCTCGCTTTGGGCAATAACAACTTTACGACGCTCCTTCACTCGAGTAAACCACGTCTTGTAATAGCACCATACTTACAGTTTCTACAAACAACTGAATTATTTTAACGCGACGCCCACGTCCACAGACATGGCGCGTTTATTGATGTGGTTCTGTGCGAGGCCATTAATACCGCGCCGACACCTTTGGGTTCAGCCTAATCGCCTCAATAATTTCGATGCGATGTCGATTCTTTCACATTTACAAGTCGAAAACGTAAGTGTTCACATTAGATATGCATTAAAGGCAACGGTGTTGTAGCGCATTATGCAGTCATTATGAATACCACTTATTCTGCCCTTGAGGTTAGGTGGAGCGGGCGTGTGGTTGCGCTTTTGAATAATTTATTGAATCTAGATAATGCGTCTCGCAGTGATCGTACTCGCAATGGTAGCGGGAGTCACGTCCGAGACATTTGATTGGGTAACAAGAAGTGCGGTGTTTGAGCACGGAGCTCGCAGCCGGTGGGTAATGGCGGGGTAATTACGCAGGCATTATCGGGTGACCCCATACTGCGGTTGGCTCGAGTACCCGTCGCCGTCGGCCAGCGCTTTAATGGGCACAATACGACTAAATATACATGAACGATGACAGGCAAAATGTCTCTTGTAATGCATTTCAAATAGCACTCCAATCGAGAACTGTTAGTCTAACACGTACGCATTATGGAGATTTCAGATGGACGGAGCTGTAATGTGCATCAATCATGTTGTCGCATTTAAACTAACTACCAACTTTGTTGCATTGCTGAAGACCTTAAAAGAATATAAGTATGCTAAAAATTTACCTATTGCTAAAAGTATGTAAATTTAATCAATATAAATACAGTACGAACAAGAATACATTTCAGCTTTAAGAATAATAATAAATCTCTTTACTTCAGGCTCAATCTCTTTACATCATAGAAAGAATGTATATAAGACCCGTACCTATACTAAATACTTTATAGTGTAACCTACATATTGTATTAATTATATAGCTGACATTGGTTTATGATTCATAGGAATACGTGTACAATAATTTATTTTATTATGTAGATATATACAAAAAAACAGAAGTCTCCAGTAAGTATACCTACATATTATTTATTTCGTATAGATAGAATGTTAGAGACATACCTAATTATTTATTAATTGTATGAGGAACACATTGTATCATTTTTGCCCCAAAATATCCCAACAAAGTATTTTCAAAGCCTTTCTTTTTAAACATCAAGTCAAACTCAAAGCAAAATAACAGAATGGAGTAGGTACTGCGCTTCTGACGACAGAGCGGCGCCGTTCTTTGATGTCTCAATTAGTAACGCGAGCGGGTAATTGTGGCGAAAATTAATTCGCGAGCGCGTTTGAGCTTCCTCTTACAAGGGCTAACTGTTACAAAGCAGCAGAGGCATTGGGTTGTTTTATGTTACAATTTTAAATGGGCGAGGGTAAAGTCAAATTCGTTTGAGTTACATAAAATTTATAGTAGAAGCATTTAGATATTTTAGATAAATAGGCTACCTATCGAATCATAATTATAATTGCAAAAATGAATAATTTTCTTTTCAATCTCATCAACGTCTCTTCGACGATTTTACATTCAACTACTATTATTTCTTTTATCTAAAGATGGAAGAAAGGGTACTTGATATTTAAACCACTTATATAAAAATCATAACAACATGGGAGAACCTCTAAATAAAAATGTGGTTCAAAAGAACATTATATTATCATAATGGTGTAGGTACTCCAATTTTTTCACATCAATAAGTCTCCAATCGGACCGGACGGAAGTGACTAGACGCCGTGTAATGCATTTCACGCCGTCCAGAAAAGCCTTAATAAACCAATTACAGTTCATTACCTAATGCAGCGGAAACGAAGTATTACTCGCTCATCATTAGAGACCACAACCTCCCCTTAAGTTTATCATTTCACGTGTTTGTTCAAAAATGGCGTGAGGGTGTGAATCCGCTAGGTTTAGGTAAATTTCAATAAACAATCATAGATTTTGGCAAAAATTCACTAAGTAATAAAGTACTTGATATTGATACTTTTTAAAGATTGATTGCCTTCTTAGTGGAATACAAAAAAAAGAATGAAATCAGTAGATATTAATTGATAGATTTGTGTTGAGTGAACATCCTGCAAGCCTCTCGTGTTTGGTCGGTCTTGACCTGAAAATCCAGAAGCTTGAATAAAACATTTTTATTGCATTGCAGAAGGAAGTCGGGTTTTACTCGCTTAGCATTAGAGACCTTCCTCTAAATACAGCATTTAACATATTAATTTGTCGTGAAATGACGTAGGTGATAAATCGTGGTGTGGGAATGTTAGCATCGTACCGGGTAGATTTTACTAAGCAGTTTACGGCAATCAGTAGTTTCAAAATAAAACGGATTTCTGGCGAAAGTTATAGTAGGTGCAGAATATATCGATAGTATCATCATCATCATGAAAAATTGGAATGGATCTGTAACTATAAAACTTGGGTTCACACCATTTATTTAATAAGACGTTATAGAGTTCTGTAACTTTAACTTGAAATCGATATTTCAAAGGTGCTATAAAATAGTATGCAATATTAAACCAATCCTTAAAAAACTATATTTTTTAAATAAGTGAAATATAGCAAAATCTACCCACCCGACTTCAATTGCTTTTTTCAAGCATGGTGAAAATGAAAACGCGGCTGTTTGCGGTGGAATGATGGATGTTAGCGGTCATTTGCCGCCGGCCCATTACGCGTGTCGCAGCATATGGCCTGGGCCTGTCATGGGGGCTCGGCTATTGTTTGTTTTGTTTCCATTGAAGATAGGTTGAAGGCGGTTTGGACTGATTTTGAGCTTTTCCTGCTGCATTGTGCACTCCCCTGCTAGTTGTTCTTCATGCACTTAGGAGACAAGCAGGGTCTTGCTCCGTTTGTATGGCAGGCATGACGTCAAAGTCAAAGTCAAAATCTCTTTATTCATGTTCGGCATCACAGACGCACTTATGAACGTCAAAAAATTATCACAATAAAAATATTATACGCTTTTAATATATTGCACGTCGCTTTATTTCAAGGATATACAATAATTTCTGCAAAAATCATTATTATTCGTGACTTTTACAGAGTAGTGACAAAGACCGACTTTAAAAATAGACATTCAGTAACTTTTGGTTCTGGACTTAATTTAACAAAAATGTAGATGCTTACTTGTATTATCCACACAAAAATATTTTCTTTAGGCTTTGTTGTATACCAATTTACAGAAATAGTTTTTTTTTTACTATTTATAGGCTTGCGTTTGACCGCTATCTCACCTGTTGTTAAGTGACGATGCGGTCGAAGATGTAGCACGCTCGCCTATGTGACAAGTCATTTATGGTCTGGACAATCGGGTTAAATGAACCTGTCATTTAACCCGATTGTCCATTTCACAAATAAATAAATGATTATCTTGTTTGGTTATGTAATAAACGTTTCAGAATCTTTAACAGATGAGGAGTAGCATTAATTAATGTAATTAAATAAATACAAATTAGAATGACTGAGAGTGTAACAATACCTAGGAGAGATACTCATATTTATAATAGTACAGGTTTTTATATTTAGTTATTAGGGCTAGTTATGAATTGTTTTAATTACCTTAAAAGATCATGGATTATTTCGGTATCACAACGTATAAAGGATTCTAATTACTATATGATCACATTGGCCAAACATAAATCAAATCATAATAATTCTGGAGTAGAATAATGAGGGTATAAATGTTAGAGTTTATATTATTAGTGAAATTTTATTAAGTAGGTATGAGGCAGAGGTAGTATTAAGTGGTTGTTATCTATTGGCTAGGATTAGGCTAGGCTAGTTAGGAATGTTATAATTTGGTTCAGTAGTAACTCAAGATAGGAGTAGTTAGAGTAATATATATAAAAAGCAGGTGGGTACAATTTTGTGCCTATAACCAGGATAGTACAATTTGCTGGCCTAGACCAGGATAGCTATAGGATAGAAGAAAGTAGGTAGGTAGGTTAGGATCATTACACCTAGAAGAAACCTGTTCACTCTTGTCTTAAAGACACCCATATTGTAGCTATCATAGATATATATATATATATATCTAGATAACACAAAGTTCTTAACTATGGCAGTACAAAAGGTCTTATCGCTTAAAGCGATCTCTTTCGGACAACCTTTGGATGGTTAGTATCGGAATAAAATTAGACAAATTTCACCAATCAAATGCACCTTACAACTACAATCCAACACTACACGCCCTTCAATAGTATCAAAGTATCGTTTGACTAAACTGTAACAGTGTAACTCAGAAAGAAACCAAACACTGAAACGTTCAGAGGGGAACACACAATGAGGCTGGAAGCGGCATGCAATAAAAGTCACATTAAGTCAAGAGCAAAGACCTCGGCGACGTTGAATTTATCAGCGTTGAGGAGAGTTCTCCAATTCGAATGTTGGCATATTGTCTGGATTTTGACTGTCATTGCTAACCGATGCACTTCTTGTTTCAGGATTTTTTTGTAGTAGGTAAAGTTATAAGTAGGTAAGATCATAAGTAATCGTTTTTTGGCTCGGCAAAGTTTTTCACATTTTTAAACGACTTCAAAAAAGGAGGAGGTTCTTTATTCGATTGTATTTTTTTTAATGTTTATCAGATTTCCGTCATATATAAACCGAATTAGAAAATTATTTTTGCGTTGGTTTTATTATAGCTACAATGTGGTCCCATATAAATTTCATCGATATTCGACCTTGGATTTCGAAGATACATCAGAATTGAAGTCGGCATTTTTTGTAATAAAATGTATTATTATTATGTCGACCACTATTAAATTTAATCTACATCATATTTATGATATCAATGTGCAAGGAACTCATTGATTCATCAAAGCCATGATGTTCATCAGATTGTTAACTGTTATGATGATATTTTCACACATGTGAGCTGGTAATATTTGTATTCCAACATAACATTTCCGATTTTATTAAAAAGATAATGGAAAACAACTATTATTCTATCTCCATTGAAAAATCTATTTTTGCATGCTTCCCGTTATTTATTTTAATAGGAGTAGGACACGGAGGCTAGAACGTCGACGCGGGTTTTAAATATTTTATAGCAGAGAGGCATGCCAAAGACACGCCTTAAGTAATTTCGTTTAATAGAACCTTTTAATTATCAACCTATTAGACGTGGTTCATGCCGCGCTGAAGCTTATTTCAGGTGTTATTTTATCAAATATTTAAACTCTCACAATTAAGTTTCCATGACAGTGAATTTCGATCACGTACTTGGTACCGAAGACGTTGAATTTTAAATTTACTACACTCTATAATCACCTATAATAATTCCAGCCGAACAAATAGGGCAAAGGACATAATTAGAGGCATACGGATTTAATTAAAGCTAGTTATGTGAAAGGTGTTCACTTTCACGCGTACAAAGCGACGATGGAAACTTTGAAATGTAAGTGTACTTTAATAATTAACTTTTAAATGCCGTCCAAAATGTTATTGCTGTTTTAGTTAAAAACTTATCATTTTACAAATTAAGTTTTAGGTTGGAGATTGTATAAATCATCGACACATGTGTGTCCATTATAAATCAAAAATCGTAGATGGTAATTAAAAGCACGATTTCAGGTAAGATTTGAGAACACATCGTATAATTATGTTTTGTTTCGTTAGATGAATCACCGTTGATTAGGTGCGTTGCGTGAGTTAGAGAAGTCCTTTAGTGTGGATGCAGATGTTTAAGTTATAATTGCTCTTCTTTCAAAATAACCCTTTCACGAAGAGAGCTTGTTCACATTGTATTAGATGCAAATCTATACAAAATCAGCATGATAAACCTGAATATCAAAACGAATAATATTATAAATCATTGGTTAAAATAACGGTTTAATGCCAACTTTCTGCAAAATGTCTATTATTATTCGTTTTCATACATCTGGTAGTTATGTAAAAATTATTGCCATATAATTGTCGTACCTATTATAAACTCCGCTGCAGTCTAATTAGTAATTACCTACATCCTGCAAAATTGGAGTCAAGTTATGAAACCAAAAAGTTGTTTAATATAGCAATCCACGTGTAATAAATTAGCGAATGCTCCAGCTATCTATAGTACAATAACCATAAATCAGTGTGATATTCCCCTTAAAATTGTTTTTCGCACGTCCTTATGGGCGCGATTATAGCAAAATTATAATAATTGTGCGCGGCATAATTACGTGATGTAAGTAAGGCCAGCGATGTATAGCGGCCAATTTGAATTTATGTAAAGTATCGCGCAATAAATTTACATTTTATAAGTTGCCGTGGTCGACGTGGGCGCTATATCTCTGTTTAGGATCAAAAGCTCGTATCTGCAAATTGCGCATATCTATCTAAGGTTTGAGTCAATCAATTTACTTTTGTGGAATGAGTTTTACCGTGTGTACGAATGACATAAGAATTCACGTAGGTATCGTAAGAATTGACTCTATTTTTTTAAATAGGTAGATACATAGTTCTAAAAAGATAATGTTTCGTGTAATCAGGCGTTGTACTACATACTAATGACAAGGAAGTTAAAATAGAAGGTCACATCAATCCATATCAATATATAGTAAAGATATTATTTATAAACCCGATTTTGTTAGGCTTCTCAGGCTATTATATAATTTTCCTTCTACATCTTTAGCATGCTAATGCCACGTGGCATGGACGAAATAGAGTCGCGATTATAGAAACATCATAACCTTTACCCGCTTACATTCTCGGTATAATAATACTTAATTCTTGACATATATAATGCAAGCCCGAGGCGAGCCGGCCGACACTATGTCTAATAAATTTATGGACGTCCATTTTCATGTTGATCGGAGCTCGAATTTATAATCGTCGCGCTTGGGGCGCGGCGGCGGCGGGCCGCGTGACGCTTGCGCAGGCGCAGGCGCATTGAAGCCAACACGAGGCGCGAGCGCGAGCGCGAGCCGCCATCATGTCATTTTGACAACTTGGATGGACAATGGACATCATCAAAACACGTTTGATTGACAAATTGCTTTAATAAAATAGAACACGTACGACGCTGTTCTTTACTTATGAAATAATAAATTCTAATTTGCAGAAAAAGTAGTTACTTTTGTAGGTTAATTTCCTGAATTGCCTTTAATTTGAAGTTATTGATCCACATTTTTTGAAACTTGTATTTTTTTGTTCATTTTATTACGTCGTTTTGGGTCAGATTTAGAGAATATGAGCAGATTGACTCAGAAAATGTATATAATATCTTACAATTATTGTTCCCGTTCATGTTCTCACAGAATTGCCAGTAAAAAGCGCAACAACGGAGGAGCGTCGCAAAAAGTGCAAATATAAATGTCAAAGTGAGGTTGTAAGTAATAGTAAAAGTACTTTGATATACGTAGTGTTTGTGTTAAATAGTTTATGGATAGTGCGGAAACGATATGCGGGGTTAAATGATGTGGAAACTTCGGCGGGTGAAGTGATAACACCGTGTTTGGTCATGCTCGGCCTGAGTAGAGCCGCCACTGGCTTGAGGGTTAGGGGAGTGCAAAAAGTGTAGTTCTTTGCTACTTTTTAACCGACTTCAAAAAGGAGGAGGTTCTCAATTCTATTGTTTCTTATGTTTGTTGCCTCAGTAATCCGTCATTTATAAACTGATTTGGAAAATTATTTTTGCGTTGAGTTTAGTTGAGCATCAAGGTGGTCTCATATACATTTCATCGATATTTGACTTTGGACTTAGAAGATTTGTCAGCATTGAAGTCGGTTTTTTTTGTTATAATTTCCTTCGGATTTGTTGCATTTGTTCTTTGAATTTTACAAATTAGGTACCTTAAGTAAGTAAAGTACAGTGTAATCAAAAATAACATAAATCTGTTAAAAACTAAATAAGAAAAATGCATTTATTATAAGTCAAAGTCAAAGTCAAATAATTATTGATTAGATAAACTAAATAGATTATTATATCAAATCCCATACATTGTAATAACGAATTTATGTAATTCCCCTTATAAAAATAATAAAACGTAACCGGCCGTGATTTACCCCGTATCCATTACAATAATTACGTGTAATGTTCGTAGGTAATGCTGAAAACATTGTACGTAATGCTCAAAGAACAAAGGGAAGCGACATGCGCGGGCGCACGAATAATCATGTCTCGGGCGCGAAGATAACTGCAGATCGGCTGATAGCAGCCGTTATCAACGAGGTAATGTCTTGTAGACGTCTTATATAAGCAAGAGAGTATTAAGTATTAAGAAGCTTGTTATATTACTTGGCTAGTACTTTAATCAGTGCATTTATTTATCACGTATATTTGGTTTGTAGGTTCCTACTGTAAGTCCTGGAATAGAGCATAGGGTACCTTTTCATCCCGGAAAAATTAACAATTCCTTAGAGAATCTAATTCTACGCAGACGTAGTCGCGGGTATCAGCTAGTATCTAGATAATGTCTTGCATACAAAATGTGTAATAAGTTGTCTATTTGAGCATAAGTATTATATTTTTGCTCGTCGTACTATTTCAAGATTAAGAAAATAATAGAATAGAATAGAAAACATCTTTATTGTATATCAATTTAAATAAATAGACAATAACACATTTCTTAACTATGGTAGTACAATGGGCGGTCTTATCGCTTGAAGCGATCTCTTCCAGACAACCATTGGATGGACAGTATCGGAAGAAGAAGTAGACGGCGGGGTACAACAAAATTTATTAATTACAACTAGAAACCTACATAATCATACATACATGCTAATAATAATTAATTTTCATGATAATAATTGATTTTCATAACTCTTCTTAAAGTTATACTTTACAATCTTTATAATCTACGATGTAAATATATACAGTGTACAACCACTACTCCTTACACACTTCACCTACATGCACACCTCATACACACACACAAACTTTCACACCCACACATTCATACATATAACTAATATCTACTTAAAACTGTATGTATCATAACTACATATTATTACTAAATGCAAACTCGTTTGTAAATTTTTATCTGATCTTTTTTTGAATATGTCGGGCGGGGGGTATTGGTATGCCAAAACACAAGTCTCCTAGTTTGGGTACCAATATTCTCCAACCAGGAATAAAAACTTGTTACAATCACTTCTGAATGTATATGATATATATAAGTTTGTTGAAATTTAAATAAATTTATCTTTATCTTTATCTTAGTGTACAATAAAGAATAAGGATATACGAATTTTCTATATAATGTCATCCTATAAGGTTTATCAACTTCGTGTTGAAGTCCTCGCGTCGCCCAGTGTGACCAACCGACACCAAGATGAAAAAAGTATGGCCAAGATATCAAAGCAATGTTGCTCTAATAGGTCCTCATTTATTTCTCTATAGCAGAAAGGTCCATGTAACTTTCTTCTTTTAATAGATGAAAGAGTAAGGGAACTGGCCTAGTCTGTTAACACAGTGACTCGAGATGGCGTGCTTAAATTCAATACAAACGCTTACGATCTAGAAAGCGAAGAAGGAAGTGTTGAGAAGATATTTCACAGAGACTTTACTACGAGAGTTTGCGATACATTTCTGAGAAAACATTAGTTCACTATAAAATATATGTTTTACCTTAAATGAGGCACGCAGGAAACTCACCATAAATCAATATAATAACAGGCCACGTCTATTTAATTAGTGTTTATAGATACAATTAAAACTGCTAAATGAATTGCAGTGCTCAACCAATCAATTGAGCTAAGGATACAATATCTTGTCATTGTGACATTTAATTGGTTAGAAAAATGTGCCAGTTGTACCACCGACACAATTCACCTGGTAACTGTAAATCTCATTTGTTATCGATAGGTAGTTATGACATGGAATTTCAAGAAATTACAGCATTGTGATACAGATGGCGATAGGGACTTTTTGGCGGGAAGTGAAAACCGATCAGTTCGATTTTGTTTTATTTTCCAAACAAGTGTTATTTCGAGTGATCATGTGTAATTTCGGTGGAATATTAACCACTATGTGTTCGTTAACGTGCACGAGTGTAGGCAAATGAATCAAAACAGAGACATTGCTTTTTATGTTCTTCCACAAAGTCCATAGAAAGTTTGAATAAAGTTCCACCATTTTATTAAAGCACTAGGAGAGGGTTCGGCTTGTTGCTGATGACCCTCATACGACAATATACGAAAGAAATTGTTGTAGTTTTTACAAACTACCAAATAAAAACTACGTAAGACAAGGCGGTATGGTCCTAGAGACTTTAGCCCGCTCAAACGGGCGAATTATATAAAAAAACATGGAGGTAAAAACATCCCTTACAGTCAGTTATGATTGCTCTTCTTGATATGGTGGAGAGCTAAGAATGTAACATTCTAGGCTTTATTTCAACCTTGTGTACTAATTTTAGTACTAGCAATGTAGCGTAGCTCACCTAGCCCATCGTAACAGACCTTCTAGGTTAATCAACGTTCGCTGCGGTCACTATTTGGATGGGTGACCGTTTGTGTAGTATTTACCTACATCTGAGCGCTACCGTACTTTGGAGAGAACGTTAAGCCGTCGGTCCCAGTTGTTGTCTTAGGGGTCGTTAGGTCCCCATCATGGCAGAAGACGGAGAACCGTGGGGTTTTAGTCAGTAGGTCGCCGAAAGGCGGAGTCTGACATAACCGAAGGGCCCGTGCCCGGAGGTATCCATGAGGATTTCCCCACGTAAAAAAAAAAAAAAAAGGGTTCGTTAGGTCACGTCGGAGGCCTCATACGGCTCTCCGTAACTCCGACACCAGGATTGGTCCACACTCGTGTGGGTACGAGAACGGAAGGAAAGTGTGTGAAAAACTAATTTCATGTACCTATACATATATCTAATATATCTAATATATCTAATGGTCTGATATCAAAATAAATCAACCAACTCATTTCTTTTTCCATTATGATTATAAATTTATTTTTTACTCTCTTAAAAAGCATTACGTACTTACGCAAAACGCTATTTTTCTGCCACGTGCGTTCATCGTACTCTCTGAGAGCGAACAAAATAAACTGCTGTTTTATGGAAATGCGTCCATTCAAACCGGAAAATATGCAACGACAAAGCGACTTGTACCGGAAGTGAAGCACTCGGAGCAAAGAGATTTATCTCTGTTTATGTCACAAGTCACATGTGACGTAAAAAATGCAATGCTCGTTTTCGGTTTGTTGCAAAAATGCGAGGGTTCAACCCCCGCTTTTGCGGAAATGTGTTGAGTTGATTTAAGATATTTTATCAGTGTTTATCGGTCACGTGATATGACTTACCTTACATGCCTTGCTTATTTATGACACAATAAAAATAAGAAGTGGGGCGCGCTGGTCAATCTCACTACAATAACATTATCCTATCGTCCACATGTTCCTAAACTATTTTATCAGATGTTTTGTTTTCTTAAGAAATGCTGGCAAAGATCAATCAATCAATCAATCAGCGTGTATTGTGAATATAGGTAAAGACACATTGCTGTTACAAAATATTAAATACCACTATATTCAGCTATTTAAGCATGCAAATATACCTATAACCTATTCTTTTAATATTCTAATTTACATTTTTGTTATAATACACTATAATTTAAATTTGCTCAACGTCATATATATACATATAAAATTCTCGTGTCACAATGTTAGTTACCTTACTCCTCCGAAACGGCTTTACTGATTTTTACCAAATTTTATATGCATATTCAGTAGGTCTGAGAATCGGCTACTATCTATTTTTCATACCCCTAAGTGATAAGGGTTGTTCACCCTTAACATTTTTTTTAAATTTATATGGCAAAACAACGTTTGCCGGGTCAGCTAGTAATCAAATAAATTAATGTAACAATATTATAATATGATGTCAATGTAAAAAATAAAAATAATAAAAACCAAGTGTCAATTATATGTGTATAATGTCAAATTATCAAATAGAAACAAATAATAAATCAATTAAACTCGTCAATTAAAAAATCATTCACATTATAACATTCACCAACCAAATATTTTTTTTTATTTAAATTTGAATATGTTTTAACAACTTTTAATGTCTTAAAAGGAAAAATCAAAGTTGGGAGACCATCTGACACAAGTGCGCAACTATGCCTCAAGCAGTAAACAACAAACAACAGCACAACAACAAACAGAATCATTTTAATTTATGCAAATAAGCTGAAACTCCGTGACTCGTTGGACGTTCGTCAACGCATCGGCATGAGTCCATGAGCACAAATGTCAGAATTGCATTTATCGATGATCTCAAGGGGGAATATCTTATACCACTTTGAAATAATGAATACTGCTTAACTAGGCCACGATTATGCACTCCGTATCTCTATTACAAGCTATGATTTACCGTGTTATCTAGGTATTTTAACGGTAAGCTTCTAGCGTAAAATTGGACAATCAATTTTATTACAATAAATGATAGAGTGTAGAGACAACAGAATGCCGGAGCTAATCTGCTTATGGGACGATAAATCGATTCACAATTCAATAACTTTCAGATGATTGTGTTTTTAATTGCATCGTTTATGATTAAGACGTCAATGGCACTTTAGTTTGCCAAATAAAGGAATTCAAGTCACCTTAATATTGATAAGGTAAAATCAGGTGCCATTTATAACCTTACAGCACCTGCTCGGTGGAAAAACAGTAGGTAAGGCAGAAAATATAATAGTTAAAAATAAAAAAATGAAAAAAAAAACAACTAAGAAAACAGAAATATTAAAAGAAAAAATAAATATATAAATAGTATAAAGAGACAGCTAAACTTAAATTCTCAGAGTACCTAATATTACTGTGGTGCCGAATGGGGTATTAGCTCAGCACAAATGTCAAAAGTCGTTATTTGAATGAATATTGGCGCGATTTATAATCTTGATGATACAGATCAGAGAAATGACAGATCAACTATTATCTATTTTTTATTTGTCTTTTGCTATTCGTTCGAAAGTCTATTAATCATCATCAACATCATCAGCCCATTACGTCCCCACTGCTGGGACTCGGGCCTTCCCTCGTAGGGAGAGTATGGGCCATAATCCACCACGCTGGCCCAGTGCGGGTTGGTGGATGTCACATGTCCTTGAATTTTTGTGATAAATTCTTGGACATGCCGGTTTCCTCACGACGTTTTTATTCCCCGTTTTAAAGAGCGAGTGTTAAATCCGCACATAACTTAAGAAAATCAGTGGTGCGGGGCCAGCAGGATTCGAACTCGGGTGCGTCGGACCGAAAGTCGCGCGTGCTCCCACTGAGCCACACTCGTTCTTATTAATTTATATATTTTGTTGTTAGTTTAAACGTTGTTTTGCCATATAAATTTAAAAAAAAACACTTAGGGGTAAGAAAAATAGATGTTGGCCGATTCTCATAGATACCGGATAAGCACAAAAAATTTCATCAAAATCGGTCAAGCCGTTTCGGAGGATGGCAACGAAAACTGTGACACGAGAATTTTATATATTAGATAATAGGTAAATAAAATTAATGTTTTAGCGTGATTTTGTCCCGTTTTATTATCATAAACTACCTAAGTATAGCAAAAATTCAGGCACATAAATGTAAGTTCGTATTGTAACAGAAAACAGTAATGATAGAATTCATTTCCATAAAGTCCAACCATCACTGAACCGGCTCAAACATTTATACGAATGCAGTGCACCTACTTATCAGGGTCCCGCGTCCATAGTCTGTTTGTATGTGTGTGTTCCAGGACCAGTTCTCACTTGACAACGACCCTTCCATTCACCAATGGGGGCCGCCCGGGTCCGATTGGTCATACATATGATGATATCTCCAACTTTTTACAAATGAAGTTTCATTTGTTGGTGATACTAATGCATGTAAGTATGTGATATTGAATTTTATTTGAGTTTTTGTTTTGTTTTGAAAATTTCTCGTTCTATTCTGAATGAACAATATGACTGCAGCATTTTATTTGTTTTTGTTAGGACCACCGTTCTAATAATGTCGAATTTTCACACTAATATTATAACTGCGAAAGTTTGTATGTATGTGTGTTTGTTACTTTTTCACGCTGTATTGGCTCAACGGATTTGAGTGAAATTCGGAAAGGAGATAGCTTATTCCCTGGATTTACATATAGGTTGCTTTTTATCCGCGAAGGTGAAGCCGCGCGGCGTTGCTAGTTAATAATAATACTAAGAAGATATTGACATGATAGAAATAAATTCTCTGAATGAAAATGAAATAAGTCTTTATTGAATCATAAACGTATAATTGAATAACAAACAAATAAAAGCTTATTAGTAGCGTAACAATTGGCGGTCTATGTATGAAAAATACCTACATCATACCTAGATAGCGATTATTAGTGTAATGTAGTACAAGTGCTACCCATACAGAACACAAGAACAAAGTGTCTTGGCCTTGGGAATAGAGACAATAAGGAAAGTTTTAATGGACACATTCTTAATATTTGTTTATCTATCAGTTTAAGTTAAATGTAAATTACTTATTAGCCTAATCTATTGGCTAGAGTGTAATAAAAATAGGGTTCATAATGACTAAGAAACCATGCTAAGGGAAAAAAATATACGGGAGGTAACATACAAACATGTGTTGTGTATCTTAAAAATATTGCTATAAACGTTTTATCTGTTAATACCATCTGGGATTTAATGAGTAAATTAATTGGTTTGCGAATGGGGGCTGCGCTTCTATAATTGTTGAGACCGGTTTTTAAGAAAACATTCTGTCTCATATATATTGTGATAAATTAAATCTAGACGGAGCTTCATGAGAAATCGTTTAGTTATTTGTGTCCTTAACTAAAAGATTTTAATCCGATTCATAATAACTTTTATTTAAATCGAAAACATTAAAAAAAGGCAATTACAATGACTGGTAACTTGTTATATTTAGGGGAAAACTTTTTAAGTAATTTAAAATATTTTTTATAAGTATGTTTATGGTAGGTATAGGTCGGATTTATAAAAAGTGAATTTGCATCTGTCTCAACAGCAATAACACCATAATCGCTATTGATGTATGTTTTAAATACGCATGTTACCATTTTAGGTGTTTAATAACATATAATATAACTAGGTAAGCCTATTATAGTCATTTCGCTTTTCTTTTTCATGAACCTTTATTTTCTATCAAAACCTTAAGCATTTTAAATAAGAACAAGTTAATCAATTATCACCTTATTCCAAGCCACAACCTACATATTTCCAGATATTAAAATAATTTCTTAACTAGGTACCTATCACCCGGCCATCGCCAATAGTTCCATATACTTGAGTGCTCCAATGGCGATTACTAGTCATTACCATAGGAAACTGCTTAGTGACCATTACTGCATCGTATATTTAGAGTTAAAATAATAAGAGGGCTTGCACCTGTCATTTGCCAATAATGATGTAGGTACCTACACATTATAGTATATACTATACAAGGATTACAAGGTGGCTGAAAATATAAATTAAGAAAAACATGTAGGTACACAATTATATGTACACAATTTATAGACAACTTTGATTTTTCTAAATATGACATTCGGGTGTGCAAACACACCCTTTACTGGTTCGACAGGGCTTTTGTTACTACTGTTTAGGAGATAGTCTTAATTCCTTTACGTTGCCAAACAGTCAAGAAATTGCGACGACGAACTTGAATATAAAATTCTATATCATGTCGAGTTACAGCCTAACTAAGCAAACATTTACCGTGAAAGTTTTGCGCTTCGTATACAGACGAAAATAGTAGGCAAACAACTCAACGAAATTCTGCAGCATGCATTTTAATTATAAAATCAGGAGCTGAATGAAAAAAGAATTTCTTGCAATATACAATACCTTTCGACTTTGTAGTGGACTACATAGGTAAGTTATAGTAGGTGCTCAAAGTTTTATGTCACTAGGTACTGTTTTTGCACAAAAAACAAAACGGTTTTTTCAAGAGCAAACTCCCAATTAATATTTTACAATGCTCGTCAGGCATTTGAAGAGTAAATTGTACCTACCAGCCGTAAGGTGTTTGGTGCAAATGTCAATGGCGCCGGCAGCGGCTCGCGCACGCACCGATATGTTCGCTATTAATGTAAAATAACTATAATTTAGGTACTAGCTGTACTTGCGGCGTTTGGCGTAAACCGCCAGCGCTGGAAAGGCGACGGAAGCCTGTCACAGCCGCAATTACAGTACCGAGAATTACCGAGAATCGGCATTAGTTCCAACTATTTATGTATGTAAAATAAGAGCAACCTCCCGTACTGGGAAACAGCGATTGCACGCATCGCTCATTAAGCACTTTAGAGCAATTTGAGGAGAGGAGAAAAAGTCGGACGAGCGCGGCACAACATCGCGTGGTCAATTAAAATGTGGCCGCGCACGGCTGCCGAGTGCCACTCCTCGGCCGGAATAATTAATGTTGCCAGTATTGCTGTTAGTAACATTTTGGACGGCTGTTACCACTTTCATCGGTGGCGAATTCACAAAGCAAACACTAAGTCAATTTAAGTTCAAAACGACCGTTCCATTTTATCTCGGAGTTTGCAAGCTTTACGCTAAAGAATCCATCAATAAAATTGTCGTACCTAAGTATTTTTCAAACGTTTATATACAGATGTACCTAACGATTTAGATTTTATTGAAGACTAGCTGACCCGAAAAACGTTGTTTTGCCATATAAATTTAAAAAAAAAATAGATGTTGGCCGATTCTCATAGATACCGGATAAGCGGAAAAAAATTTCATCAAAATCGGTCAAGCCGTTTCGGAGGAGTATGGCAACGAAAACTGTGACACGAGAATTTTATATATTAGAATATTTAGGAACTCCAAGCTTGATTGCAAATATTTGAAACTTTTCCTAACGGTTGCTTGTAGATATTACTTAAATTTATTAAACAGGTATCGAGCAGATAAATACCTACTAACCTTTTTCTCAAACTTGTCTTTGGTGCGTAAGTTTTATGCAACTACCTACTTGATACCAACTTTGACTACTGTCTTTAACGGTTCCCAACGGTACAGTCGTGTTCAAAACTAAATAACACACCTGACTTGTTCTGAATTGCTCGCATCCTCTGCTATCTAATTGACGACTTGTCGTTGGCGACATGAAGATATCGGCGTTAGAAGAGTAGTTGAGCAGTTGTTTGACACTTCATTTAATGTCCACCTCTTAACAGGAAGCTGAAATGGGTATGTGAGGAGTATTATTATATTTCATTTAAGTTATATAATTCTTCACTTATATAATTATGCAGTTTTAGGCACATCTGACACTGAATAGCTGAAATTATAGGTGTACTTCATTATTTTATTCAAATAATTTTCATCGCTAACCTTCAAATTTAAATTGACGTTTTGTACTATAATGACAACCTTACCGCCGTATTTAAAATAGGTACAGGTAGGAAAAAGACAAAGGGTTTAGGGGGAAAATGGGCCAAATCAAGGCTTAAACTTAAACCAAATGACACAGATAAGATAAAAAAAGTACTAGACTGATACCAGTTGCAGGCTCATACCTTAACAAAAATCTCTCAAAGCTCATTTACCTGTCTATCATCGAGCAAGTCATCTTGGTAGCTTTTTAAAACAAATAATACTCATGGCGCATGGCGTCGCGTCGTGGCGTCCATTTCACCCGCACTCCCTCTAGACGGTGACTCGCAAGAACGGGCGGAGGCTTTGAAAGGAAACCTGCGCCTGCGCCGGCGCTCTACCTACACCACGGCTTAAGGAACAGGTTTGTTTACTTGTTCTCAATTTGAAGCATCATCATAATTTGGTGTGGGAAGGAATATACAGATTATACATAAAATACTTTACGATGTCTTCCAGACGAAATTATTGTATCTATCTAGGACAAGGATTGGAATAGACTGCAGGAGTAAATACTTCGACAGGAAACCTGTCCCTACGTAATGCTGGCGTAGGTAAATTTAGTTATAACAGGTTTATTATTTTTGTCGTATAATAATCGGGGTTAAAGATGGATGGATAGAGGACGATTATGAGAAAATCTAAGATATAACTTTGATTTGACTCTATTGTACTTGTTTAGGTAATAATTTTCCACGGGATAAATGGAGAAACTAAATTCCTCAGTGGGAAATGCTGATGTGTGTCGTGCGGTCAAATACAGGCAGTAGTTTGATCGTGGTATTTTGTATGAAAATTGCTTTCTAACATTAACAAATTGTTAGCACGTTTGCCTTATTAAAAAAGTTTCATACATAATGTCTAGTAAGTTCCTTTTCTTAACCACATTAGTTATTAGTCTACCATTTAAACAAAGCTCTCCTAGCTAATTGTAGCCGTCTCGGCGAGCATCAATCACCGCGGACGGAACAACGAAAACACTGTTAGTTTTGCCGCCGAATTATTAATTACATTCCCACAAAAAACTCACACACGACGCCGAAACGCATAAATTTCTTCCTTTTTCACCGCACAAAGGACCCGGCGCCCTACAATATAACGCTAAACAGATTAGCCGGGCCGACACGGCCGTCGCGGCATAATTTTTGGCGCCAGTAGTCCTGCCTTTAGATTAAACTAATATAAAAAGGAAATTGAGTAGAAAATGGGCGAAGGCTCTATGTGTCATTAAGGATTCGATACGCCGCTCCGGACTCCAGCGCTACCTTTATTTATTTGACTATATTTAATTGAATTAACATTTTAGGTGGTTTACGAAGTGCCGATAATGGCGTAGAACGAAATAGAACGCCCGTTCTCAGGTAATAACAATCACGGTTATGGGACAGATATTGCTTTATAAATTATTTAGCCGCCTACCGATTTTATTGTTATATGCCGATAATAACAACAAATCGTAAAGTTTGAATAAACAAGCAGGTAGGCCGTTTGTTCCTTTTTGTAGTATAATCAAGATTAGGTTTATAACAGGCAAACGCATAAATAAACATCAATAAGAGTAGGTCGAACAAGGTTGAAGTAACTAATAAATTTTTATTTTTTTTATTAGTAAATGGGCATACGTTTGACGACATCTCGCCTGATGGAAAGCGAAAATGCGGCCTAAGATGGAACACGCTTGCCCATGAGATGCCTATTCACTCTAGACTTAAAGAGACACAAGTTGTAGCCGTTTGGGAACAAAGACGGTGGCAGAGCGTTCCACTCCTTAGCAGTTCGCATGATAAAGGGATCTGCGAAACGCTTAGTACGAATAGGTGGGATATTAACGTACGGGTGAAACGACTCACCCCGCCTGGAAGTCCTTAGGTGGAAGGGAGAAGAAGGAATCAGATTGTGCAATTCCTGGGCACATTCCCCGAAGTACAGTCGATAAAAAAGCGACAGGCACCCAACGCACAAAAAAAAAGCACAATCAATATCTGACTGACAACTCGCAATAATTACTGCTTTTTTCGCCATTTTGTATATATTTTGATTTTATTTATTATATCAGAAGCCTTAAGTAACATAAGTAAATTAGGTAACATTTAAATTATTTTTAAGCTACATCAGCTAATTAATTAATGTTTAAAAAATATTCATAAGGTTCTTTAGGCTAGGCTTAGAGTTTGGACCCCTGCCTTTAAAATTAAGTGTGTTATACACCTGTAACTTAGAAGTGCCAGTTTTCTATCTTCCGTAGAGGTTTATATTATTTTATATTGTAGCCTGATGGAAAGCATCACCGTCATCAAAAGACAACAAAAAGTTGATATATTCAGCACTTACCCTACCATCAAATAACTTAGTTTCATCTATTAAGTATTCAAAGTCACGTATGAATATGATGAAAACCCTATAAAATTTTCTTGCATCGGCTGAGTTATTTTCCAAGAGGACGGACACGGGGTCATTTAGAGCCGCCGGGCTGCCATGAATAGTAATAGAGGTTAGGGCTCCAGGGAGCCGACGTCGCAGGGCTGTGTTGCCAGATAAAAATGTATGTCGACGGAAAATCGTTGAAAATCTAGTTTTTCGTGGGAATAAAGTCCACGTGAAAAATATTTCTATCGTAGACATACTCTATACTGTTTTATGTATAGTATAGTATTATTTGTTATGTGTAGTATAGTACTATAGTTTAATGTAATGTTGCGTGTATCTGTCTGGTATAAATGTGTTTTCTTTCATTTATATTTCTTTCTTTTAACTAATGTAGACAGCTAATGTTCTTAATATTCTCTTTTATATTAGAAAGCGCTCTAGACTATTGCAAATAACCTATAGGTAGGTATTTAACATTCGTCATAGTGTTTTTTTGTTAATGTAGCAAGGTTTACTTTGAGGAAAGTTTCAGTAAAGACCAAATTTCTTATTTTTGAGAAATTATGTTTTTGAGCCCGACGATAGGTACATATTTTTAAAAATCCATAAGTGCTGTTTTTACTTTCTTCGAAATTCGTCCGCTGATTCCTATGAATAAAACTCCTCACTGTAAGGGAAAACCTACCTGGAGGTCCCAAAATATTGCCACACTCTTTATAGGTAAGTAAATAATTCAACGTACCTAAATAGTAAAAATTGTATTGAAGAAAACTACAATCCAAGAATTTTTGTGCTAATACTCTCCCTTCTCGGTTGTATGGAAGAAATTGCTCAGAGCAATAAGACCACCAATTCTGTTTGCTTTGTATTGCTAGTTTATTTGTCTGTAATATAACAAAAAAGATTTTATATATCTATCTATCTACATACGATCTATCTATCTCGCACATATTTAAAAATATCTCAAACAGGAAATCAATACTTTTTGGAAATACTGTAGCAACACTACAGAGCTCCAGGGACAGTGCAGACCGCAGTACTAGCGCGGGTAACGCACCGCTTATGGTCCGTGCTAAATCGACAACACCCCGGGGTCGCCGGTCCCCATTTCACGGACCAGCTTATTTGGAAAGATTTGCTATTCACATTAATTTCTATAGCGTGAAGTGTCTATTAGTGTGTTTGTAACTGAACATTACTAAAGTAAAGTCTTACACAGTAACCCAGACAGTAGATTTAAGAATGCCAACAGCACGTAGAAGAAAACTGCTTTTAGAGTAACTCATTTGAATCCCAATATTTGAACAGACTATAATATGTTCATATTAGTAACCAATTTGAATGTTTGAAATGTTTATATCTTATGCAAATATAAGCAAGTCAGTGTTCTGCTACATAAACGGCTCCACTATCGAAAGAGTAGTTTGTCTTAATATGAAACCTAAATTAACTTCTTTATTATCAACTTGTCCTATAAATACTAATGACCCGAATCCCAAGAAGGTTATGTTTACTAGGTGTTAATAAGCCAGGAGAGCCGGTGACATTGAGCCACGTTGTGTTAGTCGTGAGCCAAGCGTGAGTTGCTGACTCACATTCATGAGCAGGTCCGGCGAGGAGGATCCCTTTCCGCTCATGTCTGTTGGGACGGAGGCGCATGTCACAGTCACTACACTCGCGAGGCAGCGCAGGCGGCGCGGGCGGTCTGCGTGCGCCGAGCGGCCGCGACTGCCGCGGTGCCGGCCCCCACCGCCCGCGATCCCCACCGCTACCGGCTGCCTCATTTCTCACTATAATTTGCGTGCTGCTCGTTTTTTACCATTATTACTCCCTCGTTTTGTTTTACGTATTATCGAGTGCATCCCGCTCGCACTGGTCGCGGCCGCCATGCGCGCGAGCCCGCCCAGATAATCGCGGCGCAATTACGCCTGCCGAGCTGTGACGCGACGCGTACTAGTCACGCCATCTAGTGTCGGGAGGCGACACTGCCGTCACGACTAACGTTTGCATCAGAGAAGCTTCATTACAAACGAATTTAAGAAGTTGTTTAGATCTTACATAGTAAAGGGTAATACACTAAACTTCTCATACTGTACTTTTTATTATATTATATTTAGCTACTAGCCACGCCCCGCGATTTCACCCGCGGTTTTTGGGATAAAAAGCAGCCTATGTCCTTTTCCAGGACATGAAAAATCTAGGTACATACCACACCTAAATTCATTTAGTAATTTTTTGCGTGTTTGCATAACGAACGTCTCTTCACCCATCTATCCTCAACCTTCGCATTTATAATATTAGTATAATAGGATAGTAGGATTTTAGATATTCTCATTTTCCTACTTATAAACTGCTGTTTTGTTGCAATGGAACATAAATTTTAAGTAGGTTCTTAGTATGTTTTAATTTCCTGGGTTAAGAGTGTGGATTAGTGATTTGTTTTACAGCTGTAGACAAAAGCTCCGTCCAGATTCATTCTTTGCCCCGTCCGGATTCATTCTACCCACAACTGCTCATTTCCAAACCTGTTACATTTGACGCAAATGCCTTCACCTTTGTTGATTTGATCATCTCTATAAATAAATATACCTATTTTAAACATGACAAGCAACCTTTTTATGTAATTAAGTGACCAGTCGAGCAGGTTGTTCATCTGATTGATACATTGCCTGCCCATAACAGTTTCAGTTCCACTCAGAACTTTATTTTGCAAAATCCTTCGCGCCACAGCACTGCCCTCTTAGGTCTGAGGACTGCTCTTAAGTCTTAAAATGCCCAGTAATTTCGCTTAAACAGTGCCCTTCAAACTGGAACACAGTAATATTTGCACACTACTGCGTGGTGTTGGAATATTTGGCAAAGGTGTTGGTTCTTCCCAATGCGGAATCTTACAAATGGCACTATATAGGACTCGTATCGAGAGAATACCACTACTCCTTCTTCTTCTCTTCTTGTTCTTCTATCGTGTGGGTGTGTGGCCAACTCTGGTGTCGGAGTTTTTAGACAGCCCGACGGCCTCCGACATAGCCTAAACGACTGTTGGCCTACAACAACCGGGACCGAGAACGGTAGCGTTCAGATGTAAACCCCATACCCCAATAAAAAAACAAACGGTCACTCATCCAAGTCATGACCGCTGCGAACGTTGCTTAACCTATGAGAGTTACAATGCATCCTTTTAAAAAAGGTCATTGTGAAATAAAAATGTTTAGTTGTTAACTTAATCACCTGTTTCTATACGAAAAACAGAGCTTAGAATCTTAATCTCAAGTCTCAACAACAATAAAGATTTTATTACAGATCGTGTGATAACCGTCAAAATGATAATCCCTAAAAAAAGACATAAACGCGGTCTACGTAGGAGGATGACGTAGCACCGTAGCTCGCGTAGCACGTAGCACTCACGTAGCTTACAAGATATAAGTACATACATTATAATTTATATCTTGATTGTAGCATTTATTTAACGTAGTCTATAAGTACTTTCATAAATATTTACTTGTTTACTTGAAAAACAATTGTTTTTCTAATGGGGGTGATTTTAATTATGCAATTCCGCATTTTAATGTGATCTAACGCAAGCATGTGGCACAACGAACACGCCTTATAATCGATGTAAGCAGGGGTACTTTTAATACGATAATAAAAGGTTGCTGTTTGTTGTACGTACGTATATAGATAGATAGATACATAGATAAACGCTTTATTGCAAACATTAAATTAAAGACATTACATAAAAACAATTAAAGAAAGTGTTACAATGGGCGGCCTTATTGCTAAAAGCGATCTCTTCCAGGCAACCTTTGGATGGAGAGGAATTATCAAAATGTTAAAGACGGGGATGTAAGGTCTACAATAATAATAACAACATAAAATGTCAATAAAATAAACTACAATACAATAGCAACATTCTAAATGCCTACATATAAACATACATATATATTAGGTACACATAAATACATATTATATTGTAAACATATATAAATAATAAGTATATGTAGGTTGTAAGGATAAAATGTTAAATGTTCGAATGTAAGGTGGGCTGGTGTTAGTTGGAGTAAATCATATCAGCATCATCATCATCATTCATTCATCATTCATCTGAGTAGTGGTTCTTTTTCCGATACGGTGGTAGAGGCCTTGTAAAAATTGACGTTCATAAGTGCGTCTGTGACGACAAAATTGAAATAAAGAACTTTTGAATTGAATTGAATTGAATTGAATTGAATTCATTTATTCATTCATTCATTTATACACAATGCTAAAAAGCGCTGTGATTGTGATTACTGTTCATGGAAGGTTGAAATATTATGTTATGGCAAGCTAGGTAACGATTTGTTACATATTAGATAAGTAAGGTTTCACTTCAGATGAATAAAATTTATTTATATTATTATTCTTATTTATTTATTCATTCATAATATTATAAATGCGAATATTTGTAAGGATGGATGTATGTATGGATGGATGGATAGATGGATATTTATTACTCAATCACGCTACTGAACAGATTTTGATGAAATTTGGTATGTATCCTGTCAGCCTGGTAGGTCCTGGAAAAGGATATAGGCTACTTTTTATCACGGGAAACTGCGGGTGAAATCGCGGGGCGCAGCTAGTATATCATAATATCCATCGGGTTCAATGTTTAGCCTGAAACAGATATCTACAAGAAAATTTATGTGCCTGAGGATAATTCGTTCTTTGTTGGTAAGTACCTCTAGGAGGTTATATTATAAAGAATATGATTTAACAATATAAACTTCAATGTGAGTATGACATCGCTGTGACTATTTAATAAATATAGACTCGCAAAACAAATTTAAATAGTTGTAATATTTACACCGTACAAATACAAATCAAATCTTACTTACGACTTTAATTTTGTTTATTAAGTAGGTGTACGAAGGTGAGTTCGTATAATAAAATATACTTTTTGATAGTTGTTTATTGATATTTGAAATCCTATGAGAAAACAGAGATAGACTAAATGTAATAGCTATGTTATTTTTAATTTACGCAGATGATGTCACGCACGGGTCACGACTATGCATTTGTATTCATATTAATAGCCTATGCTAAATCCTACACCAACTCGGTAAATATCACATTAATTTTAATATTGTTTTCGTATAACGTTTTTATGACACTATACCGTTGCGTTATGGCTCCGATACCTATCGATCAATATGTTAATATCGAAATCGAATGAAGAGACCACGCCCACACGCAATTTTGAAATTAGTAGGTTATAAACTAAGGCCAAAGTTCATATCACATTATCTATTTTTAGTTATTGGATTTTCCTAACTGTACAAAACAGTTTTGGGACAAATCCACGCAAATTAATTAAAAATCTATCTATTTTGTAACTTTATGTTTTAGAGAAAAATGATACGATATCGTTTATTTGAAATTTAATTTATTTGTACAAAATGAAAATCTTTAACTTCTAAAAAGGCACATGTTTTTACAAATTTAAATTGGACATCTATCATATAGACATCACAATTATTATATGGTAACTTAAACCAAATGAAAGCATACTTAAGACACATTTACAGACGCACTAATGTTCACATCACCAGAAATGGTGCACACCGAATACGATCACTTGACTTAACACCTATTTACAATCCATGCAATATAGTTCTAGACACATTTGCTATTCACTGTCCTAGAGCTACCGGTGGCTGATAGTTGTAGTGCCCTGGAAACACGGCGTAGTTTTCCTTCGTAGCGCACTGGTAAGCGGTCATTGGTGTTGGATACTGCTGATACGCTCTGTGGTCTCTCATAGGAGAATGGTAAAAGCCGTCTTGTCGCATCTCAGGGTACCAGCCGGTCATCATTCCACTCCCACTGAACATCGTACCACTGCTATATCCACTAGAAGCACTAGACACGACCGGAGCAGGAGCGACCGCGGCATAGTTCAAAGACATCGGTTTCGAAGCAACACTGGTGTAAGGTACTGTTCCGTAGTTAGAGCTTCCAACTGAAGCTACAGGCGCCGGCACATGCGCAGGTGAAGTTATTTGCACGACGGAAGTTTCGACTTTCTTCTCAACAATAGGTGGCGAAGCAGATCCTTCTACGTCATCTTCCTTGGACTTCTTGCTCTTTCGAGAAACGTTCGCGTGTGTCTTCACATGTTTTGCGAGGTGATCCGATCGCATGAAGCGCTTAGTGCAGAGCTGGCACGAAAATCTCTTCTCTCCGGTGTGGGTGCGGAGGTGTCGCTGCAACTCATCGGAGCGGGTGAAACGTTTTCCGCAGAACAACCAGTTGCAAACAAATGGGCGTTCTCCGGTGTGCCAGCGGAGATGTGCTTTGAGATGAGAGGTTTTCCCATAGACTTTGCCGCAGCCAGGGACGTGGCAGACGTGTTCGCGCTTAGCACCGTCCTTGCCGTAGTTGGGTCCGAAGCCGGCGGCTTCAGTGAGGCAGTTGGGGCAGCGGCATTTGGCGCAGCGGCGCTGAAGTTCACGAGCGTCTTCAGCTGCAGCGGGTGCCGGCGGCCAGTAGGCCGGGTACTGCGGGTACGGCGGCAATTCGCGCCAGGCCGCCGGTGCGCACCACGCGCCTGAAGACGCACTGCTGCATGATGACAGATCCGAAGCAGGAGACAAAGTGTCTCCACGTCCGTAACCACAACCGTAGCCGGACATCATGTTCATCATCTGTAACCAAACAGAAAGAACGTTAGAATAATAAGTCACAAAATTACACAAAAAACAAGTGTAACCTTTCGCGTTTCGTAACAGATATTTTAATTAAAGGTCTTAATTAATTCATTAATTCATTAAATGACAAACTTTGTTTACACATTTATCAAAACTATTTCAAGCTGGATATAATATTCCGTAAATTCAATGTAACGAGCTCGAATATGACAGCACAATAATTTTCACACTTCACTGGACAACTATAAATTAAGAATATTACTGCAAATTAAATTATGGGCCACAAAATTGTTTAAATGTAAATAAAGTGTCAGGCTTTAATAGCCGTGGGCGGGCGGACGGACCTGTTGCGCGGGCGGATCCACGTACTGCATTTCCGGTACGAACTGGTGACAGCGTAGCGACTATGTTCCTTGATAATTACAGGGCGCGCACCGCTCGCGCCGAGACGTTTTTAATAACTGGCTTGGAATAGACGTAACGAGCGGTTGTCACCTCGTCCCCCGGCCCGCCCGAGGCGCGCGCGCACCCTGCCCCGCCGGCCCAGCGGCCCCGGCGCAGGCGCAGCCTCCGACACACCCCACCCCGACCCGTGAATTATGAGCTTACCAGTTTCTTATAATACTTACTGCTGCACAATCTGTGACCCTTCTCCCAACTAACTCTCACTTCATCTGTGGTGGAACTCTGAGAATGGGAAAGCCGCGAGCGAGACGCCACGACACGTTCTCAAAGTTTATGTTTACATTCGCCCGCTCTACTTCACTCGGGGAACATAATCGTTTAATAAGTCGTTATTAGCTGGCGTTAAACATGTATTTATTCAGCAAATATTTGGTTAGGATTAACACTTGAAATATTGTCCCCTTATTTATTGTATTGTAAATATGTGACAGAATTGAAAAAATGTAGACCCGCTGTATTGATTGGTATGATTTTTGTTAAGCTCTAAGATAAACATAAAGCTCTATTTGTACCTGAACACCTTTAGCAGTTAGAATTAACTGCCACAACAACATGTACTTACATAGTCAATGAAAACTAGTTAGATACTTAAAGTAGTTATGTTATACCAACTTAAGCTTGAAGTTTAGCCTAAATTATGACAATACAAGAAAATAAAATTATTTCAAACCAAGACTAGATTAGGTACATAACATTATTCTATCAACGGGGTTGAATTTGGTCTTGCTATAAAAATAACAATAATTAAAAAAAAACATTAGAAAAAAATTTACTTATTAAAAGAAAAAAGTGCATAGCTGATGTACGCCTTGATAAAATACGAAGACACCGAAACGGCACGGCAACGGCACTGCTTGGTCTGTGGACAGGCTGATCAGACGGGGGTTTTAGCCATTAGGTGGCCTTAGGCCAAGTCTGGCACTACCCAGGCCCTCCCTTCTCGGGGGTCCATGAGGATTTCCCCCGTCTGGACAAAAACCTGGTCTACCCAACTGAAGCCGTTGAACCACTGCACTGAGCCAAAAATTTGATTGTATTATTTATTACCATATAATATTGATAACAATTATAACTAATGAAACTTACCACCAATCTAAAATCAACCCACAAGGATCAGCAGTGAGCGCATCTCTCTTAAAACTTAGCTATAAGTAGTTATAATAAGTGTTTCTCCGTTTGGAAGTTCCCAGCCTCTTAATGTATTTAATTTTTTCTCTATTTCGGTCGGCAGTTCGCGGCGGAGCATGATTTATGCATATTCGACCGAAGCCTTTAATTACACGTTGTTAAAATATGGCAGTTTGTTAAATCGTTTCTTCAGCTTTTGTTTTATTAAATGCCGCGCTCTTAGAAAGAACTACATTTCCTTTTCTTTCCTTTCCTTCGCTGATGTGTGTTTTTTTGTCATAATTACTGCGCTTTCGGAGCTTTCAAACTTTGGGAAGGTGGTTTGTCTAATGAACGTTCTATACAATTAAAAGTAATAAGTAAGTAGTTGTTCACTTTTGTTTTCAGAAAATCCCCATATAACCCTCTTATTTTAGTAATAAAATGAATAAGTACAGTTCAATATGAATGTATTTAGCCCTCTACAATAAAATGGCTTTAAAGCTCTGCTCTGTTCGCAGTCAGATCTTCTATTATCAGACTACCTTTAGGAACATACAATTTTAAAGAATGTCTTACGATCACACAAAAAGGCTTTCTACGAAGCACTTGCTACTGTTAATTTTCTAAATCCATTATCGCCCGTTGCATAGAAACCAACCTGTCGACAAGTATAGAACAATACTTCCCTGCTGGACATCGATCCTGCACCAGACAATGAACCAGTCAGCTACTGAGCTACTGTTCTCCGGTCGGTAGTCCACAAAGGAAACATGCAGGGGACAATGTAGGATACTAATGTACTATGATCGCTTGCGAGGCCATAAATCTTGAGGGACTGTGACGTTACCGTGTTTTTGTAGTACGAAAAAATACGTCCCTTGGTCTGCCGCTGCCTTCGGCCATGTTGGGAAGATGTATCGAGTTAGGTGAACGATAGCCGCTTGCGATATCAGAATATTTAAGTAAGTAGATTATTTATTATAGTGACTGTTTGTTTTTTTTTCTGTCCTGCTGCACATGTGTATGTGCATTGTTTGTTGTGTGCAGTTTTGTCAAAAATAAATTGTTTCTTTCTTTCTTTCTTTTCTTTCTAGATGGTTGAAACGCAATGAAAATATGTAGTGTAATCCCGCTGAATATTGTGTAGGTTGTTGTTAGAATAATATAATATGTATGGGGGTGATTGCAAATGTAACAACCTATATTCAGCGGGATTACACTACTATGTTCATTGCGTTTCAGTTTTGAGACGAATTTCCGCAACGTCACGCCTGATTCCATTGCATTAAGTAGATGGTTATTTTTAACCGACTTAAAAAATGAGGAGGTTCTCAAGTCGATTGTATTTTTTTTATGTTTGTTACAGAACTCTGTCATTTATAAACCGATTTGGACAATTATTTTTTGCGTTGGGTTCAGTATAGCTACGAAGTGGTCCCATATAAATTTAATCGATATTTAACCTTGGGCTTCGAAGATTCCTTAAAGTCGTTGTTTTTGGTAAAATGTATACTTGGTAGTAGTGTGTATTTTTATTAAGTACCCAGATAAATTGAAGCGGCGGGCGGCGGCGGCGTCGGCCAACTACTTTAGGTCTTTGATAGAAATGACAGGGAATCGCTAATAATAATTGACGGCCTCTGTGGTGTAGTGGTTGGGCAGGATGGCTCAAATCTCATATACACCACTGTGGTTGCGGGTTCGATTCCCGCTACGGGACAAATGATTGTGCATGGAAAAAAAAGCGCAAACATTTGTTTCGTGTCTGGGTGTCGTGGGAACATGGTCCTCATAGTTCCTGGTTCCCAAGATACAGGGAGTCCCAGGATCTATGTGTGTGGTCGTATGGCGTATTAAATATTTAAACAGAAATAATAATAATTTACCTACTTAGGTATATAGTTAAGTCGAATGTCGCAGTTATTGGGTACAATTATTCAATTTATACAATTTTTTTTCCAAAATCCTAAACCTTAGGTTTGCCTAGAAATTCAAGAAATTTGTATCAAGCACAAGTCCGGTCAAGTATGGAGTACTGTTCTCACCTGTGGGATGGCTCCGCCAAATACCAGCTCGAAGCCTTGGAGACCATTGAAAGAAGAGCCAAAAAGCTCATTGGTGACGATGCGCTGGTTAAAACTAAGCTTCAGAGTCTTGAACATCGGCGCAAAGTTGCCAGTTTATCGGTCTTTTACCGGATACATTTCGGAGAGTGTGCGACGGAATTACATGAACTTATTCCGCCATCTCCATTCTATCACCGGACGACCAGGCGTACGGCAAGCCGTCATCAATATATGGTTGACATCCCTCCTGCTCGCACCAAGCGCTTTGCTTCGACCTTCATAATGCGAACGGCCAAGGAGTGGAACTCTCTGCCGGCATCTGTGTTTCCGGATAGCTATAATCTGGGTGTCTTTAAGACAAGAGTGAACAGGTTTCTTTTAGGCGAGCGTGCTACATCTTCGACCGCATCGTCACTTAACAACAGGTGAGATAGCGGTCAAACGGAAGCCTATAAATAAGAAAAAAAAAAATGTTTTATAGAAGAAGCTTAAATTAAATGTACTATAGTATTAAAATGAGTACTTAAATGTATATTCCGTTTAAATCCTTGTAATTCGAAAGTAGTTTTCAATAGATACATTCAAGCTACGGCCAATGACATAGGTAGGTAGGTACTTATATTACAAAACTTACCAGGTCAGAAACGTTGCGAAAATCCGCAAAACGACCGGTGCGCCTCATTTCCGTCTAAGTCGGATATTTTACACTAATTACCGGTTTCATATATCGTGGGCGGGTAATTGGTCCTTCTCATCCACTTCCTGTGCTTTGGGTGCCCGTCAATGGGTCCATAACCTCAAAGGTTGAACAGAATGTACGGAGTACGAGTAAGGGCCTGCGGTGTCAAGTTGCACCATTGTAGAACAGCCAGCGCGGCACCCACGCTATCAGTGAATCAGTGCATGATCTCAATATGCAGAGAGAAAAAAAAGTGATTTTGTTACGAATAAAGCGTGGGAATTTGATATACGAATTCGTGGAGACTTAGAGACCTATTCTTTTTAATTTTATTTTATAAAAGACCTGTCAGAAAGAGTCAAACGGAACTTTTTTCGGAACTGCCTATATTAATAAAACAGAAATATACCTACGAAAATTACCTGTTTCCTTACCTATTACTTATTACCTATTAAATTTAAATTTGTGAAATATCACAGTGGCCATCCCATACCTAAGCATGTTTAGGTATGAACTGTACATAAATTGGTACCTAAGTTACATTTTCATAAAAATTTAGATACGAAGCTATAAACTACTTTACTGATACGAAACAACTCACACCAATAAGACCATCAAAGTTTCACGTTTCAATGCTTCAAAAAAGCTACATTTGCCACGGCATTTGATTTTTTAAGGAAACTTGACACCTCCAAAGCCTGCGCCAGCGCAGGTTGCGAATAAGACTTCAATTGCTATTGTATCGGAACGGATGACGATGTTATCTGATCGGAATTCCGCTCTTCCCATAAAAAGATGGTAAAACCTTACAATCTTTTAAACGCAGTCGATAAAATGTGGAAATTAGCTTTTTCATTGGGTTTGCCGAAGTTGTGCAAAGAAAGTGGTACTGTCTGGCTGCATGAATAAGTTTGCTGATCCGTGAAAGAGTGAAGATCGCTTCAGCTATTGTAGAGTGTAACAAGATCACTAAAAGTACCTGTTCTTGACAATGAGCACAGGTTCGCAGATAGTTTTGTAAAGCCATTGAAGTTGGCTTTTGTAATACGGTAGCTTGGCTTTTGTTAGAGGTGCTTCTTATGAGTAACTTTGTTTAAAGGTTAGGTATCCTTATTGATAATTAAGTACCTACATAAATATATAGCTACATTTTAATTTGAACAATATTATAAGCGTCTATAGGTTATACACGATGTTTAAAATATTAAACAAATTTAGATACCTAACATGAAAGATACAAAGTCGTTTTGCAAGTTAGGCTCAGGAAGGAATTAAACCACGTGGCGCCACAAAGGAACCTCGTTGTAGATCATGGTTTTAGTATGTACCTACCACAACAGATGGGAGAAAACACGACTTTTCTTTAGTACAAAATAATATCGGAAGTTAGATGTTCCTATAGGTACCTACTAAGCATATATTATCGCTTTAGCGAATATAAAAATAAAAATGTTAAACTGAAGAATGCAGAATTTACTCAACTTCAAATAATCTAAATAATTTTTAGCGAATGGCTTGCGTTTGCCTATTATCCATTATTGCCCCCCTGACTAAAATAACGAAGCGTTTGATGATGGAGCACTTGCCTAGAAGAAAAAGTACCGAATTATAATCTAGAAACATAAATATGGATGCCCATTTAAAATGCGTCTAGCTTTTAGTGTATGGATAGGTACATAAACTATTTCTTACACTCCGAATTGAATGTTCTGGTTATAAGCAGTGCCGCCGCCGCTCTATAGCAGCTTTACTTCTACACGTTTCTAATCTCATTGATACAATGATTGCCTTGTCATTTATAACATAAAAATTGGCACAAAATGCAACAAAGTCAGTTTATAGCCAACTTTGTCCCTAGAAGATCGGTCAGACACAAAAAATACAGAGTAGGTAAAGAAATTCCGCGTATCGCAGGCGCCCCGCGGTGGCGCGGCTGCTTTCAAACGTCGGGTTTCTCTGACCAGTGACAGCCAAAATTACTCTACATCGGTAAAATGCTGTAAAAACTATTTTTGGAGCAGTTTGTTTTACACTACAAGTGATTCGGAACGATGTGAGGGTGACACATTTTTGACGCCGGTAAGGGGCACTCATTAGGTTTTTTTTAATTTTGGTAGTGTAGAGATTGTTATGGTTGGTTTGATTTTGGGCTGGCTTATGATATCTATTAGTTTTAGGTTTCAGTAGATTAGTTAACAACCAGCTCCCGGTCGTTAAATATTTAGTTAATATTGAGCTCTATATTGGTAGTAACAAATATAATTAAAAGTATTTTTGCGTTCAGTTTTCAAAATGTTTGTTCTACTGGTGTGTCAGAATTTAGGAATAAAATTACTTCACTACAAAGCAAAAGGTATACTCTACCCTATTGTATTGTGGCATTTGGATTTGGGAAAATCGTGTGATGGTCTGCTACAGTGCATAGAGTAAAATAATATACCTATAGGACGCCGCGCCATGGTGCTAAACAGGAATGCTTTGAAGTTTGGAAACTATAGTGAGTCGAAATATTCATTATAAATATAAACGGCTACGCTCACGTTATCGTTCAATCATAACGTGAGTGTAGACGTTTATATTTATAAGGAATGCTTTGCATCACGTGATGATGTGGCTGAAAAGAAGCACATTATCTATAGGAATATGGCAGTAAAGAGACTGCTCGGTGTTCGGACAGTCTCCCTAATGATTGACCGAACATCATCCTGAACACGGCTAGGTCGTTTGAAGGCAAGACTTTGTTCGATGGGTGGTATTACAACGCTCGGCCGGAGCCTACCTAGTTTATGGAGCCTACCATTCACTTTCGAATGTTGGTTTTTAAACTAGCTGGTTTCCTCGATCCTATGTTTATATATTTTGCGAGTTCTGGAAAGACAGTTTTGCACGTATTACCGTCCAAAAGGTTAAGAACCTACCTGACGTAACTATATGCGGCGCGTTTCCGACACTGTTAATTTTGCCAAGAACGAAATTTTCGATCACAAACGTCGTTCCGGTAAAGTGATCACTGTGATCGTAACTGTTTTCACCCACGTTCCGGACATGTTAAAAACGCCAAGAACGCCACCAAATTTTGCCACCTTTTACCCAGTCAAGTCAATGGGTTAAACTTTGGGATGCGTTAGATGGGTTTAAATATTCCAATAAAAACTATAAGGTGAAGGCTCGAAAAATTTATTACAACACACGTCACAAGACATACATTTTGTACAACTCACGTTTCACATTATACATAAAGTAATGACTACTTGTAGCTTCAGGAATGTTTTATCTCGTACTTGAAAGAAGCAAATTTTTGTAGGACAATTTATTATTTAGCGCAAAGAGAAAAATTTAAATATGTTCCTTGAATTTACAGTAAAAATGTAAATTTTTTTTAAAACATGCTGTAAAATAAAGTTAATGTACGATAGTCTGAATTTATTTATAAAGCAATAAAAGTAGTCGGAACAGTTTTGATATTTACAATGAAGTTAATTAAAAAATACATTTTGAATAGACAGAGTAGTTTTCTTAATTTAACTAGTATTTGTTTAACTGAGTCTACGTTATAGAAGTATAATATATTCGTCAAAGTAGTTCTTATAACATCTTAATTCAACATTTTTACTAAAATATTTCAACAGACGACTAACTTTTTACTTATAAATATTACTTATTGCTTCTTCCGGTATTTATTAGATCACAAGGACTTGCTATTCAGAAAATATTTTTTTTTTTAATTTATGAACAAATACGTAACTAAGCAATTATTTTATATAAAAATGTGTATAACAAACGTGCAAAAGAATGTGTTATATAAATATTACAGTAAAATCTTTATTATTTTTCGAGCTTAACAATTTCGGAATTCTAAAACCAATAAAAATAAAAATTAAGTGTATGCGTAAATAATGTGCAGGCAAATCAGTAACATCTACAGCAGAAGTTGCATTGAAAATCATAAAAAAATTCATAAAACATGCCTATAGGAAGGAAAATACTTTTTAGGACTTTTGACCGCCACGCTATGAACGAAAACCGTGCCCCCAAGCCAAGCTACAAAAAATCATCACGTGTTTAACGCGTGCATGTGTTTAATTAACCGACTTCAAAAAAGGAGGAGGTTCTCTGTTCGATTGTATTTTTTTTTTATGTTTGTTACCTCAGAACTCCGTCATTTATGAACCGATTTGAAAAAATTCTTTTTGCGTCGGGTTCAGTATAGCTACGAAGTGGTCCCATATTAATTTCATCGATATGTGACCTTGGACTTCGAAGATACATTGAAGTCGGTTTTTGTTTCTTTTTAAAAATTAATTATTTCATTTTTATTTCAAAACGCAAAATTAAACATGGAAATGTTTTATGGATTATTTTGTTTTTTGAACATAAGTTTAGGTCGGCATAGGGAGCGCCTTTTTGTATGCCGAGTATAGCCGACGGTAGCGTTCAAAAGGATTAACTGAGGCGGCTCGTGAGGAAGGAGCGCGGTGCGATAGGGGGACGGTTGAAACGCCAGAGAGTCGGGCGCCCGAATTAATCTTTAAATTTTATCTCATAGAGATTTGTCATACAGTTTGGCCACTACCTCGCCTGATGTTAAGCGAAGATGTAGCCAAAGATGGAGCACATAGGGCCTTATTAACAAACGGTAAATAAAGTGAAACAATGTTTAAGATAGTACGTTTTTCATACAAAATTCAACCATTATTAACTTGTTCACTGAGTAGAAATGACTAAATTTATGCGTGGTAAACTATTTACGGGTGGTTATTTATGCAAAATTAATCATGGCATTTCTACTATTCAGAGAACCCTACTAATATTATAGACGCGAAAGTTTGTCAGAATGGATGTATGGATGTACCTTTGTTACTCTTTCACGCAAAAACTACTGAATGGATTTTGATGAAATTTGGTATGGAGATAGCTTATACCCTGGATTAACACATAGGCTACTTTTTACCCTGGGAAAACGCGGGTGAAACCGCAGGGCGCAGCTAGTAAGTTAATAATGGTTGAATTCTGTATGAAAAACGTATCACCTTAACATGTTCTGTCACTGTTCAACATGGGTACGTAGAAATAAATATTTTAAAACATTTTAAACATTAAAAAAGGGAAACGCAATGAAAATATATAGTGTAATCCCGCTGAATATTATGTAGGTTGTTGTTAGTTCCTAACAACAACCCAACTAAATCCCAACAACAACACTCTTTGTACAAAGAGTGTTGTTGTTGGGATTACACTATATATTTTCATTGCGTTTCAGTTTTGAGATGAATTTCCGCAACGTCACGCCTGATTCCATTGCATTAAAAAAAGGGTTTAAACAGCTTTTTAATAAGGGCCATAGATTTAAATGAAGACAGCAGTTGAAGGCCTAGACACTCCCTGATAGTTCACCAAAACACGACTAGGGCGCCAACCACCGCGGCCGGTGCCTTAGTAAGTTTTTTTTTTTACGCTTGATAGATCTATGTTTGGCCACTATCTCGCCTGACGTGAAGCGATGATATGACCTAAGATGGACCACATAGATCTAGAGAGAGACGGCAGTTGAGCGGCTGCTCAGACCCGTCTCCCCGATGGTTCACCGAACATCATCCCGAAACACGACTAGGTCGCTTGACGGCATGGCTTTGTTCGGTGGATGGTATTACAACCACGGCCAGAGCCTACCACTTTAAAGCGCGTAAGCGGATTTCATCACGATGTTTTCCTTCACCGTTTTAGAGCGAGCGTGCAAAATCTGCGCTTAACTATAAGTCATTGGTGCAGGGCCGAGTCGGGATTCGAACCCAGGTGCGTCGGATCGAAAGCACGAGTTCCCGCTGAGCCACACTCGCTCTAAAAGTATCTTGAAGTTTTTTGTAAGTATCTTGAACCATAGTGTTGTCTCGTATGGTACCGCGCAGTTACTTCTTGAGCCGCGTTCTAGTAACTTTTTTAGAGTAGGTTTTTTTTTTATCTTCCAGTATTTAGCACACATTTTACTTTTCACTGGTACAACACGTATGCGCGTGTGTATAAAGATTTTTCCTTAACCCAATGTAAAATGGAACTCATTTTGAGATTACAACTTCATTCTGTATTTAATAAATAAGCATAACGGATAAAGAGATAAATTCAATGAATTCAGAATATAAAACGAGATAAAACTATTTTATACAAATATCTAGATGGTGACTTATACTAAGGCCTGATTTACACTTTGATTAGTCACTTTCACATAGATTTAGTTTGTTATTGGTTACCATTTTACTTTCCCAATAGTCAATAGGAATCAATATTCCAAATAAATTATTTTTATACAGATCACATTTAAAACACCAATTACATTTTACCTAAATTCCGGTTAATTCAATAGTCGAAATCTTATACAATTTGAATATAAACATGGAGCATGCGCCTTCATTTTCTAGGTAATAAAGTCACTTATTACTTGTAATTTCTAATCAAAGTGTAAAGGGTACGCATACTGGCACGGCTTAAGGTTAAGTTGGCGTTCCGTAGAGATATATAATACACATTCGTAAAAACTACGATCACGGTCCCGAAAATCTATTTTTTCTGAAAAAACGTTTTCTTAAAAATTACACTTTGCCTAGCATTGGGAATGGGCTTTACAAGAGCCATGATAGGACGTAATAACTGCCAACCATCACCAAAACTGCGCCTGTCGCATTACCCCTAACTCCTCCACACATTGAGCTATGACATATTACTGGTAATCGTTTACTTTATAAATAGCGATGTAGAACCAACTTATGAATAGGCACGTAATTTTAATGAAACTTTGACCTTGTTTCCTTAATGTTTTTTGATCAATGTCTTGATAAAATAGCTACATTAGATATTTACGATCGCAAAGTTAAATGAAAAACTTAAAAATATTGCTAGATAGGAAAATCGATGTGTTTTGGTTAGCGCCATCTAGTTATCGGAATAGATGGTATCGACCCTGTTAAGTTCGAATTACTTAGGTTTCTCATCCGCGTAGGTTGAAGCCTCTGTGGCGCAGTGGTTGGGCAGGTTGGCCCAAATCTCATACACCAACTAGGTTGCGGGTTCAGTTCCCGCTACGGAGCAAATGTTTGTGCACAGAAAAAAAATGCGCAAGATTTCGTTTCGTATCTAGGTGTTATTGGACCCGGTCCTCGTATTTTCTAGATACAGGAAATCCTAGTTAAGGGCCAGGAACTATGTATGAGATCGTTGGGCGTTATTTATTTATTTACTACTAGCTTTTTCCCGTAATTTCGTCTGCGTAGTCGACGGAGGAAGGCCATATAGTGGTTTTTTTACCACGTTTTTATTCCACGTTTTAAGTCTTTTTCTTGTTTGTCTGTCTGTCGTTCCGGGTGGAATCTTGCAACTCAAATTTCGAGCACTTCCCGATCAGCTATCCGGCTGAAACTTTTAGGGAAGCTCACAACTTGATGACAATGCATTCTAAATCCATTTATTAGCATGCAATGCCGATCTAACCTCAAAAGACGCATAAAAATTCAATAGAACTTTTTCAATTAAATTTATTAGATATTTTTCTATTTGTTCTACGACCATTTTAGCAAGACCTCAGTATATGAGACGGCGTACTATAAAGAGGTTAAGCTGTATCTCCGTAGTCACGCAACCGATTTTGATGTAACACTATAATCTAAGTTGGAACTAATACTACCAAACCCTGAAACCACATTAAAATACGTTCAGCCGTTTCCGAATCGATAGCTAACAAACAAACAGACAAACAAAAAATCTAAAAACCGTGGATTCATGTTCAGTACCCTCCAAATAGTCGATGCCAGTTGATTTTTTTAAATATCTCCAATGTACAGAATTGGCTCAGTTCCATTTTTATAATAGTTTAGATAGCATTCACAATGTGTAGAGGATTCAAACAAACCAGGCGTAAATTGCGTGTCCTAGTACAGCTAGAATTCTTATAACTCGTCCCGAAGTAACGTGTAGCGGTTCTTGGAAGGCGCAAGTTTCTTGAACGTGGACTCCGGCGGCGTGGTCACCTTAACGTCGCCTTGCGAATCTATCTGGTTGGGATCGGGGCCGTAGTGGAATTCCCTGAAAGTGAGAAAAGTGGGCTACATTTTACGACGTGTTTATATTTAGTGAAATGAAATGAAATTTATTGTTAATCAAAAGTTTGTGCTTGACAACATCAGGCGCATCTTAAACTCGAACACACTTAACTATATAAGTGTTAATTTTACATTGGAAATGATAGTAGTTTTATAAATAACAATCTCACCAGCACCAGTTCACTGCTATGCAGTCCTAATTTTACATTTAACGTGCTAGGTAATACCTATACATGATAAGTTAATTCACTTGTAGTTTTATAAGTGGGTTGACCTAACTATTACAATGAGTTTTTTTGCAGCTTAAATTGGAAATTCCAAGTTGAAAAAGTATGTGCCAGGTTAAACCAATTTTCTTACGCACTCTACATGTTGGGTAAAGTTGTGAACCAGTCTGCAGTTATCAACGCTTACCACGGTTATGTCGAATCGGTACTCAGGTATGGTGTCATCTTTTGGGGTAACTCAACAGAAAAAGATAGTGTATACAAAGCTCAGAAAAAGTGTATAAGAGCAGTTTGCAAACTCAAACCAACAGAATCTTGTAAACCTTTTTTTGTTAGCTTGAAACTTTTAACGTTGCCGTGCATTTATATTTATGAGATCTCTGTATTTGTATATACTTATAGAACGATGTTTGAGCAACACAAAAGCAAGCGACACAATACAAAAATATGCTATCCGCCAAATACTACTGCGCAATTAAATAAGAGCATTTTTTGCATGGCTCCTCGAATTTATAATCATTTGCCCAAAGACATTCGAAGTTGCTCAAACAGCGGCACATTCAAATTTAAATTGAAAAAATTGTTGATTGATAAATGTTATTATAATACTAATGATTTTTTAAATGACAAGTTTAATTGATTTATTATTTGATTATATTTAATAATTTGACGTTATATAATTATGACATTAATTAAAATTTAAGTCTATAATCTGACAATTTGAATTTAATTTAATTACATATATATATTTTTTTTAATGTTAATATTGCACACCATTGTTATGGTAGAATGTTAGGAATTATCTTTATTTGTCATCTTTGTGCACAACATTCCAGCAATAAAGAAATTTTGAATTTGAATTTGATTTTTTTTTTTTTAAATTTCGCCCGTTAGGTCAGGTTAAAGTTTCTAGGACCATACCGCCATGTCTTACGTAGTTTTTATTTGATAGTTTAATATTCCATTTATTATACTTTTGTTGAGAATGAGGGTCAACAGCAACAAGCCGGACCCTCTCCTAGTGCTTCAATAAAGTGGTGGAACTTTATTCAAGCTTTCCATGGACTTTTTGGGAGAACATAAAAAGCAATGTTTTCTCTATTTTGTTTGATTTGCCTACACTTGTGCAAGTTTACGAACACATAATGGTTAATATTCCACCGATATTACACATGATCACTCCAAATAACACTTGTTTGGAAAATAAAACAAAATCGAACTGCATCAGTTTTCACTTCCCGCCAAAAAGTCACAATGAGATTAAGACACCGCGTAAATATGCCCGAAGTTGTTCACACTATTGTCAGAAACAATCTACATCTACCCTCCGAACTAGTGTAAAACTGACGGCAGGGCAGTTTCTCGTCTCGTAATGTGCGCTGTGTTCATTACGCATGACGTATCGTAGTACATGTAAGATATAAAGAAGTTACAAGCAAAGTTATTGTGTTTTTTTTTTAAGTTTCCTTTATCTGTAATCAATGCTGTTATAAACTAAACATAGGTACGTATAGTTCAACTATTAGTATTTGGTTAGTCAAATAAACTCATCGAGTGACATTTATACGACCGCAGCCGCAAAACTCTCTAAGCGAATATTTGCAGCCGAAATTAGAACAGATTACAATCTGATAAAATACCTTTTCAAGTAATACTTATGCGTTATCTTAGCAAGGTCATTATCAGGGGGCCTACTCCGAGTTGCTTTCGTTCGTTCGTTCGTGCGGACTAAAAGAGACACTCTTATGCCTGTTGCATAGCGCTGTCCCTTTCATCCGACAGATGAAGATCGTAATTACTTTTTCAGAGTACAGGGACTGGTGACAAGATCAAACAATAAAATCCCGCCAGTTTTATCTGCAGTTTCTAACAATAAATACTGGTATTTAAATAGATTTTTCAAATGCAGCTAACGTGGAGCGATTCGAAAACGTTTTTTCCCCACTGACATTAGAATTGTATAATGTTCTCTTATCCTTGATATTTATTTTCCTTTTACATGTAGCTATTGCTCGCTTTTAATATCATAATGACTATGTAATGCGTTTTTTGTAAACTACTATGAGCATAGAATAACCGTAAAATCCGATCCGGATTAGGCGTTCACAACAAATCAAGCACTAATTGAAGCGTATCCTACTACTATTATAAACGCGAAAGTTTGTAAGAATGTATGGATGTATGTTTGTTAATCTTTCACGCAAAAACTACCGGACCGATTTTGATGAAATTTGGTATGTAGGTACTTTAGGACTTGGAATAGCACATAGGCATCTTTTTATCCCGAGAAACCGCGGGTGGAACCCAGCTAGTTTTAAATAAAAATACAAGTTCTGCAGTCGGTTTCGTAATCTGGTCTACTTAGAGAATTTCTCGAGAAAGGTATATACTATATAGAGTAGGGATATATTATATAGGGTGAGTTCTTTTACAGGGTTTTCAAAAATCCAATGATGCATTCTTATTATACTTTTAAGCATAGCCAAGCGAAAAACTCAAACAAGGTCGACCACGTCACCCTTAAGACTGTTAAATAACGATAGAAGAAATTCGACACTCGAGTTGGTGCCCATCGTAGCTCAATTGGTAGAGCGTCCCGCGCTGAGGGAAGATTGGGTTGCGGGTTCCAGCCGGTGGTCGGACTTTTTCTTCCCGATAAACCTTATTCCAATGATGCAGTTTTCGTTTTTATCAAAATCGGTCCCGAGACTCCTTTGAGCATTTTTCACCATTCCTTATAGTTTCGGATTTGGCCGTTTTTTTTACGCTTAATAGATCCATGTTTGGCCACTGTCTCGCCTGATGTGAAGGGATGATGTGGCCTAAGATGAAGCACATAGATCTAGAGAGAGACGGCAGTTGAGCGGCAGCTCAGACCCGTCTCCCCGATGGTTCACCGAACATCATCCCGAAACACGACTAGAGACTACCACTCCAAAGTCTCAGTCAGAGTCGGGATTTGAACCCAGGTGCGTCGGATCAAAAGGCGCACGAGTTCCCGCTGAGCCAGACTCGCTCTTGAAACTGTACGCCCACTTGAATAATTAATGTATTTCATATACTATCCTTCTATTCGTATTTTTTCTAATCCTACCCTACTAATATATATGCGAAAGTTTGTGAAGATGGATGGATGGTTTAGGTACTTAATAACCCAAAAACTACTGAACGGATTTTCATGAAATTTGGTATGTACCTAGGTGTATAGGTCATGAGATATTTTTTACCAAAAAACATGGGTAGCAACTAGTAATTTATAAGCACATGATTTAAAAGAAAGCATTATTAATTTTAACGTTATCAATCTAAAAGTTCACAGTTCAGTTCATCGTTCTCAGTTCAGTCACACGACATGGTAGCCAGCGAAATTACTGGGGGTGATGAGCGCAATGCAGTGCTAAGCAGTGCTTTTTATGGTATTAAAAGTTCTGGGTGACACTGCATTCTTTTTTAATAATAATAAATTATTTATTTAACAAATTTACAATAATCCATCGTTCAATTAAATCACAACATTGATTTACACATTCCATGATTTGATATTCGTTTGTCGGTGGGCCCCAGATTAAGCTAGGCCTGTATCTTGGCGACCCTATTAGATTTAAATTGCACTTGCTTGCTTTTAGCAGTAACAGTAATTGTTATGGGAAGGCGTAGCGCTTACTATCAGGTGAACGACTTGCTTGTCTCATCATTATCTACACTGCACTTGTTCATCGTTTATAAAAGTATATGTCTATAATTTCAGTTCTCTAGTTTTATTTTGTTATTAGGTATTTACATTTTATTACTAGCTGACCCGGCAAACATTGTTTTGCCATATAAATTTAAAAATAATGTTAAGGGTGAACGACCCTTATCACTTAGGGGTATGAAAAATAGATAGTAGCCGATTCTCAAACCTACTGAATATGCATATAAAATTTGGTAAAAATCATATATACATATATATTATGATATTTTTTATATATATTGTTACTGATTTGTATGTATATATCTTGTTATTATTTTTGTATGGCCTTTTAATTTTCCCTATTACTTTGTATTTTGTTTGCACTACCTTATAAAACTCCACAGTACACCGAGGTCAACTGGAAGATAATGCTCACTAGCATTAAGTTCGCCTATGTACTTACAAATTTGTATGTGCAATAAAGAAATTTCTATCAATCTATCTATCTATCATTCAGTTCCATAAAAAAACAGTACCTGTGTAGTTTCCCAGAGTATAGGTCCTGCAGGAACTGGCGCAGCTTGCCGGGCGTCTCCATATCCTTGTATCTTGGAAACAGGTACATGTGACGGAACGAGTCGATGGCGATGAGGGGCAGGTCCGTCACGGACTTGCCGAGGTGGTGCAGGGGATGCTCGAAGCGAACGCCGTCCGCGGTCAGGAAGTTGATGTTCTCTGGAAAACGAGAAAAACATTTAGGGAATGTTTCTTTTCTTTTATAAGATGATCTCGCTCGTGTATTGCAGTATAACAGTGCTACCCATAAAGATACAAAAACATAGTGTCTTTTCCTTAATAGAGACAGTAAGAAAAGTGTTAATGGACACATTCATTCATTAAGTTGTTGCCCGACAAGACTGCCCCATTCAGAACAAATGGATGAACATTATGATGGGTAATCCAACAAAGCGTTCGGCCATTTGTTGTGAGTGAAGACATTTAATATAATTTTTTTTTTTTAATTTTAATATTATTTAATTTAATTTATTCAAATGTGAATTGGTTTATTTGAATGTAATTTTATTTGAATTAGTTTTAATTTTGATTTGATTTATTTAATATAATTTAATTTGATTTAATTTAATTTGGTTCATTTTTATAATTTTATTTGATTTGTAATTTAATTTGATTGGACTGTTTTTAATTTTGATTTTGTTTATTAAATGTAATATAATTATTATTGTAGATTAATTTAATTATTTGACATATTTAATATGGATTTTTATCTGAAATAAATGATTTAATAATAATAATAATTAAGTTAAACTCAAATTTCTTATTAGTCTTATTAGGCTAGATCGTAATATTATTGAGGTGTCTTATTAAGAAACTTCATTAAGGAAAAGATGATCTCGCCGACGGCAAAGAACCAGAGTGAGCGCCATTTTTTTTACGGAGTTGTGTGAGGCGAGCAGGTAAGCTGATGGTAAGCGCCACGCCTGCCCATATCAATTGCAGTGAAAACGCTTGAGTACGTGCAACCACGATTTGACGTCACGCGCCTCGCTGCTTATTGGTCAATTTTTGACATAGAGCCCGCCCTATAGGTAAATTATTGACACACACACACACACACACATGCAGATTAGATGGACCAATGAGAGATCCTAGGTCCCCACGTTTTGACGTCACATGAACATGGCGCGTTTATGTTGATTCAAACTTTCATTTCATTATTTTATTGACGAATGATGCCGTAAAATTTTTAAACATTTTTTTTATTAATAGTATTGAATAATTAATCGATTAATGTATTTAAAAAAATACATGCATATACCCTATTCCATAAGAGGAGCCAGGATCGGGCTCAGTGGCGTGTATTGAGAGAGTATGTCCAGCTGTGGACTCATACAGGCTGTTGTTCTTTGAGCTTATTGAAGTGAATGTTAAGTACGCTAAAATTGAAATGCATATAATAATGTTTCCTCTGAATATATACACAAAAAAATTTGTAATATAACTTATTAATAGGCACCTCATGGGCAAACGTGTTCCACCTTAGACTGCTACCATCAGGTGAGTTGTTGTCAAAAGTGAGCCCATTTAATCATAAAAAACAATAATCTTTAACAACTTATCTGGCGGTCAAAGGGTTTTATAAAATAAGGTAATTCTTTTACGGTATAATATTTGGCTGGCTTAGAAGGTAACGGAAAGTGACGTATTACTACGACTCGTGGTTATGCGAATACGTAACTTGCCGTTGTCTATGAGTATAACAATTTTTATTTTATTTATTTAAATTTTACAATTTCTTACATCTAACACCTTTTAAACCTTAAATAGGTTTGTCTTGGGTGTCACATTCCTCTTCTGCTTAAATACTTTTTTTTTACACTTAATAGATCTATGTTTGGCCACTATCTCGCCTGATGTGAAGCGATGATGTGGCCTAAGATATAGCACATAGATCTAGAGAGAGACGGCAGTTGAGCGGCTGCTCAGACCCGTCTCCCCGATGGTTCACCGAACATCGTCCCGAAACACCACTAGGTCGTTTGACGGCATGGCTTTGTTCGGTAGGTGGTATTACAACCACGGCCAGAGCCTACCACTCCAAAGCGCGTAAGCGGGTTTCATCACGATGTTTTCCTTCGCCGTTTTTGAGCGAGCGTGCAAAATCTGCACTTAACTAAAAGTCATTGGTGCAGGGCCGAGTCGGGATTCGAACCCAGGTGCGTCGGATCGAAAAGCGCACGAGTCCCCGCTGAGCCACACTCGCTCTTAGAACTTACTTATAACATTATATGTATATAAGTAGCTAGTATTATAGATACTATTATGTAGATTTAAATATCATAACAATAGCTGCGCTCGGGACCGCTCGAATGTAGTCTTTATAACTGCCAATGCGGTTAGCCCAGCTAGTTTATTTGTCATAGTATGCTTGAATATTTTACTACCGTTGATAATTTGTTTTAATAGCGCATAGCGTTACGAATCGTTTATGACCTTTAGTTACTGTGTTATTTTTAGCTTCGCAAATCAACTTCGCCGCGTTACATTAGTGGACATCTTTTAGGAAAGTATACACAATCGTCGAACGCGTCATCCTTTTCCATCACATGAAATTGACATCGTTTGGAATGCAGAACAATTTGCTTTGACTAGGAGTTTATTCGTCCACCGTAAGGCAATATGTGCATATTTTTTTCATTGTTTGTACAACTCATCGTGTTACACCCTAAGTAATTATTTACAATCAAATACCTATTGCTTAGTGTTTATAATATTATTCAGAGATACAATTGTATTTCTGAATAATTAATTTTTAGAAAAAAACAAAAACCGACTTCAATGTATCTTCGAAGTCCAAGGTCACATATCGATGAAATTTATATGGGACCACTTCGTAGCTATACTGAACCCGACGCAAAAAGAATTTTTCAAATCGGTTCATAAATGACGGAGTTCTGAGGTAACAAACATAAAAAAAAAATACAAACGAACAGAGAACCTCCTCCTTTTTTGAAGTAGGTTAATAATATTATTATTCGTAGGCCAAGACACTGAATGCCATATAGACATAACTTATTCTATTCAAGAACAATAACACTTGTTCACACGAATTGAAATCGAATCAACTGAAGGTTATTTTAATTTAGCCATTCCTATTTCAACAACATTACTATAAAAAAAAAAATCAGATTTGTTTTAAAACGTATTTTTTTAATTAGAGACTATAAAAATAACTAGAACGATAACATGTCGGCTGATTTAACACGTATACGGCGTTTCGTTCGTCATCAAGCGTATAACGATTATACAGTTGTATAGTGCATAATCACTTGATTACCTTATCGTACGTGGAAATACCTGAATATGGTTTAGTTAGTGCAAATTAAACATATTGTACGAACTACAAACTACAAGTATAAACATCTGTGAAAGTTTCAATTTTGTCAATTTGTGAGTTTGTCATTATCTTTCGGCGTGCTGAGACTGTAGTCCCTAATCCTGTGACTCTTTGTTTACTCTTGATGATGTCACATCAATAACTGCCTACTAAGTGGTCTTTAAATAACTGGTAATAACTTGGTCAAATTCTTAAGCCGTGGCACCAACTTTGTTCTCAGTAGAGTAAAATAGACAAAGGGATTGTGACACACCTTCAGCTTCAAAGCAAAGCAAAATTAATGCAAATTTTACGAATGAAAATGCTTACGTTTCTCAGATACTAATTCCCTCGATATTAAATCCTTGTACTTCTTAATACTCTCTGTGTCAGATGGGTGATGGAACAGGATAAGGAATGGCAATCCTTCTTCGGTCAATTCTTCAGCGTTCTCAAAAGTGATCTCTCGCACTAGGGGTATGCAATTTTTCTGGACCCAGGCATGTAGTTCATCAAAGTTCAGTAGACTGCCCATGAATGTCTCATCTGCATCGGATGTTGTCTTTTTATCCGGCCTGAAGACGACAATTGGCTGCCCTGGAAAGAAGATTTTTGAAATTGAGTTCACTTTATTCATAGCTAAAACAGTGAAACAATATTATATTCATAATACAATATAATCATTCAATTAGTTCATCATCATCATCATCAGCCTATACAAGTCCACTGCTGGACATATGCCTCTCCCTCAATGCACGCCACTGAGATCGATCCTCGGCTCTTCTCATGTAGTTACAGCCAGCCACTTTACGCAGGTCATCGCTCCATTTAGCTGTAGGTTACACTATGTTTGCCTAAACATGGTCTAGACTCTAGAACTCATTTACTCCATCGGTAATCGGTTCTTCGACATGAACCGACGTGACCGGCCCATTGCCACTCAATCACTCATTCGATTAGTTAAGTAGCATGAATTATATTTGATTTAGTTGTTGCCGTGAACTAGATGCCGTTAAACAAAAACATCTGATGATCTAAAATAGTTAGATATACTATAAACACAAACATTCTTAAAAATATGGCTAGTTAAGGAAAATAAATGATTTTGTTTAGCATCATCAATTTCACGATTATCAAGGCAAATACGGCACCTATCCCATTAATGATTATGACTTATGATGACTGAAGTTTATGATTCATAAATTTTAATCAGACTAATTAGAAACGGCGACATACCTTAAGATACCATTTAGGCTTTATTCAAAATCTGGATTTTGCTTAGGTGGGTTACCTAAGTCCTTGTTGTATTTGGTACAATGTCCATGTACATTTTTTCCTCTATGTGTGTGTGTGTGTGTGATCATTGGATGTAATTTAATATGTTGTATGATCAGCATTGAATTTTAAGATATACAATACCTGGTGGATGCATTTGTTGTGAAGCATCTCCAAACCCTGCATGGAACTGGCACTCATCTTTAAGACTTGCTGCGACTTTCCTAACAGTGTCATACTCTGGCTGGTCCCTTCGGTCCATGTATGCAATGATGTGCCGTTTGTCATCACTCAGATCGAGAAGCTCTTTTATTGAACTGAACTCGATTATTGAGTCTGTCAACTGTTTTTTGATGAATTCTGCAAATGCTTCGACTGATCGCTGACCTAAAAGAATAATAAGTTGTTTGTTGATTTGTGCACACTATCTGATTGGATTTACCAAACTGAATCTGATAAATGCAAAATGAATATACCTAATGAATGTATTGTTAGAATCAGGAAATATACAGCTCTTGAATATTTTGGTTAAAACAGGAAAAATTACATTTTTGAATAATTATTGAAATAAAATATCCAAGAACATAAATTTCTTATACTATTATTATGAAATATGCTCTCAGGTCTTAAGTCACCACTGTTTAGCTTGATATTGTGCTAGGCTGATTCCTGAGAAAGTGAACATAGTAACACTGAAAACAATGATTAATAATAAAAAGTATTGAAAAGTCTCACCTCTGTACTCTTTCTTAGCCGGCAATCCATTGCGGAATAGCTTTAATGTTGGATACTTGGTAATATGGAATCTGGTTGCCACAGAACCTTCCTTGTCACAATCAACTTTGCCCATGACAACTTTGCCTGTGTCATAGCCAGCCTTAGAGACTTCGTCAGCGGCATCATCAAATATGGGCATCAACATATTACTGAACTTACACCATTCCGCATAGAAGTTTATAAACACTACCTCATTGGAAGCTGAAAGAATAATTTAGATGTGCAATAAGTAACATTGAAATTGGAATTATATTGTTGAATTGGTCTTTGGCATTATCAAGTTAAAAAAAAATACAATGCATTGTGAAATATGCCTTGGTTGATTTTGGTTCTTTACTTTTTGATTGTTTGTTTAATTTACTTTCAGCAATTTTTTTATGTTGGTTTGGTTGCCCAATATTTGTTTAGTTTTAACCATCATTTCCAACCTTTAAAAACATAACCAATTGTTTGCAAGTGCATCAAGTTAGTCAATAAATATTATAACAATATAAATAGCATATGTTGTGTATAACAAAAGGCTTTCATTTTAATAACCAATGAATAGGTATTAACATACCTTTTGTTGAGGTACAAATTGTTTAATAAATGTTTAATTGCTTAGGTGTATTACTCAAAGTGACATAATGAGTCAGTTTTCAAGAATGAGTAGAAACATACAATAAATTATTTTAAAATTTATAATTATTGTACTATCTATTGCATTTTCTATGATTTAGGGAAAGGTACTTTGTGACAAAAACAAGTTTGCTATAACTGAGACACAATATGTTTCTTAGGTGTATGAAACATTGATTAAATACTTGCTATGTTTCCAGAATAACGTTACAATGGTAGGTGGGTTTATTATAGGAAGCTATAAATACCGGAATGTAACTTCGAGAATAGGCCGAAGGCATATTTACTCACCTAATACCATGTCTAAATTGCTTTGCGTTATTTGAACTGCGCCGCTATCGGTGGGATTGTAAAAACTGTGGCACAGCTGAAACATAACAACTCACGTTTGAATACACCAATTATTAATTCCTAATTCACCATAAAATCAACAATCAATCAGATTTCTTTCAACAAATCGGCCACTCGTTTCGTGTCACATTCGAGCACAATTAATTACAAAACTAGCACTTACCAAAATAAGAATACATGTTGAAAATTTGTAGTTGAATAAATTAAGAGAATTCCAATTCATTGCGGAAGAATTGGCGGCCGAATATTCTTCGAAAAAAGGAAAATGGTGCTTCAGAAACCGATGATATTACTTGCTGGCTGGCTGGCTGTCACAGTTGGCAGTGGCACTAGTCTAGTGATGGGATATGTTGATTAGATCGATTGTTGATGTTTACGCGTCTTATATACTTCCTTTATCGATAAAGCGAGTGGATAATGTGGAGAGAGACCATATTGAGTGGATCTTATATAAGTCCGTCAAGACGGTCAGGTGAAAAAAATATTATAAGTGCGTGTTTGTGTGGAAGCCTGGTGGAATACTGTGAAATTTCACTGGAGAGTACTATGATTTAATAAAAACTAGACCGATAAAGCGACACAATTTTCTTTAATTTTTGAGCTGACATAATCTGTCACCTTAGCACTAGTCACAAATATATACAAACTAAAGAGGCTTCAATGTGGCCAGTTCTAACACTCTCCCTCATTGAATACTCGATCCTTAGGTGAGGCGTGGAGGAACAGACATTCCAAACTGCTCTCTCAGACTTATAAACCTTGGCCTAGGTAGACCTTTCGTCATGATGTCAGCGAGCTGGGTAGAGGTGCTTACTCTCTTGACTTTGACAGCATTCTTAAGTACCAACTCTCGGACGAAGAAATGTCTGATGCGAATATGCTTCGTGCGCTTGTGAAACTCTGGATTGTGTGCTAACCTGACAGCTGCTTCGTTATCAACACTCAGTGTCGGGGTACACGTCAGAGTTGTCAAAGCAGACAGCAGTCTTTTAAGCCACACTAACTCTCGTGCTGCTTCGCTGGCTGCAACTAACTCAGCTTCGGTTGTGGAGATAGACACCGATGCCTGTCTTTGGCTTAGCCATGATATAGCTCCACCTGCGTATAGACACAAAACTCCAGTGGTAGAGCGGCCTGTTGCTACGTCACCGCCGTGATCTGCATCACTGTACGCTTCTAGCACACCCTTCAGATATTCGGGCTTGTAGTGTATCCCGTGTGAGCTCGTGCCCTTAAGATAGCGCATAATGCGTTTCACTCCGAGCCAATCTGCTTTTGTTGGAGTTTCCAGTTTGCGTGACGCCACTCCTACTGCATACGCTATGTCTGGTCGCGTGCCAACCATCAAGTAGGCTAAGGCGCCTACTGCTTCTCGATAGGGAAAGCTACCAGGATCTTCAGAATCATCAAAGTCTCTCCCTGATTCTTTGTCAATCGGCGTCGTTATTGGATTACAATTACTCATATTAAATCGTTCCAATACCTTCTTTGTGTATGATTCTTGTTTAAGAACTATTTTGCCACTGCTGTATTGTAGAATTTCCATCCCTAGATAGAACGTGGCCGGTTTCGAAGTCAATTTAAACCTTTTTTGCAGCTCTTGCAGAAATGAATCTGCCACTTTTTTGCTAGACGCTGCTACGAGCCCATCGTCAACGTATAGTGTCAGTAATATCTTCTGATCACCAGTTCCTCTCGTGTACAGGCAAGAATCTGCAGTGCTCTGTCTGAAACCAAGCTCAATCAAAACCTCGTGGACACAGTAGTTCCAGCAACGTGGAGATTGTTTTAAGCCATATAAACTTTGATTTAGATGACATACTCTCGTTGAGCCATCTTCAAAACCTTCGGGCTGTTTCATGTAAATCTCTTCTGTGAGGTTACCGTAGAGAAATGCTGTGGTCACGTCGAATTGGACCAAGTACATCCTCTCACTCGCTGCGACACTTACTAGAGAGCGTATTGTCGACATTCTTGCCACTGGACTATACGTTTCCTCATAGTCAAGTCCTTTTCTTTGTCGGAAACCTTGAGCGACTAAACGTGCTTTGAATCTTTCAATCGAGCCATCTGGATTGGTTTTCACCTTGAAAATCCATTTACATGGTATCGCTTTCCTTCCTTTTGGTAGATCTTGTAAGGTCCATGTGTTATGTTCTCGTAGTGAGTTTAGCTCATTATTCATAGCATTTATCCACTCTTTCCGATCTATACTGTTTGTAGCTTCCTTGTACGACTGTGGTACAGCTAAAGTACTACTAAGTACCGCATTGACATAACTGTCGAGTTTTGCAGGTCGTTGAAGAGTCGATCTATCACGTAGATTATAGCGCGAAATTACAGGTTCATCTTCGGTATCCTGGAATTCGTCGTCGGGTTCGTTGACTTCGTTTTCGTACTCATTTCCGAACATGTCTACATCATCTTCAACATTATTCTCTCCCTCAAACTCGAGCGGTTCTGAGTTACTGTCTTCTCTCAATTCGCTTAACTGAGGTTCTTGTCTTTGATCAGTACTGTTATCACGTCTGTCTTCATCAATTTCAATAACCGGTTCAAGAAGTTTGCAATCTGATGACACTTTAAACTCATATTCGTTTGGTTTTGTGTCCTGCTTTTCAGTCACTTCCTTTACCTCTAATCTGGATAGCGGTTTCTCGTCAAATTTGACGTCTCGTGATCGAACAAGGTTTGTGTTACCTTCTGTAACCCAAATACGGTAGCCGTCGTCGTCATATCCGACCAAAGTACCTTTCACGGCCTTTTTGTTTAGTTTCTTTCTCTTTTGTTTCGGAATGTGAACATAGCACGTACTGCCGATAATGCGCAAATGTTTAATGCTCACTTTCTTTCCAAACCAAAGTTCGTAGGGCGTTTTCCCATCTACACGTGTAGGACCAGTTCTGTTCAGTATGTATGCCGCTGTGCTCACAAGTTCTGCCCATAGGCACTGAGGTAGCGTCTCGTTCGCATACATAAGCGATCTAGCGGTCTCAACTAGCGTTCTATTATCACGCTCGCTACAGCCGTTCTGTTCCGGCGTGTACGGCATTGTCAATCTCTGTTTTATACCGTTAAGGGCCAGAATGTCTCGTACATTCTTGTTATCAAATTCTCCTCCGTTATCGCTTAGGATAGTTTTGATTACATGTCCGTTTGTTTTTGCTTCAGCTATCATCTGTTCTAAATATATCTTTACCTCTGATTTCTCTTTCAAAAAGTAAACATATCTAAAACTTGTAAAATCATCCTTAAAAAGCAAAAAATAGCGATATTTGGACATTGATTCTGGAAACGGTCCACATACATCACTGTGTATCAGTTCTCCTGGTTGGGAGGCTCTATCTCTTGTTCCAAATTTTAATCTGTGAGATTTCCCATACATGCAGCCTTCACAGAGTTCATGTCCGACTGGAAGCTCAATTCCCATTTCTCGTTTGACTAGAGCTCTGACATGTCTATTATTCTGATGGCCGAGTCTCTCGTGGTATAATTGGGTTTGCGTTGTCATGAACACTTCTAGTGGTTTGAATGGCTTTACGTTCGTCACATTAAGCTTGTAAAGACCACCCTTATGACTTCGTTCTCCAATAACTTTGAGTTCACCATTTATAAACATGCTGCATTTATTTGGACTTGAAGAGAATTCGCTACGCGGGTTTTTATCGTGACTTGCTAGGACAGAGAATAAATTCTTTTGAATCGATGGAACATACCACACGTCTTGAAGGGTTATAGGTACTGTTTTACCATTAACTTCTGCTTCAATCAAAATCGATCCTTTTCCTTTCGCTTCAATCGTATTTCCATTCGCTGTAGTCACTGTATTTGACTCGTGGAAATGCTCGAAAGTTTGGAATAGGTCGCCTCTATTGGTTATGTGGCTAGTGGCTCCATTATCCACGTACCAATTTATTTTGTCGCATTCAGCCGAAAAAACCGTCGTATTCGTCTGTGTCTGTGTATCTACAGACATCAAAGTCATGTTTGCGCTTTGACTTGTTGAAGGACGATTATTACTTTTTGGTGGTCGTCCGTCACTGATCCACTTTTGGCAATTTCTGACGCGGTGACCAATCTCGGAGCAATAATTGCACTTTAGATTTTTGTCCTTGTCTACCTTGTTCTTTATGTGCTTCTTCATGCTCGTTGTAGCAGCTAGAGCTTCTTGGTCAAGTACTACTGCTTTACTTGCCAAAGCTCTCTCGTAAGCACATAAGTGAGTGGTTAGGTTTTCTACTGTCCTGTCTGCTTTGGGTATTAAAAGCCAGCTGCTTCTGAATTGAAAATATTCTTCGCCAAGTGTATCCAAAATCTTACATACCAACAATAGTTCTGGTAACTCCTTGTTGTCCTGATGCAATTCTTGATTCAACTCAGTCCAAATATTTTTCAGTTTGCACATGTGTGTTGCAACGTCATCATCTGGGTCTCTTTTCAATCCAAAAAATGTCATACACAGGTTGTACGCCTTGTCTTCGGAAATACCTCCATACAGTCTATGTAGTTCTAACCATACTTCATAAGCGCTCGTATATCTCATGACTTTTCGAAGTGTGTCCTCGCTCATATTTGTGGTCAGAAGGAGTAGAGCGTTACTGTCCGCTTTCACAAATCTGACGAGTTCAGTTTTGTAGCTCTTGACGTCTACATCACCTGCTCCATCTGGCACCGGTTCTGGTCTCTTAAGTTTTCCTTCTACTACGTCGATGACGTCGTTCATACTCTTAAGTAGAATGCACATTTTGTACCTCCAGGTGGTCCAGTTCGCTTTTCCTTCAAGCTGACCAATTTGAAATTTCGTCGTTAAATTTTCCATTTTCTAAGTGCAGGGGCACATCACCTATTATAAGTGCGTGTTTGTGTGGAAGCCTGGTGGAATACTGTGAAATTTCACTGGAGAGTACTATGATTTAATAAAAACTAGACCGATAAAGCGACACAATTTTCTTTAATTTTTGAGCTGACATAATCTGTCACCTTAGCACTAGTCACAAATATATACAAACTAAAGAGGCTTCAATGTGGCCAGTTCTAACAAAAAAAGCTTAATCATAGTAGCTAGAAAGGCGCAAGAACTTCTTACGCCTTTCTAGCTACTCAAAAATGCCACTTCTTACTAAGAAGTGGTATTTTTGAAAAAAAAAAAGAATCATACATCTTTCGACTTGGGTCTTTCGACTGATGATAAGCAAAACGTTCCCTTTTAGACCCTTATCACTTAGAGATGTAAAGTAGGCGCTATTTAAATTTATGTAAATAACTGACTTTGGGATTTAAGGGGAAGGAAGGATGGTCAGAGGGCAAAAAATGATTCTGGGAAAAATTAAATACAAATAAACTTTATTAAATGTCTTCTGAGGTTTTGGCGACTGCAGCGCCACACAACCACAAAATAAATAGACTAGATTGTAGATACCTATTTATTTTGTGCCACAAGGCCACTAGCACAACGGACTTTTCGAAAACTGCCTTAAAATCACTGTAGGTATCTGTAGAAGCTACACTATCCCCTACATAAATTATTATAAATTTGCATATGGGTAACATATTTTGTTTTGGTATAGGCACAGATTAATAAATAGTTACTGCGTATAGGTTCGTGGTCAGCGTTGTATCGTACCAAAACGTATGTTTTACGTACAATTTATCACCCGAACGTACCTGATTCGTACCTCAGGTCCAAACATCGATATATTTTTAGCACCCTAGTATGAATTTGCGATTTGGTACGGCAGGCTTTCCAAAATAAAACGATTTTAGATAAAATGCGTATGCGTATTTAGACAATAAGCCGTACTGTTTTAATATAATCAAGAAATATAATTCAATTTATAACAATAAATAAAAACCCGACTTCAATTCTGATGTATCTTCGAAGTCCTAGGTCGAATATTGATGAAATTTATATGGGAACACTTCGTAGCTATACTGAACCCAACGCAAAGAATTTTCCAAATCGGTTCATAAATGACGGAGTTCTGAAGTAACAAACATAACAAGTTTTGAAGTCGGTTAAAAAATAAAAAAATAATGATTTGATATATCTATAAATACATATTATATCGAATAGAATACATATTTTTCAAAACATCGGATCTATTCGATATATTGTATGTCAAAAATCGAGTAAATTCGAGAGAGATTCGAGAGTAAGTGAATATCCTAATAAAATTTTCTAATAGGTACTTTATCTTTGATCCTAATTCATACTGGCAGCACTGGTGTAGTAGTGAGTGAATAAGTTTTGTAATAAAAATAATTATAATTTAAAAAAGATTTATTTTATAAAACCACAGAAGACTTAATAGTACCAAGTGATAAAACCAGTTGATAAGTATAGCAGTTTTGAATTTTCATATTAGAACATTATGATACAAGTAAGCTATGTCGGTTATTACATTCTAGGCGCGATCTTGATACCTTGATAGCATTAGCATTAGCAGGTCGAGCCGAAGGCCATTGCGAGAGCGTGATAGACACTGATGGAGCCGAGCATAACGAGCATTGAGGTCTTGGGGCCGAGTGTAATAACCATTGAGGTAGTGTCATTCCTCAATGGTAATAACCAAGTAACTTCGAGTAGACAGCTGGATATTTTAACTGAGCCAAGTAATGACCTAATGACAAATGCAATAGACAACACATCACTCAACAGAAGAGATACTGTGACTGCACTGAGACTTCGTGCCGGACACATTCCATGCAATGATGCAACACATTGAGGTCTCACACATGCAACAAGTTTTCGTTTTTAATGAGGAAATCCCCATCACCCAATTGTCCAGTATGTAATAAAATTGATGACATATACCATATCCTAATGGAATGTGTCCGGAATGAAAGTATCCGAAACCAATGTAATTTACAGTTGCCTGAAATAGGTGGTTGTAACAGCATTCTGTCCGAGCCTGAATCAGATTCGGCCAGAATGTTGTACAAATTAATAAACCAATAGTGCGATGAATTTTTATATATTATAGTTAAGCCTACCAGGGCGGCATATTCGCACAAGCGAAAAAGCCCTTTATAGTAGATTAAACAAAAAAAAATGACCTAATGACAAATGCTCACGAGTTTTATACGAGTTATAGGACGCCGACGGCGACGCGACGTAACGTTTTTCAACACACTTGCAAGGAAATAAAAGTCCAGAAAAATAACCATGTTTAGACGATGTAAGAAATGTGCGCACGATTTCTATTTCGCGCGCCCTGCTTTGTAACTTCACGCGCGCAAATGGAAGGAGAGACACTGACGAAGCAGCCAAACAGCCTAATAAATCTAATAGTATATAAAAATCTGATGAAGTAATAATAAATTTGTAGAAAAATAAACAAAAACCGACTTCAATGTATCTCGAAGTCCAAGGTCATATATAGACGAAATTTATATGGGACCACTTCGTAGCTATATTGAACCAAACGCAAAAAGAATTTTCCAAATTGGTTCATAAATGACGGAGTTCTGAGGTAACAAACATAAAAAAAACAATCGAACAGAGAACCTCCTTTTTTGGAGTCGGTAAAAAAATATAAAAATATGTATATTAAACTGAATACCTGTGTACTTAATTATGTAGGTATTTATTGTTGTAAAATATAAATAATTTGATAAAATGAAATGTTTAGGTACTTATAATATTTTAACATTTATTCACAAAAATGTTTACTTACTATTTTTTAGACTTCAAAAAATAAAAATCACTGGTTTTAAAAGCTGTATTGTGCACAGTGAACCAGTGCTATAAGAGCCACTTTACGAGCAAGTGTGTTGAAAAATGTGTTTTTATTAATCTGCTTACATATTGTTTATAATGACTGTAAGACAACGTCATAGCAGTTCCTAGAAAGTACATTCCTTACAGATCTATTTTGGAGTCCTTATCTTATATCTGCATACTGTTTACAATGATTTTTCTTTACAAATCTAATTTGAGAATCTTTAGTTATTATTTTCTAAACAAAGATCTATTCAAAAAATTTAAAATGTGTACCAGAAAAGGGTTTGTAACATAAGTATATATCTACTTACTTACCTAATTTTTATGTAAGCAAACTACAAAATAATTTTATTATGTAATAACATGGACGGAATTATTTGTGAGTAGGTAGGAATATCTTATTTGAACTATGCCACAGAACATAACAATGCAATGGTATCAAACATTCAGATTGGTGAAAAAATCAGGCAAATGGTGAATCCTGCTTCATTAGTTTACTAGTAGTTTCGTTTTAGTGCTTTTACTAAGGCTTTTATAATAACAGTAAATTATATTGTTTTAAACCCTAGAATAATGAAATGGACGGAATTTTATGAATACTTACTTATGTTTTATTCACATACTAAAATATAAAATTCAAAATAATGCTCTCCTACAGTAAAAACCATTATTGCCAAGAATGAGATTCTATAAACAGGCAGTATAGGCAGTAAATAGAGATTCCATATAATTATTCTTAACTTAATTTGTAGAGCTGCAAAAAATATTTAGTTACTGATTTGTCACTTAAAGTATGAACTATTCTAAAAAATATATCCTTAAATTTATATCAATATAACAAACTGTATAATAGTTGCAGCATTGTGACTCCCAATGATACAACAACGAATGGTTTAATGGTGAAGCTCTCACTCTGAAAAATAAATGAATTATTAGGACCACAACACACAAAATTTTAGTTATTATCAGTAAAAAAATAGGATGTGATATCAAATTAATAGGCAAATACTTAGATCATTCTGCTCTGTATAGCCTATACATGTAATTAATTGTTTTTACACCATTCATGGAGTTAATCTTTAAGCCCGCAAGAGCATTACACACTAGGATGTGCATAAAGCTATAGTTAATTTAACTTGCTGCAAAAGAGTGGTTAAAGGAAAAGTCTGATCTAAAATCAATATTATAGAGATTCTGTGTCTTATACTTTGAACATGATCTATAAGTGTTAAGTAGATACTTACAATTACATAGTAGTTACAGCGATCTCCAAGGCAGCAGTCTGAACACACCCAGTCTTGATACCAAATATGAGTACATAAAGGCATGTTACGTTGCCTCGTAGAAGCGCACTCGGTCTTGTTCGAGCAGCGCTTAGATATATAATACTGTTTCTTTGCTCCTTGTGACCAGTAAGGCATGGTTCCCCATTTGATTTCAGTTAAGCACACGTCTTGCCCGTAAGCACATTGTTTAATGGTTTTCACACACTTCTCGTTGTTATCATCCTGGTTTTCACAAACGTAGCACTCCAGGGAGCAAACTGAAATATAAAATAAAATAAGTAGGTAAATTCGGTAAAAATAAGGGAACTTAGGACGCTAACATTAGTTAGAATAATTACGTACCTTTTGTGACTGAAACCAGTAGAAATAGAAACAGGATATTATTGTAGTAAAGCATACTTGTCGTTTCAATCACAGTAATTCAGTTGTCAATTTATATTATTATTGTAATAAAAAGTTAAAACGAGTAAAGTTCGTAAATATACAAGCAAGAATCTGTTTTGACATTTGACTGACATTTATTTCTCCTTTCCAACCGTTTGCCACACCCCGCGAAACAAGTTTAGCTATAGATCCCCGAAAAAAAAATACTGGCATAATCTTTATGACCGAAAACTTTAGGGTGCGTTCAGTAACATCGCTCGACGACAGAAGCACAGATCGCACTTTGGCCGTTTACAAAGTCAGTGCGATCGCGATCGTCCGTACAATCCAACGATCACACCAAATCGTTTATTAACATGGCAATACCTACCGCAATAACTAAAAATCGGCAATTTCTACTTTCTATATTTAATGCTGTGTGGCAGTCTCAGGTGGCAGTACATCTGAAAGCGCCTTTTACTTCTTCTCTCGTGTGGGTAACCCTGGTGTCGGAGCTGCCTGATGTTAGGTACATGCAAAGACGAAGTACCTATATAATTAGACGTATTACAAAAAAGTTAAACATATACACACTTCTTTTTTCTCAAAAGGCCGTTTGCATGTGTAAAAAGTGCAAAGAGAAAGCATTATGCGCATGGCACCATCTTTAAACCCTGCGGGCCACCAGCCAACGGGCGTGACGTTTGGTCGATACCAGCTGGTGATTACTACTACTTTATCTTTGGATACATGTATGTACATGTTTTGTACTTTTGATTTCGTAACTTAGGGAGCGTTCAGAAATCACCCAGTGCAGTGAATGTAATTATTGCCTAAGGCCATTCAGAAATCACTCAGGTGAATTTTGACATTTACCCTGAGCCGTTTAGAAAACCAATCGGGGAGAGTAAATGTTCATATGACAGTTGAAAATATACACTGAGGAAAAACCGGGTTACGATTCTCACCTGTCGGTTACTAGTTGTTAGTTGTCATTTTCTATTACATTTTGCAATGTTTTACATAAAATAAGCATATCGAGTATTTGAAGCAAAATGGAAGGTAAAATTCCAATATTAGCCGAAATAACACAGTCAAATCTGATAAAGGAGCACAGGAAATCTTGATCTTGAGAATGATGAGTATTATTCGATGCCCGTTCAAAAATGGCTTAGGTAAAATTTATCTTGATATTTCACTGCGATTAACTTACAAGTATTCACTGGTGAACATTTACCGATTTCTGAACGCCCCTATAAAGTGCACGTAACTTCAACTTTCTCATGTTTGGCTGTAAATAAAGTGGACTATACTTCCTAGCAAAGATATTTGCTTCTTAGTCTGTGAGTGGATGTAATTCGTCATTGTTTTTGACAGACACTTGTCTTAGATGTAAGAGGAATTAGCTCAGATGAAGAACACTATCTGCCTTTAAAGGAATTAGGATACCCAAAGATAAAGTTATCTTTGAGGATACCCAAAGACGTTCACTTACATCGTGTCGTGGATGATCGAGCGACATTCACATTAGAGTGCGTATTATTCGTAGCATTGAGGTCTTATTCCTCAATGATTCGTAGTATCTCTTACTAGGCTGTGTGCGTATTTAGACCAATAAATCTTAGATTTAGACTATTTAGTGTTGTACCCTTGAACTTGATCGTTTCTCATTCCTCTTCCAGTAGCTGTCAGTGTCAGTTGTGTATAAAATAAATCGATCAAAGTGGTGTTTCGATTAAAAAAAGTTTAGCTGTCTGCACTACTCAGAGTAATATCTGAGCTGCACTACAAAAAAATAAAAAAAATACCATAGAGTGCTTGACATTTCACTGACGTGACGTCTGTCACGTCTGCAAATTCAACAAAGTCTACGAATACGAAAATAAATTCTCGTTTTTATTCGAATTACCAGTAAATTAAAGTTTTAATATTAAATAAATACTTGTAATAACACATGGAAGGTATTTTATGGAAGTGGACTAATTATTGGAACGGTAAAATTGTTTAATAAATATAAATATGTTGCAAGTGAAAGGTTTCCTGTTTTGATCTCTAAAGGAATTCTAATAATCTTGTTACAGGCTGGCAAACCAGATGGTTTGTCTTAGAAAATGGAATACTTTCATATTACAAGTCACAGGAAGAAGTAAGTCAAGGATGTAAAGGATCGGTCAAAGTTTCGGTCTGCCAAATAAATGGTAAGACATTGTCTTCTAAATCAATGATTATATAGAATTAAGCTATATATTTTACTCTACCACCTGTTTTCCAAAAAAGAATTCGGTTTCTGAATAAATATTTGTTTGTAGACCATACTGTGGTCAGGTCTAATGCTGCCTAACATTAAATCATTGTATAAACAGCTGTTGGTTGTTTTTATGTGAAATGAGAAAAAACCAAGTAAATATAGTTTTGATAGTCCATTTTTCGATTTAATTGTTTTATGGTGTGTGTTTTAATATAAGAATAGCACTTTATTCATCATCAGCCCATCACATAGTTAGTGGTGCGGGGCCAGTGGGATTCGAACTCGGGTGCGTTGGATCGAAAGTCGCACTTGCTCCCTCTGAGCCACACTCGCTCTAATTTTATTTATAAGTGAGTAAAATATTTAAATCAATGTTTTCAGTGAACAACATAGATAACACAAGGTTGGACCTTGTGATACCTGGCCAGCAACACATGTACCTGAGGGCTCCATCTCCCCAAGACAGGCAGAAGTGGCTGGTGGCACTGGGTAGTGCTAAAGCTTGTGTGGACTCAAAGTCAGATATCAAAGGTATACAATTTTGTTTATTATTTGATTTGGCTTGCATGCAGCTTGCTGCTGCTATTTATTTATTTATTCAATACACAAGTAATTTACAGACTACTCCAAAAGAGCTAGAATAGGGAACCGGACAGTAATCGAGAAAAAAAAAAAAATTTAGTTAGAACTAATGTTCGTTGAACCAGAAAGTTCATTCAATCAATATTTTTGTGAAATAATAATGATTTAATTTTTTAAATCATTAAATGATTCTGACATTTTATATCTGTTCTTCATCTCAAACGAAACAACAATCACAGCGCATGACGTCATTTGTAGGCAAATGCCGTGAGTCAAGCTTGTGTTTATTTTACGTTTTTGCTTTTCATAAAATGTATTTTTGCTAATTTTTTTCGTTCCATTACTACAATATAGTCCCCAAACTTCACAAAATGTATTAGAATCTCTGCAAGTTTTATTTCGAAGAGTTTGTCATCTTCTACCTACATATGACGTAACAATTTTTGAGGTGACCGTTTGCGCGGCAATATTTTAAACATAATATTTAAACAAAGTTTTACGTAGTTTTAGAGTGTTATTTAATTAAAATAGTATTTTTCATGGCTATATATATTCATTGTAGTTAATTTAAAACACTTTCTAAAAAGTTGTCCGATCCCCTATTCTAAACTTACCTACTTTATCATGGAATATATCCAAATCTGGTTGCTGAACAGGCATGTTGTCTATAAAGACTTTTCTTATGTACACAAGTACTAAATCTGCCTCGGGGGCCTATTCTCGGAAATGTGATATATGAGTGATATTTTAATATCATATCATTCCCTATGTCTATGACTATGAAACATATTGATCGCGCGCCAAAATACGTATTCTCGAGAACAATAGATATAAAAGTAGTAGATAATGGCCATCAGGATGTTCATTCAAATGCTTCACACAGATCATATAGTTTTTGCCTGTCTTCAAACACATTCCGTTTTTATCGACTGTGTAATTGCAGAATCGATAACTTAAACCTTTTAACTTTTTCCAATATAAAAACATTTGTGCTAATAGTTTTGGTTATTTTTGTGTTTTTAAATGTTGTCTTACCATTGTACTGTATATTATAAAAAGTATATATATACATGAAAAAATATCAAGTGCTTATTTTTGTAAAACGGAACGAACATCAATGACATTTATATGACCGCCCGTTTTTCATGAAATGTTTTGATTTGTTGCAATTTCTCCTTTGTCAGTATTGAGCTAATAGGTACTTACATATTATTATCTTAAGGTTTAGGAGACACAGTCTAGGTAAAGATACCTACAAAATAGAAGGGGAAATCCTAGAGATGTATCATTATTGAAGATAGGTATTAAGTACTTAGTTTTTAACCTCCGACGCAAAAAGGAGGGGTGTTATAAGTTTGACCACTGTGTGTGTCTATCTGTGGCACCATAGCTCTAAACCGGGTGGACCAATTTGGATACGGTTTTATTTAATTGAAAGCAGGTTTTCTAGCGGTGGTTCTTAGACATGTTTTATTGTGTCGAGGGCTTATAAAATTTACAATACAATACAATATTGCTTTATTGAATACCAAACACACAGGAAAAACAATAGTTAACCAAGTTAATAAACAGTGGGTACAATTCCAATTATGTGTAAATATGGTATACTATTAAAAAATAGTTTAAATATTAGGTGGGCTGAAAAGTTCGTAGGCTGACACATAGATGGCGCTATTAGTATTAAATCCATATGATTTTTAGTTAGCTCTAACCTTTAAAAGACCCGTGTATAAATTTGTCAGCTGTCGTTCTATTAGTTTGTGAGATTTATAATTTTGAGTGAAGGAACTTTTATTAGTTTGAAAAAATGGATAAAAAGGAATTTCGTGTGTTAATAAAGCATTGCTTTTTGGCGAAAAAAAATACTATTGAAGCCAAGGCTTGGCTTGATAAACATTATTCGGACTCCTCACCAGGAAAATCAACCGTTGAGAAGTGGTTTGCTAAGTTTAAACGAGGCGAAATGAGAACCGAGGACGATGCACGCAGTGGACGCCCGAAAGAGGCTGTTACCGACGAAAACATCAAAAAAGTCCACAAAATAATTTTGGATAACCGTAAAGTGAAGTTGATTGAGATAGCTGAGACCCTAAAGATATCAAAGGAACGTGTTGGACATATCGTGAATGAATATTTGGGTATGCGAAAGCTCTGTTCAAAGTGGGTGCCGCGCGAGCTCACAATCGACCAAAAACAACAACGAATTGATGATTCTGAGCAGTGTTTGGAGCTGTTCAATCGTAATAAACCCGAATTTTTGCGTCGATATGTGACAATGGATGAAACATGGCTCCATCATTTCACACCGGAGTCCAATCGACAGTCAGCCGAGTGGACTGCACGTGATGAACCGACTCCAAAGCGTGGAAAGACGCAAAAGTCGGCTGGCAAGGTTATGGCATCAGTATTTTGGGATGCGCATGGTATAATATTCATCGACTATCTTAAAAAGGGAAAAACCATAAACAGCGACTATTACGTAGCGTTATTGGAGCGTTTGAAGGATGAAATCGCGGAAAAACGGCCCCATTTGAAAAAGAAGAAAGTGCTGTTTCATCAAGACAATGCACCGTGTCACAAATCAACGAAAACGATGGCAAAATTGCATGAATTGGGCTTCGAATTGCTTCTGCATCCACCGTATTCTCCAGATCTGGCTCCCAGCGACTTTTTCCTGTTCTCAGACCTCAAGAGGATGCTTGCTGGACAGAAATTTTGCGCCGATGAAGAGGTAATCGCCGAAACTGAAGCCTATTTTGAGGCTAAAGAGAAATCGTACTATAAAAATGGTATCGAAAAATTGTATGACCGCTATAATCGTTGTATCGCCCTCGAAGGCGACTATATTGAATAATAAAATCAAATTCTAACAAAAAAAAGATTTTTTCTATGCTAGCCTACGAACTTTTCAGCCCAACTGTTATAAATAAATACCTACTATAAATAAATAACATAAAATTAATACATACATAAATAAAATAAATATGAGTATATTTGTATATACATAATTTATGTCTTTATATTAAAATTTTTCTTAGCAGAGGTGTCAGCATATTAATTAGGTCTATCGTTAAATGTTTGGACAAGCGGATTTTTTAAATCCGTATTCCTCATTTCCCCTGGATTTATTCTCCTCTCCATTGGGCCCGCCGTCGTTGAGTGGCTGCTGCATGTTCTGCCTCCTCAATTACCTACCAGCCAGCAAAGCGTAAATAAACTCGTCGCCAGTTATTGTTCTTAGTAATTTAATTCTGCTGTAGTATTTTGTTAAGTACATATATTTTTATTTTATATATATTTAATAGGGTCACCTGGATTTTTTTTAACATAAATTTAAATTAACGCTCAAACAAAAACGTATAAGAAGTTTGAAGAATAAGACATTATAATGACGTTTGCGTTTGTGTTGCATTCGATAAACTCATATCGAGTGCTCGGGACCACTCGGTACATATCTGGCGGTTTTCAATCGATATTTATCTAATGTGACCTGTCGAGAATACGGAATTTTCAAATCAATAGATATTTTGACAGTCCCTGCGATATTTATCGAATGTGATATTATATCTACACGTCACGAATAAGGCCCCTGGATGGCTCTTTCAATATCCTATATTTATCCCTCCAGTCTCCACTGACTGTAAGAGTCAAGTTGTTTCGTTTTAATATGACAAAAGGATAGACAAATAAATAAATAGTCATACTTACATTAATTATAGTTAGAATTATTTTGTATCATGCATGGAATATGACATAATAAATGCAACAAAAGTAAACAATAATGAGACGACCTAATTATAACAGCTAAACATAGCTAAACTCTTAGTTTAATTTCTCCTTCTGGACTTATCATTTATGACCATGAAATAATATCATTAAAATATTCCTGTGCTAATGCAGTTAGGTCTTTCAGTTACAGTACTAGAAGACCCCAACTCTCTGAGCCACAAGAAGTCAGAGCTCAGACTGTATTGTGACCTCATGATGCAGCAAGTTCATGCTGTGAAGAGTGCTACCACTGCAGAGGGTGGTCCTGAGATACAGGTAACCAAGCTGTATAAATAAAATTTTGCTCTACAAAATATTCAAAGACAAACCTGTATGTACCAAATGTTTTCTCGATAGAAAATTAACTGAGGCTGATTATTTTTATGCTCTTTATGAACACTTTATTAAATACTTTGATTATGATCGAAGATAAATAGAGAAAAACAAACATGTGAGTAAACATGAACTTGAGTTGAACTTACATCAAAGGCTAGTATAAAAAAAAACAATATACCTTACAACTACCCACCGAACAAAGCCATGCCGTCAAGCGACCTAGTCGTGTTTCGGGATGATATTCGGTGAACCATCGGGGAGACGGGTCTGAGCAGCCGCTCAACTGCCGTCTCTCTCTAGATCTATGTGCTCCATCTTAGGCCACTTCATCGCTTCACATCAGGCGAGATAGTGGCCAAACATAGATCAAAAAGGCGTAAAAAAAAAAACTATTTGTTATTTACTGCTGTATTAGGTATAGGTGTTATATTCGTCATCATTAGCCTTTGCTCAGGTTAGGCTCTTAGGGGGAGATAGTGCCACAGTAGAATTAGGTATAATGAATGATCACAACCTTAAAAAACTTCTTAGAACACATTCTAGAAATGTTTTTGAGTTTTATTTAATTTGCAGAAAATTGATGATGCCTCCAGCCTACTCACTGCAACATGTGACACCTTCATACGAACCCTTGAAGACATAATGAAGTTGACTTCTAATGCCACCAGTGTACCATACGAAATGCCTGTCCCCAACATTGTCGCAGTAAAAAACAGCTGCTCCAAAACCCCCCGACAAAGTATAACCAGATCTATATCTCAGGAAAACAGATGAATTGATTTATAGTATTTTTTATAGTTTAATAACAAAGTTAATATAAAAATGTATAAAAGCTATGTTCCATTGAGCAATGAAGTGAATTGTATAGCAGCTGTTATGAAATTGTTGTATATAAATGTAGGACCCGGCGACGGGTTGTTCCTGATATCCCCCAGTTCTCGGCCCCGGTGGGGCACATCAGGAATAACCCATTACAATTATTATAACACAATGCATCTATTGTAAGTATTTGAATAGATTAAACAAAAAACCAAGAAGTATAATCCAAAATTGGAATAAAGATAGTAATTATGTACCTATTCCTTGTTCCACATTATCCTTTGAATTGTCTTCAATGCTGCTGGTGGAATAAAACTATCGTAAAAACTTATTCTAGCATTTTGTACTTAATTGTACCAAAAGTTGTAAATAGATTTATATATGATCCAGTCTGTTACAAATGTGACTCAAAACTTTTTTTGTCCCATTGTGTTATGTTGTTACACATGGGTGTGTGACTCAGTGAACAACCCCTAATTCCTATAAAATGTTAGTTTTCATAAAGTAACAGTCCATGCTATTATTCTGTCAATAAAAGAGATAGAGATAAGGTTCTTCATACTATGCATGCTTACTGCCACATTAACATGACCACCTGTACCTATATTCAAAAATCAAGACCGCAGTTTTTATTATCAGAAATCACTGCAAATAAAAAGGTAACTATCCCAGTCCCAAATTTACCGTTTAACTGCAAAGAACAATATTTGGAAATTTCAATTAACATCAAACTGACTTAGCTTGAAGATAAATATGCATCTCATATTTGAAAATCTGGTGAAATGCTTATGAGCCGAATAATTGGTTGGACACTTAAAACGTTTAAATCCTGTAGCTATAGTATCTTATAGATTTATGTAAAAAAAGTATCTGTTCAAAATGTTATGTTGAATAGACTTCTTACTTCTTTTAGGCATCTGATTTTATTTATACTAAAAATATGCATTTCCCTAGATAAGTTTTATTTCTTAATGTTTTTATGTATGTAACATTTATGTTATGTAATTTTTATGTGGACAAGGAGATAAATTTAAGTTATACCTTTTATTTTTAAGTATTACCTTTATCTAAACTTCTTACTGACAATATCTAAATTACATTCCTGTTCTATGAAAACTTTAATTGTATGTGTATGTACTATATATATCAAATTTAGGAAGTGAGGGAGAGTAAAATTAATATACACATAATAAAAATGTTTTTTATTGAGAATACCCAACAAACACAAGTACTGAAAACATAATTTATCATATTATCACCAAATAGGTTCACCAAATCTTGAGATGTTCTTTTCTTGGGCATCTAGTTCTATACCCATTTTCTTTCTCATGTAGAAAATCGTACAATCTCTGTTTGTGCAAAGAACCTCTTCATGGAGACTTCCTTGGCATCTTTGGCATTCGGTCCAGAGTCTGGAGAACTTTTCTTGCAGTTGTCTCAATTTAAATACCTCTGTTATGTACAACTGACCTTCTTTATCCATGCAATGATTGCACAAAGCATGCTTGGTATCATTTGGCATTATTGTTTTGCACCCAATGCACTTCTCTTTCTTTTTAGTAAATGCAGCCAAAGCACCAACTTTGGATGTCACCATTGCTTTGGTTCTTGTATGTTCTCCTTTTAGAAGAAGAGATTCTGCCTTATCACCAAGAATGGGTTCAAATATTCTCAAGAGTGGCTTGGAGAGTTGATTTTCTAAGTAATGGTTAAAGTCAATAGGAATACTGTTTTCCAGTACATAGATGGGATCTTCTGCTTTCATGTATGCAGGGGTGTTTTTAGCAGCACAAGTGAGGATATAGGGTACTCTATCTCCTAATTTTGGTGCTGTGCCGGCATCACGTTTTTTCATTTTATTTGCAAGTTCCACATGAGCTTGTTTGGCAGCATAATCACTCTTTGTCAGCTCCTTGGTTATTACAAGTTGTGATATGTCGATGCGGTTGCACAACAAATCAGATATGATTTGTTTGGCATAGTTCACAGCGCCATCTGGATCTCTGTCTATGAGCAGTTTTTGAAGGCATGTGCTCATCATGTTGGAAACAAGTGGACAATTGTCTCTTCTCACTGTCTCAATGCCTTTGCAGTCCATTTTGTCATACTTGTCTGGCTTTGTGAAATACAAACCTGCATATCTCTTCTTGTTTATAAGCAGGTATGGATAATATACTTTCTCAAACTCTAGCTTGATTGGCTTCACAAATTTGGATGAGACAAAGTCGGCTGCTTCTCTACCCAGTTCCATACTTTCTTCAAGGGTTTTAACACCGAATTTCACCATTACTGAGTCAGTATCTCCATAAATTACAACAGCATCTTCTTTGTATCCATTTGCCTTTGTATACTTCTTTTCAACCTCTGATTTAGTAAATTCAATCATGGTTCGACCATAAGCAGTTACACTGCCTGAAATTTCAAGGCAAGGCAATTTGCCAACTTGTGCACCAGTAAATCCATAAACAGAGTTAGCACTGATTTTCAGAGCTAGTTGTCTGCCATCAAGAACTGATCTTTTAAAAGGATCTGTCTCTTTTTTTAAATCAGCTTTTGCCTTCTTTCTTGCAGCCAGCAAAGATTCCAAGATTTCAGGAAGTAACCCTTTCCTAATATTTGCTTTTACAAACATGTTTCTTGAGGGGGTTGTGGTGACATCATCACTTTGTTGATAATTATTTTGCATGTTTGGCTGCACTAATGTTGTATAGCATAAGTTGTGTGCAATCATAATGCTTGGATACAGGGAAGCAAAATCCAATGTTGATATTGGGTCTGCATAGTACCCCCTTTTAGGCTCAATTACAGTTGCTCCTTCAAATTGGTCATCAGAACCTTGTCCGCTATAAGCTGGCATCAAATATCCTGCATCTTTTGCTTTCCGTAGCAGCTGGCTGACTACTTTAATTTGCTGGCCTCGTGTCAGCAGGCATAGTAATGGAACACCAGTTACTCTCGCCATTTCCATGTAATTGATAATGCACATCAATTTGTTTAACAGTTTCAGAGGCAAATATGCATCCTTTAGACAGTACATGGCCAACCTCCTTCTAGTTTGTTCACTTTCATTTTGCAAGTCTGAAATAATGCTGTGATGAACATCTTCTTTTTGTTCCTGCAGAAAGTGGTAGCTGACAGCATTCAAAGTATATGACCTAAGTTTGAAATCTCGAACAAGAACAAGCAGTAGGTCAAAAGGAACTCTTCCTTCAAAATTAATACTTTTGTTTTCTCTTCGGCCCATTTGCTTTGACTGCAGAATGGAATCTTTTATTACAGATCTTATGTTCTTGATTCTGCCTAAGAAGTCAAAATCACTGACTTTTAAATGTTTTGCTCTATTGATTAGGTATGGCCAGTCAAAGTTGCTGATGTTATAACCAGTGATTATGTCTGGATCTAGTTCACGAAAAAAATCTGACCACTTTGCTAACATTTCAGATTCAGATTGAAAGCTGAAGACCTGGGAACCTACTATTGGAGCACAAGTGTTCAATGTGAACACATTTCTGAGATAAGGCTCTGTCTCTCCTTGCCTGATCACCATGGAAGCTATTTGTATGACAGGATCGTGGTTTGGTTCTGGGAAAATACCCTTTCTGCCAGCACATTCTATGTCAAAGCTTAAAATTTTAAATGGTGCGACTTTCGACCATTCACCTTCAGGTTGGTGAGCAATAAAAGCATTCCAGGCTACATCAACTTCAATTTGGCATCTGGACTCATACCTTAACTGGTGTGTATTTTTGTTTCTGAGTAACCATTTACCAACTGGTAACTCAATCCAACTGCAACCAACCACTGAAGTATCAACCATGAAGCGAATATCAAAGTCTATATTAGTCTCATAAAAATTTGGATCCATAAGTTTAAAAGACTGAGGTGATCTTTCAATGAGTCTCTTCGATGGAGCAATCAATTTGGGTAATGCTACTGATACCCGAGCAAATGTGATGTCATCTTCTCCTTTATAATACATTATTGATTTGGCTTTTACCAGACGCACTTCTAAAACAGCCTCCTTGATGTTATCTTTATTAGATCTTAGGTCTTCTAATATTGCCTTATTTAGATTGACTTTTAGTTCATTGCATGAAGACTCAGTAAAATTTATAGGCACTGTTACATAAAAGTAGGGTGTGAAACCATGAACATGACAACATATTGAGTTTCCTTCCATATTTATACCATACATTCTCATAATGGGTACAGGAGCTAGTTGTGATCCTGGCATACCTTGAAGTGGCGATCCATTGTAGTGATCAATGTCCAGTTGCTGGAACACAAGCGAATCTTTCTTAGGATCCAGTTCAGGTGGCGGTGGCCTCGACCATTTCATATTTGTAGCTTGATTCTCCGGGCCCTCTCCAAAAACTTGTTGAGAATCGAACTCGCCGGTGTCCATTCCAGCAAGCTGATCTTCAAAACTACATGGCACTTCGTTATCATCGTCGTCATCTTGGGATTTAAATCTCTTTGGTGGCGGACCTTTATAAGGTTTCCGTTTATCCATTTTCGTGAAAAACTTGGCTGTTTCCGGTGTTTTTCTTTACCGCCAATTCTGAAAAAGTATTTATGTTGGGATCATCCGTATTGTAAAGTGAATGAGGGAAAAGGCGATATTGACGGCTGTTTACCTTAATGCATGAAAATCTTTGTCTTGCTTTAGTGTTACAGATTTTTCTGCTTTTCCTATTTGTTTGAAACGAATGATTTTTGTAGAAAATAGAAAACAGAACATTTGAGTTGAAGTTGAACAGCAAAAGCGCGCACTTTTGATTTAGACATTGACAATTGACTTGACTTTGACAAATATGTCAAATGGGCCTTTTTGTTTCGTTCAAAAACATTTTCTAATTTCATCATTTCTCAATGGTTCCTTGACAATTTTTTAGGTATGGCTTTACACATACTTTATCTGAGCTTTACACGTTGAAATATATTTTAAGCTTATAGCCTCTTAGGCTCTTACACTAGCTTCAACATCGTTTTTCTGTCTACGTTCAAGACAGTATAGTTTTGAAGGTCATTAGCTTCATACCGCAGGACCCTCCCCTAAATCTTCAGTAAAGTGGTGGAACTTTAAATGAAACTTGAATGTTGGACTGTTTTGTTTGATTAGCCTACACTAGGGCGTTTACAATAATGACGATTAAAACTCCTTGGTGTACAAGCACAATAGTTGGGTCCACACCGGCCGATATACGTTCCGATCCACGGTCGAACATTATCTTCGTTTGGTTCATCGGTCGTCACCCCGTAGTTGTCCTTGTTCCAAGAACATTTTAGCAAGACCTCCGCAGTACATATTTGAGAGTGCGTAATACGAAGAGGTCAAGTTTTATCCTCGTAGTCACTCAACCGATGTTAATGTGACATACCCTATATACTAAGTTAGGACTTATGGTTCCAAACCCTAAAAACTAAATTAAAATCCGTTCAGCATTTTCAAATCTATAGGTAACAAATATTCAAAGGTTTGAAGGGCATTGTAGCCAGCGAAATTACTGGACATTATGAGACTCAACAGCTAATTGTCTCAGGGTGACGAGCGCAGTGCAGCGCCGCGCAGGATTTTGCAAAACAGAGTTCTGGGTGGTGCTGCTTTTATTGTTATGGGCTGGCGTATTGCTTACCATCAGGCAAACGACCGGCTCTTCTCGTTATTCAGTTACATAAACAAAAACAGTTTATAATAGCATAAAAAATAAAACAATAGGGTGCAAGTCTAAGTGCATACATGGTAACAAAAAAAAACACACACACACTTTCGCTTTTGTAGGGGAGAGTTGGATATTACCGAGCTCTGTGCAGTCTAGTAACGTCTATATAAAGAGGTACTTACACTAGACTGCACAGAAAACGTATTAAATAAATTTGAAATGTGTTAATTAATATTAACCACAAGTTAGCAACAAGTAATTTGTAATTAAATAACACTACAGATTAATAATCGAGTTAGTATAAGTTTAGAATAGGTATCGAAACGGAAATAAATCTTTTTAAAAGTATGACAAATGCGTCCTACATAGAATCGCCTGGCGCCTGGCGGGCACAGTATGATTCACTTCCCTGATGTTTGTACATCAAACGGACAAAACTTACCATGAATTGCTATCGCTAAGTTAGTTTTCTTTGCAATTATTAGCTGAAGATACCTAAGGTACATGTACATACCTATAGCTATAACGTAGTGTGTAATAATATTGTGGTAACAACGGCAACCACAGTGTTGGACGGAAAGGGAATCCTTTTTCCTATGTACTCCTTCCTGAACTGAAAGAGACATCACAGCCCCCTTAGATCCTTCTCGGGTCTCCCATCCACGGGGAGAAAATCTCAACAAATCCCAGTAAATCCCAGCAACTTACTCATAAAACATCGTAAATAATCTGATGAACCTATTTGGATTGACCAGGGAGAAGCTTTAAGATAATTTGCTAGCTATGTTCTTTCAGGCGTTAGACGTAGATAGGTAGGTGTATTTTTTATATTTCAATACTGGACTGAAGTGCTTTTCGTTGTAACGAATATACTCTGGGGGGCCAAGTCCGTTATTTATTGTTAAGGTGGCATTAACGGATTAATGTTTATTTCATACATGCTTACAGCGTTTAGGCTGCGTAGGTACGAAAATATGTTTAATCTTATTATCTATATATTATTTCAATCGCGATTTTGATTTAGACTTGAGTAATATGTAATAAAATTACAGTAAAACTTCTATTCGTATAGCTTGTTAAAGTGCTCTACAGCTCTCCTTGTTCCAGAAAGCGCCTCCTGGCAAGTCCACGTCATCGATACCGTCATGAGTCCAACTTCACCTAATGGGCACATTTACCTACCGCTAAGAGTGATCTAATAATACACCAGACTATACTGAGACGTGACAAATGCCTTATCTGAATGATATAACTAATTCTTTTTGTATTAGAACATAGCTATACATATATGTAGGTACAAGAAGGTACCTACCCTATTAAACATGTACGTTCTTGTAGCGGTATGTGCAATTACTGGAACCTAACATTTTTAAAGATTCAGAATACTATACTTCCTGGGTGGCACTGTAACTGTTATGGCTAACCCACCTGCGCACGCGCACGAAGAGTGCACATAAAGCTGCGAACCGCTGTAAACGGATCATGTTTATGTTTGCACTCACTCAAAAACATGGTGCACCGCTCGTGAAAACGTCCACACCTTGGGCCACACTTTCTTATGAAGCACGAAGAACACGCGCTCGAAGTGTGTGTGCGCAGGAATGAATCCGTCTGTATGGGCTGGGCACAAGGAGCATAAAACCAATCGTCATTGGCTGGGCAGGAGTGGTGGTCATCATCGTTGCTTTATAAAACATTACTCGAAAGTCAGGTTTGACAGTTTGTGGGTACCTAAAACTAACATTCGACACATTGATTAAATAGTCGATAGTAAAAAAATAACTAAACCACACATAAACAATACCAGTTTCCGTTATTCCTATAGTAGAGGCCAGCGAGATGGATGTCAACATAAACAAAGCATTTTACGGCCGGCAATAAAACGGTGTAATGAATAATAATTATTGCATTTTGCGAGTCTCCGTTTTACACAGAGTGCGTAAATCGAGATGTCAGATCTAAGGCCGCACATTTGGTACTGCGGAGCGTTAGGCGGAACTTTTTGTAGCAGCTCTTACATATCAGAGAGTTTTGACAAATGCCTGAGAAAACGGACGCAAAATGTGCACACATTCAGTTGCTCGCTTTGTTCAGTGGTTTTAGTCAAGTTCTAGTATTTATGCCTTCATTTTTTAAGGACATCTGGTACATTGGATACATCGCAGATGCGTGTATGACCCAAAAGAGGGTAGGCGCATTTACGCTTGTACGCTCTAGCATTCCGTACCGAAATTGCACACTATGGATGCCTATGTGTTATGGCCGTGGGAAGAGGGCAGTAAAACTAAAAGATCGTATATAAAATGTGTGGAATCGAATCGAGAAACCTATAACCTCATGCAAGTTATATTTTCTTATGTTCACTGCCGATATTGTCATGTAGCTTTTATAGTCGAGAACAGAGGAGAAAAATATGATAGGTATCTGCCTCCACTCTCCGTTCTTACGTACAAATCAATCAACCAATCAAAAATTCTTTATTCATGTTTGGCATCACAAACGCATTTATGAACGTCAATTATTACAATGACTCTACCACGGTATCGGGAAAAGAATAACTACTTAGAAGATACGGCAAGAAACTGAGAGGCATTTTTTTTAGAACTTTTGTTACAATTAAATATTTTATGTTTGTTTTTGACAATATTATGTTTCTTATGTGCCAGTGGGCTACTTGGCAGAAGCGGAATACAATACAATACAAAATGCTTTATTGTACACCAAATAAAAAATAAATAGGTACATGGAAATTACTTACAAACTGAATGACGGAATGTTCCATTCATCTTTGTCTTTTATATACAGTGCAACCTCGATATAACAAATCGGAGGGGAACAAGAAAATATTCGTAATATCAAGTAATTCGTTGAACTGAGGTTTGTTATGTTGAGGTTAGATTGGTCTAAAATTCATTATAAAGAGGTAAAAGAATAGTTTTATTCACCTCAATATTACGTACTTATCTTGTTATAGCGAACAACTTCTACTAAGAAATGATAACACATTTTCATCAAATTACTATATGTATTTGCTATGTATTTAAAAACAATTAGGTAGATAATAAATTTTTCTTACATTAATAATCAAAAACAATTAACAATGTGGTTATTAACAACTTTATATAAAGGTTTTGGGTTGGCAAAATTCGTTAATTAGAGGTATGAATACCTTTTCTTGATAGTTGAAAATTCGTTATAAAGAGGTTGTACGCAAAGAATGTTCGCAATGTAAAGGTATATTTTATATTGACTCTTATGGACAATTCAAGGGGATTACGAAGAATTTGTTAAATCGAGGAAGTCGTTATATTGAGGTACGTTATATTAAGGTTGCACTGTAATTACTAACTGTATGTTTTTTTAATAGTATGTTTTTTTCATTAGAATATTTTTCACACGCAATTTGAATCTACTTTCTGTGAGCTCCGTTATACATTTTGGAATTTTATTATTTGTTTTACTCAGTATAAACCTAGGTACTGCAATGCTATCATTATTTCTCGTGTTTATGTTGTGATGGTCACTATTCACCTTGAATTTGTGCAGATTTTTATGAACATACATCATATTAATTTTCATTTTTCATATTCACAAAGATCCGCATACCTACTTTTTTAATAAATGGTGCCAAACTATCGAGTGCTTAAAACAAATGAAATATACTCAAATACCTACTTGTACCTAGCCAGAAACGAACTACATAGGTGGCTATAATTATGAGTTGTTAGTTGACCTGTCCAAGAGGTGGCGTAGGATCTACCGTATACAGGCTGTCCAAACTTTTCATGTATGAATCTGGGCTTATTAAATATTATTATGAGCACTATACCCAGAGAAATGGAGAATGTGTCCAATTCTCCGACTATACCCACTAAAAGCACAGATTTTTCAATTAATAATATGTTACAAGTAAGTAGGTATGAGATAGATAGATAGATAGATAGATAGATATATAAACACTTTATTGTTAAAAACCTTAAAAATAGGTACATGAAAAACAAGTTATGAGCTTCTCAATTCAATTCAAACCAACTAGATAATATATTATGTGTGAGGAGTGTAAGGAAATCTCTATACCTACATCGTCGGCTCCTCAAAGAAGTGCTCGCCATCAAAAAAATTACTTGTATTTTTTAGAAATCGAGAAAATCATGGTCATAGTCGCGACGACTAACTAGAACTAGTTTCAATTCGAATCAAATTTCCCCTATTACCCGGATGACGCGATCACTGGATGAATCCTACAAAGTTCGCTTACATAAAGTTGTTAACATAATCTTGCTTGTGACAATAAGTTTTACCTAATAAGCTTCGATCGAGACGTTTGTTTTCTGCGGTGCGCTTACTAAATAAGGCGAGGGTGACCACCGCAGTGGTGACACGTTATTTGAATGGTATTTTAAGTGGAAGCCATTCGTGATAGATGTTTATGTAGGACTGTAGGTGCCTATCTGTTTTGTATAATTGATGTATAAACTGTATGACATTATATTAATATTTCAAGCATATACAGGGGGAATTTTTCAAATAGGCGTAAAGGGCCAAATCCGAAACTATAAGGAATAGCAAAAAATGCTCAAAGGTGTCTCGGGACCAACTATGATAAATACTAAAACTGCATCATTTTGAAACAACCTACTTATTTTTGAAAATCCTAGCTAGGAATAGAACACATTAATTTTGAAAAAAAAAACTAGGTATCGGCTGGTGCAATAATACACCTTCTATTATTGCACGAGCTGATAGTGTCGCTTATAGGGATCAAATTATGGGAAGTAATGTCAAACGGCAAACTAAAGGAAACTGCTCATTTTTTAAATTAACTGATATATATTTATAATTTTCATACATTTAGTACCCGATAAAATAATCTTAAGTGGATAAGATCCGGTGACATCGCCGACTACAGAAGGCCGCCGGCGGCGTCGAAGAATAAAATATTACTTAGATGAAAATGTTATCATTATCGATTTTACCAGTTGCAAAACTTAAGACGTTGAGTCCAAATGCATTTTAAAATAAAGCATGATTTCAAACAATATGTAGAGTTATGGTACTGGTTTGGACCTCTATGCCCACTTAAAAAATTCAACCTGTATGTGACAGGTATTCTTTATTAAAAATCAGCTTCTTATTTAGTTTAGCATAAGCTTATCTATTTTTTCAGTAAGTATAGGTATTAATTCTAAAGAACACTCTACACTACACCTTCCGTTAATCGGACATCGGATGTAGTCGGTTGGTCGGTTACTAAGGACGATTACCCTACACATTATCCGATATTACACATACTTACCTAAAAGCAAACGCCCTATTGAAGTGACTATACCTTCGCTTGCATAGGTTTAGTTATCGCTTGTAGGTACCTAAATCTATGTAGGTATGAGTAAGTATATAGAAATGTTCATAAATACAGCCGTATTGGACATTGAAACTCAGTGGAACTAGGTATAGATAGAGTTTCAGCTTGTTCCAATTTATGCGATCATAATAAAGTTCACACGTCTATTCTGTTGGTTGCAACCGGAGAGACACACAGACTTTAAAGTAGTCAGGATCATACAGATGATTTATAGAGTACAACTCTAGTGATTGTACGAAACTTTATTTTATTATTATATTATGACATGTATGGTCCTTGATGAATTTACTGCAACTGTGCTCCTAATTTTTTGTTTAGAATTTTTTCAGTCACTTCATGGGCAGAAATAAAAAAAGGAGGTAGGTAAATATTATAAACGAATGGAATAGATAATAAAAAATAAAAGCTGTATGGAATGTGGTTTCGTATGTTCCCAGTGATAAATACAAATTAAAACGACAGGCGCAATTGGTTGGCGAGGAAACCTTGCCAATTGGTTAATTCGATTCTACGATGCATCTGGCTTAGCGTCTGTCAGACCTTAACTGTGTTGCCATGTCATAATATTTCAATTAGGGTTGTCAGCTGTCCCATTTTCTTCAGACAATGTCTAGTCTAAAGAGGAAACATCTGTATTAGCAATGACGTCAGCTGAACGCAATATTGCTCATGGAGCTTGGAACTTCTGGGATGAATGATTACAATATTCTTGCAACTTCTTTTGTCAATGGCTTATCTTGCATTAGTCTACCGAGATGTCCATTGTCACCATCATTCTGTCGTAAATTAATCCATCTGCTCCTGTTACACACATATTATTCTTGTTCACATATTATTATAAGGGAGTACCTATATACCACAAAGAAGTACCTACTAGTTAATAAAAACAGTAACACTCCTAACTATAATGTATAAATGACATGAACTCGTTAATTATGGTACCAACTACTATTAATATGACATTTATCAACACATGTTTAATTATGAAAGAAATATCTATAGTCATAGTAGTAGAAGAACATGCCTTAATTAAGACGTTCGTTCCATCACGTCAACAACACTTAGGTACGTACTATGTAAGTAGGTTCTCTTCTTATAAACGTGCCTCCTGGTTACTGACTTTTAATGCTTCAGAATAAGGACGAGAATTGTTCAGGCCTGATGAGCAGTACTGTCTTCTACCTAACTTATCTCTCAGCAGTCTTGAGATCATAGGACGGTTGGCAGTCGCGACGTAAATCACTCGTCAACGCGACTGCTTCTCAGTATCGATAATTGAATAAACTCCTTCATTATTACCAAGTAATAAAACAGAACAAACGATACGATTGTTCCGTTTTACGAGCCAGAGCAGATGCATTACGCTGACTTCGGTATCTTTATTGGTCTTGCATTGACCTCGAAGGCTCTATCAGCTAGGTACTTACAGATGAAGATTGACGAAAGTCAAAGTCATTGCTGATGATTTTCTCAATGAACGATGATGCCTAATGGTTGTTGGATAAGCTTTGTCTAGCAATGTTTCTTTTGCTTTCTATCACAAGTCTAGTCAGGTACAATTTGTACCTTCTGTGGTTTGGGGCATTGCTTTTGTACGGCACAAATGCAATGCCCCCAAACCACAGAATATACTTCAAGCAAATTCTAAATCGTAAGTTGATACGGATTATTTTAACAATTCACAACTGGCTCTGCTGATATGGTTAATGAACGTCGCGTTTGTTACATTCATAATTGCTCATTTAGCCGGGGCGTCTGGGAATTTGCGTGTAAAGCAATAACATTTTGCGCTTAACAGTCGTTCGGACAGGATGTGTGTTAAGCTGCAAGCAGCGCAATGGTGGGAATGGTGAGTTAGCAGAATGCTATGCAGGAATAATATAAAGCCAAGGATACGCTATCTTATCTCGGGAATGTGCCATCCCTCGCATCGCCGTAGGTTGCCACTTAACGCCACGCCGCAAAAGGAAACGGACTTTTGTTAAGTTTTGTTACTTAAAATCAATAACGCTTATCTCACCTGCTTTGTGTGCATAACGGTTGCATTACCGCTCACTCAAAAGGAAAGGTGAACTTGAGTCATTAATCTTGGCCAGTTGGAACATTTTTATCGTGAGCTAATTGTTTTGGAATGCAAGTGAGACTTGTCACACGATTTTAGATATATTTCTTGTTTGGTCGTAAAAACAACATTTTTTTTTGGATATATTGTAGCAGCCATGCATGAATAGATTCAGAATTTATATAATGTATATATGTATATATATAAATATGTTTTAGTATGAAAGAAAAACCTAGGTCGACTAATTCGACAAACTACGTGAGTCCTAGCCGTTTTATTAAATATTTATTATAAATATGTTTGTAAAAGTTAACTTTAAAAGGTTTATGTACTTACTTATACCTTATACTTAAAGTGTATAGACAATTTTGCAGAACGTGTAAAATTGTAAAGTTCGTTCAGGAGAGATAACTACTAATACGCGTACCTACTTACCGATCAAATGACCTTGTCAAACTCAATTAAACGTGATAAATTAATTTGACCCAAATTGTTCTTGATCCTGTCAGAAATAAAATCGAGTTAACACTCAGTGACGATGAAAATAATAATAAATAAATTATCTGTGGTCTCGCGCAACGACATGCTTCGAGGGCGATGCACTCTCGAGGGTGAATCGATTGGTGTTTTCTCTCAAAATGCATCGTTTGTCTTCGGATGCACTTATCTCAGGTTATCTCTTCATAATTCCACACAAGAAGATGTTTATAAAGGTTGTTTGATCCCATCTCGTGACATGTAGGTACTTCTAATTTAAGAGCATGACATGACTGACCGTTTGCAATACTGATGTTATTGCTATAGGTCCGTAATTGTATGTCTCTACAGACTCTACCGTAGTTGGAATAAGGATATGAATTAAGGTATTGTTTAGGTAGGTAGGCTATGTAACTATATCCTGATACGCTAGTAGATACTCCTGGGCTTATTAAAGGGCTATCTTATCATTAGAGACTATAGTACGAGAGAGAGTTGAATAATTTGTTACTAAAATGCATCTTAGGTTTAAAACTTCATAGTAAGTAGGTTCTTCGCATGACGTTCATTTTTCTATTTTACATGGTAAGTATTCTAGATTTGTTCCATATTTTTCATGGTTTTGCGGAGGCGACGTAAACAACATGGAAATGCATAATACATTTGTTCGTTCATACAATTATGAAGTAGCACAGTACGGCAGGTAGGTACGGTAGGTAATTTAATTTACCGGGTGACCAAACAAACAAGGTAGATAAATAGGGTCGTCTACGGAACAAACCAACCATCTACTTATTTACTGCGTCATAAATTCATCACCAATGAAATATTGTTTTTATGCGTTGATATATTGCATTATGTAGGTATTTATGCACGATAATAACATTAATAATATTAGCCCTACTTTCGACCTCCTGTTTTGAAGAGCGGACTATCGGTGGCAAAGGTTGACGATAACAACAAGTTTATGTCCGATGATGTTTGTTTATGTTTAATATCTTTGGCAATTTGCCGGATGTATGAGATAATGGTTCTAATTTGCGTTCAATGAAGGGACACCCACTGCGTTTTTTCGTACCTACTTGAGTTTAAGCAGCTCTATTAATATTTTGGCAAGCGGACATCGTTATGGCGTCTGAAGTCGGAGCAGTCTTGGCCTAAAATCCCGCAGTACTTACCAGTTCATATAATTTTACAGAACATCGTTTATGTTGTATGTAGGCATGCCTTTTTTCTTCCGTAAGTACCTTTTACCTACAAGATGCATCAACGAGTACAAGCATGGGAAAACATCCATGAAAAAGAGCTGAGAGACAAGACCAAACCCGTCAGAAATTGAGGCATTGTACAGGACGAGGCTAAAACTTACTAGCAATTGTAGGGAACTGAAGGGAAGACTTTCTAAATAACTTATAAGCCATGGTCCTACTGACTATTTTTAAGCTTTTTGGTTCAGAAATACGTGACGTGTAGCCCTCGAGTACTCACACACCATTACGAACCTATTGCACAATTACTAACTGATATGAAGTGGCTATGACGCAAATTAATACACATTGTTAAAGCTCGCATGAAAAGCTACTCCATTCAAGTGTTTGTACAGCTATTGCCGCGTGTAAAAAGAGCACTTACCCGTTATAGAGTTACAGGCACTTAATGCAGATAGCGTTACAGTGTGGGTGATGAGGCGTAGGCGTCGTCATTAGAGGGTACGTTCAGTTGTTCACCGTCGTGCGTCAATTTGCTTAGCTTAATCGCGGATTGTCGTCACTGGTGAGGACTTAGCGCGGCGGTAGGAGAAGGCACGGAAGGACAAAGTGTCTTTCTTAAATTTTCATTCTGATGCTTTGATTTTCCTGATTCTTACCTTTTGATTCTTTCCAGTTTGAAGCCTGATGATTACACTGATGGGTTACCTAAATCACTTCGATAATTATCTGTATGACAATATACAGAGGTGAATAAAAAAAGATAGGGCTTACTTTATCTTTCAAATTATCTTTTCAAAATAATACATCTGGGTAGTAAAGCTGTGAATTGACAATTGCTGAATTGACAATATCGATCTTAGAACCACATGATCCACAGAGAGGGCTTAACATAAGGCCTCTCAAAATCCTCGAGTTCGTCCACTCGCATCCCTTTTATAGGTTTTATGTAATGACGTCATATCATCACAAATGACCTGTGTGTGTTCAGCAAACAGTTGCGTTGATAAAGTGAGGCTAGACGCAGACGCTGAGAATTTTTGTTATGTCTGCATTAGGTAGTAAATCAGTTTTAACATGTCGAAATGAGACGAAATGAGAAACATGAGAGCTTAGTACCAATATATATTATGTCAATTCAATTCAAAAGTTCTTTATTTAAATTTTGTCGTCACAGACGCACTTATGAACGTCAATTATTACAATGACGCTACCAACGTATCGGAAAAAAAAACCACTACTCAGAAGATGCGGCAAAAAACTGAGGGGCATATTTTTTAGAACTTTTGTTACAATATTTTATGTTTGTTTTTGACAATATAATTTTTCTTATGTGCCAGTTGGCTACTTGGCAGAAGCGGAATGTTCCATGCATCTTTGTCTTCTATATAATTACTAACTGCATAGTATGCTTTTTTCATTAGAAATTTTTTCACACTTAATTTGAATCTAGTTTCTGTGAGCTCCGTCTGTTCGTCCGTTCTGTGTCAACCAGCAAGTCAGGTTTAGGCTGTACGATTTGATTGATTGTTATTAAAAAATATAAAGATGTAAGGGGCAAAACAAGGAGCATACGTCATTGGAGGAACACTAAACATGTGATCAAACAATAATTTTGGTGAGTTCATGTATCTACTTACATGAAGAAACGTACCTAAAGAGAAGTGGGATCTCTACCCAGGAGTTGGACATTAAATCTAATGATTTTGATTGATAGCCTTTGCAAGTATTTCTATAAGAAATCTGAGTAGGTACCAGATCTGAGTACCATCACTACAAAATTATAAGCCTCAATACGTGTAAGAGGAAAAGGAAATCGTCACCTGGTCATCGTATTTACTGTTTTTTTTTATCAAATATATAATTATTTATTTTAAAACATAAATCTAAATAGTTATCACCACTAGATAATTTGTCTAATTGACTAGCCAGAGCCTTGCTAAAGTGATTATCATTAAGCTACAGACACACGAAATAAAACCACTACCTACTAAATTGGTTTTCTTAATACGTTATTCGTTATTACGGTACCTACTTACTTCATTGTGACGTTGAAAAATGTAACGTCTTGTTAAAACTTACAGGGACTTCTACTTTGTACCCCACTGTCTAGACTACTGATTAACCACATACCTACAGCTAGGCGCAGGACGACAAACATTAACAATAACTGATTTTATGTTAGGAATTTTATAAACCTACTATAATTAACTTTGTGGGACTTGGGACCAATGTTCAGTAGATATCGAAGTGAATATGAAGATTCCAACACAAAGTGGGTTTTTAGAAATCCATCTTGTAACACAAAATTATAACAATGTTAACAAAAAAGTATATTGCTTCAAGAACGTAGCTGCCGTACCTATCTCTGTAATTAGTTTGGTTCCATATGATGTTTTTTAATATATCTTTTCCCTCTATTGTACAAACCCGTGTTACGCCAATAAAATGCAATACTGGGTGAAAATACAACATCGACTTATACACATAAACATATACCTACTTTATTTTTTTTATACAAATGAAACTTCTATACACCCTATTGAACCACTTGGCTACTGAAAACAAACTACACTCTACTTACTAAAACTAAACTAACTACTTACAAGGAGAAGCAATTGGACAACCCATAGACCATTAAATGCCTATAGATAGCTCAAATGCTCCAGCTCCACTACCAGTTGGCAGCGTACCCAAGATGCTGGCAGTATTGCCCCGTTGGATTGCAAAACTGATACGTTGATCCAAATAAGTCCCAGCATTTTGGTGTAGGTCCCACCACTTGGTGGTTGAGGTCTGGTTCATACCTAATCTGAGTAAAGCCTAACATCTGCATAATAATTAACTAGCTAGGTACAACCGTTATCACCGACACAAGGATAACGAAGCAATTTAACATAATTTTCCTATACGCTCCGTTCATTTAGGTCTCGATTACTATGAAAATAACGTTGTAAGGTGCTAATATAGACTTCATTATGGCTTTTAGGCCAGCAATATGTCGAAGGTTGATAGAGATTGAAATAAGTGGCCCGAGTGAATATTTATTGTACGACCATTTGCGTAATGATAAGGTTTTATGGATTGTTAACAGAGCAATGACGATAGTGATAGTGAGGTACGCTAATTGCGTAGGTAGAGCTTATTTATTTTAGCGACAGTCACTGAATTTATTTAACTTTACCATGGACTAAAACTTTACTAACAACCGGCGAACCTTCATCACCAGAAATGCCTTCTCAACCACCGTCTACCTCTAGATCTAAGTATGTGCTCAATCTTGCGAAAAAAGTAAGAAAAATTAAAGTAATCACAAAAGCTTGTAAAATAATTGTTGTTGTAAAAAGAAAGAAAATAAAGAAAGTAAAAACATTTATTTGACAACCACAAAATCAATTAACAACAAACTAAGAAAACAGAAATACAAAAAGAAGAAATAAATATATAAATGATATAAAGAGACAGCTAAACTTAAATGACTACAATGTGGTGCCAAATGGGGAAATAGGTACCTGTCTACATTTACCGTTGCGGCATTGGGTAAGCCACTACTACAGACTGAGCTGTATAAACACAATCCATAAAACACTACTCACCTACACTTAAAAATACCATTAATCATCACTGTATTACTTTGAAAAAGTTGCATCCTTTATTGGCTATTTAAATTGTCTATCAAAATGAAATGATCCGGGCAATTGAAACGTATCAAGCAAGGCTGGCGTCAATTTATGAAATGACACAGCTGGAGGTTAACAGGGCCAATCAGCCCTTCAGACTGATAATGAGGCTGGCACATTTGCTCGCAGCGGAAAGCTACCTTAATAACAACATCAGCATACAACATTGACTTTTAACACGCAGTTTAAGGATAACTTATTGTTATAGATGTAGGTATTGCAGGTATGCATTGTATAGCAATGAAAATATATAAATATAGGCAACAGCATTGTTATGCAGAGGAATTTATTTACAGAACCAATTAACAATTATGTACAAATATATAGAATGATAACACTAAACTAACCTACAACAAAATTAAAAAATGAAATTAAATATAAAACACAGAATTTAGGTCACCGTTATTGTATTATAACTTCTGAATTCTCTATTTTTGGTGTTTATAAACAATGGGCCCCGCTGAGTCGTGATGATGATTACAGTAGGCGAATACTATGGTTTAAAGAACGCTTGATCGTATTATTGGCTAAATTATCTGACCTTTGACTTGAATTTAGTTAAAGTTTGGAAACTATCGTGAGTCGAAATATTCATTATAAATATAAACGGCTACACTCACGTTATGATTGTGTCGGAATAACTCCGACCAGGTTTCGGACAATTAGGATGTCCTTCTTCCGGGAGTTTACGCTTTGGATTCGCGGCGCAGACTTTGAATTGAATTGATTTTTTTTTAATTTAGTTGTATCAAATTTAAGTCAATACAATGCCTTGGATCCTAGTTCATACAGACCGTTGTGTTACTATAGGGTTGTAAAGATATTTTTTTATACGAAGAGATGGTACCTGTCACAACTGTGTTTATAACGTTAATTCTGGCTCTAAAGTGGTGGTAAAGCCTGACACATCGACGTGAAGTCGCAAGCCTATCAGTATTCTACAGAATACACCACGGAGAATGTGCTCAAGAACTGCATAATCTGATCCTCCCCTCACCCTTCTACGATCAGACAACTAGACGATCGGTACAACGGCACCCCTACATGGTAGAAGTTCCGCTTGTTCGTACTAAATGTTTTGGGTCATCCTTTTTAGTGCAAACGTCAAGGGAGTGGAATGCCTTGCCGTCGTCTGTGTTTCCACATAAATACCATCTGGGTGTGTTCAATTCAAGAGTGAACAAGTATTTACTGGGTAAGCGTGCTACATCTTCAACGACATCGTCACTTCCCATCAGGTGAGATTGTGGTCAAACGCAGACCCAGTCTGTTGTAAAGAAAAAATACCTTCGATTTCATGAAGAAGACACATGCAGTCATATGGAACTTGGCAAAATCAAGCTTAACTTGAAAGTTTCAATGATTAAAAAAAAGCCCAACGATCACGTACGTAGATCCTGGCCCCTAACTAGGATTCCCTGTATCTAGGGAACCAGGGACTATGAGGACCATAGTCCCACGAAACCCAGACACGAAACTAATGCTTGCGCTTTTTAATATTTTTATTTTTAATAAGTCAAAAATTTAACTCAAGTTAAAACCGACAGCTTTCAATTCATAAATATGAACCATTTTTAAAGCATTAAAAGCAGCCAGCCGGATAACGACGCCATAATTTGTTTGTCTCCGCCATAAATATATTTTTTACCAGTCCATTCATTATGGACCTCAAATTTACGAGTAAAAGAATGTAGGTGAACATTTTACGACAATATTATCGACTGGCCAAGAATTTATCTATCGGGGGCCTGATTTACTGGACTTTATTACGTAGGTACCTATAACTAGGGCATTCCCCATTTACTCAGAACTGGGGTCAAGACTCGGTAGAGCGCATGATAGTATATCATTGAAGATGTTGGTAAATAGTTTACTAAAAACTTGGCTCGAGTTGAATGCAGCTTTGTTCAGAGGAAATGATTTCTCATACATTTACTTTTATTATGTGTGTATATTCTTTTGTTTCGATATGAAGCTGGTATAATATACTGCCAACTAAATTATACAAGATGTGGCAACATTTTGAGATCATCAGTAGGTACATTTTTCTTTGCACCGAGGAAGTTTAAATTCTTAGGAACCATCGGATGAAATTTGAAAAAAATAGCTTTATTGAATTTTAGAAAATAGACTGTCTGAAATATGAAATTTCTAAAAAAAAAGAACATGGTCTTAATCGACCTTTTTACTAGCAGGAATGTTTCCTCTAGAGTACAGCAAACGCATAAAAGAAAATCGTTAGTTTTAGGGGACTTTAAAAATTTGTGTTATTTTATTTATTTATAGCCTGTGTCAGTTCAGCTTCATTTATTAATCTTTGCTTTGATTCTCTTTGTTTGGGTTTGAATCTGTGTGCCCTTTGGCAAAGGCCTCCTCCAACCAATTCCAACCTTCTCTTTCCCGTGCTAGTCTGGACCATGTTTTTCCAGCTGTTTTTACAATCTCGTCATCCCATCATTTAATTTTTTTTAATTGTCGCCCTTGCTTTCTCTTTCCCTCTTTTGGATACCACAAACTAGCTGATTTGCTCCACTTTAAATATTTTTATTTTTTAAAAATTAGTGTTACTTGTTAACAAATCCCGCAGTGTCAGAATGTCCCAAAATAATTTCGATCTGGATTCTAGAGTTAGCCATTAGCCAGAAACTTCAGTATACATTCGTCTGACATTCCTATTCAAAAAGAACATGGGGTTAATCGACATTTTCCCTACCAGGCATGTTTCGTCTCGAGTACACCAAACCCATCAAAGCAAAACGTTAGTTTTGGGATTTGGGATCGAGACATTACTTCACTATAATTTATTATTAAATAAATATTACTGTATCTCCTTTTTGACATATTGCAGCTTGTGCATCATATTAATGGTCCATAATATTTTACTGTACTTTTAGTCTGTATACTTTGCATTAGTTTGCCCCAGATATGGACCATAAATAAAATAATAAAATGAGGCTTCTGCCGCTCTGACGGAGAAATGGCAAAGAGCCAGTGCTAATATTTTTATAAGAATCTACGGAGCATGAAAAATTACTTTTTCACAAGGCTTTTCTTTTGTTTTGTGAAAATGTCTGGCAGAAAACTGCATGTAGAGAATTGAACGCAAACTTTAGTGGTGCTAGTTAAAAGCTTAACACTAAATAAATGTAGTGGCAAGCAGTTAAGTTTATTTGGATTAAAGTTTTGACATTTTGGAAGTATCAATCTAGTTTTCATATGAACATTTTACGGACGTCACATACTGAAATCCTAATAAATATATTGCAATGTATCATCCCGTTTCGGCGGGTTTGGACCACATCCCATAAAAATTAAGAAACGATTTTACAATTTGCATATTTTTTTATAAATAAGGGTGAACGATGAGGCATCATTTGTGTCAATTTTTTTATTGACCTATTACGCTGCCAGCACCTGTGTAATTAAAACTCTTTGTTAATAATATTACAAAAATAAGTAGATATAATGCAACACACACATGATGATGTTTTTGTGTATGCTGCCGGTATTTTTTACCGAAACATGTCTGCCATCGCGCCTATTAAAACCTCTATGATTATATTGATTACCTCTTCTAAAGTCCAATACAATCGGACCAATTACACTTTTTTAACCAAAACATCAACAAAGAGGACTCCGACGTCAAGAAGCTCATCAGTATGCAATCCTCGTGCGTAGAAATAAAATTATCTGATGCTGCAAGTCGCACAATGCCCGGCGTCGCCTTTTCTTTGGATCACAGTGTAGTGACACCGCCTACGCATCAGGGTTGCCAGAATACTTTGGATGAAATAAAACTCTATTTTATTTGCAAACGGTTTTTTTTTTTATGTAACTGAATGACGAGACGAGCTGGTCGTTTGCCTGATGGTAAGCAATACGCCAGCCCATAACAATAATAGCACCACCCAAAACTTTGTTTTGCAAAATCCTGCGCGGCGCTGCACTGCGCTCGTCACCCTGAGACAATTAGCTGTTGTGTCTCATAATGCCCAGTAATTTCGTTGGCTACAATGCCCTTCAAGCCGGAACACAGTAATGTTTGCGCACTACTGCTTGGCGGCTGAATAACTGGCAAAGCGGTGGTACCCACCCAGACGGCCTCTCGCATACGAGAAACCTACCACCAGGATTTCTAGGTTAATGCATGCGTGGGAATGATGTATCATAAGCTTCTTTTTATCAGCTTTAATTATTGTTGAGGTAGTGATAGGTTTATTACGCTTAGTTGATAATGTTTTGTTATCTATATGGAGGCTTTCGTAGCGCTTAGTTTGCTATGTAGGATGTAGGTTCTATTGTAGATAAAATTGTTGCATATTGGTAAGTATGTTAAGAATATGGAAAAATGTGAGAATACGATGTAGTCCAGATTGTAAGCTTACTTACCGGACGCCTCAGATTCTAGGAATCCTATATCCCAGATAGACTCTAGCATTTATGTGATCCTTGGGCTTTATTTATTCGTTTCTTTCGAGCTGCATTCACCCACATATCTGTAACCTGTGAACATTATCTAACAGTTCAGTTAACGAACGATTTTTCCTTTTTTCAGCAGAAACGTGGATTGAATTTTACCGTTGCTGTCAACGGCTACCTCAAGTGAGCCGAGTGAGCGTGATATATTCATCTAACAGTAAATTGATGGGTAAAGTTCTAGGAATCTTTGTAGATTATTAGGCAAGAATTCAGTGTTATTTCTGTACGTCCTGAAACTCTGATTGGAAGGTTAGATCTTGCGTCATCATTATGCACTATAAACTTCAGAACTAACCTGGTTTATCTGTAAGGATCTAGAATGTACCTACAACTACATCCATAATACTTACCTATGTACCTTTATGCCAATATTCATAATATCACATTTCAAAACTGTGCTAGCTACTGTAAACATTCGGTATCTCTTCCCTGACTCCTTAAATTATATTATTATTTGTAAAAGTATCCAAAACCCGTCTTCGTATGTGGCTTTGTCTCATTCAAGCTATATCGTATCATATCGTCAGAACACTTGTCCGAGCCCCAAATAGGTAGGCTCGTCACATAGTCTACGAGTGATAAAACCCCGCCGCGCCGTTGCGTCGCCAAAGGCTTCGTCATTAGGAAAATACACATCAAATGAATGAATCGAGGGGCGCCCACACGCTCCGCACAATGAGACAAAAGCTCTTTAAATGGTCTCATGTACAAACTATTTACGGCGTCGTATTGTTCTTGCCTCTATAAGGCGATATTGTGTGCTCGAGATTAATTACGTATTCTAACTATCTATATACTTATTAACACACTAGCGACCACCCGTGACTTCGATCGCGTCGGCATAATAAATATAGCCTATGTTTCTCAGGGATAATGTAGCATTGTAATGGTGAAAGAATTTTTGAAATCGGTTTAGTAGTTTTTGAGTTTATTCGTTACAAACGTACAAAAACACAAATCTTTCCTCTTTATAATATTAAGTGTGGATAAGATCCAAGCTGAATGAATGACGTATAGAACTATGACAAATCTTAATAGCGATGAAACACGAATTCTGTTCTGTTTTGTTGGTGGAAAGTGATGGAAAATTAAAATGTTTTTTGTACTTGTCTTTTCTTTTCTCAGAAGTTCAATACAACTGAAGTCACAAGTGAAGTCGTGGTCCAACACACATCTCCTGAATTAATGAAATTAGAGCGTTAACTTTAGTTCCCGAGAAGACATTGAATATTCCGATGCAGTAGGATTTAATACGAGCTAAGTACTGCTTGCATAGCATTGTTGTTAATTGATGCAATTAGGGTGTTTGCGATGTGATGGGGACTCACACGTCTCGCTGGCATATCGCGCGTGACCACGTCCGTACATGTGGGCTGAATAACTTATGAAAATAACATAAAAACTACTTTTTATTGCCTTCGTGATAAACGTTTTTCAAGAAACGTAGGTACATTCATGTCGATGACCTTAAGCTTGATTAATGTCACTAAATTGATCATAGATATGAGACAATAGATGGTAGCACTTGGGTTTTCCAAGAATGTTTAGGTACTCGTACGTTTCGGACAATAACATAGTATATTGACCAGTTCGTACTGGTTTATACCCTTTCCATTATATTTATTACTCACCTAAGTAGTTAGAGAGATATCTTTATCTAAGCGTATTATCTCTAATGATGTACTAAGAGCTGTCGCTTTAAAAGTTTGTATCTCATGGACACTATACTTATTAGTAGTGATAAAGATATTTTTAGAATTTAAATCTAAATTTAATAATTCTAGTATTTATGGATATAAATATTAGTGTATCAAATACATATAAACGAGCGGATGCGTTAATTGCGAGAACTATTCCGTATAGTTTCCGCAAACATTAGGTATAGGTACTAGATATAAGTTATTTTCCATATAAATGACGCTCTTTATTTTCGAAGTTCTTAATTAAATGGCTAATTGTTATTTATGTTATATATACGTTATATTACGTGATATGGATAGTTAATTAATAGAATTAAATTTTATTATTGTAATAAATGTTCACCATATATATAATTTGTCTAGGTAGGTATATAATAAAAATCGAGTTATAATAAATTAACGATATTATTTTAGCTGTTCGTGTAAACAATCCAAAATTGTAATATTTACATTAGCAGAGTTAATATGAATCAGTAAAGGGCAAGGTCAGACGCAAATAGTTTGGTACCTACCACTGTTAACAGAACGTACCGTCAAAGAATACCAATTGTTACTAGTATTATAGTAATTAATAATTATTTAACAAAATCTACGTGTTACTTCTTAAAAAATCCCGCTGTTTCAGAAAGTCCCAGTACAATTTCGATCTGGATTTTAGAGTTCGTCATTAGCCCGAATCTCCAGTCTACATTCGTCCGACTTTCCAATTTATAATCAAAATTTTCAGTGTCCGGATATATGCTATCACAATGTATATGGTCGCAAAAAGGAAACCGCTATCACCACTATCAAATCAGACGTAACGTTTGGGTTACAAACTGTTCTATTTTTGGACGAGTACACCGAGTACAAGTTAGTTTTATAATATTTTCCTTAGCTTTCATAAAGGAGCTGTTTTCGTTCGTATAAAAAGAAAGTGATCGTCCTCGAGAGGATAAAAAGGTTACATCCCGTTTGGTTATGCCAAATGATAAACCGTGAAATGTACTAAAAAGTCGCTGCTTAAAATATAAGCTTTACGTAAAATTTTTCTCATATCAAGTCTTTGTCGGCACCTAGTCCAACGATCTAGGAGTCACGTCTAGAAGTCAATGGGTGAGGACGGTGAGGTAATTGTGAGGCGCGGATGGTAACACATGGCTATCTGCCAGTTATTAGCCATTTCGTATGTGAGGCACACGCTAAATTGCTAAGCCAAGAGGAACGAGCCATGTGTATCCATAACATATTGTAAGATGCGAGCCCCCACTTTATATTTGTACAAGTTTTGTAGGCCGCTTTTGTACACTAAAACGGTTTATTAAGTATGCTGTTGTAAAATGACGATGACAAGCATTTTTCATGAACTAAAAATCAAAATGATTGATTTGTAGATCATATAAAAGTTGTCAAATATAAAGTACTATAGGCGTAAACGACTATTTCATATTATCATTAATCATAATCATAAATCATTTATATATAGATATCATTTAGTAGTGTACAAGCTTGGTATTGGCACCTTAGGCTCCCAAACTAGTCAAAACTGTTACAGGAGCCACTGGCTTCTCTTATTGCATATATTTGTATCTCTGATCTAATGCAGCTGTATGACACTTGTAGGTGACACTTTGATGACTCTCAGAAAACGTCCATGTGTATAAAATTCAAGAGTTGTAATATTTGTAGAACTAGTCTCTAGGTACTGCCTAGCACCTGTTGGCAATATCAAAACAGCTATTCCTATGCTGAAACACTGTCGAAAGATACGAAGTATCTAGGACTACAGCTAGGACTCATCACAGTGGAATGAAGATGATCTATCGCGATAGGCTCAATGTTTTGGCATTGCGTGAATGGCCTCTTTTATAGCGGCTGCACACGAAATTCAGTTAGTCACAGCATAGTTACGTTATTAATTTTCAAATGTTTGTACAATTATATCAATCCTTAGGATTACTTTCTGTTCTTCCGAAGTGAGTAGTTTTCTGACGCCTGTTTTTTATGAAGCTTTCTGATGCTGCGATTTTCTTATATCGCGATTCATGAATTTTAATTATTTATTGTAGTTCCCTCTTTCCAATAGGTAGTACTGATAGTATATTTTTTTCTGAAATATCTAAAAATAGTTCACTTTTATGCGTCGTCGCAGAGGTATTCAGTACCTACAGATTGATTGACGAGATAGGTACAATTACAACTTATTTATTTTGTTACTGGCGTTTGCACGCGGTCTCATAGAAATAAATACTACCTAGATTGTTTGACATGGGGTAAGACGATCCATTTAGAAGGTTACCCCCGAGTTAAACAATGTGCGTTTCAGCACAGGTTTCAGTTCGAATAGCGAGTAAATAAAATATAATATTAGAATTAGTGAATTAATTATGAGCTCAAAACAATTTAACTTACGCGCCATTGTAACATTTGTTTTTATTCGATTTCGTGCTTAGAATAAAACGCTATTGTTCATTATTCTACTGCGATATATGAATATTTTGTAGGTACCTATGTGTTTCTTTCTTTTGTTATTTTTATAAAGTGGCTGAATGCAGTACCTATTGCTTGATTTAAAAAGTTAATTCAATTTAAATTATAAAAATGCAAAATAAGTTTGGTTCGTTATTTAAAAAAAGAGATCACAATACCTGCGGATAAGTATCATTTTTCCAAGAGTTAGTAAAGCTTCAGGGGCGTGCTGCGTACCTACCTAAGTATTTTTATGACACACTGCTTCCTCAATTAGCAAATAGTACTTATAATATGCATGCAAATTTAAATAGTCCAGACAGACAGACATCTCAAACATATTACATGTTACGACTCAGACTAGATTTCTACGCATAAAATGCGGTATAAAGTGCAACTACGGTTGTTACAGTTGACGTATTAGCATAATCATTCCTTACAAGAAGCCGCCGCGGCTGGCGCCTGTCTCGGCGATCACATTAGATACAGACACAAATTATATACCTCGTTCAGATATAGATAATAAAACACCTGCATTTATTTTACTTGTCTGTCGGTGTGTTTGTTTGACACCGCATCACCTACCTTTTAGCTATATGCCAGGTCAGCCTCTGTGGTGTAGTGGATTCGATTCCCGCGACGGGACAAATGTTTGTGCACAAAAAAAACGCACATTTTTGTTTCGTGTGTGGGTGTTGTGGAACTATGGTATACTGGTAGTACCTGGTTCTCTAGATACAGGGAATCTTAGATAGGGGCCAGGATCTATCTATGTGATCGTTGGGCGTATTTTTTATTTATTTCTAAGCTACATGTAGAACCAGTTTAAACTGGATTTGCACAATTATTGATACAAAAAAAACGTTATTGTTCAATTTTTAGTTTCGGAGAAAGAAACAAAAGTGAGTGCAAGGTTTTTACACGCGTAGTCGTAGTCGCAGGCAGTTAAGCGGCTAGTATAGGTATATAAATAATATATAATGAACAAGTATTTGCTAGATAATTGCGCTCGTTTACCTATTCGAGAAGTAATAAACAATTTTAACGCACGATTAGTTATATAACGATGAGACAATTACAGATAATTGGGTGCAAGATGTTTTACCTCGGAGAAGACTCGTTGGTGGTTACATACACTTGTACATTTTTGGTACAGTATTTACTTTTTCGCCTTCTAACTGGATTCAAATATATTTTTCATTTATCATGCTCGTTAGTCATTGCTGGGAGCCGGCAGACTGAAATAGCGCTTTTAAGCCCTAGGGCTTAAAGTGAGTTATTTTTATAAACTAGCAAAATTGCGTTTACCAGCATTATTAGAAGATAAAAAAAAAAACTCAAATGTATGAACATTGTGAACTAAGTATAGCGTTTGTTCTTCGCACCAAATCGAATAAAAAGATAAAACTGTCATTGTGATTTAAATTTTTTATTAAATTGTTTTGTTCTAATAATTAATAAACCGATACATATGTACATAGTATTCAATATATTTTAGTTTAGTTTCCTTTACTTTGTAAATTATTTAGCCTTGTATTAAATTCATATAAAAAAATAAAAAACTAATTGTATTATTTTTTCCTCTCTATTCAGAGTGAAAAGTAGAATTTGAGGTTTAAAACCCATTTAACACGAGTCTTGAGAGTAACGCCTGAGCGAGTGTTATCGATAGTCGTATCCCTATATATGTTCAACAATCCTGCTAATTCTTTATTCTACTTCCTACTATATCCTATATATCCTCCTATATACCATCCTCCATCCTATATACTTCCTATTTTTTATGTAACTTTATTTACATATATGTTGCTTAGATAAATAAAAAAAATATATATAATGTTAGTGTAGCAGATAAATAATTAATGTATAATATAAGGTACCTTTAAATAATTGTTTCATAAGGTTACTTCGGTTTATGTATCTGTACCTATGAATGACGAATCTAAATGTTTATGCATATACTAAGGAGCACGATGAGGCTATCTTTTTTTTTATTATTTGATAGGCATACATTTGACCGCTGTGTCACCTGATGGAAAGTGATGACGCGGTCGACGATGGAACATGCTTGCCTAGAAGATACCGATTCACTCTGGACTTGAAGACACCTAGATTGTAAGTATCGGGAAACAGAGACGCTGGTAAGGTGTTCCATTCCTTGGCTGTTCGCATTATGAAAGTTGAAGCGAAACGCTTTGTTCTGGCAGGAGGAATGTCAACCATAAAAGGATGCCGAGTTTCTAATCTGTAATTAGAACTATGTGTAATACATAATTTTAAGTTCAAAACTGTTTGCATTTAATCATGTAGTTCTGTTGATAGTCCAAAATAAATAAATAAATAAATAAATATCCAATCCTTTCCTTTTCGACTAATCTTTCCATCCTTTCTTCCTACTAAGCTTATTAATATTTATATGAATTTACTTTTAATAATTTACCAATATTATAATCATATAAGTCTATTATATATATGGCTTTCTTGCAATAAAGGAATCGAGGGTTGTGGTTACAATAGGGGATCGGACAACTTTTCAGAAAGTGTTTTAAATTAACTACAATTAATATATATAGCCATGAAGAATACTATTTTAATTAAATAACGCTCTTAAAGTACCTAAAGCTATGTTTAAATATTATGTTTCAAATATTGCCGCGCAAAAGGTCACCTCAAAACTTGTGACGTCATATGAAGGTAGAAAACGATAAACTCTTCGAAATAAAACTTACAAAGAGATTCTAATACGTTTTGTGAAGTTTGGGGACGATATTATATTATATAATTAGCAAAAATACATTTTATGAAAAGCAAAAACGTAAAATAAACACAAGCTTGACTCACGGCATTTGCCTACAAATGACGTCATGCGCTGTGATTGTTGTTTCGTTTGAGATGAAGAACAGATTGAAAATGTCAGAATTATTTATTGATTTAAAAATATAAATCATTATTATTTCACAAAAATATTGATTGAATGATCTTTCTTGTTCGACGAACATTCGTTCTAACTACATTTTAGATTTTTTCTCGATTACTGTCCGATCCCCTATTAGCGGCTCTATATCAAGGCTACAAATAAAATATACTTACTGATTCCGGTTATCTGATTGTGGCCGGATATCATTGTAAATCTATCACATAAATAATGTAAAATGTTGTTGAAATCATTGTTGAACATTGTAGTTACGGCGTAATTGGTACTTTTATCTAGTGTAACAAAGGTGATTTGCAGCGGGAAGGCAATCAATCCGGAATCGTCACAGATTACTTGTTAGTCAGTAAGGAGGTACAACACGTCGAGGTGGTTATTACCGGAGCCATTATCACTTTAGTTAGTAAATCACACCGCTCGATAATATCGGATAATGATCCTAGGCAGGCGTCAAGTGTGAGTTGGGACACCGCAACCTTTGCTGGCGCCGTTGTGGCACTTGTGGCTTGCTGTGCGCATTTACTTACATCGTACCTACCTACTGTTAAAGATTCTGCAGATTTTTTTCCAAGTTTAGATATCTATTGCACACCCGCTAGTTATGAAAAATTAAAAAATATGTTTTCATTATTTAGTTTAAAGTAACAGCTACGACCTAAAAACCTATACTTTTATATTATTTAACTTAAATAAAAAACGATACTAAATTATACACAACTAGAAATGTATATAGGTACAAGTGGTGTCCATGCGGAAGGGTGAATTATAAAAGGATCTTGTTATTTGACAATTTTTGCCTGAGTAATTGGAATACGCGATAGCACAGATGTCGAAGAGCTTGAAGTAAATCTTCCAAGAAAATCTACAATGAGAAAAATGTTGTTTTTTTAACTTATTCGCTTTGCAGGCTCGCATTCATTTGTTTTAAAAGTAAAAACAAAGTGCCCAGACTTTTCGGTAAGAAGTGAAGAGCTCGATTTTGTTTTATTTTCCAAAAGTTTCTTTGAGTGATAAATATATAATAAAATATGAACCAAAAGATGTGTTCGTAAACCTGTACGAGTAAAAGCAAATGACACAAAATAATGTAACATTACTTGATGTCCTTCCAAAAAGTGTAAAGGAAGCTCCATATATAGTTGCACAACTTTACTTTAGGGTTAGGGGAGGGGTCTGAACGGTCAGTTATGTAACCGATGACCCTCACCACTACCTGAAGCTTATTTGAAACTTTGTATTACTTTCATTACTCGATACTGGCTAAATGCACAAACCATATTTTTTTTATGGAACTGAGTAATGAGACGAGCAAGTCGTTCGCCTGATGGTAAGCGCCACGCCTGCCCATAACAATTATAGTGCGACCCAGCATTTTTGATACTGTAAAAAGTACTATGTAGCACTTGCATTGTGCTCATCACTCCGAGACATTAGATATTAAGTCTCATATGCCCAGTAATTTCGCTGGCTACGATGCCCTTCAAACCGGAACACAGTAATGCTTGCGCACTACCGCTTGGCGGCAGAATAACTGGCAAAGCGGTGGTACCTACCCAGAAGGCCTCCCGTATACAAGAGACCTACCACGAGTAAAATATAAAAAACCTGCCCATAGTAAACGATAGTGAAATATAAACTCCTTGATAAAAGTTAACAGACTATAGATACATTTTTTGACTTGTTTATGTCTTATCTATGATCGAACAAGATATATTTTGAAACGGTGATGTTAATATATCAGGTCAGATTTTAAAATTAAAATTTGTACCAAGCTAATGATCAGAAAAATGTTTTAGAAGTAATATTACCTAAATCATGTTCTAGTCTACTTAATAGTTATTGGTCGTTAGCGGAAAGACATTCTTGGAAAATAAATTTTATACCTACGTTTATGTTTCTGGAATAATTTAGGGACTAAATTTGATAGAGAGCCGAAAGGTAAGTAGATTTTTGTTCATAATTGATATAAAACGGCTAAGACTCACTGTAAACGTCGAAAATTACTCCGACCAGGTTTCGGACATTTTAGAAGTCCTTCTTCTGGGAGTTATGAGATCAAGCCGCGGCGTAGGTCGCGAGCGCTCGCACGTAACAAACTTTTCAAAATCTAGATTTTTGTTTTTATAATTGAATAGTCAAGCATATGACCGCAGTATCACCAGGGCCCCAATTAACTATGACAACTTGGCGATTCCTTGCTTTGAAATCACGTCGATTCCTTCATTAATGACGCATTCATATATATGACGCGTCATAGAGAATACAAGTTTCGCTGATGTCGTTTATTAATGAAGGAATCGACGTTTCCTCGAAGCAAGGAGTCGCTAAGTCGTTATAGTGAATTGATGCCCTGGTGGAAAGTGATTTCATGGATCGCGATTTTCCATTTATCTTAATTTCGTGGGACTAGACATGGCTATACGGCTATATATTGAAGATATAATGATGTATTTGTTTAGACAATTGATAAAAATACTTATTCATAAATAAAAATAAAATCAAAAAGGGATCCCTGATTAGTAGGGTGACAATGCTAGTAGTAGTAAACACGTTCAATTGTTATAATACCGAGGAGCTGTTGTCATTCACATTTTTATTTTATAAAAACTCCATTTGGAAATCAATTATCCGTCAATCATTGTTAATTTGAAATTACCTTTGAGTGGATATTTTATCTGAGGAAATTACCTAACATTGATCAACACTCAAGAAAATGATCGGTCGTGCACGTGCGTACCAAATTCCTTTATAGATCATGCATGCCTGAGCATTACAGTGTGTCTACTCCAATCATTCTGTTGAACGATCTGGCGTTTCATTGGTCCAGCACCTTGTTATATCCAATTACCATCAAAAGCTAATTGAGAAACTCATTGTTCTTGCTATTACTAAATATAAAGTTTCTGTCGAAAGCTCTTACTAGAGCGCTAAAAAATATAGGTAGGAAAAACAATATCAAATGACGTCTATATATTTGAAGTTGTATGATACGTTCACCTAAAGTTTATATGGATTATACTTAGTGTCGAATAATCAAAGTTCTCTTCGTTTCGGCCACTATACCGTCATGGAGATGAATTTTGAAATGAAATGAAATAACTCTTTATTGAAACACACACATAAAATTATGAATAATAAAAACAACGTAACAAAAGTGTAACAATTGGCGGTCCTATCGCTTAAAACGATCTCTTCCAGACAACCATGCAGGGAGAGGAATTACGAAAAAATAATGGACGGTGGTTTTCAATGAATTTTTTGATTGAATTTTGTGTAGTTATATAGGTACATATTTAATAGATATTAGTAAGTTTTTGTCAAAATGTTGAGTTGAGTTGAGTCGTTTGTATTGTACAATACAATACAAAACTTTTTTGTATACCAGTTTTCAAAAACCAATAACTAAGCACACAACTATAGTGATATAATAGGCGGTTTCCGATTAAAACATAATTTCTGAAATTGTACCTGAAATTATATCATTCAAAGAAGGTTGTTATCGTCATTCTCACCTTAGTACCTTGTTCACACTGTGATTCCCTAAAAAATTGATTAGTAAAGGATAAAAAAGATAGATAAATACAACATCAATGACTTTCTTTATTTGACGTTATCTGCCAGCCGCTGACGTCGACGAACGTGTCTGCATAGAATATTGATAGCGAATTCAATCAGCTGTACACCTACGATACCCTGAACCCTTATCTACAAGAAAACTAAAGATATCTAGAAATGCGACGTCACTATCAAGTGCTTTGTTCTTGTCAATATTTGCGGCATTACTCATAAACAATAACACTTTAAGTTCCGGTATTTCTAAGTCTTTAAGGACGGAACTGGATCTTATCAGGGCCCCAATTTACTATGACAACTTGGCGATTCCTTGCTTTGAAATCACGTCGATTCCTTTATTAATAAACGACATCTCTATGACGCATTCATATGTTCATATATATATGACGCGTCATAGAGAATACAAATTTCGCAGATTTCCTTTACGACGTTTGCTCGAAGCAAGGAATCGCCAAGTTGTCATAGTGAATTAGGGCCCAGGTTGAGTTCCAAAAGAGAGTGATTGGATACACTGATGATATCATGGCTCAACTTGACAAATGTCAAATTATTACCTATTGTGCAACTTTGGTGATAAAGTTACAATTTTCTTGTGTTATACAATTATTGGTTATTTGCACTGAATCCTTATGATTAGGCACTATTGCACATGCTTCTTCGTAAGCAGGAATTAGAGTAGGAAGTAGTTTAATAGGCTTGTGCTGATATTTTTACATCAATGCTGTCACGAATTTAAATATCAGGTTCAGTATGACAGACGTGTTATACCATTGATACCCAAGGTACAAAACATAAGTCAGATTTTAGATGTTTATTTGGAGGATGCGCGCATGTGAATTACACTAATATCACAGAATACATTATAGTTGCTAATGTATTTAACATAATAATTATAAATGCGAAAGTTTGTGTGTTTTTCACGTTTCACGGCTAAACGGATTGGAGTGAAAATCGGAATGAAGATAGCTTATACCCTGGATTAACACATAGGATGCTTTATATCCCGTGAAACCTCGGGGCGCAGCAAGTGTAACATGGTTCCACCTCACTAATCTCTTCACATACGCATACAAATAATAAAATTCCCCACATATTGTTGATAAGAAAGTGTGTCAGTGGGTTCTTATATTAGTGACATAATTAATGACGAATTGGATACTTCAGGTGAAGTTAGATTACAATGAGTGGTGCAATCGATGATAATGTTGGTTTATGAATATAAGTAACATATTTGTAGTTTTCGTTAAAATACAGAGTGTAAATTATTGCACAAAGTTATTGATTATTTCATATTAGCAAATTCCTGGCTACGGTTGACTTATTAATAATCCATCAATTTGATAATTTTATTAAATTGTTTTTCGAAATTACTTATTCATATAGGTAATTTACCTATCTAAGTCAATTATGTAATTATTTCTGTTTGTATTTTCTCGGGTTTCACAATGTTTATCTTCGTTTTTATGAAGTTGTACGAGCTCGTGATAGCTCAGTACATTAGAAATAAAAAGAGTCTTGATTTAGTATAAAACTGTATTATTTAAACTTGATAATTTGATGAAATGATGATGATCGCGAGCACGCGCGGCGTTCTTGATAGCCAATTGCGAACTGTCTTTGATTTGCATAATTAGGTCGCGCGTGTCGCGTAAATTGATGATTTTACAAAAGATGAACGGTTGCACCGTACAGAAGTAGATTTGATTGGATTGGATTCGCAGCGCAGACTGCGCGCCTCCGCAGTCTGCGCCGCGAATCCAAAGCGTAAACTCGCGGAAGAAGGACATCCTAATTGTCCGAAACCTGGTCGGAGTTATTCCGACACAATCATAACGTGAGTGTAGCCCTTTATATTTATAACTAGCTGACCCGGCAAACGTTGTTTTGCCATATAAATTTAAAAAAAAAAAAATAGATGTTGGCCGATACTCATAGATACCGGATAAGCACAAAAAATTTCATCAAAATCGGTCAAGCCGTTTCGGAGGAGTATGGCAACGAAAACTGTGACACGAGAATTGTATATATTAAGATAGAAGATGAATATTTCGACTTACGATAGTTTCAAACTTTAAGTAGGTACCTATTACTTTATGTATATACTTAACTACTTAGCTACGAAGTAATATTATTTATTCTATCATTTTTTGGACGTCACATTTAATTATAACATTAAACGTTTTCATGTGTTGTGACATAATTAATTCGAGTCACCATTATATCTGTCATTAGATCTTCTATGATGTGAATCAAAGGTAAGTGTAATATGGTTGTTTTTATAAGTTCACAGTTACTACAAATGAAAACAAAGATATATTTTCGATCGTCATAATATATGTTGATCCCATCCATCCACGGTTGTCTGGGAGATATAGCGATAAGACTGCTATTTGTCACTTTTATAAATTGTCTTTATTTGTTACCAGCTTCGCCCCTCAGCCAGCTTTAATTTAAACAAATATAATATTTGAAGTTAAATATTTCAAGTCTATGTCGTTTTGATTTTTTTTTCCTTTTACCACACAGGTAGGTACCACATATCATCAAAATCCGTTCATTAGTGTTTGCGTGATTGAATAACAAACACCCATCCATCTATCCTACCATTCAAACACACATCCTTACAAACATTCGCATTTATAATATAAGGGTGTTTCAATGAAAACCACCACGTTGACTGCACACTCAACCGCGTAGACTTCACCTAGCACCAAAATAAATGTTCATGAATTATATTATTTTTTGTAAAGATAAATGAATGAAATAACTCTTTATTGAAAGACACATATATAATTATAAACTAACAATAAAAGTTTATTAGTAGTCTAACAATTGGTGGACTTATCGCTAAAAGCATTAGTAGCAAAGATAGCCAGTGGAAAGTGAAAAGTTGTGAACAAAAACATGTTGCCTACCAATGGAGTCGACCATTGCATCATTTTAGGGTTTCGTACCCAAAGGGTAAAACGGGACCCTATTACTAAGACTCCGCTGTCCGTCCGTCTGTCTGTCTCTCTGTCTGTCTGTCTGTCCGTCTGTCACCAGGTATATCATGAACCGTGATAATTAAACAGTTGAAATTTTCACAGATGATGTATTTCTGTTGTCGCTATAACAACAAATACTAAAAAATAGAATAAAATAAATATTTAACGGGGCTCCCATACAACAAACGTGATATTTTTACCGTTTTTATAGATAATGGTACTTCGTGCACGAGTCTTATTCTTAAATATTGAAAAAGCCCCTGATAACTCCTTCTTGTTTCTCGAATAGAGGTCAAGTGACAGTATCATTTAGAAAAGGGTGCCTTTGGTCATTGGAGCGCTTATTTACGCAAGATTAAAGAGAAATGAATGAAAGTGGACGCGATGAGTGTTGTGGAAAAATATTTTCTTTCAGAGAAAACGTGAATTTTTTTTATTTTAGAGCTTACTTGTACAGCTTAGGTAAGGTTTTCTTTTATAGTGTACTATTATTTTATTCTGTGCCTATGACTCAGACTATAATAAAATTCCTAACGATCGCTTTACCTACATCCTGGCCCCCAACTAGGATTCCTTGGATCAAGGGATCCAGGGACTATGAGGACAATGGTCCTACAACACCCAGACACGAAAAAAATGCTTGCGCTTCTCTTTTTTCTATTCGCAAACATTTGTCCTGTCGCGGGAATCGAATCCGCAACCTCAGCGGTGTATGATATTTGAGCCAACCTGCCCAACCACTACACCACAGAGACTGTGAAAATAAGAGAACAGTGCTTGTTCAAATATTCCAAATATTAGCACAATTTATCGTAGCTAAGCTGAATATCTGTTTGGCAGGTTGCGTAACCGACACCAAGCCAAGGTACACCGTGACCCAGTAACCGTAGCGCCACACGTCTGCGGTTTGCCCTGATTGATTGGCTAGATACAAACAGTTTTTATAACGTCGGCGCAGGCGCAGGTGCGCCGTGCAGCTTTATTAGACTAGATAGGTAATGTTGTTTACTTCATAACGCAGCTTAAAATGTGACTCATTATTAGTTGTTTATTGCAGCTCGAAAGCTCTAACTTGAAGGTGCTGAAATATTTGGTGGTAGGTGTACCTACCTACTATGTACCTACCTCGTGTCAAACTACAATTTTATATAGAGAAGAAATAAATACCTCGACATATTCTATAGACGCAGGGTTAGATCCTGCTACCCTGCTAGAGATCAAAATTTCACAAATGCACGATAAACGGAGTGGGATCTAAGGTACGGTTTGGGAATTTTCCAACTCTAGCTCTCCCTAAGGTCCTATAGTCCCTTACTAGTCATACAAATATATACGTATAACTATATAAATACATACGGGTCCTATAGTATATAGACCATGCGAACTAAGGCAACAGAAGGGTAACGTGAGAAAATAATTTCTCACGCCATCGCCAGTCAAGCAGACTCAGGATTAAGACGTGACGGCTTGGGGTTCCAGGGTTTTTTAGTCTATGTGAGAGGTTATGGTGTGGCGAGTTGTTGTGTTTGAATTGCACCCAGAGAGTCGGCCTGTCAGTGCAAAGGGAAGGAATCACCCAGATTGTAGTCCTGGCAGTACAAGGGTAGGGTAGGTAATTGCAGCCAGAGAGATTCTCTGCCAATAAAAGTGGAAGGATATATGAAAACAATACAGATTTCAGTTCTCATCATGCATGCGATTTTGAAATTGTATCTGAGATACATTTTTTATTTTTAACGGTTATCACACTAGGGATTTTTATGTCCATTCATTGATATGAACTTCCGTGATATCATGCCCAAATAAATGGAATTTCAAAAGTAATTAAGTTCTATAGATCTACTGCAACATTGAAAGACAAATAAAATTCATATTAAAGTTATGGAAACTTATTAGCTAAATATAATAGTAACTTCAGTGACATGGAATTTCATGATAAGACTTCTAAAATTACTTCTATGTAGTTCTGTATCAATACACAAAAGAAGTGCGCTAAAACATTGTTAATTGATCTGTTTGATTCGTTAAAAGAGAATATAATAGCAAATAATGCAATAAAAATGAGACAAAGAAAACATAGGGAAAATTGATATGGGTTCAAATTTGAAAAGTTTCATTGTAATTGCAAATAAAAGCACCTACTTGGACCAACATGTTACAAATTCAAGATCTGAAAACGTGCCTATAGATCTGAAAACATAGTCATCTAAAGTTAAGAAGACCACAAACTTTCTTTGAAATAAGCCTAAAGAAAATTTAAGAAAAGTCGGAAAATTAATATCCTTTCAAAGACATGTACTTACCACCACATGTTATTCAGGGCTCCCTAGTTAGGAATGCTTAATCAAGTAGTTAAGGCATATAGGTACGTCAACTAGGGCTAGTTGTAGTGCATGGTGCAGGTAGTAGTGGCGAATGTGCGCGGCGGCAGACCGGGCGCGGGAGGCTGCACGGAACAGGTCCGGCGCACGCGCGGGGCAGAGTCTCGGCGGCCGCGGCGGCCGCGGCGCGCCACCGGCCCCGGCACTCAGTGCACGCGCTGCCTCGCCGCCGCCAGCCTGCGTGCTCTCTGCGACTCACGCACGTCCGCGCCGCACCGCGAACCAACCCTTCACGCAACACGCAAGCTCGCCACCCGAACCCTTGCCGACGTTTTCAAAGCCAGCTTCGCTCTTGCGTTTCCGGTGGCTGCTGCACTTCGGTAGTGAATCGCGAGTGAAGTTATTATTTTTTACGAGTGCTGCGGTGACCACGATCTCAATTTTAAGGTAAGATTATAATTCCTAAATAATTATCAAAAACCCACATCGGCGTCTAACTTAAAAAATAGTGTATGATGTATTAGAAAGTCACTTGCATAGCAACGAAACAAGTTAAAGCTATACACGTATCCACTGTAAGTACGCGAGTAGGTACTCAAGTTGATGTAACCTCGTTATGTTGGGGCAAGTTAAATAAAGTCAGATTCTTCAAACACATTTACATACTTGGCTAGATTAAAAAAAGGCTGTAATGTACGCGGATCAATCACTATTTTTCTTTTTGTCATTGCCTCGTTTAGAACTTGAATAGGTAAACATGAGGGATACGAATACCAACCTGTTAGATAAACACGCGACGATGACAGGGCGGTGTTTGTTGTTATTGTAAGAAAACTTAGAATCGTCGTGAAAATATGAGTTTACTTGATATGTTTGGTACTAGTACCAGCGGCAGCGGCAGCGCAGCGGTCAGGTGGAGCGCTAGTACTCGCACCGCTAAGGTAAACCGAAGACCATAAACCAGTTAATGATGTGGTAACTCTAATATGATATTCATTCTATACCTACTAGTTTAAGTCACGCGCATATTGCTTCGGTTATGTGAATGCCACTTATCATACTCGTCGAATAAATTTAGAAAGCTATCATCATAAATAAGATAATAATAAACTAATTTAATCACTGATTCCGAATATAACTGTAATTTAATTAGACAAACATTATCTCGATGTGGCATGTTTTATATTTTGTAATAAAAATGTTGTGCGCCACGGAAAATCCGTTGCCAGTCCCTTTTGATTAACCTATCGATATTTTGATGGTATACAATAAAATTTTATTCGTATTGATCGAAACCCCTTTTTAATTTCGTTTTGCTTTAATTTAGATAACAGTTGTATCTCTGTGGATCAGACTTTTATGACGATAAAAGGCTTAGTTATTATAGTATTTTATCGCTAAGAGTATTTCATCAGAACCTTGCACAAAATATTAGTTTTTTAAAATATTAGAATTTTCCATGTCACGCTATTATATATTATATATTCTGTGATATTACTTATTTATTTATTATTACAATAAGAACTGCACAAGCCAATCACACTTATTAACAGATATAAAGTTAAAAACAATTCCAATTAATTAAATTACATAATGTGAGATTAAATAAAAATACAAAATAAATAACAATAAAAAGAAATCAATTATAGGCAAAAATAATTATTAATACATTTCATATACCTACTATGTAAAGTTAAATATACAAAACTTGTTTTATTACACAAAAATAACTGTCGATTAATATTATCTCCTGGAAGCCAAAGTACACAATAAAAAGTTTACCTTTGTACCTACCTACAAACAATCCCCGAAACATCGCATAATAAAATTACTGTAGTATTTACAAGCGCCTGTTCATTTAAATGTTCGCAGCTGAAAAACTGTCTATTGAGAACGACGAACCAATGAAAATGAACTGAAGTGGTGACACATTATTTAGGAGCGGTTTTAATTTCAGGCCAGACACTTAGTCACCGTAAAACATGAATATTAATTAATTATGACTAGCGCTTGTCTGCGGCTCCCGGTATGCAAAAAAATATGGTAAAAGTAATATATTAAAGTCAAATTGTACTTCGAGATAAGAAAATAATATTTTATTATGAGAGCGATACCTTAGTTATATTATCTCAAAATCAGTACCAAATTGCAGCAAAACTTCTATGTATGTCTGATCAAGTTATGCTCGACAAGAATTTTACCGGAACAGACATTTTTCCTAAAGCTTTTATTTCTATTTACTTACTTAGCAATTAGAGAACCTACTGATCACAAAAACACAGAATAATCATAGTGCCTCTTATAATAAGTTCAAATAGTATAATATAGAATAGTGAAAGAGAGGAAAAGTTATGAGATAAGACTAGGAAGCTCTTATCCTCTTAACATAAAAGCTATATTTGCATAACAATCGCACAGGTTGACATGAAGATGAATATGCTCCAGTCTGATCAATAAAGTATGTTATTTATTTGCCTGGACTAGCCCTATGACGAGGTCGTTATGTTTCATCGTTTCAGCGAAAGATCGCATGAGTCAGCCATTTAGACAGGCGTTTCCCGTACCATCTCATTCATATTTATTACGAAGATAGCTGCATTGCCATGTGGACATTTCATAGAGCAAGCTCAGCAAAAAGTCTGCACTTATAAACAAACATCTGCTCGCAAGAAATCTCGGATGTCTCTCCATTCATTAATAAATGTAAGTTTCTTTTAATTTATTAGCGTTGATTATTTTTTTCTGTAATTGCATAGCAACATTCTTTAAAGCTTTACATCTTATGAAAAAGGAATCATTGACTATTGTTTTAGTTGAGATTGTCTTACCTACGGCGTTGTCTATAATATAAACCTGACTTAAATAGCAGTCAAAGTCTAGACGATGCTCATCGAATAGGTACGGGCGTGTCGACTTGATTGACTTTAAAAAGGAAAGGACACAGATATCATATATCCGTGCCGGATTGTACGATTAAAATTTCGCAAAAAGTGGTTCATGATTTCATGAAATATATCTTTATCGACTACTTTAGAGAATTGGATGTCTTTGTTTGATAACTAATTAATAGCAAAGTTATATATTTTAACAATGATAAATAAATCATAAGCTAAATACATATAGTATGTGATAGACTCTTAAGTAGAAAATACATGTCCATGTCCATATTGTCCATTCCCTCTTATTCATACAATCAACAGCAAAAGGCGTGAGATGTTGTAATTAATACAAAGTTAAACAATGATAAACTAACCTAAGTCGACAGATAAAACTAGCTCGACGTTTACTGGAAGAGTTCTCACGGACCTCTCAAACCTAATTAAAACTTATTTGGATGGAGTCAGCTCAGGACCACTCCTGGGCAATTAATCCCCAACAGCACATTTACTTTATGACCTTTGGAAACCTTGTAAAGTTAATATTGGTTTAAAAGGTACATTCTGTTTGAATTGGCTACAATAAAGCAATTTATATGGGTTCGATTTATTGGAAACTTTAAGTGATCTTCCCAACAGTATAATTAGACCGAAATCAACATTTCGTGACATGTTTCTAGAAGAATGTCATTAAATCAGGATTCCTATTTTTTGCTCTTTGCTAACCGGATTCTTGACAGCGGGTTTCCCAACTATCTTTTATATTAGGGATGTGTCAAAAACGATTATTTGTCGTCAAGTCAAAATAGTTTCGGAACAGATAAAGTTATTCTATAAATATCGATTTCGTCTTAGTGAGATATACATAAATGTAGGCAATATGAAACGCAATCATAAAAATCGATATCAGGTGTGATGTCAAAATATTCAAGTGAAGCTTACGTAGCTCTATCACGGTTTAATCTTTATGTAATCGTTCAAAGAATGTACTGTTTATCAAGTGCTCATACCGATGAGGAAACGCTGAGGATGATTGTTTTTCAATAATCTTTGATTGCACATAGATAATTGCATTCCAATGCAGCGGCTGGTGACGACAACAGATATACCTTTGTGAATATTTGATAACGATGGAAAGAGCTCGGGCTTTGTCTAGAGTTGCGCTTTCTCTGAAGTAGCAGACTAAGGAACTAAGATGCATTTATATTATATAATTTTGTCCAGTGCTGTCTTGTTGAAATCATTCCGAACGCCTGTTTAATATGAGTGGTGCAATTTTGTTGTTGTTTTGCTAAACCGCAGCAGTGACAACAGTCAGCGCCATTGATATCTGAAGTAGGTACTAACTTCAGATATGCAGTGCACTCGAAGGTTGATAAGGCCTACTATGGAAAGCTTGACTTTAGATTTAAGTACTTCCGAATTGTTCAGTTTGTCTTCATTAGTTAAATTTTTGCTTAATAGAATATATATGCTTAATAAGCAAGTGGATGTGTTGGATATTTGTTTTTCTTGTAGGAATTATAACGTTTTATCGTGTGTGACATATATTGTCTTAGAATTTGTTCAATGAGTCTATGATTAGATTGAGTCGCCATAAAAGTTCGATAAATTACGTTTCGTTTTTGTCAGCGACCACCTCATTTATGAAATTATCTTTAGGTATCGTCACAAAAACATTTGTCACACTTTGCACAATGAATAGCACTATTTAATAATCATTGAATAAACTTAGAAATATGGTTTTTGCGTAATATTGCTTTGTTTTATCCTTTGTGGTAGAACAGTAGCTATAATTGATTTTACTGCTAAGAATGAATAAACTACTGAGAATTTTCTCAACGCGGACAATAATATTAACTTAACTCAGCAGTCATTCATTTATTTTAATTACAACTTGAATGAATAGCCGGCGACCCTTGTTATCAAGAGTCAAAGTGGCGAGTGGTGGTTGTGCTCAATCCGCCTTCACTCGTACTGTGTCGTCACGATGATGATAAATTTGGCATTTAGTGGAAAAAACGCGGGTTTAATGTGAATTACAACAGTAGTAATAAACGGTATCTTTTTGACGTAGCTTCCTTCCGGGCTAGCTCTGATAATTGGATATCTACTTATAACTAGTGAAGGATGTGTGCTTTCGATCAGACGCACTGAAATGCTAGCTTGGCAATCTTGGCATCAACAACTTAGTCAGACCTAACAAGCTATCTATTATGTGCGCAATACCTTTGAGAAATATATTGGCAAAAAGAAAGCTCGTGTCCCAACTGGATATGTAGGTAATGGACCAATGATGACTTAAAACGAAGTCAATTAAAAAAAATAAAGCATTGTTTGGAAAAATGTAAGATAAGGATGTTTAAAAGGTTAAAATAATGTTACTCGAGTCGCCATGTAGTGACTACAATAAGTACCATAGTTCATCAAACTTAGTTAATCATTTTTTTTTGGTAGACACACTCTTAATCGGATTAATAAAATTAAACACACACGCTTCTCGCACACGTGTTACTAATTTTTAACTAGTCAAACAATTAGATAAAAGATTGGTGGTGCAAATTGCGGCTAGAATTAAAAGTCCTCGTTTAATTAAGGATTCTAGTCCTTATTGTAATTATATTTAAGAAGGAAGTTGACTTGTTTTATTCAAAAAAGTCAGTAATGTTGTGTTTCAGTTAGTTGGCGACAATCAGGCTGCGTGGGCACTATCGGCGGCGAGCACGAGGTCGAGCCGCTCACCCCGCTATCGCGCCTCGCAGAGCGCGCCTCATTAGCTCTATTAATAATTCATCTCGTATCTCAGCCCTATTGTTCTATATGCGAGATTATTTTCCACTCGTCAGATGCACCTCGAACTCTATTACTGATACGACACATTGTTGCCAGTTGGTCATCATTCCGCCTTTCTCGACCAAAAATTAAGTTATGGGGTTTTCCGATCCACCCGATCAATTGTGATGAAATGCCAAGTGGCAGATTGTAAAAAAGTGGAACTCTAGAAATCTGGTAGCTAAATTCTTGGGGTTCCCCCATTCTATTGTTATGCAAAATAGCAACACTTCTATTTTTATACAAATTATAAATCAAACCGTCAACTTCATCGAACTTCATTTTATTGGCATTTTAATCCGAGATCGATATCAAATATTTAACTGTCCAATAATAATTAAAGCCTGTCGTCGTATGGTATCTTGTTTAACTTCCTTCAGTTCTAGTTAAGATTCTGGTCATGTCGGCAACATTAGCAAGCTGCAACTTTCATCTAACGCATGGCTGGCGGCTGGCCTGCTGCAGGTAGCAAGAGGCGGGACCAGGTAGGGGGCGTGGCGACTACCCCGCACACCTACCTGTTCGTACCCCCACCCTCTATAGCTTTTACTTTTTAACCACCTTGAAAACTAAGGCGGCTTTTATAATAAACAAAAGCGTCTTTGTTTACCTCGAATGTAAATTCGACTGCGTAGTAGTGTTTATTTTGTAGTTACGTATTTGTTCTCCTTAATCACAAAGCTGACAATCTTTTAATTTCTTACTGAAAACTAAATAATGTTCAAATGATAAAGCTTTAATATCGAGATGATTTTTTGGATTTAGGGACTATACATGAATATACCAGGAACCACGCAAACTTCTTCTATACTATATCATAATAGTGGTTAGGTACCATACAGGACTGCAGTCAACATAAGAGAAGAGAAATGAATAAGTAGTTAGTTAACTACGTATGCATTCTACTTAGACCTAAAACTATCTTCATTCGGTTGATTTAAAGTTGTGCTCAGTTTGGTTACAAATATTATAAGTTCTAGGAACTTATAATATTTGTAACATAATTTTTATTAGATTGATGATTTTTTGCATTACTGTTTTGCTGTAAACAATAGTTCTTTATACCCAACATTTTGCTGCTATAATTACACAGATATATTATTTCGCATCTTCAACAAAACAATAATGGCTACCTACTTATTTCCACCGGTCATTCTGGTCTAGACCAAGATTAATGTGCTTGTTTCCTCTCCGCACACAATGCCTTTAGTTAGGTAATCCCGAATATGAATGCGAGTACACGTTCCTGTGTTTGCACACAGCTAATGGACATGTTGTGTTCAAGCCTGTAAAGTCTGTTAATTGAATTACCGACGACCCCAGCGAGCCAGACGTCGGTGCGCCAATCAACGGCGCTCGTTGTTTTTAGAGCCACAATGAAATCTTTAACTAACTTGAGGTCAATGCGGAGAGATTGCTGGCGGCAAATGTTTGGGTTTTCTTGATGGGTTTAGTCGTTTTAGGCACCAATAATCTTCGGGGTTACGGTTCTTGCGCAAACGTCAGAATGTGATTCCTATATATTTTGTTGGCATATTTTTCTAAGACTACAACTATGCCCCAGATGGGGCATTGTAGCAAAACCTTTGTGACGCTTGTTATAAAATTAGGTAATGATTTTACTTCTTATTATATTTATGTGAAGCATTAACGAATAACAAAAAGTAGTAATTATATTACTATTATACGGGGATAAAAATACTGATATACCTCAGCCTATAAGTCTTTTCGTGGCCGAAATGTCGTAGGTATGGGGTAGGTATGTCATGGACAGGAAAACAAACCTAAAGAGCCCGAATAGTCCTGAAACAATGTATATATGCTCTAGGTACTTTCGTATCCTGAAAGTTTAGACGTTGTTCACACACAATCACAAAATATAAAAAAAATCTAGAACAAATTGTGTAGTAACCATGATTGCCATATATTTTATATGAAAACTACCACAAACAGTTATACTCTAAACATAATAGTATGTAGGTCTATCGTTATCATGCCCGTCCAAGTTCTTTATTTATTTGTGATACAAATACATATAAGAACCCTTGATGAAATCAACTACCAACTCGTTATCAGGTTCGGTAGAGTTCCCTTAACTACCTTCATACAGGAAGGTCTTTGGTAGAATGCATACTAATTCTTGTCATGCTATTTATACCTAAATAATGAAACATGACACATATATTATATATATGTTGGTACAAAGTGTGAAAAGCCACGAGCACTGTTCTGGTGGCTCAGTTGGATAGAGCGCTTCCTGTACTGACAGAAGAGGTGAGGACATGTTTCTATCGCAGAATCTTGATGTTTTGTTATTATAGTTTTACCTTCTTATAGTTCATTGCAGACTACGAGATAATCTGCCAAACGCCCAGTGCGGTTTGATAGACATGTTGGTTTCCTCACAATGTTTTCCTTCGCCATTACTAAAGTGAGCTTAAGAAAATCTTGAATTCCACTGTCATCAAATCGTATAAACAAGCCTCAAAACGCCTTAATCGTAAAACGCCTTTTCTTAGATCCAAAATCGCATAAGCAAGATTGCTAGAATAAGTTGGCTCTACCAAAGAAAACTAACTATTGGCTCTACTATCATCTACTTACTATCTACATCTATTATATGTATAGGAATATTTATAATTACGATACATATGATTTAGAACCAAAATCACCAAGATCTATCTTCGTTGTGTTCCACCGTACTACACACCTTACCTTCACCGCAATCAAACGCGAAGGAAATACCCATTCGCAGTTACCTAAGTGCGATCCAAATTTATCTTACGTCTGCAAACAAGAGCTAATTACAGACCCGCGTCTAATATTTGCGGGAGATAAATCCCAGTACAGTGGCATAACGATAATCTCTATGAGATTATAAATTACACATATAATAGGTACCTACTCGAACAATCCGAAGAACATAAACTTGGCTATTTTTCTTCAAACATGGTGGCTTGGTTGATGGCTTGTCTTTTAGAACAGGTTTCTACTTCTATGATTTGAATACCTAATATCTTCTTGAAGCTGGTCAAAAAGTTGCTTCATCGGTCAAGAGCAAGTGATTTATTTGTTTATATATACTTGTTAGTTATGTTATTTTATGGTGTGGCATATCCTGCGACAAGTCGGAGTATACCTATTATACACTGACCAATACGAAATAAGCAAAACATTAGACAATCCAGTTTAGCTATTTTGCTTCTAAACTATGAGGCGATATATTCGCAAAAGACGATTCCTTAAACCTGCTTGGAGACTGCTGCTGATTGTTAGATGCTTTACGTAGGCGGGAGATAGTCAGCAACAGGTGTTCAAGATAGCGTTACTGCAGGCGGTGCGCAGTGCTCGCGGTGCGGGCATCGGGCACCGGGCAGGTCGCGAGCAAGTGTCGACGTCGGCACGACCGCGCGGCACCGCGTGACCCTCCCAGCACTGCACCCCGGGCGCGATCGTCGAACCTGCAGCGAAAAAACCTGATCTTGTTACTCTCCGCTTGTACAGTTAGTCGCGCATTAAGTAATCGGAGTCGAGAGGTACGAGATAATGTTGCGCACGCGTGAAATATATCCGAGCGTTTTTATTGCGACCGCGTTCCGCACCCGGACTGGTATGCGCGTGTCTTTGCGCCGAAGAAATTCTGTCGACGAGTGGTTTGCCTCAAGCGACCTTGCGGTTCCGCCCCGCCTCGCCCCGCAGGCCGCGCGGCGCTTCTCCGACGCTGCCTCCGTGAAAGTAGGTGACTGCGCCGCGGCCGCCACCGGGCCGCCGGCGCCGCGCCGCCGCGCGCCTCGCTGGCACCCGTCTTTGCTCACATGTGAACGCAGAGCGCAACTTGCGGGCCCTACGACAGTTTTACATGCGGCTTTCTAAATGTCTACAAGCATGTTGCGATGCATGTCATTGATGACAACATTTTGGAATCTGGACTTAAGAGAACTTAGAAAGAAGATAAATTCAAAATAGTTTCTTGAGTTACCGAGGCAAAGCTTTCACATAGAAGAATATCGTTGTGCGGTGTGTTCATGCATGTCATTTTCATCATAAACAAGTACCCAACATGTTGTTTGAGTCGTTAATGCTATAGGTAATATTAGCTTCCATCTAACACACACATGATTGGGTTGTTGATTGAAAAGCTGTTAGTTCTAAATGAATAGCTCATTAAATATCATCAGACGCTGCATTAGCACGAGTCACCTTGCTAATGTTGGAGTCACGACCGATTTTGCCTTATCTGTATATATAAAACCCTGCAATCTCGTAGAAAAATAACGTTTTTATTACAAATTATTTATTAGATGGAAAACTTGTCTTATGAATTACACATGCAATTAACCGTAGCTAGGCCATGCGATTATAGAAATATTTTAGAGTGAACATGTCGTATCAATCATACATTTATAAATAAAAATGCACTGTTAAGATTTGCTGATATATCTGGCTATAGATGTAGTTAAATCATGTCTGCAGTAAGTGGAGCAAGACATGAGATAAAAATTATATAAAAGGATTTATAAAAGAGTCATCGCATATTCAAAAGTAATTCGATAAGCGAGAAATATTCCTTTGTATTTCCTTTTGTAATATTTATCAGAAAGTGGATTACTCAACGCGTTCGAAGAAATTTTGTATTGTGAATATCGCCCGCGTTGATGAAACTGAACACATTCAGTTGAATGCTTAGCGCGGCCTTCCTGGAGAGTTGTCACTGGCGACATTCGCCACTCCTTGGGATCTCGCGCCATCAGCTCCACGCCAGCGCCAGTTGCCGTCACAGTGTCTTCGGAGACAGGTCGCTCCTATGACACTTCCGCGTACACACCACGTCATGTCTCCAGATTTACAAGTTAGTATACGTTACTACCTATTTTTCGTCGCTCGCCATTATCTTCAAATTAAATGACTACAAAAGATAAAATTAACATAAGTTCACTTAGCATTCCAAACGATTAATTTAAGTTCAATAGTGAGCAGTCATTAATAACAAAGCGGAGTGCGATAACATTATGAGCATACTTGTCTAATAATATGTTTGTTATTCTTATATCAACTTAAACTTTTTATCAGTTCTATTGTCCGTTCGGTATTTTCTCGATTAACAACGGGTTGATTGACATGCGGGACAAAAAATGAAACAATAACTAGGAGCGGATGCTGCTACCGGCTCCCCGCTGACGCTGAGACATCTCGAACGTGTGCCACTCCTATGTTATTGTCTGATACATCATTAAGTACCTCTTCTCCGTAATCATTAATGGTTTCTACATCTACAAATATGTCAGGCACGTTCCGCCATGCAACTTAAATTGGAGGTTTTCATTATTTGCTTTAATTACAACATTGTTAGTATGTCCGTGTTATAAATTACGTCTAAATTAACTGCATATGTTTCATTAGTAGCATAAAGAGTACGTTAAATATTTCAATTAGATTTTTTTGGTATTTATTTCACATTAGTGAGGAGGATCTGAAACCGGAACTAAGTGGAATTGACAAAGCGCGGCTGTGAGGTATCGAGCATACCAAGCTAGCGAGTTCTTCTCCGGGAGATCGCGGCGTGTAAACGCACTTAATATGAACCACTTTTTGCTCCAATGTGTTATTATTAATGAATAAATGCTATATGTCCGAGTACGAGGTCAACGCTCCGGCGGAATGCTGTAAAAAATGCGCTAAGGACATCAGTCCGACACTCTATCAACCGTGGCCGATGTTCCACTATGCTCGGGGTCATTAATTCTCTGATTACCTTTGAATAATTAATTAGTGTAACAGTCTTTGCCGATGTATATTTTAATTTCAATAACGTTGATGATTTGCGTCTGTTTATTTTGTATGTCGCGTTGGCGATGCGTGCTTACTTTAACAACAGGAAAATTTTGTTGTAAAAGTGTAAAGCAACAAACTGTGCATAAGAATTCTATTTTGTTTTATATATTGTTTGGTTTTATTGATTTAAGTTTTATGTTTACTGCTCAAAGTCCACATCTCCGGATGTTAATGTTAGATATAAAAGTGTTATGTACGTAGATATATCGCAAATTATGTTTTGCATTTGTCGTTTAAAGACTTTTTCTGTGCATTTCATTTCATAATATTGCGTGCCACCTGCGTGATTTGATAGGGATTAAAATAATTCTGAGATACAATACTGTAAATAATAGAAATTCCGATCGTATCTTTACAACGAACTTTACGGTAATAATGATAATCATAAAGATTTACATCACGTGGAGCAGTGGTCGTGACGTCATAAAGTAAAATAAACATTCGAACTACGTGTAGAATGTGTGGAATGCTACAACTTTATTGGTTACCTATCTATAGTATAGGCACACATTTTGAATTACCCACCTACTTAATTTTGTGTTACACTAGCTGTGCCCCGCGGTTCCAGCCGCCTATGTCCTAAAGTACCTATGAAGGCCTAGTGACTCTCGTATAATACAGGTGGAAATTAAACACATGAACTTCAAAAAAACTATTTTTTTCAAGACAAGCTTTTAAGAAACTCGTAATCGGAACCGCGAGCAGATTATAATGAGCTCAAACACTGGTAGTTTACGAATATCCGTCAAGGAGTTCCATTGCCTACCTTTCGTCTCCATCATCAGATCAGCTGGCTGTAACCATAATATTGCATTGTCATCGGACTTTGACAAGTATGCCAAATTTCAACTCCGTAGGATAAGAGAAAATGGTTCTAATTCAGCTTGCAAGATTCCACCCGGACAAACATACCTACCTACATTGCAAGTTAAGTAAAAGCTTGTAAAAATAGCGTATTTCATAGCTTTTAGATAGTGGTAGATAAGATTACATAATGGTAACTAATATGCTAATCTATGACACCTGTAACTACCTATAGGTAAATAAGGTCAGTATAAGCAAAGGCCGAGGAACGTTGTAACGCTTAAAAAATCCATGCATGCATGGTCTAGTGAGATATCATCGTAGGTATATAACCATGCAAACTTTAACACATTGTCATAGAAAAACCGCGCTTACTTTGTAAGTCTACATTATAATTATTGTACTGCAAAGATTTACTCTTGGCGAAGGTATTATCCCGTTTCGGAAGTGCGCTCCAAACCTTCATTCTAGTAGGGGAGCCCAAGCGGGGATTTCGGGATTTACTAAAGCGCGGCAGATTAATATACAGGGGGATACCTTGTACCCGGTTAAGTACCTCCACAAAACATGAGGCCCATAAGTATATAAGGCCACCCGTGAAGGATACAGGATCAGATTAGTAAAAAAAAATTGACCATCAGAAATTCTCGAGCGCGTCAGATTAAGGTAGGGTGAGTTAATTACATCCTAAAAAGTGTATATTCCACTAATCTGACAATTTGAGAGTGACGTAAAAAAAGGGGAGGGCAACAAAGTTGTAAAAAAAAAACGTCATCTCGACATTGTCGAGCGTAGCTAAATTTTTTTTTATTTTGAAGGAAATAATTCAAGAATAATGAAAAATATATAATCTGACGATTTCCGCAAGCCGAAATAACAAAAATTCGTCGATAAAGTTAAATGAGTGCAGCTGCGTGATGCCTACATTTCCTTCTCCGCGTTTCTATTCCTCTCTCACTCTTTCTCTATCTATTACTCTCTCACTCCGTCCCCACTCTGGTTTCTTCGTGTTTCTAATTTTTTTTTGTCAGATCAGGCGAATCCCTCTAGATAATCGTCAGATTATGAGACAGTACGTTTAGAACATAAAGATGAACCATATATATCTTAATCTGCCGCGCTTGAGTATTTCAAAATGGCGATTTTTTTGCACATTATGAAAATGGCCGCGAGTTTGCGTCCCATCGAAATCGTCAGATTAGTGAATGAGAGCTTTTTTTTGGTGTACTTAACACTCCCTTAGAAAATCTGACGCGCTCGATTACATTTTTTTTTTTTCATTTTCAACCCTTAAATACAACCACCCGCATCATGCAAACGATCAGATTAACATACGTACATTATTAAAAATACGTAGGGCATTGATGCTATCAATATCTGATGCGCTCGAGGATGTCCATGCAACAGTTTTTTTTTACATATTTAAAAATCTATAGCCGCTTCCCCCACCGATGTAAAGGTATATATCATATAACATTTATTTCTTCTTATCATCTAAGCTTTGCATCCCAATAGGTCTCTACGACGCTCGAGTAAATCCCCATTTAGCCTCGTGGGCTCCCCTACCATTCAGAGTGCCGCTGGGAGTAACCCTAGGTAAGAAAAGTTACGGCGCCGTTTAGAGTGCGTGCCGAATTGCATTTACACATAGACTTCGATGACCGTGTCGGAAGGTTGGCGTGGCGCGGCTGTTTCGCGCGCTCGGAAGTGTCCATGTGAGAGGGCACAATACAATAACCCTGGTAGACGGAAGTGGACCTAGAGAAAATGACTGGCCAAGTGCGAGTTGGCTCGTGCACGTAGAGTTCCATACCATTTTCTATAAAAACGGCAAAAAAAAAACCATGTCTGTTGTATGGGAGCCCCCTTAAATATTTATTTTATTCTGTTTTTTAGTATTTGTTGTTATAGCGACAACAAAAATACAACATAAGTGAAAATTTCAACTGTCTGTCACGGTTCATGAGATACAGCCTGGTGACAGACGAACAGACAGATAGACAGACGTACAGACAGCGGGTACGGAACCCTTCGTGCGCGAGTCCGACTCGTAATTGGCCGGTTTTTTTAGTTGATGTCTTAGCGTGGAGTCTCTCGTATTAGGAGCATTTGTCAACTTCTTAAACTTAAATTCAAAGTCTGTTGGTAACTTCTTTACAATTTAAGCTTTAGGCATATTATTATTATAGCGTCAGTGTGGCTCAGTGGGAGCACGTGCGACTTTCGATCCGACGCACCCGAGTTCGAATCCCGCTGGCCCCGCACCACTGACTCTCTTAAGTTATGTGCGGATTTAACACTCGCTTTAAAAACGGTGAAGGAAAACATCGTGAGGAAACCGGCGTGTCCAAGAATTTTTCACAAAAAGTCAAGGACATGTGACATCCACCAACCCGCACTGGGCCAGCGTGGTGGACTATGGCCCATTCTCTCTCTAAGAGAAGGCCTGTGTCCCAGCTGTGGGAACGTGATGGGCTGATGATGATGATGATATTATTATTATAACCAACTAAATAACAAAATCTGGTTATATTTTAAATCAGATTTTTCACCCAATACCTTAATTGAATCTATTGGGCAGAATGTGAAGAGTAAATAAACGTCGTATACTCTGGATAGCAATTGCAAAGATAATTTAATCACTATAGGCACAGTTCAGGGCATTACAACTGAAAACGAAACACCATCACCGCGCCGCGGTCGCGTCACGCCGGCCGGCCAACTGTTAGCTGATTAACTGGCACCTTAAGTTTTAGGCAGTGGTGCCTTTTGACTCACTCTGATCACGTGTCGACTTATCTTGATAATTAGATTTATAATCGGTCAATGATCTGAAAGAAAGTAAGAACCAATATAAATTATATGATTTATTACGTGAATGACTCGATAAGTCTGCCTTGTTACCATGTTACATAGGTATAACTGTAATTTGTTTATTGGAAAAGGCAAATTATAAATTGTTATGGAACATAAATATAGGAATACATAGAAAATAACTTTGGCTTGTCATGTTCACTGGCATATGTGCTTACAATAAAATTGTGGATCATCAAATTGAATTTTTTTATTTATATACACAAGAAACTCAAATACAGAGAAATATCTAAATCTTAACTAAAATTGCTTAAATAACTTAAATATATATACAAAATAACTTAAATATAAATACAAAATATAATAAAATTATTCTAAAAGGCCTATGGTGGAGGGGAAAGTGCCCAGAACGCTGGCCGCATTGCCACGCTGAATGGCAATGCTGATTTTCTGACCCAAATATGAGGCAGCATTCTGGTCACACGTCGCCTCCACCAGACGTTTTGCCAAGTCCCTATAGATTTCATGCGTGCTTGGTCCCCACGGTCCTAATGTTTCTACCCCAAACGGCACAAATATGCAACCTCGGTCGAGATTTGTATATTTGCACCGTTTGAGGTTTTCAGCTTTTGACGCAGCTCCGCCAGCCCGAACAGTCGTTTCTGGAAGATGAGACGGAGCTAGGGTATCTACACAGGTAGCATCCCATCGAAAATTGATTTTCGATATTTGTTTAACAAAATTAACATAGATAACTGACTTAAATTGTTTGAGAGTTTATCTTTACACTACTAATTATTTTATAGAACAACATTACCAAACCAAAGAAGTAACAATAATTGAGATAACGATTTAGTTGCTATGTAGTCAGTTTGATTAAGCCAAATTTCCATCATTTGTTCGCTTATCATGAAATAATAATAACAAGTCTCGCTGCGTTACTTAGGTACCTAATTTATATTATTTGATGTGTCTATAGAACATTTTCCATGGAGTCTTGATTGATGGATGAATTTTCTATAATTTGTCTCCACGAAATTAGGGAAGCAAAATGGTTGTCTGATTATGATTTATTATGCCCATGTTACATTTTTCTTTTATTTACATTATAACTAAGCCAATCTAGGGTCTAATAATATGAGAACATCAATATTAACTGTATTTTCTGGTCTAGCAGATGACTGACCATTGATGAGTTTGAGAAAAGGTTATTTTTTAGAAAAAACAAAAACCGATTTTCAGACTATACCCACTATTACACATATTTTTTGATTTTGTTGATTTTTAAAAATTCTCGAAATATGACCTACCAAACAGAAAAAAAACATCAAAATCAATTCATAATTGGCGGAGTAATCGCGTAACAAATATAGGTACTCAAAAAAACATACAGATGAATTGAAAACCTCCTCCTTTTGACGTCGGTTAAAAATAAGTAAAACATAAGACCGGCCATATATACAGGCAACGTTGAAACAGTAGCACACATGTCTCTGATAAGATGACTGGAAAGTACATAAATATGCAAGAACAGGAGGTTCTACAATGGCTTGGAAATCTTGGAAAATAGTACTATCAGAAGTAACTTAACTAACGTGAGGTATCAGGCTGTTGATAATTGATGGAGAAGTCTTATAATCTCATATATTTTCCAAATATATTATATTTATTATTTACTGGTGGTAGGTTTCTCGTATGCGAGAGGCCGTCTGGGTGGGTACCACCGCTTTGCCAGTTATTCAGCCGCCAAGCGGTAGTGCGCAAGCATTACTGTGTTCCGGCTTGAAGGGCATTGTAGCCAGCGAAATTACTGGGCATTATGAGACTCAACAGCTAATTGTCTCAGAGTGACGAGCGCAGTACAGCGCCGCGCAGGATTTTGCAAAACAAAGTTCTGGGTGGTGCTGTTATTGTTATGGGCTGGCGTATTGCTTACCATCAGGCAAACGACCAGCTCGTCACGTCATTAAGTTACATAAATTTATACATATATCTATTTTTTAATCTGCATTTGTTTCGAAAAACCACCGTCCTTCCAATTTATATTAGTCTTTTCTGTTCAAAGGTTGTCTGGAAGAGACCGCTTTGAGCGATAAGACCGCGTATTGTTAAGCTGATTACTGTGAAATTTACTTGTTTTTCATGTACCTATTTTTAAGGTTTTTAACAATAAAGTGTTTATCTATCTAACTATCTATAATAGTTTTGTGTTTTGTTCCAGGTGTTGCACACAAGTGGCGTGGCGCGAGGGTGTGATGCGAGGGCGGCGGGGCGGGAGGCGCAGGCGCCGCGAGTAGCCACCATGCGGGGCCCGCGCGTCGCCGCCGCCTGCCTGCTTGTTCTCGCCGCTGCAGTCGCTGACGTCGCGCTAGCCTCCACCGACGTCATTAGCTTGAGTACGTATTATTTTACTATTTGAATGCCAGCCGTGGTGGTATGAAGCTTCAAAGAAATCATACCAACGTCATTAGTCTAAATAAGCTAAGCAAAGTAAGCTTTTTGGTAGGTCAGCTTTTATATTTGGGCGTATGATTTATATAGAAAGCTGATCATTGACGTGTTTATAGATGTAGCTATCTAAAAAGCACAGATAAACATACCTGTGATTGATTTGAGAGTTTATTTAAGCGAGATTAAGGAAATGTCTTGAAATTCTAGAAACGTCTTGGACCTTGTAAACGGAAAAACGCACAAGTATTCATGTATTCGTTTCGAAGAAAATATTGGAAAGAAAGGGAAATACTTATCAATATTGGAGATATAAAAGTGTTATTTATTGCGTTCGTATAGATGTTATGACTTTCATTGCGGTCCCATCGAGGTTTCACAAGTGCCTCACAATAAAAGACAGAACGGTTACCTACCGTACCGGTTGCACAAGGTGCCAGCGACAATTCTTCGGTTGCGAAACTCTGGTCCCAGCCGGGTTCTCACATCGATCACGCACGCGGTAAGCTCGCCTCTCGTTCGCTGCATCGCATTCATTTGTTATTCCAACCAATAGCTCCGATATACTCGATAGGCATTCATGGAGCCTACAAATATCTAGAGCTATCGCAAAACCAATACGGACCCAATTATGTTGTCCCCAGGAAATATCATCATAAATAATGAAAAAACATATTTATGTGCTTCATGAAACGTCTATATATGGTCTTATTACCCAATTAGATATAGAAAACATCAAACATGTTTTTCATAATATAATACGGTTCATTAGGAAGTATTGAGAAGGTTGATAATCTTGATAACCTTAATGGCGAGCCCGGAGCCGAGCTCGTTGCCACGGAAACTGTCCCGGGTTATGGACAATAATTTATATTATGGGATCAATTTCTAAATTATCCACATCTAGGGGACATCAACGAAATGGCCCTTAAACGTAGACATTATAAACATTTTATGTACATATCGCATTCGCCTGAAACACTGTAATCAAACTGCGTGTAAAGTGTGTAAAGAACCGTTAATTTTCGATATTTGCATATTAAGTAAATTTCTCGTCGCTAACCAGAATAATATCATTTATCGGTAAACGTAATGCCCCTTCAGTGCTTGTCGATCGCAACAAACCTTTATTTAAAGAATTATGATCGCCTGAACTGTATAATATTTACAACAGGGTATTAAAGCGAAAAATAAAATGACATGCACTTAAATAGAAGCATCGACCTCATATTTTAGGTGCTTTAACATTTCGCTTTGGTATTTTGTTATATCTTATCAGCGCTGTATTTATTTGTGCTCTTAAAAGGATCTTATAGAGCTGAAGCTCGCAGGGAGCAAAAAGTAACACCTTTGATTTTGAGCGCTGTTTAGGTAACTTGTTTGTCGAGAAGGCGTAACCGAAACGGCATGTTATGCCAAAATATGTAAAACGAAATGACCTACTCAATCAGGGATCGAGTTCCGATTATGGACACTAGCTGCGAAGGTCAAGTTCATAGGCTAACCGTGTTTCGAGCTGTGCTGACATTGATGCGGGAACGTACTGGCTTATCTATAGATCCTTATCTCATACACTCATCTATTGCCCGGTACTTGAGGACACGCGTGATCAGAATTCGATTGATCGATGAGTTTTACATCCTCGTGTCTTTTGCCAACTTTCCGTTTGCAGTGATCTGGTTTCAAGTCTTCTATATTATTACTACGGGATTGCATATTTTTTGTGGTAAGATGACTGTAATTGCCCGGTAGCATTTATTTCTCTCCACGTAGTCTAGGTATAGTTAGGAAGTATCAGCTTTAATACCCTTAATAGGCTGTTTATTTTGTTATTTGGAATTTATTTAACAATATGAATTACCTTTCAAAGTCGGATAATTTACAATTCAGCGAATTATTTATAAATACGTTTGCCTTGAGATCCACTGGTTGCTATGAGATTATTAAGAAATGTAAATACGGCCCGTTCGATATGTGAAGATTCGAGTTTGACTATAATATCGTGAAGTATTTAAAGTTGTGAAGTTATTTAAATAACTGTTACTAATTTCACAAGAGATTATTTTGTTAACAGAGTACTTAACTGAATCGATGTTGGTTTTGTACAGTAAATAGGTTCGGCGTCGATCGGGCAGACTTTACCGATATCAATAAACAAAACTGTAGTATTTGGCGAGCGAGGTGTAGGTACACAGACATTGGGAATATTCACGTTTGAAGACGAGCTCATTAATTACCTACCAAAATATTTACGCGGATGACATGTCGTCGGTGTGTTCGGTGGCGCCCGGTATGTATGAAGAATGCGGATCTGAGGATCTGAATCAAGGTGATGTGGAGTCGCCGCGACTTAGACGCATGTCGATATCATCTTTACAAAATTGGTTAGTCTGGCGTTTCGCGCAATAGGCAAAGCGCTTGTTTAAAAAGTTACCTATCTGGAAGGAACTGCACTTTTTTATGGGTCTAAGTTTTTGATTGAATTTAAAGTAAAACTAACTTTATACTATGTTTTCGCTGCTGTGTATTGTATATTGTACAATTATTGTGATAGTTTGTTGCAATTCAAGATACTGATATTTTTACATGGTATTGAAGCTTTACAGAGTATACCTTTTTTAGAAAATACATATTTTGATCCAGCACTTTAGCAGGTAAAATGTTACATCGATATTAGTCGATTTCACGTAGACATAACAAAAACTGTTCGATAACAACGCAAATCTTATATGACTTATCGGCAGTAGAATAACAAATTAAGTTGATTTTTTATAATAGCTCTCCAATTACATTGGAATTCGTATGACGAAGGACGTCAGCATTGATTAAGCTGCTCCGGCAATTTGACTATCTTTCGCTATTTATGTTCCTTGGTATTTGGAGGTAGGTACCATGGATATTGTAATTTAAAAAACATATCAACACTAATAAAAGAATCTTTTTGCTGACGGATTATAAGAGATTTTGAATGTCCGTGGTTTTATTTCGGTGGTACTTATCCGAATGTCGAATGATTTTGAAGATGGAATACCTAAGGTACCCTAGTTGTTGTTATTATACACGTAGTGATATATGTTTGAAAGATTGCTCATATCAACCCCGAGGTATTGCGATAGAATTTCAGACCGCTCTCTTTCAAAATAATATTTAACTTATGCCAATTTTTACTTAATTTTCAACGAACTTGATTACTTAATACAATTAGCTATTAGATTATTTTTGACGCAGGTGTCTTACGGGTGAAACGAAATACATTCGATAGTTAACAGCTAGGTGCATTATTTTTATTGATCAAAAATGGAATGGGATAGCACGAGTCGGAGGAAGTTGTGTTTTTGGAATTTAGGCACCTATAATGTTGACCTATAAAAGTGCCGCGGCCCTAAGCTCATAATAATAGGCGTAGGTAGTAAAGTAGTCAGAATGAGGCCTATTGACACAACTGAATATTGTGTCGCACCTATTGACCAATTATTTAGACACAGATTGAATTAAATCACTGTACCTATCATAACGTTTAATTTACACACCAGATTCATTGCATAAACATCTATTATTTGGCGTTGTGTCGATTAATTCGCGATAACTGTCCTCAATTTAATGCGAAACGGTCGATAATATTGTTAAAGTGCATCGGTGGTTGTATGCTGTTTGGTTCCCACGCGTGTTGCGAAACCACAAGAGCCTCCTCCGCAATGGTTGGTAACTCGGACACTTGGCAGGTACGGCGTAAACCTCAGAGACGTTGCAAACGAGCTGCTTCATTTAACAATAGTAAGTAACAATAGTTTTAATAATTTTAATTATTGGAGTTCCAACACTACTCGCTTCATTCACTTTTTCCTTCCTTGCACGTGTAAATCATAAATCATAAATTTTTATTGCCAGAATATGGGTACGAGTAGGTAATCTAGGTGTTACAATTAGGTACGAGTATATAATGTTCCTTATAATCTACCCTATTGAATGGTGTGCAATACAATTCATATAACAATATTTTAATTAATTTACAAGACATACATTTATTATTTTACATTCTTTGATTCAAATAAATCATTAAAAATAATTATTAGTTTTATAAAATGTCAAAGTTTAATTAATTATTTTCATGTGTCTTAGGTACAGGTTATTACAAATTTTAAATGTCAAATTTATACAATTTATAACTGAAAACAACTCTACACTCTACTTACTAAAACTAAACTAACTACTTACAAGGAGAAGCAATTGGACAACCCATAGACTATTAAAGGCCTATAGATAGCTCAAATGCTCCAACCCACTACCAGTTGGCAGCGTACCCAAGATGCTGGCAGTATTATTAGTATTATTTATAAGTTGTCCACTTTAACTGTAGGTATTCATTTACAGAGTAAAAACAATTAAGTGGTAAGATGTATCATGTCCTGTATTCGTCGATATTTCCCTTGAGTTACAACATGAAGGGGTCTTAATTAATAGAGTCTTTAAGGTCCTAACCCTAACGCATCGTCAATACCTTTGGTGTTGCAGATGCAGATGTTGGCGACGGTGACCGCGTACCATCAGGCGATCATCTCGTTCGCTCGTCATGCTTTCCGATATTATATTTGTTTTTATAGCAAGTTCGCTCACCCGCATCAGTCTATTTATTGGCTTAGAACTTCTAAACTATTTGATGGATTTTGGTGTTCTCACATCATCATCATCATCATCATCAGCCTATATTAGCCCACTGCTGGACATAAGCCTCTCCCATAGCACGCCACTGAGCCTGATCTTCGGCCGTTTTTTCGTTAATATTCATCCGTGTGAAGTCGGAGTGAGTCGCTATAGACATTTATTCATTATTACAATCTGCAATACTTGATAACGACGGGCGAAAGGAAACATTGGCTGGCTTGCGTCAACAAACTACAAATATCTGATGTGTTGTAAAAATGACTATTCGGCAAGGAAAGTCCACATAAAAATCAGGGAACATAACAGCCTCTAATAACTTCGGAGACATCAGTTATATCACACAATAATTAATAGTACTATGAGACAGTTTTCCGTTTTGCAAGCGTCGAGCCAGCTGTTGCCACATAAAGTTGCTCGTCTGTAGATACCTTTGGTTTGTTATTATTGCTATCAATGACCTATATGCCTAGAATAACATGACTATAATGTTTGCTCCTCGTAATGTAAAGGTCTCCAAGCCACTTAATATTCCGAATTGACGTTTGTTTGCTGCGTAGGTACAAGGTACAAAGGACTCTTCTGGCCTGAGTAGCCTGCCTAACGAAAACATCAAGTGTGAGGCTTGTTGATGGATTCCATGATTAGGTTTACTATGCTTGTGAATTATAATGGAAGACAATAATATGTATGTATATCTGCGGTATCCCTGGGGTGACACACGTTCCTGAAAATTTCAGGTGTGATAAAAATTTTATATTCAGGGTTTTTATTTTGTGAATTGATTTGTCTATTATTAGAACCTGCACGACATAGTTTTAAAATGCTTTTATATAAAAATTTCTGGCAATTGTTCAATTTGACCTTGGAAATTGATAATCGAAGGTAGATCTTTTTTGTGATCTTTTAGGTACCCAGTAATTTACCTAAATATCCAAAACTACGCTTGTATGTGCAGAAATAATTTTCCATATAAAAGTCATAAATTTGATTAGAAGCTTTCATAAATGGTATGATTAACAGTGCCTAGCTAAAGTGGCTACGGTGATCTCGTTTAAATATGAAACGTTACATTTCGTCAAATGAACTTGAGAACTGACTCAGAAAACGTTTTCCAAAATCGGTATAATTTTCATAAATGGCGAAAGTACCTATATGTTTTGCCAAAATAAGCGTGGAAATAAGATGTTACTTAGTAAATATTATATAAGTAGTAATAGAGCGAGTGTGGCCCAGTGAGAGCATGTGCGACTGAGCGAGTGTGGCCCAGTGGGAGCATGTGCGACTTTCAATCCGACGCACCCATGTTCGAATCCCGCTGGCCTCGCACCACTGACATTCTTAAGTTATGTGCGGATTTAACACTCGCTCTAAAAACGGTGAAGGAAAACACCGTGAGGAAAACGGCATGTCCAAGAATTAATTACAAAAATTCAAGGACATGTGACATCCACCAACCCGCACTGGGCCAGCGTGGTGGATTATGGCCTAAACTCTCTCTATGAGAAAAGGCCCGTGTCCCAGCAGTGGGAACGTAATGGGCTAATGATGATGATGAAGTAGTAATAGGATAAAACTCTAAAAATATCTTGGACAAAAACGCTGACAATTTAGAATGTAACTGAATTTACCAATATGCGGCCATGAAAGCTTTTAATCATTAGTAACTATAACTCCTTTTTTGTTTATCTACCAAATATCAACATATCTTATTGTCTAGGTAGTACGGTAGGTCTCTTGCATGCCAGAGGCCGTCTGGATTGGCACCACCACTTTGTAAATAATTCTACCGACAAGCAGTAAGGTGCAATCATTACTTTATTCCGGTGTCAAGGGCATTGTATTCAGCAAAATTACTGTGCATATGAGTCTTAATATCTAATGTTTCGGGACGACGACGGGCGCAATGCAGTGCTACAGAGTACCTACTTCGCATGGTATTAAAAGATCTAGGCGGCACTGCATTTTTATGGGCAAGCGTGGCGTTTATCATAAGCCAAATGACTTGCTCGTCACATTGCTCAGTTGCATAAAAGAAGATAAAGATAAATGTATGTTTCTTTTGCAGGAGGCCAGCGCGCCCCTTGCTCCAATGAAGGAGAACCTGTGAGCCTTCAGGACTCTCGACTCGAGCAGGACTTCAGTAGTTGCTTTAGCTGCATTTGTAAGGTATGATTTTACTTGGTGTGATCAAACATTTTGAAATTGTACATGCTTTTTCATTGGCGAAATGTTATTTTAATGTATTTGAATATTGATCATTTAATTCGCGATTTGGGCCAGCGTGGTGGATTATGGCCCATATTCTTTATATGAGAGAAGGCCCGTATCCCAGCAGTGGGAACATGATGGGCTGATGATGATGATGATGAAATCGCGAATGAAACATTTATAGGAATGTTGATGTAAAGATTAGAAAAATACACACATAATTTCCTTTATATATATATATATATATATATATATATATATATATATATTTATATGCGCTAGTACCTAAACATGACTACTCGTGCATGGAGGTACTTCAGACGATTCTAGGTGGTGGGTGGGATATATTAACACGCACACATTGCGAATCTTAAAGACAAGCCTCTACGGACTACGCCTGTTTGATTTATTAAAATTCCTACAAAACCGTGTTCGGCATATATAAATCCTTGATTCTGTTTAATCACACGTGCTCACATACCGTCACCACAGATTAAAGTCTAGTTACTATGCCTAAAACGAAGTAGATAAATTACACTTTCGGTGTAAAGGTCAACGCTAGAGAAGTTTACGTAACGACTGGGTAAGATATGTGGAGATAACGTAATTATTCGCAATTAAAATATTTACAACGTTCATAAATTAGTCCTACTGGCAAGTGTCGAATGAAGAAGGTATTGTAGAAATGTTAATTATTAGAACACACAATAAATTTTTCATTTGTGGTAGAGAGAAAGAGTAATTTTTGTAGGTCTTATATATCCAAACCACGTACGACATCGTAAGACAAGTGATGAATGTACGTATAATAACAGCCAGTATTTAATTTACCTGCATGTCATTATCGTCACCATAATTATATGACTATAATCACCCCGCAATTCAAAATAGTCCCCATAGTTCCCGAGGAGATATTTTGTAATTCCAATCGCCAAAGCCATCTGGATCGCGATTTGACAGATAGTACCGCGCGGCTATTTGACGAACCACTGTCAATAAGCTATTTGCGAGCAACTGGTACAGACAAAATACGAATAGCTGATTTGCCTGCGTCTGCTGAATTCCTGGACAGAATTGTTCGAGCTCGCTAAAGTATGCTGTACTTAAAGGTGCGTGCGTCACAAGAATAGCTGTCAAACGCGTTATTTAGCAATAAACTCCTAAAGCAAGGTGTGAAATACAGTATACCAGTCTCGTAATTGTCTCTCTTCGCTTATAGGACGTTTGTATGCCTTCACCGCGGTTGCTGTCACTGAATCAATTTATCATGCACCAAGTTTAGAATAGTAATTCTAACTCGCGCGTGCGACAAGCTCGCACCTAGACAATAACTATATAATTTGATTAGCGCCGTTTTTCTGAGAAATTCATAAATATAATATTTAATGGATACAGACATGTGGACTAGCACAGTTAGTTTTTCATTGCAATGTACTGTTAGTAATTAATTGCTTATTTCCAGTTGGTTTTGGCAATTACAAATAAAGGTAGGTATCATGTTAGAGAATAAGATAGTAGCAGGCTTACAAAATGTTTCTATTTCCTTGATATGAATTCATGAAGTTCAACAAAACTCGACTAAGACAAGACTCCGGGTTTTATTTGAGTGTTGACTGGATCTAGAGAGGAGATAGTATCAACAGTCATTTTCGAAGGTAACGGTATTCAGCCACACTGAACCGGTATTTCAGTAATATAATATATGTAATGTCAGCTCAATGTGCTAATCGTTCGAGCAACTACGTGACGTTTACAACATACCTTCGACGCAACCTGTTATGTCCATTTCTCGTACTCATATACTCTGGCTAGGTGTAGCCTGTAATTATTGCCATGTTTTCTCCAACTTTGTATGTGTGATTGGTATTTTGAGTTGGCTGAAGATTATTTTGTCGTATTACAATCAATTAGACTCTACAATTTAGTTGTCGGATACTGTTATTTTTCTATGCCAGCGCGGTAATGGTAAATACACAAAAAAAAAATTTCGAAATTGGTGACTTCACCGGGTAGGTAAAAAAATTGTTGTGACAATTTCGCCAATTTTCGCCAAACTCGAATTGTTTACTTCATAAGTTCATATATCGCACTCAGATACCATACCTATGTATATTGTGTGATGTGTGTTTTACGCATGCTTTGTAGATTTTCCGCTAGTTTTATTGATATGGTAAATTCCTCAACCAAAAGAGGCACTACGATATCATCTATAATATATCTTACATTTTTCTTAGAATAAAGATGCCATGCAAATTACGTCGCTTGTCTGACTTAAACCGTTTTTCCTGTACCACAAATGGTTCAAAGTGAAGAGTTACGAACAATCGAGCAGTAAAATGCGCTAAAACTTATACATACTTATAGACCAGCTGTATATAGTCGTCGTCGTCGGTAAATAATGTCTAACATTCTACTAAAGTAAACACCCGACAAAAACACTATGTCCTTTTATTACGCCTGTATAGTTTTGAATTAATAGTTAGAAAATCATTACATAATAAAACGAGTAAATATGACTTTTTTACATTGTCTAACAAACTTTATCCCCGATTAAATTACCTCCGCTACCTAGAAAACTGAATGAGCACAAATTAACTCAGAGAAATGTTGCTCTAGTTGTGAACTACAACATTTCGCAATTCCACCTCGAAAAGAAGTAGCCAGCAGCCAGCCAATTGGCTATATCAATTAACATAGCAACTGGCGAGGGTATAGTCACGTGGCAGTAGAAACGCGCGAGTCACAGATTATGTAACAGATACTGCATAAGGGCTAGCGTACATTGCCATTCGATAGAGAAGAGGTACGTATTCATGCCGCGTTTTTCGTAGCTAGTATAAGCACGTGTTGTCTCACATCTATCTGCCATTGTTGCATGTGTCTTCGTTTTTGGTAAGGCCATGGAATCCATAAAAGTAATTGGCTTGTTATGGTACAGTCAGTGACAGAAGAAGGTGAACATTTTCAGCTTTTCATGAAGCATACGTTTTAAATCAACTTTGATTGCGTTTATAAAAAGTTAAGACATTCAGCAACTTTTTTTTATTTTCAATTGACACTATACGAGCTTTGTAGCATACTTACCCACCATACTTATTTACGGCTTCATCCGCGCACTTTGCCACTTTTCTAGAACTTTTTCGCGGTAAAGTAGTTTAGGCCCCTTCGCTCAGGTACTCTAATTATATTACGACAACTATTCCTACAGTATATAGGTATTAGGTAAGTATAAGAATATCGCGTTCGTAGCCTAATATCAATTTGCGATTTTTGCTTTGAATATTTCGCAAGTGGAAAACACATCAGTATATATGTATGTCTATAGATAGATTTTTTCGAATTAATTTCGTCATTTTCCATAACATATCTATTATTTACACGTATATAGTTTGTGCAAGACCTAAGTGCAGTGTGCGCGTGCGCCGGGCGCCCACGTCTACGTCGCCGCAAAAACACTCAATGCGGAACCCAGACCACTACTCAGGAATCCGCCGCAACTGTTCCTAACATTCCATTATTATTCGCAGTCTTTAGCACTTTACTTTTTCGATATATCTATAAAATAAAAATAAATAATATAAGTCCGTTGCATTTATAAGCTGTTCTCCGGGGACATGACAGCATGACACCAGTAAAGTAAGACAGTGTCTACGTATGTACGTACGTATAGCATACATGGTATTTCCCAGCCGATCTCACCTCGTCGGATGACTTGCGCGGAATTCGAAAGCCCATCGCGAGATTTATCGCTTATTCTGTATTAAAATATACATTTGCCTACCTAATGGGCGTTTTTTGTCGCGTGCCAAATAACGACTGTGGGATACTGTCACAGACTTGATGGAATTTTTATGATTTATCAATCTTATTTGGCAGTTATTAAACGCTCTAAGCAAATGAAGAAGAAGATTTTTTTATCTAGAGCTACGACAGTTTTACATAAAATTAAGATTTCCGTAAGCGTCTTGACTGATTTTATCCAGGGGAAGATTTAAAAAGTCTATCTAGTGTAGGTACGACCATAGTTTGGTCATAGTATTTAGGCAACATCTAGAAAACCAAACGAACGTACGGTGCTGAGTTTCAAATTCGGACGTTCCTAGTTGAATATTTCTGGTTGTGTTAAAAAGTAAATGAGTCAATAAGTAAAATATTTCGCCTTTAGGTATACAAACAAGAAAAAGGCTGTGGATAATTTGACCCGAGGCGAGTTGGCCGTTGCCGGTGGCGAGTGATTTCGTGTAAGGCCGGTAGCTAATAGATAACATCTCATTGCTCCCGCGCAACGCTTACTTTAATGAGCCTTGTCATTTATCGAGCTGTCGATTATGTAGACAACTCTCAATCGGGCCTACTACCAGGTTTCTTTTATTCATTGCCGTTAACTCGATGTTGGGTTGCTCAATGGACACTTTGTAACGAGTAATTCTTAACAGATTATGATGGTTAAGACAATGTTGCTGCACAAATAGTAAAAATATTGTATGGAATGATTAGTATCGTTCGTGGATGTCGTGGTTACCGTTTTCTAGGCAACACAGTCATTATATTGTAAATTTAATTCAGTTCCACAAAGCTCGCGTAAATAAGCCACATGGCCGTAATAACAGCCCTCAGGGCCTTCATGACAATTTAATTGAATCATGGCCCGTAATTTTCTAATGTTGGCAGAACGACGGCGACGTCCTTCCACTCACTCACCTACCAGTTAGTAATTAAAGTAATGTTATACGACAAGCTATTTATGTCCTCACCCTCCGTACTATAAATCTCACCCACTACTTTGAGTGTGAAAGTTACAACGTTTAGAAGAATAGTTATTACACGATTAAACTGCTAGAGTGCATATAGGTTTTCCTAGTGTGGGTTCCAGGGTTCACCTTGCATTGCATAACAAACCTAACAATTGCAAATTGTTCCACATCTCCGATATGTATTAAAATTATTAATTGTTACCTAGCTAAATAAAGATATACTTATATATTATATAAATGAGTTTTTGGTTTATAAATACATACACACGGTTTTGGATAAGCATAGACTAGGATGTTATTATTCAAAAAAGTGAAGTTTCACAAGAGATCGATTAGAAGATGTACACTTACATTGCAAAAACGCGGTAAATGTTACCTAAAAAGGTACGCAACATAATCAGTCAAGTACCTGCAGCATTACGCACAGTTTGATCCAGAAACTCCGAGCTCCGGCAATAATATATGGGATATATTTTAAGAAGGTTACTCATAATTTCCCGATCCCTGTATTATCTTGAAAGTGATTCACGAGTTATTTAATTTTAACCGGGAACTATGAGTAACTTGGATAGTTTTGTGATGAATGGTGGCGGTGACAGAGTAGCGGCAAATGTTAGCGAAAATGTTACACGTGTTGGTGATAATTTGCTTGGAGCATTACCCGTGGAATGCTAGTTTGCCTATTTTGATACACACAGACATATCATGATATATATAAATACCATGATTTTTATTCGAGGATTAAATATGGTTTCTTAGTAATTAATGTGACAAAATGTTTCATCGTAGACCAGCTTGATACATCTATTTTATAGCTACTAGAAGAAACTTTTAAATGGTTTTAGTTTTTCAGTTATGTAAGTGCCTATATCGACGTAATTAGTCGATAGTTTTCCATAAACTAAATAAATACTGGTGTAATAAAATAAATGTACTGGTGGTAGGTTTCTCGTATGCGAGAGGCCGTCTGGGTGGGTACCACTGCTTTGCCAGTTATTCACCCGCCAAGCAGTAGTGCGCAAGCATTACTGTGTTCCGGTTTGAAGGGCATTGTAGCCAGCGAAATTACTGGGCATTATGAGACTCAATAGCTAATTGTCTCAGAGTGACGAGCGCAGTGTAGTGCCGCGCAGGATTTTGCAAAACAATGTTCTGGGTGGTGCTGCTATTGTTATGGGCTGGCGTATTGCTTACCATCAGGCAAACGACCAGCTCGTCTTGTCATTCAGTTACATAAAAAAAAAAAATACACAATTCACCACCGCGGGTCGTCGGCAGAGGAAAAAATGCAGCTGTATTGTAGTTGTTCGATAAGCGTTATGAACCACTCTTACAGTAGTATTTTATTACTTTAGCATACGACGCTTATGTGGCAGATCTATACGGCACTTGCGTTGTAAAAATTACGTTGTGAAGAGGTCAATTCGATGTTCTAACCCTGAAATAGTCCGGTATGGCCATTTAAGTGATTATATTATATTAAAATACGTCATTACTTAGAAGATTCATGAACTTATTTAAGCTATTTTAATTTTGGATATACGACATAGCTATTACGAATATTTTTATCGTGTTTACAAAAATAAATAATAGCACAATTAGCACGTTAGTTGGACATTTTCTTGGAAAATGAAAAGGAACATATCATTGTGTTTGTAGGAATGTAAGTACCTACCTAGCTACCCAATAATTACGGTGGAAAGGTAGACAACATTTTTTCATTGATGACTGAATGGACATACCTTAAGACGACATAAAAATAATGTTCTGGGATAAATCAATGACGAAAGAAAAAAGTTAAAAACCTCCTTGGTATAAGTAGGTACGGAAAAGTCATGAGTTTCTGTGCATGATTTTACTGTGGGAATAATGTAAAAAAAGTTCGTCATAGAGATAGAGTACTTAAGTACCTTTGGAAGTCGAATAATTCTAATGAATTAGCAAAAAATTCTGAAATAGTAATAAAAAGTGAAAAAAATATTTCTGATTTCATTATCAAGACAAATGAACGTTGTTAAAAAGTTTTAAGAGACACTCGAGTAAGTGTTATAAACATAGTTCGATATTCCACCATCTCATAAAATAGGCGATTAAAGAATGAAGCTGAAGCGATAGCGGAGGCGGACGCTGAAGCGGGCGCGGTGGCGGCGGTGGAGCGGGCACGCGCAGCGCAGGCGCAGGTCCCAGCGAGGCCTTGCCGCAAGCGCGCGCGAGGTATGCGGTCGCACCGGTTCTTCTAGCAAAGCGTATTTTTTACACGCCACACATCATCCACATTGTTGTTATGTTTTGCTATGATGCAAAAAACTTCAAGCTCAAATCAGTTGCAGGTTCTTTACACGGACTTTGCTCCGTTATAGAGAAACTAGAAGAATTTCGATCCATATCCGCGTATGCAATTTATCGCCATTCACAGTTATCGCGGCTAGGGAAATAAACGCTGAGATTAATATGGTCCTAAATTTTTATAGTGCAAAATTGTTGGATGAGTCAGTTACTAGGAATTTATGTTTTACGTCCGGGTATAAAGAAAATATAAAAGTCACTCAGAACTGCAGTAGACGTTGTTAGTGAGAGACGTAAATATAAAACAATCAAGAATCTTAGGCAAATTCTTTGTTATTTTATAATCCGAAAACGTGTTAAATTAAGTGCCTCATTTGAACGAAATAGCGTATTAAAGAGCCAGAAATAGCCTTCATTTACGTTCAAATTTTTATAGCTACTTTACGTCTGTTTACAAGCGTTCTTTATGAAATTGTCTAGGATCGTATATGGTCAACTACATTGTTATAAAGCTAATTGTAACGCGTGGCGAGCACAAAAACTCGAGCTTCGAAGGCGCCTAACATGCGCACCACTCGCACCAGCCCACACTCGGCCTTGCACCGCGCCCGCCGCCGCGCCGTCGCCGCGCCGCCACCGCGCCGCCCCGGGATCATTTACTCGCCTAGATACTATTACACTGCCTATTACACTTTAAATGTATATAATTAGCACGCCATTTTATAAACTCGCTCGATATCGGAAAAGATTAAACATTTTATCAAGGACCTAACCGAGTTTAAGCAAGTCTGTGTATAATCGCAGTGCTTCCAACTGTCAGAAATAGAGGTATTGCTGGATCGGAGAAGAACAACGTTGATGAAACTGTGTACAACATCGGGCTGATCACTCATCACGACCACTCCGAGAGCCCAAATTCTTGTCGCTCGGCCGGTGACCGTAAGCACAGGTTAATATGAATAAACGGAGGAATAAGTCAAATATTATTATACGATAATAAAGGTATTAGTTGCCAAAATATCGGACTAATAGGTGCTTACATAAATTTAAACGAGAATCCTCCGTGCGGAGTCCCCGAGCAGTCTGAGCAGAACGCGGCTCCATTATGCAAATGAAGAGATAAACATTTTAAATGAATGTTAACGTCCACGTATTATAAATATCCAGTATTTCTGCAATATACAGCCACCGCGAACTTGAAATTAGTGGGCATTTCAATGGAAATTATATACATATTTTCGTGTCTTTCCTGCCTTGGGATGACAGCACGACTGAACCGCTAAGCTTCACTGCTTGCGCATTTTATAAATATTAATATTTTGAAATGGCAAAAAGCAATCATGATTTCTTAAACAATCACAGGAAAATTTACGAAGATGATATCATTGCATCGTTCAATTGACCAATACCGATAAAGCCCAAACACAGCATATATAAATAATACCAAAACACGCTATTTCCGGTTAATTTGGTTTAAACTTTAAACCAAACATCTATAGGCATGAGTACATTTATAACTCATACGAAGAAATGATATCGTAACTAATAATGTAGGTACCAATTATGAAGGTGTTTTCTGGCAAAGTTGCGCAAACAGCTTCCAGGAAACGACGAGGATATTTGATGCTCGAATGTACCATCAGCGACATAAGTACGTACCCAAGTATTTAAAGAGCATTAAACGTTTTACTAGAGCCTGACCGGTCTTTAATCCTACCCTACTACTATTGTAATACTTATTTAGGATGTATATGGATTTTGATTACAAATGTATCGAAAACAAAATTCATTTATTTAAACGTATAACTCATATTTTTGTTTTTATTAAATAGTCCTATAATGATTTTGTAAGGTTTGATCAGTGGTAGCAAATTTTCGTCAATCGAATTTTGAATTTCCAGAAAAAAGGCCAGTCTTTTAATGCTTTTTATTATAATAGTATAATACGTTAAATTAAAGTAAGCAGCGTGTATATAAAAATAGTGCTAAGTGACTTTTAACGATGAAGGTACATTATCAGTACAACGGGAAGTGGGCTGGCGGTCGCCAAAAACCCGTGATATTGTGCTTCGGAAGTGATTGATCTTACTCGTTCTATATTAATTACGTTGATATATAGTTATGTCTGTTCAATTAATAGTTGTTAAAAAATAGGGTATTGTTATCCAGATATTTGTACTATTACTTGAACTTTATTGCATGAATATACTCAGAATAATCAATTTATTGGTAAAAACGTGTTACAAGTCGAATCAGAATTAAATTAAATTTTAAAACTAAGTCGGTATTGCACATTATTATAAATATAATAATGATATTGAATAGAAATAATAAGAAGATATCACCAAGACACTCTACGGAAATGTCTCTTTTTTAAATCTTTTAAAATGTCTATAAATATAACACTAAACGATGATAAATTACGATTAATAAATCAGAAGTAACAAGCTAGAAGTGCGAGTGAGACGTCCCATAGTCACAGCAAAGAAAACTAACTATTACGTCACAGTATCAGTAGCATGAAAATATGAGTAATATATAAATAAGTATATAGATACCGTAGCAGTTAGTGACCAGACCAGACCAGTCCCTACGAGCAACACCCGTTCACGGATATGACTTGTGCCGTCACCCCGCTCAGCCATATTCGAGGGAAGGGAGTGACGCGACACTCAGAGCCTGACTCATAGATCTATCTAATCAACCTCACACTATGCTAAGCCTGTATCGTGAAGACCTCGAAAAATGTAATGAAGGTCCCAAAATTTTGCCTCACCCTAATGCTGACATTATGTTCAAATTACCGCATATTTTGCAAATATACTACGTGATCTAATACTTTGCAAAATGTCTACGTATAAGTGTGAAGTAACCGTAGTAGGTGGAGGGGTGGTAGCTAACCTGTTGTATCTCAATCGACACATGCTGAATAATTGTAAGAATACACGAAAGTAGAGGCAACATAGATCGTTATTAGCGGAATATGCGTGTTCGTCAGAATGTAGAAAAATCCAGTTCCGGAATCCCCTTTGTATTATAAAAAACCAGCCAAGTGCAAGTTGGACTCGAGCACGAAGGGTTCCGTACCATTATTTATAAAAACGGCAAATAATCATGTCTTTTGTATTAAATAATTATTTTATTCTATTTTTTAGTATTTGTTGTTATAGCGGCAACAGAAAAAAAAACCGTCTGGTGGAGGCGACGTGTGACCAGAATGCTGGCTCATATTTGGGTCAGAAAATCAGCATTGCCATTCAGCGTGGCAATGCGGCCAGCGTTCTGGGCACTTTCCCCTCCACCATAGGCCTTTTAGAATAATTGTAATATATTTTGTATATATATTTAAGTTATTTTGTATATATATTTAAGCAATTTTTTCAACAGAAATAAATTATGTGTGAAAATGTCAACTGTCTAACTATCACGGTTCAGAGATACAGCCGACAGACGGACAGACAAACAGACAGATAGACGGACGGATTCTTAGTAATAGGATCCCGTTTTTACCCTTTGGGTACGGAACCCTAAAAAATTGGTACCTACCACATATTCACCGAGACGTTATACTGCGACAAGAATCGGAATGAACACGGTTAACATTTTTTTATGTGTGATGATACGAGCAGATTGTTCCCCTGAGGGGTAAGCAACATGCCTGCCCTTAACAACATCACCCAGTAAGTTTAAAAGATCCTCCGCAGCACTACACTGCGCTCGTCATCCCAAAACCTCTAGTCTCGTAATTTCACTAGAAAAAATGGCCCTTGAACTGGAATGCATTAGTGTTTACACACTACTGCTTGTCGGTTGAATATCTGGCAATGTGTGGTATACACGTGGACTCTTGCAAAAGAGGCCTACCAGCTACCATTATAGAATGGAACTAATAGTTTTAATATCATTGGTCCTATTATAACTCGCTAACTCGCGCCAACCTTTACGGCCGCTGATTTTGTATTAATTTTTGCTACTGCACAGGTCACGTGGTGCATCACTCTACCTTAATTCCATTTGCTTCTCGTCAGTAAATAATAGCTACGTATGAAAACCATGAATTTTTATAGAAAATTTGATAATATAGACAATTAATTTCTTTTGGAGTGGTAGCCTCTGGCCGTGGTTGTAATACCACCCACCGAACAAAGCCATGCCGTCAAACGACCTAGTCGTGTTTCGGGATGATGTTCGGTGAACCATCGGGGAGACGGGTCTGAGCAGCCGCTCAACTGCCGTCTCTCTCTAGATCTATGTGCTTCATCTTAGGCCACATCATCGCTTCACATCAGGCGAGATAGTGACCAAACATGGATCTATGGAGCATAAAAAAAAAAAAATTAAGTTTCTAGTGTCTCTCGTAGGCTTTCGTAGCACCTGCGTAGACGCATTTTACACTTGTTTTAGAATGGCGCAATTTTTATATTGTAATTTAATATAGGTACAAAGCAAAGTCCGTATAATATAATCTTGTGAGGTTTTATCTTCTCTATCGTTATCCTAATATATGAAAAATAATATTTGTTTGTTGTTTTCTTTGCGATCGCGCATCGTTCATCCAATTGTTGAGTTCAAACATTGTACCTACAGTTGATGTTGAAAAAGATAATTGAAAATTGCAAGCATGCTGGGATTAGCTAGCCTTTTTAACCGACTTCAAAAAAGGAGAAGTTTCTCTAGTTGATTGTATTTTTTTTAATGTTCACCTCAGAACTCCGTCATTCATGAACCGATTTGGAAAATTCTTGCGTTGGGTTCAGTATAGCTACGAAGTGGTCCCATATAAATTTCATCGATATTTGACCTCGAACTTCGAAGATACATTGAAGTCGGTTTTTTTGTTTGATTAAACGTACACTTGTTACAATTACATACGAAGCGAAATAAATAGGATTCAGGAAATATAATTAAGAACTCTTGAATGTTCAAATAAAATAAAATGATGATTTTTTTATTATTATTTTGAGCTACATATCTGGCAACAAAGCGGTGCTTTACACCCTGTTCTATTTATTTCTGTACACATTATGGCGAGTAACGGCCAGTCGACAGACTTACAGTTATTATCCGAGGCGTAACGTAAATATTTCGCTTTTAAGGGGGATTTCAAAGAAAGCCGCACGTGTAACTTTGCTGAAGTATTGAAAAACAATAAGAATTGAGGAGTGGGTGACCTCGACTGGTCGAGCCGTAGTCTTTAATACTCACGTGACTCTAAAAATTGGTAAAGCACCGCTTCGTTACCTACAGCTATTGGCACTCAAATATTTATTATAATCATGATGTTGGTACTATTAATTGATCTTGAATCACAGAAACGTGATGTGCTTCCTGATTTGTATCTTTATAATTTATCGAAACTTGAATAAGTCTATTTGAGATTGTCCATCTCTTCTTCGTAGATCCATCTCTTCTTCCTTTATAAAATTACTCACCACTATTATGGCCATATTACCACAGAATACTAAGGGACAGAAGCATCACTCCGCAAAGAAATTTAAACAAATAGCAACTCTTGCTATGACGCAATAAAATTCAATTCAGCTCGCGTAGCGCTGCATAGCTACCAGTCATATTAACCTACAGAGCGCCTCTCTTTCTATCGCATAGCTCTTATCTCTTCTGACGCGGCACGTGTAACGACGCGCGACCCGCCGTCGGTGTCCAGCTATGTACTTGTAGCTTCGTACCTACAGTGCGGAATGCGCTAGGCCTGATATTACTAACTGTGAGATAGTAATTTTTAACCGAATTCAATAAAGGAGGAGGTTCTCAATTCGAAATTATATTTTTTTATGTTTGTTACCTCAGAACTCCGTCATTTATATACTGATTTAGAATATTCATCTCACAACTATTATCTATGCGTTGGGTTCAGTATAGCTACAATGTGGTCCCATATAAATTTCATCGGTTTTCGACCTTTAACTAAGATACATCAGAATTGAAGTCGTGTTTTTTTGTTATAAAATGAATTATATTATATGTAAGGGAGCTACAGGTTATTAGTAACAAATGAATTGTATGAATTATGTAAAGGTACATATAATATAATGAACAATTTATTTTCATAATCGAGTCGATGGCGCCAGAATTGATGATTAATCAATCATCCACTCGACGTTATACATTCTTGTAATTGATATCTAGACTTCATTAGAATCTGATAACTGCGTCATGTAGCGACTGCATTCACAATGAGGAATTTATTAGTGATTTTTATTATATTTCAAGGTTAATTGAATAATTAAAAATACCGCATTGTATTAGCAAGGGTCTGGACAGAACTTATTAAAAATAAATAAAATAGAAAATTAATAACGCCCAACGATCACATACATAGATCCCGGCCCTTAACTAGGATTCCCTGTATTCAGGGAACCAGGAACTATGAGGTCCTTGGGCCCGCAACGCCCAGACACGAACAAATGCTGACTTTTTTTTTCTGTGCACAAATATTTATCTTGTCGCGAGAATCGAAACGCAACCTCAGTGGTGTATGAGATTTGAGCCAACCTGCCCAACCACTACACCACAGAGACTGCTATTACATTACTTTGTAATTGGACAGGACGTGAATAAAAAGATATTTATTAAACAGGCACAAAAAAGCACTTTTAAACGTCATATGCACGTAATACAAATCAATTAAAACACGTAAAAAAAAATAACTTAAAATATAATGACTTTGAAAAAAAAGGTAAGCATGTCTACCAATTCTTTACCATACTCAAATTGAAGTCCTTCAAAGGTTACAAACGATTCTTACGATCGAAACGATCTATTAGGTCTAGATGCTGTACATATACATTATGTTCGTAGAATATTACACATAAACTCACATGACCTAGATTAATTAAGTATCTTGATATTCACCGTAGAACATTACGAGTGAAGAATATTACGAGTACCTACTTATAATCATGTATCCAAGAACGCACCGTTGACTAACGTTAAGCAGAATTGGTTAAAAATATACATATCTTCCGGAGAAGCACATGGTTATGAATAACCTACCTCTACAACCATAAATAACACAAGATAGTACACCTATATAATATAGCCTAGTCATAATCTAGCCATACAGGCCTCAACAGGGCGATGCTTGCGTGCGCCACCCAGCTATTCAGTATTTTGTCTAGACTTTTAAACGGTACAAAAGCTTACGTTATCTCTGGAGAAGTTACTCCGATATCGTAGGTTCTAAAATGTGATTATTTTATCTTTTGTAGATTTTTTCTTTGTAGATCGTTTTTAATTTTACTAATCCTACTAATATTATAAATGCGAAATTTTGTAAGGATATAGATAGATGGGTGGATGTTTGTTACTTAATCACGTAAAAACTAAAAATTATATTTTGATGACATTTTGTATGCATCTGAGGTCCTGGAAAATAATAATAATAAATAATAATAAATTGTTTATTCAAAAAGGTTACAACATTTGTGGTACACAAGTAATTCAAAAGGTTAGCCGTGTGTTGCAGATTAAGACATAATTATAGATATTAAGAGGAAATACAAGGGCCGTTTTTCCATACAAACTTAGTCCCCTGTTTCCTCCCTGGATAATGCCAGTAGATCAATATATATTTTTTTTTATATCCATGGCTACTATTGGCAGGTCCCTATGTTTTCCTTTTTCTCATAAATGTATTATTAAAAGAGATATAAATATTCAAAAACCTAAAAAATTGGCATGATTTTCCGCTGTTTTCAAACATTCAGAAAACAAATTTGACTAAATTATATAAAAAATAGAAAACATAGGAACACGGCAAAAGTCTTTCTTTATTTTTTAATGAAAAAAGCAGTTAAATCGGTTTAGTTTTGGAGAAGAAATCAGGGGACTACGAATCATTGATTTTGTGTACTTTTAATTGGTATTTTCGGTCAAAGCTGCAGTTGTCTCTATCGCGCTCTGCGGGGGGAGGCTTGAGGTTGGGGAGGCGCGGACTACGTACACGCTTGAGACGTGACACGTAGTCGATAATTGTATCGATATTTTAGTGTTGTTCATTGATATCGATATTTCTAGTTATAATATTTTGCGTGAAGTGCTTTTAATAGATTATTGTGTTGTTCGATTGTTGGAAAATATTAAGTAACTGATAAACTTTTTGATACATATTTCTTTATTAAAATACTATAATCACAAAAACATCAAAAAATTTACGGTAAACGTAAAGTTAGGTGTAAAAAATAACTATTCAGTGGCTAATCCTTTTCGCTCTCTTACTGGTAAATTTCGTGGGATACGACCGTCGATTATTTCTGGCAACAGACATTCCATGTAAAAAGTTTCTAATAACGGTTCCATTTTCTGCCAAAATACATCGTCTCTTTTAATTTTTTCGTAAAGCATGCCTTTAGGACTCCACAAAATAAAATAGCAGAATTTTCGGCCAGTTATGTGTAATTGCCCTTGAACTTGGTAGTAGTAATTATGATTTTTCTTTAACTCCAGCGTATCGTTTTTAAGTACGCAGAAGTCTATTTTCTTTTGTTCTATTCCTTCTTTAGGTGATAAATCAACAATTTTATAAGGACATTTAACTTCCACTATTGCATCCTCTTCAACAAGACCATCAGGACTCGCTGCCAAAAACGTTTTATGTTTGTCGACGAATAATCCACATTTTGATACCGGTAGTCCCGTTTCTTCTGTGAATTCTTCTATTGCTTCATCTTCTTTTTCTTTACCGTAGTTTGTGGCAAGAGTGCCCTTAAATTGAGAATACAGGAAATATTTTAAAAGTCCTGTTACTGAAGTTGTTTTACGTAGTTTACAAATTCGACCGAAGTTAGATGCTGTAAGGCGTTTACGTCTTTCAACTGCCCACAACTTATTCTCGCTCTGGCCTAAAGTGTTCCGTTGAAGCTTATCAATTTCGGTGTTATTTAACTCCAAAATAAATTCATTTTTCTTTTGCTCAAATATCTCAGGTGGCATATCTGGTTCTAAATCTAACTGACCATAATTCTCGTCAGGTCCAGTAACTTTTCTTCTTTTGCTTGGTACATCTTCGCCGAACGCAATTTTTCTCTTTCGACACTTTTCTGTATTTATTTTGGAGCGCCGTTTCCTCTCTATAAACTGTTTAGTGTATTTGCCAGGGCTACAATCTTGAATTTTTTTTGAAAGGCGTGAGTGGATACCCGTTTCACTGTTCCACGACGTTACTGCACCAAAACACCGTGCCTGGTATGAACCTCTTGTAGTGTAGTTCACCCTTTTGCCACCAATAAATTTCGCAATGACATTATTAAATTGTTCCACTGTGTTGTTTGTAACATCTAGAATTAGGCTTTCTGCATTAGATAACAACAATAAGAGGTACTGCTGAATATCCGTCCATATTCCACAAGATTGGAGATCGGGTACCAAATTTGTGTCATTAATATATTTTTCCGGCTTACAATAATAAGACGCACAATTTTTGTGGTCTCCGAATACATGATTAGCGACATTCTTTATGTCCATTTTAAGATTTCTTATTTTATCGCCTTGATTAGTATTACCTTCTTCTTTTCTATAGTTTATAGCTCCAACCACTGCTTTCCTCATGCGCAATACGTTTGATACAACTTTTTTTCTCAGATCGACAGGTACAAAACCTTTGTGGTTGTTTGTTTTTTTCCCTAATGCTTTGATTTTATTACAAAAGTTGCGGAGCAAATGGTTTTTGCACTCAATTTTAGTTATAGTGAAATTGGGCCCATATGGCTTGTTCAATATCAATTTTTTCATTAAACTAGAGTCGCCATCTCCGATAAGTCTATTATATTTTACTCCATGCATCTCCATACTTTTTGCAAACCCTTCTGCTATTATATCCGCTTCCATGGCATTAGCGCTGTCATTCCAGTTTTTAAAGCACCTATGTTCAGGGACATCTATATTTAATTTTGCACTTCTAGCACATATACAGCAGTAAGAGTTCCGAACTCCAAGAAATAACACCTTTTTGGTCTGCAGTCCAACTATGCACCCAGCACCAGATGCCGAGCTAAATCCGCTTTTGTAGGACCGTTTAGCCCAAGATCCATCTGCAACCACTGATATTAGAGGACAACCATCTTTGTCTACATCACCATTCAAGATAGCTAGCCTTTTTTCTTCTTGGCCTGCTGCGATCATCTCGTCTAGGGCACATTCTTCAATTTTTGGTGCCAGACTTCGTTCAATCTTCGTGTATGTTTGATTACTCATATTTGGCATATTTAACACACTACATATTTCATTTAATTGTGCATACCCATTTCCTGAACAGACTATTCCTTCTACAACAGCGTCATTTACAGATAGTTTCAATTTAGGATCTTCACTGTACACCATTTCAGTTTTTTTACACATTTTGCATTCAAATGTATATTTGCTAATAAATCCATTTCGCTGTTCTCCTAGGAACTTTAAATCAGCAAACGTGCAGTCTGTGTGTTCGTGCTTGATATTTGAAAGCTCGGTAAACAAATATTTTATATCTACGATTCTGCGACCTACTAATTGTTCATCTTGAACGACTTCGCCACAGTTGTTATCATCAGCATTACAAACTGTTTTATCAAAATCAGAAAGAGTAGACTCTGAGGATGAGCTCGCATTTTCTTCGAATACTTCACGATTCTCGTTTAAAGTTTCACGCATTCGTGATGAAGGACCTGGGTTTTCCTTGTTATTATCACTGTAAAAATAAAAGAAAAGGCATTCATTATTTTATTAAAGTCAGGCCCAGCGTAAATAGTAGGTACACTTACTATTACAATGCAAACCATAACAAAATTGGTATGAAAGTGAACAAATATTTACACCCGGACTTATAATTTTATTCAGTGACTTGATAGTTCAATGAAAAATAATGATACCATACTACAACTAATAGAGTTGGGTAATGAACGACTTCGCGTAAAGAACGATGTATGACCGAATGATAAAAATGGTTTAATTTAAATATAACTTTAAATCGTTTATAACAAGTGGAAAACTAAAAATTATAATAATTATTAACAAAAATAATTTCCTTCTCTTATTTCTTCTCATTTAAACGAAATAAAAGTCATGTAATTCTACTTTCGTGGAAATATCAGAATTACTTTGAATAATTAATTCTACAATATTTAATCCTTTAAATCGTGTTTTAAAAATAAGTTTTTATTTTTTTGATAAAATGTGCACATAAGTACCTACATTATTTAGATTTATGTCGATTTAGTTTATTCGTACAACACTCCACTATTTTTTTTGTCAATACTTGGTAACCCTTTAGCTGTCAACTCGCTAAATAAAATTATAAGTCATGGTATAGGTACTGGTAAACTGGGATTACTTTGATGTCCTGGGGCTACATTGATCACTCACTTTTGTCTAGTAATCAAGTGTTATTTTCGTGCACGAAAAACGTGAGACAGTCCCAATAAGGGGTAATACTCTAAATCGGTCATCCTTCCCTTAGCACAAACACAATTTTAGGTAATCGGCAAGCGTGTTACATCTTTGGTTACCTACATCAAATTAAAAAAAATACCAACCTTGAGATTGAACGCGGTGCGAAATGGATCTGACGTTTTATACTAAAGTGATGCTTTTTTCGTTTAGCGGATAAAAATAAACGCTTTTTATTCCCTTTTCTTTTACCCATTGTAAACAAAAGAAAGGGTTTACCTGTAACAAAAAAATTAGTTACTTAGGTTAGCATTAAAATTTAGTACTGAAATGAACTTAAAACGTAGAGTGGTAGTTGTAGAATATATTTTTAGCTGACTGCTTTACCACTATGCAGAAAAGTTCATAATTAAATTCAAAATTTACTCACGATTTATCTTCTTTTACCAGAGAAAATTCCAAAATCCAATACACAAGCCGAGTCAAAACAGTGAAGTAAAGAAACAAGTCCAGTAAACAATAGCCAAGGTCAAACAAAGAGCAGGGTAGGTAAAACAATAACATGAAACACTCCGCAAACGCCGAAATCAACAGACAGACTCAGTCAGTCAGACTGCTGCGCCCGAGTGCGAGCGTGGCGCGGGGTGCGGGGCGCGAGGGCGGAGCGGCGTCGTCCGGCGTGCCACGCACACATTGACAGTCCCACTCACACATTGATAGCTCGCTTGTTCGGGCATCGCGCGACAGCAATAGATTTTACAAATACCTAATTTCCAATCCTCAAGCCCGTGGTATTTCCTCTTAAGAAAAGGACATAATTATACTTTTTATCCCGGAAAACCGCGGTTGAAATCGCGCGGAGTAACTAGTGACAAATAATCTACTCTGTCAATTTTACGCAAATGACTCTAGACTGCAAAATAAGAAGGTTAATGTAACTAAATCATCGTAAAAGATAATTTTTATGAACTTGATTTAACCTCAAAAAAAATACCATTGACATTGATTTTCCATCGATTTATTTTACTTGTCACTATGGCTTTGTCTATGACAGCTCGCCCGATTGCCGTCTTTGTGTATACGTGTATCTGTATTTTTAAATTGAGGAAAGCCTTCGTAGCAACATGTTATACTGCGCTGCACCGTGGCCCAGGCACACATGAATTAGGACGCTCTGTTTGGTGTTAAAACGTCTGATAACTTTACAGATTTGTGCAAATACTGGCCGCTGTAGGTACCTAATATTGATCATGTCTGCCGGTTAGACGATAATTAGTTGCTTGACTCCGTGTAGTTAAACATGGCCTATTGTATAATAGTTTCAAAGTATAATAGTTTCGTTTCAAATTGGCGTGTAATACTGCTATTGCGTGAAATCTTGATGACGTTCAGTACGTATTATTTTTTTAAGTGACATACTGAAGTTTATATAGATTTTCTAGACGATCTAAAAAGGGAACCATCAAAGTGGAAGGGAGTGGAGGGCTGAAAATCCAATATAGAATTAAGAATTAAAAATTGGAAAATGCATTAATTTAATTACCCATAGTTTGAGGATCAGTCCACTTCTCATATGTTGTTTTGGCTAAGTACATCAAAGTGCTGGTCAAAAATCAAAGCAAATTGATGCTCTATCTGGAAAACTTAGTTCTGCTGCATATGCGTATCGTAAAATTAACCTTATTAGGCAATTAACGGACATAGCTACAGCTCGGTAAGTTTACTTTGCATACTTCCACAGCATAATGTCATATGGCATTTTGCTGTGGGGTTCTGCTGCGGATACTATTTTTATATTACAAAAGCGTGTGGTTCGTGCGATTTACGAGTTGGGTCCCCGCGACTTTTTTAAGCAAATTAATGATAAAAATCCACAAATTCAAAGTAAATAGTGACCATCTAAAATAAACACTAGAAATAAGGATATTATTATGATTGTTGTACCTAGGTATACTGACTAAAACGAATAAGTCCTTTATGGGCAACTGCGTACGTTTTTATAATAAAATTCCAAAATGTAGAACGGACCTCACAGAAAGTAAATTTAAATTACGCGTTAAGAATGTTCTAATGAGAAAAGCATACTATACTGTTCGTAATTACATAGAAGACAAAGATGCTTAGAACATTCCACTACTGCAAAGTAGCCAACTGGTACATAAGAGACATGACATTGTAAAAACCCAAAAAATGTAACAAAATCTCAAAAATAATGCTTCTCAGTTTCTTGCCGTGGTTCTTTTTCCGATACGGTGGTAGAGTCATTGTGATAATTTGACGTTCATAAGTGCGTCTGTGATGCCAAAATGATTAAAGATATTTTGATTTTGCTCTTTATGTAAAGTTTTTTCGACTGTAACATTTTATATGGGAGTGACAATGAATTTAATTCTGTTATGATGATGAAATGTGCACATAAAACAGGTTATGTTTGTTATTGTATTTCAATTGTATCACAAAGTGCCAACCTCGTCGAGTGCAAAACCTATTGACATTTTCATAAGAGGGACACGTGCTCTTAATTGCGACCAGAACAAAGACTCTTCAATACAAACCATTACGCGAATTGTCAGTGATTTTATTACTATTATAAACCTACTTCTAACGTAATATATAACATAGCGGTTGCGTTTTATCGTGGCCATTATAATTATATGAGAATTATCATTATGGGTTCGAATTAGATAATTTTAATGGATATGTTTGCAGCGTGCTTATTTACAATCATATCGTTTCCGCTCGTTATAAATGGCTACTACCGTCCAGATGTGGGTATTGACACTAGTTTAATTTGTGATTTTAACATAAATAGGAGTAGATAAGTAGGTATGTACCTAAAGTTTTGTTTCACGTACGTAGGTATTGATTTGCAGATCAAAATAATTAAATCTGTGAAACAATTATGGAAGAATCTGTGTAACAATTTAATTGCTATCAATAAATTTAAATTTATTAATATATTCATTAAAAATGATTAATAATACAATTATTATTAATTACCTATTATTTCTCTAGTTAAATTTATCCGGGTTGTTGTCTTAGGACAACAGTCGTTACCAAGTCTAACCCTTCCACATGAAGGTACAGAAAAACATAATGTGTCCCTCTTGTTAGTTTCACCATTATTCCACACCTTTCAATGAATCACCTGCTTGATACCAACCGCAAAACGCCTAAGTGCATTGCGTTTTATACTGATACAGAATAATAAAACCTTAATTTGCTGATTCACATACTCGAAGCCGTACCAAATATGAATTTTAAAATCATGTAGTGTACCTCTGCTATTTTTGTCAGACAATTATATGTATATACATTTTTTATATTGTTTTAAACTGTCATGGATGGGTGTCACCACGGGGGGCACCGTTGTACTGGTCTTCTATTGTTAAAATTAACTGCAATGAAATCTGGAATAGGTTATATACCTTTATAATATGACAACACTATACACAAACAATTAAAACTAAAATTGTAATAAAACTAAATATGCACCAGGAGGTCTTATCGCCTAAAGCGATCTCCACAAGACAACCAAGACATAGAGGCATGTATAACTATGAATATATTACCTATATGAAACATAAATACATATTTACATATATATTACGTAAATACCAAAAACAGTTAAAGAAGCATAGACACGTACCAGCTAATTGTGTAAGATAGAATTGTTGAAATATAATAACGTCCGGACCACGGCCATGAATTTTATTGTATTAGTAAATTTAAGAAGCAAATTAGTAGGTTTAATTTCCAGTTACATATAGGTAGGTACATAATTCATGTGTTCATCATACAATCCTAACAAATAATCTTAAATAAAAATTATAAATCTGTCTTGTCAAATACCTAATCAAATAACCCACCCCTAACTGTACCCGGTGTAAAAGTGCCCATAACACTGGCGGCATTTCAGCGCTGGATAGCTATGGCTAACCTTTGCATCAGGTACGAGCAGGAGCGGGGGTCGCCAGTTTTCTCCTTAATTCAATTCTTAATTCTAATTCATTTCTATCTCACACACCAAACTTTTGGCGTCAGTGCCCCAACAGTCCATGGTCTCCACGGCGATGGGCACAAAATAATACTATGCCTCCAACGCAGCATATTTCTGCCGCTTTTTGCACGCTGCGTTCTCCGCAGCGGCTGCCGAAAATTTGACGGTGTGACTGAGGTAACTGGCGGTGACAGTGCTGACGCAAGTAGCGTCCCATACCAGGCACCTGCCGTTTTTCCACGGCACCAGTGTCAACCCGTCCGGTCTCTTACCGTCAGACCTGCTGAGGCCAGGCGGCTCCAGCACGCATGGGACGTTAGTCGATACAAAGGCTCTCCGGACTATGTCGTTGAGAGCATGGTGTCGCGGAAACCTCCCATTGCAGCGACGACAACTCAGAGCGTGATGGCCATCGGCCTCCACCAAGGAACCGCAGATGCATATATGAGGTTTACACACCTTACAGCCTAGGCGGAGAGCTACCGCCACACGCAGAGAGTCATCATCCAGCAAAGTGCCCAAGTGAGGTAAAGGTAGCGCGTGCAACCATTCTCCCGATTGCGATTGCGACACAGCCCTGAGTCTGGCCCGATCGGCCCCCGAGGCACCCTCCATCAACTGTCCCAGGCTCCGTTTAGATGTGACGTCATCCCAGGCGCGCTGAACATGCGAAGCTACAGAGCTGGTTGCTCCCGTGCTCAGAACATACCAAGCTGACTCGGCATCTGACATAAAGGGTATGTTCGCCCCGTATCCATGAGAACGTAGAATTATAGAGACGAGGTCCATTACACCGTGCGCCGACGCCAGGAAAGCCGGCAAGCCCACATCACATGCGCACCGCACCCCGAGAACCCCGTGCCGGATAGGGAGAACCGCCTGCTCCCACTGAGGTTCATTAAGAGACACATTCAAAATCGATTCGGCCGTTGATTTTAAAGCCTCGTCAAATGAAGAGACTTCCTCAGGGCAATACCAGGTAGGGGCTGTACGCAAGAGATTGGTGATCTTGGGAAGGGCGAAACACATGCGCAACAACACAATAGCCACGTATGCGGAAAGGTCCGTAAGACGATCCTGAGCAGTCAGGAGAAACTGTTTACGCGATGAGATATCTTCTGGCACTCCCTCAGTAAAAATAGGAGATCCCAAGAGGGTGAAAGAACGATTTGACAGTTCTTTGAGTCCGGGCAATAGGGAACTGTAGCGTGAAAAGTGTATACGAGCCTCAGTGCCGCAGGGGAAGAATTCGCACTTGGAAGGATTCACCTCCAGACCCAGATCTTTGAGGCAAGGAATAAGACTCTTTAGATCCTGGTAAACGTCTTCTGGTGATCCTCCCAAGGTGCCGTCGTCGAGATACCACAAGTTCAGAGATGAATTAAGTTCTGAGATGACCTTGTGGATCGCCAAACTGAAGACGAGAGGCCCCAGCGGATCCCCCTGCTGTGCTCCCACTTGTGACGAAATGAGATTTTTATTGAAGAAAAGATTAGATGGAGAATAATACACTTGATAAAGAAAGGGGTAAAGAGAGGGAATTTTATCCTTAACCTCATTGTACATAACGTCCCTTTCTAGGGTGTTAAAAGCATTGCTTATATCAAGTTTAAGCACCACGCAGCCCGAGTGCTCAGGATCTCAGCTCAGGTAGGTTTAATTGAATTATAATAATAATTGTAAATACGAATCAAATGACTAATGCAAATTTTATACGGAAGCCATTCCAGTTTGCGAATTATTAAGGATATAAATAGACAAATTAATTATTATGTTATTAGCAATGACCGCTAATTAATTCAAAAGCTTATTAACATTAACTTAAGTACCAAACTTAATAAAAAGGAAAGATTATGACAATGTAAGTGCAATATGCATCAAGAATGTTAATGCTTATAACACGCGCATGCTTTTATTTCTTTGCGACATTTGCACACCTACGGGCGCAGAATATGAATAAGGACAAAGGCAAGACAAGGAAAAAATATACAAAGCATTTTTATTGAAACAAAAACCACATCTCTGTCTGCGGCGACGATAGTAATAGGGTACCAACTATGTTATATAATTAGGTACCAACTTATAGTCTATTACAAAGGTATACCTATATTATATATCTTATACCTACTTACCTAGGAAGATAGATCAACTGCGGTTTAGTCTCCGAGAGGTTTTCCGTACGTACCTGCCTATTGTCACGACGAAAAGATGTAATATTAATCAAGCGCGTTGATGGTACTCGTCCGTACATCATGAAAATGTGATGTGAATCCCAGTTTGCACGTGCGTAGGGCTAACTCACGAGCTCGCTCCATCTTCTGAATAATGCGTTACGGTGAACACGAACACTTGGTCTACGTATAAGGAGAGATTTTTAGTACTTTACTGACAGCTAATTTCAACCAGCTACTAGCCAGCGAAATTACTGGGTGTTAGAGCGAAAGAAGGCAAATGGACGACTGAGCAGTGCAATAGTCTGGATGGTGCTGCAGCTGTTATGGGCAGGCGTGTTGCTTACCATCAAGTTAACGACCTGCTCTCCTCCTCATTTAATCATATAGGAATTATAAAGCTTTAAAAATATATTTTTTAAGTTTTCGTTTCATTTATTCCACAGAACGGGTTCGTAGAGTGCCGGAGCGGTGTGGAAGAGTGCGGGCAAATGGACGACTGCGCCGTGGTGATGCCCCGCGAAGGCTGCTGCGCCAAATGCAAGGGTTGCTGGTACAATGGCACCGAGCACGCTTCCCACACGGAGTGGAGTGAGGACGGAGGAAAGACGTTGAGGTGCGAGGCAGGCATCGTAACGATATCCAGGCTGGAATGCTACGCCCCGTGTGAGAGCCCGAAACATCAGAGGCATTACAACTGCCCTGTTTGTGATGGTGAGTCTTTTTATTACTGATCAGCATTCCTCCCCGCGGTTTTGGTCTTAGTTCTCCAGTATTCTTGAGGGAGACCAGAGGCATTTTGTTTAAACCTTCTAAATGAAGAATCTAGACCTACTTCACGGGATTATTTTAAAATGGGAGTTATTAATAACAATGTATAGGCGATCATTTCCTAGGATCACATCCATGCCACGCAACACTTTTAAGCTACAGGGCATACCAATTTTAGTTCATTACGCAAGCAATTACAAATTCGGCTAGGTATGATATCATCTTTCTCTTACAGTACGTTAAGAAAACAAAATTGAAATCTCACGATATATCGTGTATGATGTCAGCATTTGATCGTTTTCGAAAAAATACGGCGTCTTATTTTTACTCTACTCAAGTAATTAAAACCAGAATGACTCAGAACAATTCACTGGCCATTTCACGCTGTCTTTTCCCACAACTGATGATTGCTTCGGTCCTCGTGTAATTGGCCAGCGGCGGCGCAGGCGCTGGCGCAGTCGTGTCTCGCGAGCCCGCGCCCACCCAGACGCTCCCGGGGCCCAACAAAAAAAAAACACCTTAATCCCTTACAAAAACAAACACACGCCGCCACGCGAACTTAATAAAACCATAACGGCAACCAATTTACCTCCGCTTCCAAACCTTCATAACAAGTTTATTAAATTTCATATAGAATAATAGTAATTTTCAAGATGACGAATCGGAATTGCTTTTGAATGTGCCGACGCATTCCGAACTATCGTTTTATTGCCTGTATTTACATTTTATTAATTACCCTGTGGCCTGGGAGATGAGGTGATCAGCCGGGATGATCATGAAAAACTAGTAGTTTTTTTTGTAAGGCTGTGATATACCTAGATACTTATAAATATAATGGATGTGATCCCGAGCAACATTAAGGACTGCAGACCTCACCAAAGAATACTAACTACATATGTGACACTATTGGCTTCTAATATGAGTGTTATTACAATTGCAAAAGGTTATATGTGTGTTTGTCACTTTTTCACCCTGTAACGGCTCAACGGATTTGAGTTAAACTCAGAATGGAGATAGCTTATACTTTTAATTAGCACATAGACTTTTTATCCCGTGACCGTGGTGAAACCGTGGGGCGCCGTTAGTACATAATATAATAATATATTCATTGTATGAATTTAAATTCATCTTCCTTCTTCTAGCTCAATCTTTGCTCGTCAATCTTTTTGTAATGTGCTCAATTTTTCATCTGTCAAGTTTGCTCACGATGTCGCCGGTATCCACCCACGCTGCGTTTCCAACAATAGCAAAACACAAGGAACAAGTGTTGCGCAGTAGCATATCCCTGACAATGGACCAATCTGCCATTATATTACCAGACTAGTGGCACCTCCATAAAGAGCCAGAGATGTCTATTATAAAACAACGGAGCGATTTAGACGATTGCCCATTAAAACTAGGTATAACAGCATTGAAGGTTACATAGATATAACTACATAGTTCAACACTATTTAATATCGGTGATTGTTTAGTGCCATGTCGTAATAAGAGGAGTAAACGTTTCTATGAGAAGTAATGGAGGTGTTAGAATATACATTATACATATATTGCGACAAAAAACAATATGTGACTATGATATTGTGACCCATTGTACATTCACGTACAATGTACACATAGGTGGCGCCAAAGATTAATCACTTCGAGTGTTGGCTCTAAATAAATAAAGTTCACATGCAATAAAATCTTGATGAACCGCGAAGAAGACGATATGACTACACAGACTTAATTGCCTTTGAGCTTTCTGAAGCTAATGATTATTTTCTTTATCTGTTTATTTAACAAAGGTAGGAAATTGATGTGAAATTGCGGCCGGACCACCCAAAGAATTCGCGATTGGCTCACGATCTTATACTTTGCCTCGGATACCAATACAATAACCAGAGACAAAGAATTTTGACAGCGGAATTAACTTATTATACGTCCACAGGGGTTCGTTATAATAATATATATTTTGTGGTCAGAGAGTCTCCCACGGCGTTGCGTCTCTATTATTGATCATAAATCAAAAAGTTAACAACCTACTTAAAAGGTTGGGGCGGGTGGGTTTTTGTGGCGTGGTCAAAGCGGCCGACTCCAGCGCGGCTGCGGGAACGCAGCTCTACCTCTGCTTGTTTGTTTTACGATCCCAACAGTGCATTAAGTTTTTTTCTTTCTACTTCTTATTTCCTCACGATTCTCGCCTTATCAACGCGGGAATTCCTCTTTGTCCATAAGTGAATTATAATGACCGTCTAGATGCAATAAAAGGTTCACGCGATACACTACTGTTCCATTGCGTTTTAATTGCAGGGAGAGATTGATTTTGCACTGAAAAGTTAGCTGATATATAAATTCATATGGCGTTCTAAAAGTCCGGCGTTGTATAAAAAGGCTTAGTATTTTGTCAGGGACATGAGAAAATAGAAATAATACCTAATATAAATAATAACACAAAATATAAATAATAATACCTTTTGAGGTACTATCGTATCATGGTTTAAATTTATATCGCTAGTTATACCTGCCTGTGTCCAGGTGTAGCGTATGCGATTGAAATGTATTTAGGAAAGGTATACCTATCAACTGTTTGTTTAAACTTTCAAACAATTTAAAATAAGTTTCCTTTGGAACGTACACCATAAAGCAATGAGCTATGGCACTTGATTTAACTAATGATGACAAAGCTAGATTTGTATGGCGGCCGTCAGACTATATATTTTGTTTATTGGGGCAGCATTTATTCTATGACAGAGTACATCGCTCATAAGTGCTCGCACTGTCGGAGAATACGTAATTGTTTGCCTACAAAAGGACAGCCTACTTTGTGTAGTCGTCTCTAGCTTTACGACAGACACTTGACTGTTTTCATTGTCACAATTATACGATGCGTCGAGGCGGGCGGCGGCAGCGGTGGTCGCGTCGAGCACCGCATAGTGACTCCGTGACTATTAAATGAAATCAATTCAATTGCAAAGCACTTAAAACGAATGTAAACACTCCAGGCTCCACATTACACTCGAGCTCTAATGATTTGATCATTTCAAAATGTGCCTTTGAATTTGTATCTGGACGCTACGTCGCAGTTGCCGCCGGCGATGTAATTTCACTATTCATTCCGCTTACAAACAACTTTGGTTTATGTTGGTTTTTTATCTGCCACTGAGCATCTAATAATATTATCAGCCAGAAAATTACGGTCATCAATTCAACGATGCCTTTAATTAAATGCAAAATTACGGAGATAATTATGCATAATGGCAGTTTGTGCTGTTCAAAAGGTATTTAGAAATTTATTTCTCGGTATCAGTTTGGGAAGGCTCGGAGATAGGGTGCGGGTATCTGCGCCTCCAGGTGGTCGCGCGGTGGGCCGCCCGCCGCCGCCCGCCGTGTGCGGCCGTCCGCGCCTCTCCCTTCATTTGCTACCTCTGATTGATTCATCGACCATCCTCACTAATTTATGGAACTTGCGCTTTGTCGCAGCCGCTGCGCCGCCGCATTCACCAGACAATAGCCTGCATTCTTGTTTTAAACTTTTACTGTTAATCTGCGGAATTCCTGCTGCACACAAAGGGACCTGTTTTGTATTCCTATTGTTTTTAATTACACTTAATATGTATGGGCCACAAATAAAACGCTTAAACGCTTCATTGTATTTAAAATTTAAATGAATACGTGCATTGAATTCGCAAGGCTTGACGTAATAGACATTCCTCTAAAAGCACTGAACGGGTGTGTGCTGCAGACATGTTGTCTGCATTATGTAGTGACAATGATCTAGTGTGAGAATACGCGTTGGCTACAGGTTAAATAGCGAGACGTTTTCGTTTTGTTAGGTAAATGAACGTTACAAAAAATGACGTGGTGGTTTATCTTCAAGTTGTAGTAAGCAGAGTTTATTTGGTGGTCTTTTTATTTCTCTGTTTTCCATCAATGTTTGTGAAGCCTTGTGGCGACACACAATTTTTAAAGAGGCCCAACTAATAGAGATCAAAAGTCTTGGACCAAATACGTAAACCGACTATTCCCTCTACTGCTTCCAGAGTGCGTGATCAACGGGCAGCCAGTGAGAGAAGGCAGAGACGTCCGCATTCCCGAGGAGCCGTGCCTATCGTGCCGGTGCGTGCGCGGTGCGTTGTCGTGCTCGAAACGTGCGTGTCCCGTGCTGCCGTGCCCGCGCTCGCAGCAGTTCACGCCGGCAGGGGAATGTTGCCCCAGGTGCTCACATCCTATGGCTGAGAAAATTCTACCAAGTGAGTTTATTTCTATATATTCTGCTATTCACACTCTAACAGTGTCTATTCCTATAAGTATAACTTCATTTTAACTTTTAAGCGAGTTCAGATGGATATACATGTCACCGTACAATTGTATATACCGTTAGATTATAGTCTATCTCGCGAGATTGTGAACTGGCGAAGGATTATCGGTTAATCATAAACATATGTAAATAAAATATACACGTTCGCGGCGTTGGGATGGCCCAAGGGCCACCCCCGCCGCACCCTAACCTACCGAGGGCTGCCCCTTACATGTTTGATTGTAAGCAGTATGTTACGGTTCACAATCTTTCGACAGTTCATAATCTCGCGAGATATATTCAGATAGATTATAATCTAACGGTATTTACAATTTTACGGTGACATACATATTTATCGTGCTATAAATCAAATCAAAATCTCTTTATTCATTTTTGGCATCAGAGAGGCACTTCATCATCAGCCCATTACGTTCCCACCGCTGGGACTCGGGCCTCCCCTCGTAGAGAGAGTACGTATGAACGTCAAATTATCACCATGACTTTGCCGTGCAGTAATATAAATAAATACCTAAATTAGAAATAAATAAACAATCGGCTGGACCTAGACCATAGCCCTTCATTAGCTCTTTATCGTGGTATGCGCTATTCTAAATTTGATTAACTAGAGTAAGGAGTATACGTCTGTTAAATTTATCAATCCTTTATTTAAGGTTCTTTGAAAATTAATTACCTAAAACTTTAAAATTTATAGATCTTAATAATTAGACCGCCTATCCATACATCTTATACGTAAAACTACTGTTTTACTGTTATAAATTTGTGTACCTACAATGGAGCGTATAAAAATCAGACGAGTAAGTGCGTATTTTTTCCACAAATGCAACATGTCTATTCAGTTCAAATTATTTAAAGAATAAAAACAACAGACAAGGCCTGCCTAATAAAATTGTTTATTTTTACCTACTCTACACCAATTTACTAGTTCTAACTAGACTACTCGTGCATATCTAATAAGTTTTATGGTTATTATTACCGATAAGATACCAATTAGAGTTCAATTAGCGAAAAATAGACTATTATACTTGTGTACAGTCTCATTAGGATGGCCTAGTTAGGTAATAATTAGACACAGTTCTGGATACGCTCCCCGATATTAGAAGGTCAGAGGGTCAGTGATAAGATAAATAAGACGAAAATGTATTACTTGAACAGCATTGTTGCGGTTAGAAAACGGGAATTATAGTCAGTAATAGACGCTTCAATATGCTGCTATTAAAGGTATGTCAATAGACTGCAAATAAGTTGCGGTCGCCCTAAAAAGAATTTGCCAACGGCTGAATAGAGCCAAAAATGGAGCTAAATAACATAAAATTGCTTAGAAAGGTATACTGCACCCAGCAGTGGATTGTAGGCTGCTGATATACTAATTCCGGTTTATAGTTCAGTTACGGTAATACATAGTTAGCTGACAAACTGTTAAATCTCTTTCTAAGGAATATATTGATGACCCTTCGCCTGTTGCCATTTTATTTGAATAGACTGGACCACAGCCTTAGCTCCATGAGTCCATGAAAGGCCACTTTAAATTAGAAATGTGATACAATACAAACAGTACAACAATAGGTATTCATCGAGAACTGAATGCAGCTGACGTTTATTACTTTTCTCCATTTACTACTCGTGTCTACAAACACTCCGTCTAACGAATCGTTTTCCTCCAATTCCAGGTAGCAAGTTCCTCAAGCCCTGCATCATTGGGAATGAGTACCACGCACACCTGAGCTCATTCCGCGTGGACCCGTGCACCGATTGCACGTGTATGAACGGCACGGCTGTGTGCATGCGACACACATGTCCCGTTTTGACCTGCGGGGCTAGGGCTCTGCCCCCGGCGCCGGGCAAGTGCTGCCAGGAGTGCCCGCAAGTTGAGGAAGCGAAATCTGCTTGCATCATCGGTAGAAAGACTTACCAGGTAGGTATTTACGTAATATAGTTACTTAAAGACTGAAACGCAATGAAAATATATACTCACTCTCGTTCTAGCGTTCGGCGAGTCGACACCTGATGATGCCTCGTGTAGACGGCGAAACACGCGTCGCACAAAGAGTGTTGTTGTTAGGAACTAACAACAACCTACATAATATTCAGCGGGATTACACTATATATTTTCATTGCGTTTCAGTTTTGAGATGAATTTCCGCAACGTCACGCCTGATTCCATTGCGTTACTTAAAGACTTTGACAGACATCAGTTTTGATACCCCTGGGGTGTCGTTCAGAGGTGTCGAACCTTTTTTTTTGCCTTATTGTTCCAGTGCGTATCGCATTGACCGTGGTCACGAAAAGACTGAATAATTATGTTTTAATGCGTTTTTCTCACTTTTTTCAGGATGGAGATACATGGCAACTGGATGATTGCAAGTCTTGCGAATGCCATGGCGGGGAACCGAGATGCGCAATGGAACGTTGCCCGCCACTGACATGTCCATCAGACCAAACCCTCGTCCATTTGAAGGGACAATGCTGCCCAAAATGTGTCGATGTCGATGGCATCTGCACGGTCTTCGGAGATCCTCACTATAAAACTTTCGACGGAAAGTTCTACAGCTTCCAAGGATCATGCAAATACCAACTGGCTTCAGATTGCGTGAATAATACCTTTTCGATTAGAATATCGAACGATGCCAGAAATACTTCACATTCCTCATGGACCCGGACGGCGACTCTCCGCATCGGATCCACCAAGATCAATATGGGGAAAAAAATGCGCATCAAAGTGAACGGGCGCCGCGTACAACTGCCGCATAAGATCAACGGAGTCGCCGAAATAGTCCGCGGCAACGGAACCGTTCTGCTGGATGCCAACATAGGCATCAAAATGTTGTGGGACGGTGATGGCTTTTTAGAAGTGACTGTGTCGAGTGTTTATAAAGGAAAATTGTGCGGCCTGTGCGGTAATTTTAACTCGGTAGCTAGAGACGATATGAAAACTCGCGACGGGAGGCTGCTGACCGACACGTGGCGGTTCGGCTCGTCGTGGCGCGTGGGCGGCACGCGCGCGTGCACGCGGCGCCAGAAGCGGCCGAACCTCAGCACGTCGTACCGCCAGATGCGGGTCACGAAGGCGCGGCGCCTGTGTCGCGGGATCGTGAAGATCGACGCGTTCACAGACTGCGGGATGAAGGTGAACCCGCACCACTACCAGGAGGCGTGCGAGCTGGACGCGCGGATCTGCGCGGGCGTGCGGTGCCACTGTGCGGCGTACCACGCGTACGCGCGCGAGTGCTCGCGGGTGGGCGCGGAGCCGCGCGAGTGGGCGCGGAGCGCGTGGTGCGCGGGCGCGCCGCCGCCGTGGCTGGCGCGGCGGCGCGGTGCGGGTGGAGCGGCGCCTTCCCGCCGCCGCGCACCCGGCGCCGGCCTGCCCGACCTGCGCGCGGTCGCGAAGCCGATCTCGTCGCGCCCGCGCCCGCCGCCGCCCATACTGCATTTATAGTTTGCTTGCGGCGTCACTTCTACTAGTCAAAACTGCCAGTGCGGCGATGTCAGGTGAGCATCATCTTTAGTGTTTATTTGTTACCTCCTTAAAAATTATTTTGTGTATACTTATTTAATTTAGAGAGTTTTGTTCCTGGGTAAATTGTGGAAAAAAAAACTACATTTTAAGTTTTTTTGGGAAAGTAGGTACCGTTGTGCTGACAGCCCTAAAAATGTGATTTTTCAAAAACAATATGGGCTTAATCAGCCCTATTTTCCAACAGTAATGTTTCCCAACTTTCCCCCAAAAATTTTTCCCTTTCAACTCGTAAGTTTTTGAGAAAATTTCAAAAACCTTTTTTCGTTGCTCTATAATTTTTCAGTAAGCTATAATTTTGCATTTGAATAAACATTTTTTTTTATTTCCAGAGTATTATAAGAACATCGCAACTGGCCGTACGCGGGTGCATCTCTAAGGCGCACCCGGCTTTAAGGAACGAAGATCTATCTACTAAACAGTATTCATAAAACTACTTTTAGTTAGGTAAACTTGAATTAATGATACGTTTAAAACTAAGACCACCTGCGTAGCTCGCTATTGCCTCGCAAATTCAACCAGCTGCTACTTTATAAGGCTTCAATGGCAAGGCAAGGAAAAACCTACCTACCTATTTGATTTTAAGTATAATTTACATAGTGGGGTACTCCATGTACCTACTTGGCAAGGCTTTAAAGCGTTGCTGGTGTGTGTCTTAAGGTGGTACGTTTTTCATACAAAATTCAACCATTATATTAACTTGTTGAATAGTAGAAATGCCTAAATTTATGCTATAAATTGTACCATTTTATTAATTTTAAGTAAATAACCAGCCGTAAATATGTAGTTCACTACGCCTAAATTCAGGCATTTTTACAATTCAGTGAAGAAGTTTATAATGGTTGAATTTTGTATGAAATACTGAACCCCGTTTTCTGCTGGGTGATTTGGTTTTTTATTCTTCAAACATTTTGGTATCGCTAGGTAGTTCTTAGCGATATTCAAATGAATTCTTCTGTTGAGAGAGATGGGTAGATAAGTATTGGTTTACTTGTGGTAGGTCTCTCGTATGCGGGAGGCATGTCTGATTAGGTACCCCGGCTTTGCCAGTTATTCAGCCGCCAAGCAGTAGTGCACAAGCATTACTGTGTTCCGGTTTGAAGGGCATTATAGCCAGCGAAATTACTGGGCATATGAGACTTAATATCTGATGTCTCGGAGTGATGAGTGCAATGGCATTGCAATTCTGGGTGGCACTGCAATTGTTATGGGCAGGCGTGGCGCTTACCACCAGGCGAACAACTTGCTCGTCTCATCACTCAGTTGTATAAAAAAAGATACCTATATATATATATATACATATATACAGGTTTTTTATTACACAGTTTTGCTGGTTGAAAAGTGGCATTCATTTTATTACGAGTAGGTACTAATGCTGAACGTGTATTAAATGTGATAAATTAGCTTTGATTTCAGGCAGGAGAATGACGTTTGGTAAAACATAGTTCAAATTGAGATCTCATCTGTAGGTAGTTTACAAAGTGTTAGGTAAATCTAGCTATCCGAAGCCAAGAAGCTAATGAGATTGTGAGACGTGTACATACACAGAAACGTTTAAAGTTATTTTAGTTGTATTTTAAATGAAGACGTTGTAAAGCTTAGTGTTATATTCGTTACCAATGAATTTTTAATTTTGACTTTGAAGTATGTAAGAATAAGTTATGTTTAGTTTCGAGATGTAAAGTTAATTGGGTTTAAGTTAATTTTTTGCTAAGTATTTATTGTAAGGCGTTCGCTTTCTATTACTGGTGTTCGCGGAGCATCGAATCATTACTTCCACTACACATACTGTGCCATTTTAAGTTGAAACAGTGTTAAATTATTGTGATAATAATATTTTATTCAATATTGTATTTGCCTACGAATGTCCAATTTATAGCATAAATTTAGGCATTTTTACTATTCAGTGAAAAAGTTAATAATGGTTATATTAGTTATTGACCAATTAATTATTGATTTAGTAATTCGGTTTTTAAGATATTATTTATACGACATTTTTAATTCCATCTATAATGCAATCCATGCGTCTATATTTTAATTCAGTTTATTATGCGTATTCTGTTTATTTTTGTATAGTTTTTCAAAAGCGGCTCTCATAGCAGCTGGCCGATTCTGAACCTCACGACAACGATTCAGTTTTATATATATCAAAATCAAATCAAATCGGTCCAGTCAGTTCGGCCTGTATACGGTTTGATACGATACGAATAACATATTGCACACAAAACAAATTCCGTTAATGCAATGTGTAAAAGATACCGATATTGCAACACAGAAAAAATATAAGCGCACGCATTTGTTTCGTGTCTGGGTGTTGTGGGACCATGATCCTCATAGTTCCTGGTTCCCTAGATACATGGAATTCTAGTTAGGGGCCAGGATCTACGTATGTAATCGTTGGGCGGTTTTATTAAAAAAAAGAACCGAAACTCTACCGAAATTTCGGGGCGGAATAGCTTAAAAAGACAACACGAGATTGATATTCAGTCGAATCAATTTGGTATTCGTTATTGTAAAGTTCTGAATCGGGAGGCTGGTCACAGATAATTCCTAATATATTTCATTCCCAATCTTTTAACTTTAGTACTACTTACTTTGTATTATAATTATGCACAGTCTACGTTTTATGTAGGCTAGCTATTAAGTTAACTAAGTTTTAATCTAGTATACACACTTATAACAAAAAATATGTTCCCACTATGTCATGTGTTTCTATACAAAATATAGGAAGGAATAAGTTTCGCATGACTCGCCATACTTTTATATTATAATTACTGCGTACCAATTCAATCTGTTATTGAAATAAAGTGTAAGTTAATCACCTAATACTATTTTGTATGGAATTCTTAAAAATACTTATCGCTGGTCATATGTTAGGCTTTTAATGATCTAGCTAAATATATGTCAAACAAATTACACTCCATATTGCAATCTGACTGATTTTTTACATCTAATAAAAAAGAGAATAATTTTTCTGTAGCTATAAATAAGTAGGTAGTATCTTTATCTCTCTTTATCTTCATATTTGGCCCTGTCCTTATTTTGTAAAGTAAAAAGTAAATTTTAAGTGTGTTATTTGAAAAAAATATTTAATATGTATATGTCATCATGGCCATAATAAATTGTATTTATATTTGTACAAATGGGTCATTGCGTGTCATAAAGTGCTAAAGAAAACTACGTAGTCGGTATAAATGTGCTTAATGTGCTATTTAAAAAAAAACCTAAGTATACTTATTTTTGAACTATTGTATAAGTTGCGATGCTGATTATTGTGAACACAGTAAAACTATTCAACGAACAAAGAATTACGTAATAAATGATAATTATTATTCAACCATGTTTTATTTATAACGCACGTAAATTAATATGAATTTAAGCTTATGAATACAATTCCAAAAACTAAAATATCGTTCGCAGTTGTAGCTGAAAGCTGTCGTTTTCCCGCGCCGCGCTGGCGCTGCGCTGCGCTGGCGCTGGCTGGAAGCCAAGTTTTCAGAAATTTCATGTCATCAAAATTATGTAGGACAATTTGGCGTCCACTTTAAAAACAGGAGAATCATTATATTTATCTCTAACAGAAATCTTTAGAAATGTAAGTTTATATCTACACTAAAAGTATTTTGAGCATTTTACATCATCCGCGCTAAATCCGTAGTTCGTGGAATAAAACATAGATAGTAGAATAATAAGATTTATTAATAAGTAGATATAAACATTATTCGCAATCACACACATCAATTAAACAAGAACATAAATATTATTTTGTACAATACATACATAATACTTGTAAATGAAACCAATGAGTTAGGTGTTTCGGTGATCTCAATTGTTAAGAATAAAAATGATGTTCGCTGTTCCCAAGAGTCGAAAGGTTGAAGTACCGAAATGTAGAGATTCCTTAAATATAACATAAATAAAAAAGCGTAGAAATATATATTTATTCTCCCGTCATCATCTCCATGAATTCTGAAACAATTTAAAAATATGACGGTCATAAAATTGATATGAAATATCGCGATGTTCTAGTGTAGGTGGGTGGAGGTATTGAAAATAGTTATAGCTAATATAAATAAACGGACAGCTGGGTAATAATATAGACCTATGAAAACAGATGAAGAAACAATAAAAGAATCAATGTGTCATATTTTCGACGACACAGTTTAAATATAATAAAAGTAGCTTATAGTTGAATCACAGAGAATTACTATAAAAACTTTAAACAAAATGCTAACTATAAGATATAGATTAAATAAATATATACCTATATATAAAAGTAGCTGCGTTTATTGAAATAGGTCAGTTGATAGATCTTCCAGTTTATTATTCTTATAATTAGCAAAATAAACATAATATTTTTAGTAATTTCGAAGAAAAAGCATAGTTGATCTAAAAGTCATTGGCCTCCCATACCAGCAATAATAATTGTCATTGAGAATTACCAATTTGTAATATAAAAAATAGTTCTCTACACCTTTCATCCTAACGTTTAAAAAATTGGCAACCAGCCCAGTTAATAGAACGCGTTGTTTCTTGTCATTTCACTGTTTATTTTTCTTTTGTTATTTTTTGTTATTCATTATTAGCAATTGAAAAATTGCCAGATAGGCAAATGTCATTAAAATTAAGCTCAGGATTACTGTGATCTAGAAACTTAGAAAGTATAATACCGTGATCAAATTTAGTATTAAACTCATTTAAACTGTTCTGGTTTACCAAACAATAATTTGAAACAGGTATTTCATAGATCTATACATTATTAAAACATACATGTCATTATGATAAGGTATAGCGAAACAAGAAAGTCTTGCAAGTCCATTTACTAGAACAACAGAAGTATAAAAATATATGTCGGCAAAGTGCTTTAAAAGGTCGAAGATGAAGGAAATCATATGAAGGATCAAGATGCAGAGAGTTTATCTCATCATGTCACAGGCCAAGGCTTATTTCAACACCATCCTAATAAAAGCTCTTACCATCGAAGTCGACGGTTCCGCTGCCATCAGTGTCGATTTCCTGGATGAGACCGTCAAGTTCTTCTTCTGTCAACTGCTCGTCCAGCTCGCGCAGGATCTCGCGTAGGCTCGAGGTGGGAATGTATCCGTTGCCTGGAACAACACGTATGTAGAGATTATGGCATCAGGAAGTTAAAAACATAGAGGAGAGGACACCACAGAGAAAATAAGCAATGCGATCATGATGATACTTAATAGTTAGGAATGTATAAGTGATGTGATGCATAAATAGATGAGATTTTGATGCCAAGGCACGATTTGATTTTTTTTAGTTATCAATAGTCTTACCAACAAAACATTTCGATTTACATCTGTCAAATATTGGTAAATGGGTTGTATAAATAATAATTGATAGGTTTGAATTTATTGATAAGTGCGTCATTCGCTGTGACAAAAGCTTTGGGAACGTAAAAGTCATGCTACTATCTCAAAGTAACAAAGAAGATTCCAAAGTTTGTATAAGATAATATTCTTATTACGTTGCGATTAAATAGTAAGTAGTAAAGTTGGTTGAACCCTAATAAATGTCAGACGCAGCTAGATCGAGCGAAGCAGATACTGTAGCTTGTTATAATTACATTGGTATGTAGGTTAGCACAGTAGCAAAAATACACTCACCTTCCTTGTCGTACAGTCTGAAAGCTTCCCTGAGTTCTTTCTGCATGGCTTCAGCATCTTCTTCAACGATGAACTTAGCGGCCAGCGTCACGAACTCTCCGAATTCAAGACGTCCAGACTCTGGAAGCAAACATCGTCGTTATGTGTTATTAACAGACGCAATCAGAATGTATTTCTTCACTTAGCCAGTAATGTACTGAAAAATTCTGAAGCCTATATTTGAACCAGAGCATTGGGTCGTTGAATTCGACGGTATAGTAAAGGGCAATCTACTTTAGGAAAACAATTTGATTGAGACCTACGTAGTTTTATTGTCAACGAAATAATTAGATACTCACTGTCAGCGTCGACCTCTTCGATGAGTTCTTCAAGGATCTTCTTGTTGAAGGGCTGCCCCATCATCCTGAGGATGTCTGCCACGAAGTCGCAGGGGATGCTGCCCGAGCGGTTGTGGTCGAAGCCATCGAACGCCTTGCGGAGGACTGCAAGAAACCACACTATCTCTTAAAATTTTGGTTTTCCGATTACGTAACGAACAGGTTTAGCTGAACAAAAGGTACCATCAATGTTGATCCCGGACATGGTGCAAACGGAGATGAATTGACAAATGAGGATGAATATAAAATGTGCCCTGGAGAAAGTGCCCCGAAGTGCTGCACTGACAATAAAAAGATCTAAACTGATCGTTCGACGGTTAGGTTCGGGTAAGGATAGTTCAATGCACTGAGGTGTGCAGTGCGAATCTTGTGCAATGCATCTATTTCGGTGCAGCAGCGTGGTGCATCGACGTCCCGAGCCGCATGGCACATAGCTCGAAAGTAGGCCGCCGATAAATAAATAAACAACGTTGTGTAGCATACCACACCTCGAACCGCATCGGCTATAATGTAATCCTTTGTGATAAAAATGATTACAACACGGACAGAATGAGGGCATTACGTCTCTACTTTCGTTTGCGTCCATCAACAACGATCTCAATGAACCGTAAGTGGGCCAATTCCAGATGTTCCATGGAAATGTTCTGGCGTCTTTAAGTCTGTGGTATTTTTAAACTTTTTATTAACGTCCAGAACAGATTTTAAAAATTATTTACATCTTATTGGGAACGAGTGACAAGATGACGCAAAATACTGGACTATTAATCTATAATAAATATATAAAATACAGAGTTTCAAAGGGTAAAAAACCTGGGATGCTGTAGGTAGAAACGGTGTTATTGTAAGTCGTTTTCTATGTTTGCATATGACAGAGCGATTGTCATAAAATTTTCATCATAATACTTTTTCTTTTTCCGCAGAGATTTAATACATTTTATAACATATAACTCTAGAAAATTATGACGCACATAATAAAAGTTTAACTAACACAAATAAAATTTAATCAAAGGTTTATTTAAAATCGAAAATATAATAAACTCTTTCTGTATTTAATAACTCGCTTGATAGATACACCGTCGGAGTAATTTTTCACTCACATTTACTTTAACGATTATTGTGCTTTTGATCTTTGCTGCCGTCCAAAAATTGAAACTATAGAATATAATTTTAAACAGTTATTAGGATGGTTATAAATTACATTTAGATGGTCGGCCCTGAAATTGCTCTAGGTAAGTACATTGTAGAGCCTCTCATGTACTTAGCTTATATTTTTTTTACCACGTTATTATTAAGTCACTTTCTTGTTTGTCTGTCTGTCTGTCGTTCCGGGTGGAATCTTGCAACTCAAATTTCGAATATTTCACGATTCCGACTGAAACTTTTAGGGTAACTTACAACTCGTTGATAATGCATTCTAAATCCATTTCTTCTTTTTAAAGCGCATAAAATCGTGGTTTATAGATTATTTTTTGAATCTACATTATTTAAATGACTACACCTAATATATAACTACTTATGTATAACTGCTATACGTGTGAGACAATACGTAGGATAAATACGATCACGGATAGAGATCCGTGAGAAAACTTTTGAAATATCTTTTTTATAATAATAATTATTATCTTACATATAAAATTCTCGTGTCACAATGTTAGTTACCTTACTCCTCCGAAACGGCTTTACTGATTTTTACCAAATTTTATATGCATATTCAGTAGGTCTGAGAATCGGCTACTATCTATTTTTCATACTAAGTGATAAGGGCTGTTGAAACCGCGGGTGAAACCGCAGAGCGCAGCTAGTTACTTATAAAGAAAATTGATGCATAATAAGTAAATCTTTAAATTTGTTCCAAAAAAAAATCTACCTTTGTAATTATGTGCAAAGTCACATCGTTTTGACTAACCCCGACTAGAGTGACTCACAAACTGAATCTAGTGTTTTCTTACGACGCAACTGTGCAATTAAGAGGAAACATTAAACGAGCATATCCGCCGGGCAGCAATAAATCTGCATCCGGCCAGCAGCGTACACTTTCAGTTTCCCACACCTCTGTTCTGAATCTGATGACAGGCGCACCTACATCAGGATCAAAGCTCCGGGAAAGTCTATCAGATAATTTGCATGACGTGGGATATATGCTCTTTTTATAATTAGTACTAAATTATACTAGACCATGATACCCGTCGGTGTTTTTTCTGCAGCTGTTCCATGGTATTTTGGCAACAAAATAGTTTTAAAAACATGATTTTTATTTTTGCCAAGCGTCGTGTTTTTAATTTTAATCGTCAAGACGTCTTGGCAGTTGTCTCAAAGTTCCATGATCTTTATTGCGTTTTTTTTCTAGAGTTTTAGCTGTTTATTAATTACATCACCTATAAATAGCTCGGGCGGTGACAAATCTGTTGCAAAGTCAACATTGACAACATTATTTCGTGTGAATACGACAAATAAGTGCCAATTAATTAACGATAAACTGTTATATGCAGTCAGAGCTTGTTTATAACTGCATTGTTCGACGCATAGCATTCTGCGCCAAGTCTATTCCAATGTATCATCGAGGATATAAAACTGAAAAGAGCTGGGACGACGAAACGTGATCACAAATAGATTTGAATGCATGCTACAGTTTCATAACAAATGCTACGATTTTTGTTCTATAAAAGAAAGAGATCCATGTCTATGAATCCTAGTTATGATGTAGAGCAAAGATTACTTCAAATGGATGGGCTAATGTTTGTGAATCACTCTGAAAGGAGCAATTAATCAGTGAGATATTAAAACGAGTCCTTCATGAAACGTAGCTACGTACGTAGTTGCTTTATATTATAGCATTCTATTTGGCTTAGAAACTGAACGTTACTAAACTCTTATGATTAACAACTTGGCAAATATCCGTAACGGAGTATTTTGCAGTCCACGCTTTATTACTACTGTTTAAATGCTTAAACGGAAGTGGGTCGAGAACTGACAAATAGCAAGTACTTCTTGAAATTGTTCAAAATATTGCAAGCATGCAACAAATTCTTGTATGATCTTTATTATGTGAGCACTAGTAAAAATATATTTGAAAAGAAATTTGTGCTCTCATTAATCAAAACACGCCCTATAGTTAGGAGTTCATAATGTCAAGGTGCATCAGTACCTACTTAGTAAGCGCCTTAGTATTTAGCCACGCCCAGTTGGTACACCGGTATTTAATTTTTTTCATTTTTTCTTTTACTGTTATAAGTAAGTATCTACTTATTATATTCAATGCAGTCCTACGCAGTGCTTATTATAGTATTAAAAGTTCTAGATGGCACTGCAATTGTTATGGGAAGGCGTGGCGCTTACCATCAGGGGAACGACATGCTCGTCTCATCACTCAGTTCCATAAAAAAATGCCGCACAGAATCATTAATAGTACAAAACTGTCGGCTGTTACTCGCAAAATAACCTTTTACGAATACATGCATTTTATTTTGAGTTACCTTTTAGATGCAGTCAAACCAAACCACAGAAATCTTTGGAAATGGTTCCAACAAGAATGCCTAAGTTCCTTTACCTAGGAGTGTAAGGTGTGTATGAACCTATAGGTCATTAAACGATATATATTTAACTGTATGCGTCATCCCATGATCGCAGAACTGTAGAATAATGTAATATGATCCCAGCATTACACCCCATTGTAAACTTGTAATCGTTTGCTAGTATAGTTCAAAAATAGGGCTGCGAATAAACATTAAACCGTAGCGAGGAAAACTGTAAACTACTGGATTGCTCACCGTTTTGTATTTAGAAACATCATAATAACGCAACTTTGGTAAATTATTCCACGGTTCTGGTAAATTTGCTCCGCGATATTAAACATAAATGATGTGGTAAGGTATGTACGTAGTCCGTGATCAGTTGCAAGATCAGTTTTACAGTTATTTATTCTGAGCTAGTTTCGAATAGAGAGTTAGTGTTAAAGGTAACCTACTATTTAATACCATTATCACTGTTGCCAGATCTCCCGATTTTACGGGATTCTCCCGAGTTTAAAAGAAATCTCCCGATGTCACGATTTTCTACTCTATTATATTCATAAAATGTAAGCACAACAGTGTGACTAAACTGGTTTTTTTCTCATGTTAATATTGTTAATGTAAGATGCAACCAATTTAGAAGTAATAAAGCCTATGGCCACGTAATTTCAAATAAAGGATTTTGAAATTTTACATATTCTACCTCTGCACCTTTCTCTGTTTGTTTGATTTTCATACTTTTTCTGTTATTTCTTTGAGTGTGATGTGAAAGAAGACATTGAATCATTAAAATTTAATGCGTTGTGGAGTCGTGGTGGGTGGAAAACTAAAGGAAAAACATAGGATATTATGCTAAATAATAGTCTCCCGAATGTTGTCTTCATACATCTCTCGATTTTTCATAGTACACCTCCCGTTTTAGGAAAATTGGACCTGGCAACACTGACTATTATCTATTCTGTGCCACTGTTTATACAACTGAGCAATGAGATGAGGAAGTCGTTCAGGGTAAGATCACGCCTGCCCATAAACATTTGCAGTGCCACCCAGAACTTTTAAATCCATTCAAAGTAATCAAGTAGCACTGCATGCGCTTTAACCCCAAAACATCCAGATATATAATTAAGTCTCATTTGTCCAGTAATTTCTTTTAGTTAAGACATGGCATTTGGCAATGTACTTCTGAGCATTGGCAATAGATGTACCTATGTGTTGGCTGATACGTTACCGAGTTATCATAGGCATATATATGACTTTACAAGGCATCAACCTACTTCGATGCTAAATTTCAAAGTCCATATTATTTTATAATTGAAGTTAACAGTTATTTGTCAACGCATTATAAAAACAATTACTTGTTTTATATAGGTATAACCAACCTAACCTAATAAACCAGTACCAGGGGACAATTTTATTATTATTATATTAATAATATTATAAGTAATAATTATTAGTAATAGTGATAATTATTACTAGTTATTTGTTAAATAGAATAAAATATCTTCGTTAAATTTTTGTTTCATTTTGTTAAAAACGCATAATACACCTACGCATATATGATTTAGGCATAACGCATATGTGGTTTAGGTTTTGGTTACCGTTTCCTTAATTCATTGAATACAAATCAAGATTTGAATTTCATATAAACCTTTTCATTCAACCACCAACTCACACACACGATGATATAAAAGTTATCTGATATCCATCCATTCATACCGATGCCCTGAAATCCGGTAATCCATCCATTGAGTCGTACGGCACATCTCCATGGACAATCATCGCGCTATCTGATTCCATGGCAGATTGGCGCGCGGCCAAGCGTGTTACCACGCGGCACGCGGCGTCGCCCACCGTTACCGCCACCCACCCGCGCCCGCCCGCCCAAACTGAACATTTTCACGATTTGCTTACTAAACTTTGTTGAAAGATTAAAGTTTCTTACAGGTTGACTGTTCTTTTAAGTTTATTGTTGCGATTGGTATGTTATGTAGGTAATTACTATACCGTAGGTAAGTTACCTGTAGCGTGAGTGAATTTGTATCGACCAAATCTTATCTGTTTCCTAAAAGTAAACCTAAACTACTTTTATATCAAATTTTATATAATTAAAATCTGTTTTAGCCAAACATCCATACATCCTCACAAACATTGGCATTTATAATATTACTAGCATGCCTAACCACCGTCCATTGTAATTTTTGTTTCGGTTTTGTTGTATTACATCCATATCCATTAGTTTGTCTCCTTACAATATATCTTATGATTTTCAATATAGCACTTTTCTTTCAAAAATAACCAAAACTTGCATATCAAATCTTTAAAGTCCTATTCTACTAAAATTGTAAATGCAAAAATTGTGAGTATGGGTGTTTGTTAGTTGTTGGGCTATGCTTGGAGTCTCTCTGAAGGATCATATCCGGATCGAGGTTATCCGACAGAGAACCAAAGTCATTGACATAGCCCACAGAATTAGTCAGCTGAAGTGGCAGTGGGCCGGACATATTAGCCTCAGAACCGATAACCGCTGGGGTAGACGTGTTCTAGAGTGGAGACCGCGAATTGGCAAACGTAGTGTAGGACGCCCTCAGGCAAAGTGGAGCGACGATCTTCGCAAGGTGGCTGGCAGCAGCTGGATGAGAGTAGCCGGGGATCGTGCTCAGTGGCGTGCAATTGGAGAAGCCTATGTCCAGCAGTGGACTGCAATAGGCTGATGATGATGATGATGTGTTTGTTATTTAATCACGCAAATACTAATAAACAGATGAAATTTTAAAAGTTAAACATTAGAACCTATACCTAATAAAAGAAAGTTACGCGGTATTAGGTTGTTCTTAGGATTTATGATACTTTTATCCCGAAGAATAGTGCGGGTGAAATCACGGGCTGCAGCTAGTATTTCTGTATAAATATGTGTATATAATTTGATACGCTTTCCGGATCTGTTACATATTTACTAAACTTTGTTCATATTTAAAATAAAATTTTCCAAACGCAGCCGACGAAAGTATTAATGTAAATATATCTGGTAAACTTTTTTAAACGGTTTCATCTTTACAGTTGTTTTCAACTTCTAGGATAGGTGGTCTGTTTCAGTAGCAGATCTTGATATAACTGAAATTTCTTATGCGCACAGTTTGTCAAACGTGACCATCAGATGTTATTGTTCATGCGACCTAATTAACATGAAAGCTTTCCAGCACGTCATTTCAGATTTATTTCAAAGAAAACGTAGGTAAATCAAAAGGTGTAATTCAAAAGTAAAACTGTTATAAAATATACCTTACAATATATATATATACTTATTTAGTATCTACCTAAAAGTACCTAATGAAGTATATATGTACATATATCTCTCAGAATATAATAATGACTAAAAGATATAGATAGACGTAAATAAACCATTGTCAAGTAAATAATATAGATAATAAGTTCAATCGCCTTCACTATAAAAATACCAGTTGCATGTCGGATTGGCATAATGAGATATAGCGTTGTTTACGCGAAACAATGACATTAAAATACCATGACAGTTCTCGAATTATCGTTGTAGACTTATTTTTTATTTGAAAACCACGCCCCCTTCAGGTATTTACGTAATTGCCCCCGACTAATCAAGCCCCCACGCGATAGGCAAAGAATTAATTTATTGTTCTTTCAACTTTTTATTAAATCGGCGCTTCTTGTACAGTCTGGCTCGCAGCCAGAAATGAGCTTACGTTTTCCTCATCATTTTATGTTATCATTACAACATTTTATTTATGTTTTTAAAGATATTTTTAATGTAACATTAGAATTAGGATGTTAAAATGAATGTGTGTTTAATAAACATCAAAAGATTTAAAGTAAATCAACTTACCGGCTACTTGTTCTGCGGGCAGCTCGTCCGCCTGAAAGCAAAGAGCGTCATAGAATTAATATACTGAAATAATTAGTTTAGGTATTTCTTTCTCGGGTGGGTATGGGTTCTCTAGTGTGGGAGCTATAGACGGCCATTTCATCCGTTTTCTGTTGGATTATAGTGGAATAAAAAGTGGGAACACATCCATTAATGGATTTGTGCAATGGATTGAGGTGGAATAGACCCTTCCGACATGGCTTAAGAATAAAGTATAAAAATCTTTTTCTTTACGGAGCTGAGCAACGAGACGAGCAAGTTGTTCGACTAATGTTAAGCGCCACGCTTGCTTATAAAATGACGGTGTCATTCAGTTATTACAGTTTATAAGTACCTACATAACATAAACGTATCTACATATTTATATCTGTAGCATAGACATCTACATTTCAATGACATTACAATGACGGTTTATTTAAATGCAGTTTCTGCAAGCACGTTTAAAAACAATAAAAATATCAACAACATTGGAAGACATCGTGCGGAAACCCGCTATATATGCGCTTTGAAGTGGTAGTATGATTGGCCGCGGTTGTAAGTAATACCATCCACCCAACGAAGCCATGTCCATGTCAAGCTACCGTTCAGTTCGTTTCAGGATGGTCTGATGAATAGTTCCTCAACTGCCGTCTCCCTGTCACACTAATATTATGAATGCGAAAGTTTGTGTGTCAGTGTGTTTGTGCGTTTGTGTGGTTGTTACTTCTTCACGCTGTAACGGCTCAACGGCTTTGAGTGAAATTCGAAATGGAGATATCTATTAATGAAAGAATCGACGTGATTTCGAAGCTAGGAATTGCCAAGTTGTCATAGTGAATTGGAGCCCAGGCAAGTTAGTGGCGAAACGTAGATCTTAAACTATAAGATAAGCGTTAATTTTATTTTTTATGGAACTGTGTAATTTGTTGTCACGGTGCGGTAGGTGACCAATCCTGATATCGAAGATATAGACCATATAGTAAAAACCAGCCAAGTGCGAGTCGAACTCGCGTGAAGGGTTCCGTACCATTATTTATAAAAACGCTAAAAAATCATGTCTGTTGTATGGGAGTCCCCTTAAATATTTATTTTATTCTGTTTTTTAGTATTTTTTGTTATAGCGGCAATAGAAATACATCGTCCGTGAAAATGTCAACTGTCTAACTATCACGGTTCACGAGATACAGCCTGGTGACAGACGGACAGACAGGCAGACGGACGGACAGCGGAGTCTTAGTAATAGGGTCCCGTTTTACCCTTTGGTTACGGAACCCTAAAAACGCAGCATACATTGATAAAATTCTCGTCAATTCAATTCAATATGGAGCATACATAAAGTCCATCTTCACTAAAAATGTTTACAATTATTTAACTTCAACAGAAATCTTGTTGCTCATTGCTTATTTAGTTGGGGCAAACAGATCTCAGTATTGTCACGCGACAAATCTTTCAGACACTCGGACAGAGACACTCTTTGTATGAATATATTTCAAAACACAAACATATCTTCAGGGCTTCTTATTGTCATTATTATTATTCTCAGGAATATATTTTATTTTTTAGGTTTGCGTTTATACAATATTAGAAATAAATTTCATACAAAAAGTTATAACATTCTAAACCTAGAATGCCGCTGGCCGGCAATGGGGCAGAATCTAAACTACCGGTGACTAGGGCTGCAGAGTGAGGGACCTCCTGACATATCGTTCTCATTGCAGAAAAGCGGTCGTTCCGTTCTCATGCTATGACATCTCATCAGATTAGGTATAATATTCTTGAATCGTCCTGAACTGTATTCCTTTCTCAACCGATTACATTATTTTTCATTGATTTTCTTAACTCAACTGAAAAATGATTTTTGTCAGATGAGTACGGCATAACCCTAAAAAAGTGTAGAGCCTGTTTCAATGTAGAGATGAGCATAAAATGAAAATAATATTAAACAATCATTCTATTTAAGGAATCTTGAAGCAATCAATATTTGTTTACATTGGGACACAACAGATATTTATAAACAGACATTACCCTTAGTCTGACAGTCATTATTACTTATAGCGCTTAACGAATTTATATTTTGGTAAACAACGTAATGTTCTGACTTTGTTATAATGTGTCTTTGTGCGGATCAGTAGGGAACGTAAATAAGTTACTTGCATTGTACCGCGTCCCACATATAAAAGCGTAGTGCAACGTGCAAGCGTTTGCTGCAGCAGGAATACAGTCCAGTTTCCCGCAAGAGCGTGCCGAATTACTAAAGTATAATAAATTTATTTTATGTGCAATTGAAACTAAAATAGTTTCATTGGTGTTGCGCGCTCCGGCCGGAGTCCGACGCCGACCGGCGCGGTGTGGCGTCACGGGCAGTTCTAAGTTTTATAGTGTTTTTATGATATGTAACGGAATTTATCTAGAGCTTGCTTTGCTGCTAGTTGCCAATCTCAATCCGCTCAGGCATGCAAGTTTTTCTTGATATTCAGCCTTGAGTTAAAATATTTATTCACTTAGCCAGACAGAAGTTATTCAAGCGTAGATGAAAGAAATTCTTGAAGTGAATCATATTTATACCATTTAACACTCTTATCATCTTATATTTATATATTTTAGTTTTGCCATGTTAACACGAAGCTTTTGAGCTTTCATGTAGAATTTCACACATTAATTGACGAATGGTTCTTATAGAAACATCAGTCTTTCGAAAAACTAAATATGGTCTATGTTGTCCGTTTGTAAGAAACTCGTTATTTAGTTTATATAGATAATTGTATCATCACTTCACACTAAATATTATAAATGCGAAAGTTTGTATGTGTGTTAGTGTGTTTGTTACTTCTTCACGCTATAACTGCTCAACGGATTTGAGTGAAATATTGTAGGGAGATAGTTTATATACTACCCTTGATTTACACATGGTATGCTTTTTATCGAGGGAACCAGCGGGGCGCAGCTAGTATTTAATTAGTTTTAAAACGTGATAAAAGCTCAAAAGCTTTAGAAGTGACATGAAAAACTAAAAACAGATTTTTTTAAATGTTATTTATAGGTTTGTGTTTGACCGCTATCTCACCTGTTGTTAAGTGACGATGCGGTCGAAGATGTAGCACGCTTGCTAGAAGAAACCTTTTCACTCTTGTCTTAAAGACTCCCAGATTATAGCTATTTAAATTGAGAATAATCATCTAAATATAGTCTACTTTTACATCAATGTCAAATGAAGTAAATAATAATCTTATTTCAAATTTAACTATTTTTATATCTAATTATAAAGTATTTCCAAAAGTTTTCTTTGAAATCAAATATTCTTGAGGTGTATATAATAGTAGAGCGAGTGTGGCTCAGTGGGAGCTCGTGCGACTTTCGATCCGACGCACCCGAGTTCGAATCCCGCTGGCCCCGCACCACTGACTTTCTTAAGTTATGTGCGGATTTAACACTCGCTCCAAAAACGGTGAAGGAAAACATCGTGAGGAAATCGGCATGTCCAAGATTTTTTTACAAAAATTCAAGGACATGTGACATCCACCAACCCGCATTGGGCCAGCGTGGTGGATTATGGCCCATTCTCTCTTTATGAGAGAAGACCCGTGTCCCAGCAGTGGGAACGTGATGGGCTGATGATGATGATGATGACATTATAGTAGTTAGTTAAGCATATATATTTTGTCGCTTATAATATGTATGTACTTTTGCCCTTCGTTTAGTGTTTACTTTTGCCCTTCGTTTAGTGTTAAGTAACGATGAGGCCCTTTTTAATGACACAGCTTTACCGGTGAAAAGTTGAAGTTAAGTAGTACCAAAAATGTGTTACTAATCTGTTAATTTGATGTAGGTTATGAGGGACAAAAATATATTTTTAAGCATATAATTTAAGTTGTTAAAACTACATTTTGAAAATACCATAAAAAAATAATTATTATTTTTTTAATTATATTCGGTACCAAAAATCAATCAGAGATTATTGTATACTTTAGATTTATAAACTGTGAAAGCAAAATAATTTTATATATTTTTACTTCAATATAAAATACCTACCTACTTAAATAGCTATCTATTATATAAAATAATAAAATAAAATGTATATTAAATAAATAATAAAATATGTAAGTATAAGTATTAATTCATCATCATCAGCTTATTAGTTTCCCATTACTGGGACACAGGGCTTCCTTTCTTTCAGGGAAGAGTATGGGCCAAAATCCACCACCCGCACCCCGGCACACCCGGGCAAGTGATTAATTGATTTTATATTAATTAAGTAAGTAGTGAATAAGATTTATATCAAATACGGAGTAGATAGTATAATTATCGTTAATATACATACTCTTCTATGTAGAGTCAATCAAAATAAGCAGTTAGGAACTGAAAGATACTTAGTTTTTTTATTTTATTGCAACGTTAGATAAGACAGTATTTGTTACATGCAGTTTTTGTTTTGGTTAGCTAAGTGCTTGGTCTTTCTATTTGTATTAAACCTAAGGTTAATGATAATAATATATCACGTCAATTAATAAAGTCATTAGCTTTGCATATGCCTGGTGTCATTCGCCGACTAACACCTCCAAATGTATAATAACGGACATTAATGACAGCACCTGTTGGCGTCTCGAAACAGCCTGTTTGTTGTTATTTCAAACTTTCTTCTCCAACTCAATAATTTTAATTATCAAATAATTTTTAATCACTATTTAAAATATTAATAATTGTTATTCCAACGAAGACACCTACCCAGTCTTCTGTGTCCAGACCCATTTTGGATTTCACTAGTTAACACTGTGAGACGCACAACACGACTGGCGGCGAGTCCGAAGTTTCCAGCGTTCAGGGTTATTTTCTGCTTCTTCACGATAGTCTGGCCTTTCGGATACTTTAATATATAACGAGCGGGGTGTGGTGCTGAGGCGGGGGGTCGGCGGCCCCTTGCGCCGAGTCCTCCCCGGCTTCCTGCGCTTGCGCCGACCAATGGCGTGAGCCTCAAACGGCAGGATGCTAAAGTATTTATAGGAGAAACGTGGTTAGGCAAAACGTAAACAAGCGGTGCGTGCGTTGCCGAGCGTGTAATGTCCCGCCCGCCCCGAGTAACCTCGCCGGCTGCCTTGTAAACGACCCGAGATTTTACTGTCATAATGTGAATAATTATAATTTTCAAGTCGTTTGTCGTGTGTAGGTAGTTTACGACGTCCATGATGAAGGAGAATCCCTGGGCAATTTAATATGCCGTTTAATGTCGAACATACTTTTTATTGCTTGTCTTGATGGCATCAACAGTTCCGTGTGACGTTTCTGTTTCACTAATGATTAGGTGAGTAGATTTATTAGGGAACTGAAAACACTTGAATCCCTCAACCATCAATTAACCGCGAGTAAGCCATATAATTATGCAAGCATATACTTATAGCGAAGTTGATTATAAAAAAGATTGTTCCAATTCCTTTTCATCCTTTTCCAAACAAAGTGACGTACATAATTTATATACCTACTTAAGTAAATATATATTTAATGACCAGATTTTTAATACAATAATAAGTTTGCCATACATTTTCTCAAAGAAGTATTGTGTTATTTTGGTAGTTTTTGGCAACTATTTCAATAAGACGTACATAATAATGTTTTTGTTCACGACTTGAAATTTCAACTGAAGGGGGAATGTAAATTGAGACTCGGCCTAAGTCTGCAGATTTTTTTTAACAATCTACTACAAGACAGTCACAATGTTTGCTCAAAATTAAAAATTGCTATAATGGCCGCATATAAGAAAAAAGGTAGGTATTTTGTGGAGTCCGGCGCTACACATAGGCTTTGTTTCATCAAAATCAGTCCAGGACAATTGAAGTTATGACGCAATTTAGAAAAGAATATAGGTAGCTATTATACTACGCCGTTGCATCCTCGAGATTTATATAATTCACCAGGTAGTACACTCCTTTGTTACTTACTGTACCTACGCTTGTTGTTTGTTTGGGTCAAATCTCGCAAGTTGATACAGAACCACTTCATTTTATCCTACGGAGTTGAAATTTTGCATACTTGTCAAAGTCCAATGACATTGCAATATTATGGTGACAGCCAGCTGATCTGATGATGGAGACGGAAGGTGGGCAATGGAACTCTTCGACGGATAATGGTAAACTACGAGTGTTTGCTCGCGGTTCCGATTACGAATTTGAGAAAAAAGCTTGTCTTTAAGAATATATTTTTCAAAAATCTTGTTTATAATTTATTTTGACATAATTACTTTATCTTTATTTTTAACAAAATCACCCTTAAGCTCAATCACTTTACACCCCTTTAATTATGCGCCTGTATTAATAGATTTTACAACGTCCTCTGTGTAATGATAATGTCATGAGTCACGACCTCTAAATACGATCATTGCCTCTGAGGAATATCAAAGCATTGCTTTGCTGTGTTTTTCTCAGATTCACATTCGCATTCAATCTATCATCGCGCGTTCCCTCCGAAACATGACTGATTAATTGGCACAGAGAAAAGCAGCGACGCGAGCACTCAATGACATCGTTCGCACTGTAGGGCGTTAGCCTTTGCTATGGCGTGGGCAGTTAGGTCGGTAAATATTTTTATTTAAAAAATATGAAATTAAATAAAAAATAAACTCTCAACTCGGAAAACACTCACGCAAACCATTGGAAATTACGTTGGGCATATATCCCATAGAAACTTAAATAGGTATCACTGCATACTTAATATTAGCTGTGATACCTAACTGTAATAATATACCTAACTATAATAACCGCTACCTATACGCAAGTAGGCATCAGGTATTAACCGTGCCAACTATGCCAGCTTTTCTAAGAAATTAAATATATGCTGAAAAAATTATTACCTATCTTATAAATAAAATCTTTGGACAATCTAGGTATTTATAAAACTACTTAGGTACCTATTTATAAATAAAATATGTATTTAGCATTTTCTGACAGCGAGCTTAGGACGAGTTCTGTGTAAATATTGACCTAGATAAAACTATAGTTAGGTTACTATACTTATATACTATAGTTAGGTTACTATAGTTATTATTCTACTAATTTAGTTCATTGCTATATTATTATAAACTCTACACTCCTCCACAACCAACGACTACCCTTATGAAATAAAATGTAGTCAAATATTGTAAGAAAATTTCATTGCTACATTGTTGTCTGCATAAACAACAAATAATCCTAGCTCTGAAATTTGCTAATGTTTTGTCTCCAGGGAGTAATGAATCGGTATAATAAAATGTTCTGAAAGTGTGTCGCGCGCATCCGCTTGCTCCAACAGTTGCGGAAATTAGATGAAGCAGGCTAATATAAACGTATTATAATGTTATCAAGAAGCGTTATTCAAAACTATAATGTAATATGGTTAATGGTAATGGGCGGGTGCCAATACAAATGTTAGTAGCTGTAAATCATTCCATTTTTATGAGCACTGGAAAACTCGGGACAGGCTATTTTCAGACATAGTTATGAACTCTACGGTTCGTAAAACAATTTGAATTGAGGACGATGGTCATCGTCATATGGTCATATGAAAATTTTGAGTTGTGTTTGTTATGCGTTTTTCACTTGATTTATTTTGGTTCATTGTGCGTTATGAAAAAAAAAACGTTTTTACTGTTTTTGAGTGTTGTGGTGCCACAGTAGGTCTGATCTGATTCTCTCGATGCGGGAATTTTAATTATTCGGGCTGTAAAAATATGCAGGATTCTTATATTCTTTATTGTACACTGGCAGAACATTTACATCGTGGATTATAAACTACATGTAGGTACAAATGCGAGCTTAACCCTAAAAAAAATTTCTTCCAGCAAATCCTTCAGGAAAGAAAGCTGTCACTATTAATTGATTATATTTTTTATTGTTATTTATTTGTTGAAAAAAAATATATAATTCGTATCTTATTACATTGATATTAACTCCGATGAAGTAATTCCCTAAAAAATTTAACAAAGACGTAATTCATTGTAACTGGAGATATTTAACTGCCTAAATGCGAGAAGCTGTGTAGGTTTAATGTGTTTATGACTCATGGTAAATGGATTAGCAAATTACCTACGTCCTCTGTTCTATTGATAGCTTGGGAAAATATTTCAAAGGAGTGAGGGAAACATCTTTAATCTGGATTTAACCCACAGAAATCTAAATACCCGTAAAAGGATACCCAGTGATATCGGCGCCTTACACGTTTTCGTAAGAAATTCACACTCGCGATGCCGATGGGTTGAACCAGAGTTTCATCAGAAAGTTTAGTCGTCGATAATGGGGCAATATGATTATGATAACTCTGATGTAAAACTTCTGGAAGTTTTAATTACTTGTCTGTCTATTGGACTTCCTGTAATTCCATTCATACTGCTTATGAGTCATGTCTGCTTATGAGCTTACCTACCTATTGGCAAAAGAATCAAAAAGTAATTTATAACGGTATGCCACTTATTTATATTTATTCGTATAAGTGGCATACCTATAGCGAACCATTTTAAAAATGATGGACGTAGAGGAGGGCATTGAGAGTCTACCTAATAGGTTGATATAACATTTCATCAAGTCACGTATGTGCGCACGAAACCGCTATGCGCTAACCGAGCGTGCGTATTCCAACTGAAAATCTTTCAACCGCTGGAAAAACATAGCAAGATTGATTAAAACAAAATATGCTTTAGTTAAAATCCCTAGTGTACACATCCGCCCACGCGATGCCCGTCTCATTTTGTTTACAGAATTGTGCACGGCCGCGGAATAATGTTTTTACAGAGATAATACTGCCGAACTTCAGCCGCGCGCTGTGTTTTATTGTATGCGATTCCGAGTTTTATCTTATACAGCTGGTTGCCGGATAATTCGTGTATAAATAGCTTATATACAACAAAGCGTCAACAATCCGAGCGTATCGAATACCCTCTGGCTGTCGAACAGTCTTACATTCATGTCTTGTGGCTGTCTCGCTTGTTTTGATTGTTTATATTGGACGTAAGTATAAAAAGATAATTGCTTCGAGGAATGAAGGTATTTTCAGATAAAACGTTTACGAAAATTGTTATAGAGTTGGTAAAGATAAATCTTTACGACAGACTCGGTTTTATTTATGTACTTAGAGATAAGTAATTTTTGTGTCTTTATTTATGGTCTATTGTATAGTTGGGTTTCTTACAATAACAATTATTCGTGAGTGGTTATTACAAAATGCATACTTATGTGCATATATCCAGGGGGTCCAGCAGGGCGATCACGTAAGTCTGTTGCAAACATCGCATGTTGCGGACTAACGTGCAATAGCAATTTATTTCAATAAATAAAATACGATCATGTAACTTTTTATGTCCCGATTTCAATGTGCTGCTATCGATTACCCGACAAATATACAAAGCGAGATTGTGCTATGAAACGTTTTACTGTGTAATACAGCTTTTGTCTATGGTTTATATATCGATATAAACTTTGTTTGTCAAAACTCATTTTTATTTCAATTGAGCTTTCGTTGACGTTTGATTGCAACAAACGGGTTACGTGATCGTAAAACTCAATATGAGCCTTATACCTAAGCTCTATAAATGAGCAATAGTTGGGAACGACAGAGACGATGACAGGGTCTGCTGCTGTCTTAACATCATCATCATCTGGTCTGTTATGTTCTTATTTGATTAAGAACCAGTATAGTATGTCAGTCGCAATGTACGGCTAAAACCGCTGCCAAATTCTTTATTTACTTCTTCCTTTTTTTCGCAACATGCGTTTCTACAGTTGCGAGTCGAATAATAACAGGCGCTTGAAACACGTACAGAATTTAAGAGGGAACGGCACGCTGAAATTTTCATACAAAAAGAGAAAACGTTTTTCTACTCCTAAAAATTAACCAAATTCGATGAAGTTTGGACATGTAAGAGATGTTATCATTATTGAGGTTTGTTGCTTTTTATTTTTTCGATAATTCCTATAGAATTTGAATTAATGGACCCAAAAAACTCGATTTTTACTCGTTTTTTTTGAAATTTGGATGCTGTTAACTTTAAAAATAGAGACAAACTTAAAAAACCTACAAACCTAGTTTATTTTCCATTTAAGAAACAGACCAAAATTACCAAATATGGTTGAGATTTAGTGTGGTAGAAACGTTTTCTCCCGAAACGGTAATTTTAACAAAAATCTGAAGCATGATACGAATTTAGTTAAATTGTTATTATTAGTATTATTAAGTTAATTTATTTAATTTAATTTACGCATTTTCTGCGAGACCGTAAACCATTATTCAAATACCTAGTGCTCGCTGGCCGCGGCTGTGCCATATCCTCGTAAGTCAGGACGATGATGAATTAACAATATTATAACTAAACAGGCCAAAGGGAAAATATTCACATAATCCACCGATATACTACCTGATACCTATCTAAGTAATCTCAGTGACTTAGTGCGATCGATCGTTCAAGCCGTTGGATACCGTGATTACTGATCATACAAGGTACCTACCAATGGTTTACAACTACAGCAGAGCTGAATTTAATGGATTCATAGTATGCATACTTTTCTAGATAAGATTTTTAAATTAGATAAGCAGATACTTCCTTAGATAAAAAGATTGATACCACAGAATACTAAGGGACAGAAGCATCACTCCGCAAAGAAATTTAAACAAACAGTGACTCTTGCTATGACGCAATAAAATTCAATTCAGCTCGCGTAGCGCTGTATACCTATCAGTCATATTAACCTACAGAGCGCCTCTCTTTCTATCGCATAGCTCTTATCTATTCTGACGCGGCACGTGTAACGACGCGCGACCCGCCGTCGGTGTCCGGCTATATACTTGTAGCTTCGTACCTACAGTGCGGAGCGCGCTAGGCCTGTTGATACCCAGTTACCTATATACATATCCTTTCAAAATTTAGATGGTCAAATGATCATATAAAAAAAATCATGTGATATTTTTTCAGTTATTGAAGTTTTGTGGAAAATTTATATATTAAAAAGAGGTGAATGAGACACTATAAATACATAATTGTCAAATTGATCTTTGCATTAAAACTAAAACATGTGTGTTACTGGAAATATTATAATATTAAATATATTTTATACATCTTACCCACTTACAAGTATTTTCCGATACTGTCCATCCAAAGGTTGTCTGGAATAGATCGATCCAAACGATAAGACCGCCCATTGTACTACCCTAGTTATAAGGTTTATCTGTCATAGTCTTTTTTATATTATTGTTATACAATAAAAAGTTTTTGTATTTGAATTTATTATAATATAAAATAGTTAAGTTTTAAATGACAAAAATATAAGTAGAAATTAAAGGAAAAAATAAACTTAAATCTGAAGTGTTACAATAGGCCGTCTTATCGCTCAAAGCGATCTCTTCCAGACAATTATAATAATAATCAAAGTGCAAAGATAGTTCATATAGAAGAAGCCTGAATCCAGCAGTGGACTGCGATTGACTGACGTTGATGATATTCGAATGTCGTAATTAATTTAATAAAATTTTAATTCAGAACAAAGAGTCCTTGAATACTTATTTCTGAATTAACTTATCCTTGGGAAGTACTTACTCGTAGCTATAGCTATTACATCGTGAGGCTCAGTTTGGACAAATCATCAATAAATATGAAGTCGTTGACCACGAAGGTCATCCAATTTATCTACCTCATCAGGGACTTACATAAGGAGTCAACATGATTAGATCACAGTTTATTGTCATTTATCGCTTGATAGCCGATAGCATACCGGGTTACCGGCTGCAACGCTCTTGCAAGGACGTTCGTTGCGATTAACTGTCATGTTTTCAGTTACGTCAGATAGTCTCTAACGTCGTACACATAAGATTGAAAATGGGTCGTTGGTCATTATTATACGGAAGTGTTTGAAGCTAAGACATTTACCGATGAACCCGAATGAACCGATGCAACGCACCTACAGTTATAATTAAAAGCTCCAGCTCGTGTTTCTGCTACGATCGGAATATCCTCAAAGTGCTTATAACTTTTTGTTGTAAATGTGTCGTATTAAATTAACTGTACATAATAGAATTGGGGTAGACGGCAGTAGACATCGACGATCGCACTTGGGTAAGTAGGAAGTGCAATATTTTAAGTGTCTTTGTGGAAGTTGTCACAGAAATGCACAGTATTTTGAAAAGCAAAATAAAACTTTTTACAGCCTCTGTGGTGTAGTGGTTGGGCAGGTTGGCTCAAATCTCATACACCACTGAGGTTGCGGGTTCGATTCCCGCGACGGGACAAATGTTTGTGCACAAAAAAAAAGTGCAAGCATTTGTTTCGTGTCTGGGTGTTGTGGGACCTCATAGTTCCTGGTTCCCTAAATACAGGGAATCCTAGTTAGGGGTCAGGATCTATGTATGTGGTCGTTGGGCGTTATTTATTTATTTATTATTTAAAATAAAATGATAGATGGATAATAGAAAACACTTTATTGCTCGAGTTACAGCAGACTATTATCTATTCTGTGATTACAGTTAGTGAAACAAACACAGTTAGGTACAAAAACTCTTCATTGTATATCAATAACATAAAAAAAAAGATGAAACATACATTCATCTCATTCACACTAATATCTAATATTATAAAGGGGTAATATTTTATGTTTGTAGTAGACCATATCTGCAACCATTGATCCCATTCTGAATATTCTTTCACTGATAGAAAGCTACACTATCCCCGAGTAAAGCTATATTGTATTATATTACCGCGAACGAAGTCGCGAAGCAGTTGCTAGTATGTTATAAAAATCATTTTAGTTTCTATACGGCTACAAAAATCCTTGTAAAGGGAAATATCGCGCATACGACGTAGCCGCTGCTACGAAGGGTCTACGAGTTGTTGCAGTTTTGGGGAAGTAAGTACTGATTTTAGCTATGCATTTTATTTTTTGACCCACATTTTAATCGTATTGAGAATGGGAACGCAAAATGAGTGATAATGAATTAACTAATTTTCAAATTCACGTTTTTGGATGTACGACACTGCTGATCTCTTTCTCTACAACTTCCGATTGCTGTGTACAACAAGTAAAATAACTATTAGCATCGTGGTAGTGGCATCATTATGCATTTCTCATTTCATTTGATTTAGCTTAGTAGATGGCAACACTATATTTGCATTAGTTTGCCCCAAAAAAACTATACCTATTAGGTACGTAAGTAGGCCTAACCTAGTATATTTATTACCATTTTTGATGGGGGCGAGCTAAACACCTAAAATCGCTGATGCTATATAAGTCCCACTCCGTAGGTATAGACGCGTAAAGAAAGAACAAGCACACATCGAACTCGTCTTGTATTGTATTGTAAATCCCCAAAGACCCGGGCGGACGACTCTCACGGTCGTGTGCCGATTCGATTAGGTACGTAATTTCCGCGCTTAATTTTATTGTCAAAATTCACATGACCCAATGGTACACTGAATATGCGAGGTCGACGAACCCCGCGCAGTACCTACCTATATTAAAGGTATCACCCCGTATCACCTGTGATTATATTATCTTTTTAGAGTCAAAAAATAAAGGTAAGTACTTGCCTATCGGTCTTTACTCCGGTCACCTCTAGGTTATCAAATCTTATCGATTTTTCTTGGATTACCGAATTGACGTAAGTATGGTGATTTAGCCTATATATTTTTAAGTTTTAACAAGGCAATAACATTAAGCAGGAATAACAGAGAGGTTTTTTTTTAATTTTTTTTTTTTTTTTATGTAACTGAATGACGAGACGAGCTGGTCGTGTGCCTGATGGTAAGCAATACGCCAGCCCATAACAATAACAGCACCACCCAGAATTCTGTTTTGCAAAATCCTGCACGGCACTGCACTGCGCTCGTCACCCTGAGACAATTAGCTGTTGAGTCTCATAATGCCCAGTAATTTCGCTGGCTACAATGCCCTTCAAACCGTAACACAGTAATGCTTGCGCACTACTGCTTGGCGGTTGAATACCTGGCAAAGCGGTGGTACCCACCCAGACGGCCTCTCGCATACGAGAAATCTACCACCAGTAAATACTGGAGGTACCTATAATACCTATATACATTGTTACAGAAGCAAAAATATAACTTAATCTTGAACTAGTGAGTACTTAGATAAAGAAATTAGTTAGATACGGGTACAGTACGGTCCTTTTGTTCATATGATTCTCGTATGCGAGAGGCGGTCTGGGTAGGTGTACCCAATAATGGCGAAATTCAGTTGACGTCCCCCACCCCCATACACCTAATAATCCACCCATCCAGTTTAACCGTGTATAATGCCTGTATTACAGGGCACCGCCCCTCTCCACGGATCTAACTATAATCTATAATAATTAATTATACTTAATTGCAAGAACACACATACATAATATGTAGGTATACCTATACATATAGGTTAGGCGAGTGTGGCTCAGTGGGAGCTCGTACGACTTTCGATCCGACGCACCCGAGTTCGAAGCGCGCTGGCCCCGCACCACTGACTTTCTTAAGTTATGTGCGGATTTAACACTCGCTCTAAAAACGGCGAAAGAAAACATCATGAGGAAAGCGGCATGTCCAAGATTTTTTCACAAAAAGTCAAGGACATGCACACATCCACCAACCCGCACTGGGCCAGCGTGGTGGATTATGGCCCTTTCTCTCTCTCTCTATGAGAGAAGGCCCGTGTCCCAGCAGTGGGACGTGATGGGCGTGATGATAGGTTTGATTTAGATGGTCAACATACTTTAGTCGATTTATTTTTTTATGTAAGTAGGTACGTATAGTGCATATAATATTATTATCCTATACCTATTACATAAATTGTACAGTTACTTACGTAATTACATTTACAGCTATTACCTCAGGTTGACGAGTGCAGTGCAGCCCCCGTACCCATATATCCCTCAAGCGCCAATCGTATATCGTGTTGAACTCAGATTAGGGTGTAGATTCACTGTGACAATGTCTTATGATGCCATATATTGTCCCATTAAGTTTATCTCAACTTGTAATTATTGAATTTAGGTATAAATGAATGAGATTTATTCGATTTCTTGCTTGAATCGACAATAATTAGACCGTATCTCATTAGTCGCAGTGAAGCTATACTTAATTTGAACTCAACACGATATACGATTGGCGCTTGAGGGACATATGGGTTGGGGGGCAGTTCCCAGACGTGCACGAGATAGACAAGTGAAATAAAGTGGAAAATTGTGTAACATTCCTCTTCATGCTCTCCCTAGAATGCCATCTACATGATACTCGTATGTGTAGGTACCTATCTAATAGTAGGTATTGTTAGGGACCAGGATAATCTAAAAACTTAAATAGCTACCTATACCATTTTATCATGAAAAAACATGATTTTAGCCTTTTATTTTAATATTAGGTACTACTTCAATACTTAATTAAAATTTAAAAATAATGTCTAGCTTTTGCTACAGCCCATACCTATCTGGGTACTACGGTCTATACTTTTAAGTTGATAGATTAGTAATTTAACTTTGTATAATAACTAGCTGATGCCCGCGACTTCGTCCGCGTAGTGGAGTATTCATCCTGCATCCGAACATTTTTCGTCCCATCATATTCACGTTCCAGTTCCCGTCCCGCTCCTATGTCGTTACCGTACCTTACCGCTTCTGTTCTGTTACCTTCCCACTCCCACCCCGTTATCTTTCCACTCCTATAGCGTTACCGTAATGCTCTGGTCCTGATTCCGTCCCGCTCCTATATCATTATCGTCCTACTCTGTTACCAATCATATTCCGATCCTAACCCTTTATCGTCCTCCCTAGCGAACCTCCTACCGTGTTATAGTTCCCCTCCTATACCGTTATCATCCCCTTTTTGTCCCTTTGTAATCCCACTCCGGTCCCGATATAATTACCAAATTTTTCGGCCCTTACTTCATTTGTGAGTCATGTATTTATAGTTTTTTGCCCAAGTATCAAACGTACAAAACGCTAGCGTAGTAGTTTGAAACATATTACAGACTATAGAAACCGGGTGGAAATGAAACGTCGGGGGGGAACCGCCACGGACCATTTACGATTCGTAATACCAGTAATACGTACAAACGGACGGACGGTGCGGCGCGCGTGGTCTCGGTCCGGGTTTGTAATCATTTATATGAGTTTGCGGTGCGGCGGCAGCGCCGGTCCGGCGCCATGTACATACATGAAGCCTGAGTTACAGAAATCTTTGAAACCTAAGTCTCCTATTTACATATACATAGCTGTTGCCCGCGACTTTGTACGCTTAATAAAATCATTCATTTTGCTCCTGGCTATTTCCGGCTGCTCTCGCTTCTATGCCGATTTTGTCCTGCTTCTATCCCAATCCTAACCCGAATTCATCTCGTTTCTATTCCGATCTTTTTCAGCTCTTATCTCGTTTTAAATAGACAGAATACCTACTTACATTATAAACATATATTTTCTTTACAAATTTTATCATCCGTTTAAATCTATCAGGGGATGGTATTCAAAACAATCGTAATAATACATGTGTCAATAGTTTTTTTCACGATTAAGTATATGTAAGTATTTTGGCCAAAAGTCAATCGTCGTAGCTCCAGAAAAAATATTGTATGTCGCAGGGAAATGAGGATACCAGGGATTTCTCGAAATCTCTAGGGATACGACGTACAGTTTTAATAAATAGGCTCTCGCCAAAACTCTTGCTTCGTCATCCCTTCGCTTCACTTGCGCACTCGACCATCACTCCACTCGGGAGGTCGCCGGCTCGCTACGCTCGCCACCTCTCCCCCTCGCTTCGTTCTGGACTTGCGCACTCGTTCTGCTCAGGAACTCCTCGCGAGCTCCTGGCTCCGCGCTTTTTATATACACTCTAGGGGTAAATGCTAGTCGGACCGCGGAGAAGTGGTCCTTACCATACATGATTATACCATGATTTTGTCGTATCCCTAGGAATATCGCGAAATCCCAGATATCCTCATTTCCCTGCGACACGTACGGTCAATGACAAAAGTTGCTGAATATTTGTAAATCTTCGATTGACTACACCTTTAGTATTTCTTATTTTTCTGAATGTTGCATTTTAAAAGTCTATTAAAATCCTGTACGAATAAGGAAATTGCAAAAAATTGCATAACGTTAGAAATCATTTATTTTGCCTAGTCTATAATACAAAGTTTAGCTTTCACCTTACAAACAAAGGTTTTCCACACAAATATTTGCCATCCCGTTTAGACCTTTTAAGATGTTTAAAAGGTAGTGAAACATGTGCGTATAGTATCTTCGATTAGTATATACGTACCGAATTTCAAAATCATTGGTTTAGAAAAAAAAATATTATCCACCTTGTTTAACGTTTTTAGAGGTTAATTAATATAGCGAGTTTCGTTTTAATTTATTGCTTTTGTTTGGTCTGTATACGAAATTTCATTGCTACAACTTCATAAACAAAAATTCTCTACACAAACTTTACCACTCTGTATAACCCTATTAAGGGATGATTTCAAAACATGGTGAAATAAGTGTTTATAATTTTACTGGCTGAGTACTTATAGTAAATTTCAACATTGTAGCATTAAAAAAAATTTGATACTTTCCACCCTGTTTAACCTTGTTAGAGGGTGAATTTCAAAAAATGGCGAATTACGTTTAAATTTATTTCTTGTGCTTACTCTGTGTACTAAATTTAATTGCCATAACTTTATGAACAAAGATTCTTCATTTAAACTTAACCACCTCGTTTGAACTGGTTTGGGGATGATTTCAGCAAAATGGTGAAAGACGTGCTTAAAATTTATCTGTCTGAGTAAATGAACCGAACTTCATCGTCGTAGCTTTAAAAAAATATAATTACATTTCACCCTTATTTTACCTAATTAGGAGTAGATTTTTAAAAAATTTTGCTTCACGTTTTAATTACCTTTTTTTTCTTAGTTTATGTCCCAAGTTTCATCAAAACCACAAACTTCATAAATAAAAAAGATTTTCTATACAAACTTTACCACCCCGCTTAGGCATGTCGGGGGATGATTAAAAAAAATGTGAAATACATATCTATAATTTCAATGGCTAAGCACGTATTCCACATTTCATCGTTGTAGCTTAAAAATAATAATCTTCACTTTCCACCCTGTTGAACCCTGTTAAGGGATGATTTTCAAAAATAGTTAATCACGTTTTAATTATCTTCTTTTACCAAGTTTTATCATAGCCACGAAACTTCATAAACAAAGATTTTCTGTACAAACTTTACCACCCCGCTTAGGCTTGTTAGGGGATGATTTTCAAAAAATGGTGATATACACATCTATAATTTCATTAGCTAACCACGTACACCAAATTTCATCGTTATAGCTTAAAAATAATAATTTTCACTTTCCACCCTGTTTAAATCTTTTAAGGGATGATTTTCCAAAATTGTAAATCACCTTTTAATAATATTTGTTAGGTGTGTGTACCAAGTTTCATCGCTATAAACAAAGATTTCTTATGTAAACTTTACCACCACGTTTAACCCTGTTAGGGGTTGATTTTTGAAAAACGCTGAAAACCAATTTTTAAGCTTGATCAAACTTAGTTGATTTACCCCATTTCTTTACTGTAGCTACAGTGTCCCACTAATAAAAACTCCTACTCCATACAAACTTTGCGGCCCTATTTAATGACCTTAAGGGTTGATTTTTTAAAAGTTACTGAAAATATATTTTTAAATTTTTATGTTTAGTCAATTTACTAAGTTTCATAACTTTACTAAAAAAACATACACCATGGAAAATTTGCGACCCCAATAAATGACCTTAGGGGTCGAATTTCGAAAAATGCCGAAAATAAGTTCTTAGTATTTAGATGCTTAATGCTCCCGCAAAATTTGATAACTATTGGTCAAGAAACAATCACCGTAGCATACATTATAGTTTCCGCATTCCAATCTAAAAAACCACACTAAACCCCCTTTAAGGGTTGATTTTCAAAAAACTGTGATACACGTGCTCTTTTATTTCTTTTGCATAGTATACTGCCAAAGTTTCGTGACCGTGCGACAAAAGAATTTTTTTTCCCCATACATCCTTTATGACCCCATTTGACCCACTTAAAGGTCAAATTTCGAAAAATCCGTTCTTAAATGACGCCTTCATTACTTGTAGAATACGTGGTCCAAATTTCAAGTTTCTATGTTAAGCGGTTTCGGCTGTGCGATGATTGTAGAAAAAAACCCTGTTCTTTTATTATATAGATATATATATATATATACCTATGAGTTTAATTATTAATACTCGTACCACAATAAGTAAGTAGGTACTTACCGAGTGCACTAAACTTAAATGTTTGGTACCAATATTTTTTAAATAAATGAAAAAAAAACATATGAATGAATACATAATAAAAAAAATTACATATGCATGTGAAGCTTCATGTAGGAACTTACCTAAAAGTCTATTTTACTGCACAGCGCTGAGCTTCGAGGGTCAGGCATGCAGCCGATGGATACTCAACACTAATTGAAGCTTTTGGCGCTGCGCAAACGTGGACACTTTTGTGTCTTGTGTCGGATGCAAGCTACCAATGATAATTAATGACTTCATGTTATTTGAAACTTGTTATTATTTATAATTCATTTACACTAGCTCAATGTACAAACCGTGCGAAACCAAATATGAATTAAAAATCTTGACAGCAACATGAGAGTGACATTGACAGTCGCTGGTCTGTTGACATTGACATCTGATATTTAAGTGATATGCGAATTATTAGTGATGTCCTGAGTCTTGTGCACAGACTAGGAAGTATACGTCTTGTGTTTTGGTGATCGAGTATTTTGGTACTCATTAAAAATTTATTTGAGTCGGAGCTCGAGTTGAGTACTCGAGTTCTGAGCTTCTGAGTTCAGCACTCGAGTTTTCTATCTCTAAATAGTATAAAGAAAAATAGCCCATTTACGTCTGACTATGAATCAATTCAACCGCGATGGTGATCGACTTCTACTCCAACACGACCACGGTCAAGTCGACCTCGTTGGGTTTTTGTTGGGTGGTTATTTCAACCGTGTAGAAGTGCCTTTATAATAAATGCCTATAAGATCGTCTTATAGGTAGGTACTTAGAAAATGTCACTAAGTCCCTCCACGTCCACTAAGTCACTCCAAATAAACCCATCAAAATATTACTCTTATCTTAAGTCATATGATATTTTCGATCCAATAAAGCTGGAAAGCGAAATGTCGCATTGTGTTGTATCGATACACGAAAATATCGATACGTATTACGTATTGGTCATCACACTCATCACTAGTTTGTTTGTTTAGTTTTGCTTTTCTTCAGTTTTATTTCAAAATCAATGAGCTTTTTCATTTTTTGATTGTCTTAAAGACTTTTAAACGTATTTTGGAGTTCAATCAATGCTTGTCTAAATAGATTTAATAAAATGAAGTACAAATTGTAGCAAACTATCAGAATGGAAAGTTATGGAGTTATATCGTTCATCGGAGAAGGGTCTTTTGGACGTGTTTTCAAAGCAAAACACAAGGAAACTGAAGCAATAGTTGCTCTGAAAGTTATAAGAAAGGTTTGTGACAGTGTATTTTATTTAATGTTCCTTACTTAAGCTCTCTTACTCTTAGCAAGGAGGCTAATAAAAACTCAACATTGCACTCCGAGCAAATTACAAAAACCATAAGAAGTACCTAAAGTTTCCTCTCATTGTATTCACACATATATTCAAGTGACTAATTTATGGTTACAGAAAGGGCGTTCCACGAAAGACCTCAAAAATTTAAAACAAGAATGTGATATTCAACAACAGTTGAACCATCCGAACATCATTCGTATGATAGACAGTTTTGACACAGAATCTGAACTGGTGGTTGTGACAGAGTATGCAGAGAAAGAACTTCATAGCATACTGGCTAAAGAAGGGTGTTTGAATGAAGATAAAGTGAAGAAAATAACATGGGACTTGGTGTCGGCATTGTATTATTTACATTCACACAGAGTGCTTCACAGGTGAATCTAGCAATTTTATTATTACCTAACCTAACTCAATAACATTCTTAGTGCTACCAAGCTACTTGAACCAATGATCGAGTAACCAGTGGGTTAACTTCGACAAAATGGCTTTACTGCAATTTCATATTAGTAATCTAATATATAAAATTCTTGTGTCACAGTTTTCGTTGCCATACTCCTCCGAAACGGCTTGACCGATTTTGATGAAATTTTTTGTGCTTATCCGGTATCTATGAGAATCGGCCAACATCTATTTTTCATCCCCCTAAATGCTAGGGGTGGTCCACCCCTAAATTTTTTTTAATTTATAGGCAAAACAACGTTTGCCGGGTCAGCTAGTAAATAATAATAATAAAATTTTACTTACTTAGATTAATGTCAGTGACCTTCTGTTTTGTTTCTGCATGGCCTCATATTATTACTTTTCTCAGTCGAAATCCTTCCATCAGGGTCTGGATACCGGATCAAAGATACTGTTCATGTTTAATGATTTTACCTTATTTAATGTTTAAAGCTTAGAAGATTTAAAAAATTTGATATTAAAAATGTTTTAATCATATTTTTCAAATATTCTGTTTAGGGACCTCAAACCACAAAACGTTTTGCTGGACAGCTCAGGCCGTGCAAAGTTGTGTGATTTTGGACTAGCCCGAATCATGACCAATGCAACGCACATATTGACTTCCATCAAAGGGACTCCACTGTATATGGCACCTGAATTAATTGAGGAAAAGCCATATGATCATCAGGTATGTAAATTTAATGTACTTCAGCTAAAACATTCAGTCCCAATATAGTTAAGATTTTTTTTACCTATGCTATCCCACTGCTGCTGGGCAAAGGTCTCCCCCAAGTTAAGTTAAGAAGTATTGAACTATAATCCATGTAACAAAAGAAACTAGATCTTAATCTGCATTAGTGGTAATTTTGATGATACTGATTAACTCATCAGTGGTGCAAAATTCTTACGATAATGATCACGACTTGGATTTACATGGGTTAAGATAAATAGGTATGGGCAAAAACCTATGTATCAAGAAGTTTATTCTTACCATTTTTTATTTTTTTACATTTTTTATTTATTCTAACCTAAGTGTGGTAACCTCTTTAATTTAACCATTGTTTTAATTTCCAGGCAGATCTTTGGTCCCTAGGCTGCATAGTGTACGAGTTAATGGCCGGCCAGCCGCCCTTCTGCACAATGTCCATCTGGCAACTAGTGCGGATGATCAGACACAAGCCAGTGCAGTGGCCGAGCTTTATCAGTGTGGAGGCTAGGTCTTTCTTACAGGTTTGTTTTACTTTCTATTTTATTTTAATATTGTTTTTGGACCTTTGTCAGTTATTCTGCTAAAACGCACACAACTGAAACACTAAAAACGAATTAAAAATTATACACTATAAATAACCTAACCCATAGATAGATACTGAAAAATAAGTGGTTGTAAAGCTCATTACTTTAAAATGTTATATACATATTCTAGGGATTACTCCATAAAGACCCTATCAAGAGGATGAGTTGGCCGGAGATCTTGGAGCATCCATTTGTGGCTGGCCACGTGCATATACTGCCTGAAGATAAAGAGAGCGAATCACCTTTTACAAAACCTTTGACACACAGCCAACAAGAAGCTAAGCAACTTCAGAGAGCGAAAATCAGTGGTAGTTCCAGGTAGGTTCCTTTCGTTTATATTTACTATCTATCTGCAGCTCTCTGTTAGATCTTTTTAAAACAGTTGAAAAATGTTTAGTTTCATAAATAACTCTTCTCATTTTGCACATACTAGCAGTTGTGGCGCCTTGTCATCAGGGGTGCCTGTTTACATAGCTTATTACATAAATAGAAACATACATAATTTCACCCCATTTAATTATTACTCAACTTTAGAAAAGTTGAAAATGAACCACCCAAACGTGAGACAAGGGAGCACGACTTGCGCAATGTTCGCGTGATGCAAGCCTTGGAATGCGTTCCGATGTCAGATGACGACAGCGTGAGAGCAACCAGCGCTTTCAGCGTCCGCGACAGCCTCAAAACCGACGACGAAGAACAAGCCAACCTGATCACTGCAGCTAACGCCAAGTTACTACGTCACGAGTACAATGTCATGAACAACTCCAATCTCGTTGTCTGCAACTTGGAAAACAATATGGCACAACTTATGGCAGCCAATAAGATACAAGCAGATTCCAACGTAAAGAAAATGGATAAAATTGATGAGGAAAAGCAAAATGCTGAGAAACCAGTTAAGGAAATAGAAAGCAACAAATCTCCAGCGATCGAAAGCAAGAAAGGAATTATAGAAGCAAAACAGAAAGTAAAATCTGTAGACACCGCTTCCCATAGCTTGGAGAATCCCAAAAGTTCTACTAAATGTAGCAGCGACATGAGTTCCGGTCTCAGTAAGAGTGTTCCTCCTTCTTATAAACAGAAGATTCTACAGTTTTCAAGAGATAAACTGAGATTTGGCAGCGGTGGAAACAGACTGACTAGAAGCATAAAAAGATCATTCCATTTTAGCAGAAGTTGGGATAAAAAAGAAAGCCAAAGACGGGGAAGTCAGCCCACGGCAGAAATTCCAAGTATGATTGATGATGATAAAGATAAATTTTCTAAGGAAGACAAGGACGAAGACGTTGAGAAGAGTGAGATAATAGATGAAACTTGTGATGATAAAGATGTCGCTGATAATGACAAAATGCTCAAACCTGAAGAAAAGACTGAAGGTAAGACTTTGATTCTTAAATGTTCTTTATTATTGCACCTTATTTATATTATTAGTACGATGTGATACCATAAATTGTTTGGCTTTCAGCAAAAGAACCATCTGACATTGAACTAGAAGAATGGGAAGCATTTCTCAACTCAAATATTAGTGAAGTTATGGATGGCGATGTAGAATCTCTTACACAGCTCAATATGGTATGTTACATTAATTAAAGTAATTTATTACTCGTATAAATATGCATGCTTTTCCTAAAAATCTCAGATTATTGTCTTTTCAACCGACATTAAAAAGGAGGATGTTCTCAATACGACGGTATGTTTTTATTATAGTTTGTTACGCGACACTCCTCCAATTATGAATTGATTTGATGGTTCGTTTTGGTTTGGTAGGTTCAGCATTTGTTTCGTGTCTGGGTGCTGGACCATGATGGACCTCGTAGTTTTTGGCTATTTGGTTCTATAGATACAGCGAATCCTAGTTAGGGCCAAGATCTATGTATGTGATTATTTATATATTATTAATGGACTTTAAAAAAAGAGGAGGTTCTCTATTCGGATGTTTTTTTTTTATATTTGTTACCTCAGTACTCCGTCATTTATGAACCGATTTGAAAAATTCTTTTTGCGTTGGGTTCAGTATAGCTACGAAGTGGTCCCATATAAATTTCATCGATATGTGAACTTGGACTTCGAAGATATATTGAAGTCGGTTTTTGTTTTTTCTAAAAATTAATTATTATTGACAGGTTAGTATGGTAATAGGCGTAGTAGGCAGCGCTGCGAGAGGCGCTAAGGGCGGCCGGGTTTGCGGCGCCGTGGCAGCGTTGTTGGCATTGCCAGCGCTTGTGCATTCGCTGCCGAGGCATACACTGCTCAACATACAAGACGTAAGCACCTACTTGATTATATTTTGTAATAAATGTCCAATTATACCAAACTTCCTCAACATTTAAAAATACTCAACCCAATATTTTTATCTTATTGTTAGGTTGTAAGCTATTATATGAAAATAAGATATAGGCCAAGGAGAGTAAATGACGTCAAGCTTAGATAAATAGTTCGTTGTGCTCCTATCGTGATGTTAATTCATTCTAAAATTAAGTCATAAGTTTTCATTCTTAACACTCTTTTGCAATATGTTCCGTTATCTTTTTACTGTGTCTGGCGGAGGGTATGTTTTGTTAGTCTATCACGCGAAAACTACTGAACGTATTTTGATAATAGTATGTAAATACCCGAGGTCCTCCTTCGCTCCAGGAGGAAAGGACATACGATATTTTTTTATCCCGGAAAACCGCGAGTCAAACCGCGGGACGCTTGTTTACAAAATCTTCTTTCCAGGTTTACCTCGAAGCGAAAGTTGTTTATAACTTTGTAGCTGCTATCAGCACGCTTATGAAGGGTAGCGAAGGCGGTGCAGGGGCGGAGGAAGGGTTGCGGGGCGCGGGGCGCATGCTGGAGGTGTGCTCGTGGCTGTGCGTGCGCTCGTGCCGGGCGGTGCGCCAGCTCGCCTCTGCGCTCGGCGACTACTGCGCCTACCCTGTGTTTACCAGGCTGCTGAACCTACGTAAGTCATCCTATCCCATTAATATTCATCATCATCATCAGCTCATCACGTTCCCACTGCTGGGATACGGGCCTTCTCTCATAGAGAGAGTATGGGCCATAATCCACCACGCTGGCCCAGTGCGGGTTGGTGGATGTCACATGTCCTTGAATTTTTGTGATAAATTCTTGGACATGCCGGTTTCCTCACGATGTTTTCCATCACCGTTTTTAGAGCGAGTGTTAAATCCGCACATGACTTAAGAAAGTCAGTGGTGCGAGACCAGCGGGATTCGAACTCGGGTGCGTCGGATCGAAAGTCGCACGTTCTCCCACTGAGCCACACTCGCTCCATTAATATTATAAATTCCTATCCCATTAATATTCGAAAGTATGTGTATCGGTGAGGGTGTGTGTGTATTTGTGAGGGTTTTCACGAGACCGTCGACCCTGCGTGAGTCATTCTATCCTATTAATGTTATAAGTTCGAAAGTATGTGTATGGGTGAGGGGGGGTGTGTGTGAGAGGGTGCGTGGGGGTGTGTTTGTGAGGGTGTTCACGAGGCCGTCGACTCTGCATAAGTCATCTTATCCTATGAATATCATATATACGAAAATATGTGTTTGTGTGAGGGTGTGTGTTTATTACTACATAACTCCATAACGACTGAACTGAAATTTGGTTTTTTGCTGAAATTTGGTATGTAGGTAATTTTATAGGTCCTGGAATATGACAGAATATTTTTTCTCGTAAAAATGATTTCTATTCACGGAGTCAAAGAGGCAACTCTTTTCTGATACATATCGAATGCAATTAAAAGCTTTAAAAAACCCGTATTCATGAACAACACCTCTGGCAAAACTCGGCTAAGTGAGACACATGAGAGAAAACTCCACATCTGCACGCACGAGTTTCATGTAGAATGCTGGTTGGTTTTTGTGCGTTACTTACTACAGCCCAGGGTTACGACGTGTGTTGTTCATGAATACGGGTGCACCTTTCTCTAACATGCACAGAGAGTGAGACAGATATTTTTCGCCTCACATATGTATGAAAAGTGTTACCTCTGCCTCTAAATGATGAATGCATTCAGTGAGGTGTTAGATTTGATTCGATCGGTCTACACAAGATGGCACTAGTGGTCGCGCAACAAGATAAAATCAGCATCTAAACATTCTCCAACAGTCAAAGATCGTAAACTTGTTGTAAAAAGTACCCACTAAGGACACTGTCATCAAAATATCATCGACCCCGATGTACAAATAAAAAGCATCCCAGCAAGTGTAAATCCACATGGCATAATCACTCAAGATGAGTTCGTCTGCTTATTTGTCGTTTCTTAACTTGCTTGCCCATCGGTTCTAAGAAACGTGCGAGTAGAACCAGACGTGACAATATCGCTGAGCAAACCTTTCTACATGTCTGATGGGCGAGTGCTGACCGACACATTATCTGTAGACGCTAGATAAATAAATATTTGTAGAGAAATTGCCTACTTAATGTGCTGAACTTTGTACTTTTGCGCTGCGAACCGTGGACCCTGAGTAGCAACGGTATTGGGGGTGACTCACGATAATTACACGCGTCTTCTTAAAAATGCAACGTATTTACTTTATTTAACTGCTAAGCATTATTACTTAGAGGCCTAGTAAAAGACTCAAAACCTAGGATTTTAGTATTTGTAATAGCTTTTCTAATTCATGCAGTTCTGTGGTTCTATTTTAAAGGTGGTAGGTTGTATGCGAGAGGCCGTCTGGATTGTTATTTGGTACCACTGCTTTGCCAGTTATTCTTCAGCCAAAAAGTAGTGCGCACGGAAAAATATTCCGGTTTGAAGGGTATTACGGCTATATTAGGGACTCAAACACTCGGGGCGATAAGCGCAGTGCAGTTCCGTGCACGATTTTACAAAAAATGGTGATCCTGGGTGCTGCTGCAACTGTTATGGGCAGGCGTGTTGCTTACCATCAGGTGAACGACATGGCCGTCTCATCACTCAGTAATATATAAACTGAATCTGATTGTACACGAAACTGAAACAAACTTACCTTATCTATCATGTGTATTAATTAGAATTTTAATATTCAAACATCTCACTCAGTTCTATATTTTTTTAATAATAATATCTTCCATCATTACCTTCCATCGTCATCATCCCGTCCTTTCCCTAAAAGCTTTAAGGTACTATTTTAATACGATTCTGTACTATTCTTCTATAAAAACACTAATCAATTTCTACAGAATAATATTTTCTTATAGATACGAAATCGCCGCGTATATGCCTCAACATCGTGGGTCTTCTCATCACGATCCTACAAGACTTACCGGAACACGCCGACGTCGTAGAAAAGATACTCTTTGACGACGAAAGCTTCAACTTCATGTGCCTTCTAGAACAACCGACTGACGCACTGAGGATGCGAGTTTGCATTCTTATAAGCCTTCTTTGTACGTTCTCTTGTACAGCGCTTTCTGCCGCGATGGAGTCGAAATGGACCAAGAAAGAAAGCGATTGCTTGGAGGCGTTGCACACTCATTGCAACGTGACGTTAAATAGAGCAGCTAGATTGGCGACTAAGGAGCTCGGAAACATGCCTTTTTATGTCACATAGCTTGCTACATAGTTTTTAATCCCCGACGCAAAAAGGAGGGGTGTTATAAGTTTGACCACTATGTGTAGGGCACCGTTACTCTTAAACGGGTGAACCGATTTGGATGCGGTTTTTTTTATTTAAAAGCAGGATTTCTAGCGGTGGTTCTTGTTGTAGACATGTTTTATCAAAATCAGTTCAGCCGATTTTTACTTATTATATATTTTTGGATAATTTTTAACCGTTCGCCAAATATACTGATTGTGCACCAAATTTGGTCTGTCTGTTTTTAGCACTCTAACGTTTATGTGGCCCTTGGGCCACCCCAACGGTATAAGGGGCAGCCCTCGGTAGGTTAGGGCTCATTATGAAATATTTTAATGAACATATTTTGGTGCACAATCAGTATATTTGGTGCACAATTAGTATATATGGCGAAAAATGGGAATAAATTAAATAAATAAATAAATTAAAGGACAGAAGCATCACTCCGCAAAGAAATTTAAACAAACAGCGACTCTTGCTATGACGCAATAAAATTCAATTCAGCTCGCGTAGCGCTGCATACCTACCAGTCATATTAACCTACAGAGCGCCTCTCTTTCTATCGCATAGCTCTATCCCTTCTGACGCGACACGTGTAACGACGCGCGACCCGCCGTTGGTGTCCGGCTATGTACTTGTAGCTTCGTACCTACAGTGCGGAGTGCGCTAGGCCTGGTACAGTTAAATACGATTCTATATTTTTTGTAGTATTTTAAATTTTAGTTTACTGATTATTCGTATATTTCGACAATCTAGTGTCTATGCCAGAGGAGCATACTAGGATAAGAGAACATTTCAAATATAATTAAATCTCTAAGTATAGGTTTTGACAGATTTTAACGAATTGAAGACTCATTATTACTATTACGCATCATCATCATCATCATCAGCCTATACGAGTCCACTGCTGGACATAGGCCTCTCCCAATGCACGCCACTGAGCCCGATCCTCGGCTCTTCGCATGTAATTGCTGCCAGCCACTTTACGCAGGTAGTCGCTCCATCTGGCCGGAGGGCGTCCTACACTACGTTTGCCTAAACGTGGTCTCCACTCTAGAACTCGTTAACTCCATCGGTTATTGGTTCTTCGACATATGTGACCGGCCCATTGCCACTTCAGCTTACTTATTCGGAGAGCTATGTCGGTTACTTTGGTTCTCTGTCGGATCACCTCGTTGCGGATTCGATCCTTCATAGAAACCCCGAGCATAGCTCGCTCCATAGCTCGCTATTACGCATGTTTGTTCTAAAAACCACGAAGATGTTGTAATGTTTAGTTTGTTATTTTTATATGAGACGTTGCAAACATAGATAAAGGGGCCCGATGCGATGAACGAAATAATTGAGATGTCAGATAATCATATTACAATTGGTGCTTCTATTACTTATACAATTTTAATAGCAGATATATTCATACACAAGTTTGTAAAAAAATTGTTCAGTAGTAGCTGCAAAATAATTGTAGACCTAACGACAGGATTACGATTTGTGGGAGGTTATTTTTATGGTACTAAAATGATGAAATAAATGTTCCTACATAGTACTTTATTATTTAAAAATATCGTATGCTGCTCGTTATTACAAAATTAAATATTATTAACGTGGTGCTTGGTTACAAAAGGCAAAAGGCTTACAAAAATTAGAAATTTTAAATCTTTTTATAGAGATAATATTGGTACTTAATTTTGAAATGAATGTTCTAATATTCGATTAAAAATATCGAGATCTTAATAGATTTTTTTTCGTATTAATCAAATAATATTTTTAATATTAAATTTGTTACAGAAATAATTCAATCGTATCTAAAGTTATTTCATGTCTGAGATTGTAAAAAACTTTTTCTCGGGAACAGAATGGCAAGATCTGCCCCCTAACCCATATGTCCCTCAAGCGCCAATCGTATATCGTGTTGAGTTCAAATTAGGGTATAGCTTCACTGCAACTATTGAGATACGATCTAATTATTGTCGATTCCGGCAAGAAATCGATTTAATCTTATTCATTTACACCAAAATACGACAACTACAAGTTGAGATAAACTTTCATAGGACAATATATGGCATCATAAGACATTGTCGCAGTGAATCTACACCTTAATCTGAGTTCAACACGATATACGATTGGCGCTTGAGGGAGATATGGGTACAGGGGCTGATTATTTACTTTGGATCTGTAAGGATAAGTAATATTTGAAATAAATTTATTATACTTATTAATCAGTGAATTTACTATTTTAAATTATGGCTTACTAGCTGCGCCCTGCGGTTTCATCCGCGGTTTCCCGAGATAAAAAGTAGCCTGTGTTATTCTGACGTGTAAGCTATATAATTGTAAAGTTTCATCAAAATCCATTCAGTAGTTTTTGCGTGAAAGAGTAACAAAGGTACAGTCATACATCCATTCTTACAAACTTTCGCGTTTATAATATTAGAAGGGTATTTATGCTTCAAGTGCCATTATAAAATTAAATTATACAATTTTTAAATACTTGCATTTTATTGACGTTATAATTGTATCGTAATCAAATCAAAGTAGTAGTTTCTTCCTAGTTGTATTTCTCAGCGTTTGCATTTCCACCTTGTTAGTTGAATTGCTAAAAGAACGACAAGCGCGATGAAAAGCGCAAGCAGGCTTCCTGGCTTCCTTCCTTACGCGCGTTCGATTATATGTGACGCGAGCGCATCCCTACGACTCCATCACTGAGAGTGAACACCACATTCGAAGCGCGCGCTCCTAAATAAAAAAATCGAAAAATAAGTTATTGTGGCTATTATTTGTGTAAATTGTGTAATCTAGACTTCAGTCGTAGTTGGGGACCTGAATAGTGGTAAGTCTGCTTTGTCTGTATTTTTAGTAATTCGACGTACATTGTGTTTTTCCAAACGCTTTGGAATCAACAGATTTCGTCCCCTATGGTGCAAGAACCACCCTTCTTGCAACAATAATATTTGTGTGGAGTGCGGTAAGTTGCCTAGTTATAGCTGTAATTTATCTGCAGGTGACTAAAAATAACTATAAATAAAAAGTACTTATCACAAACGTTAAAACACAAGCTTGTTTTTAATGTTCTAAGGTACTTAAACCTAAAGCTTACACCGAGATTTGCAGCGCTCATGAATAAAAAATGAAAACGTCTTGTGGCAAGTCTTATGTCTGTTACTTTATTTTATTTTATTAGTTTTAGGTTTTTAAATATTTTATAAGTACCTTTTATACCTACTTGTTATTTTATTCGTTGAAAATTACTAAGAGGTATTTATTTTGTTCTACAGAAATGCTTAAGTACTCCATACTGATGTCGATAAGCCAGGAAAAGGGCTATACCTATACTTTCCACATCTTCTGAACACCAGCATTTAAACCGAAGTACACAATCTACTTAGTTCTACGAAAAAAACAAATTGAAAATCTATTCATTCAGTTTTAGCATCACAGACGAACTTATGAACGTGAAATTATCAACATGACTCTTCCACCGCATCGGAAAAAGAACCACTACTAAAAAGATGTCTACGGCCTGAAACTGATGGGCATTTTTTTTAGAGATTTTGTTGCAAATTTTTGTTTTTCTACATATGTTTCTTATGTACCTATACCTACTACTTGCTACTTGTAGAAGTGGAATGTTCCAAGCATCTTTGTCTTCTATATAATTACAAACGGTATTATAGTATGCTTTTCCCGTTAGAATTCAAAGATGTATTATAGGTAAATATAGTCGAAGGGTGCCCAGCTTTTCTGCATGCTCCCTATGCTATCTTTATCCTCTATCGGCGTCACTATCACCGGCAACATGGGTTAAAAAAGCCAACGGCCCCGGAAGTAATTCTGTATCACTTAAGGTAAGTACAAAAGGTACCTACGCTAGTAAAATAATTACGAACGCTACGTTTCACACATATTAAAATTAAGTTGCTAAATTTAGGCATGTAGGCACTAACAGAATTCCGGACGCACCTACGTGTCCGACATCCAAATAGCCGCAACCGGACCACTACCTACCTCAAAAGTCAACGACCTGCCGTTCTGGGAGCGCAATTATTTATAAACACCTGGTAAGTAAAAACAAACGTTTATCGGCCAACGTAGAGCATAAGATCAAAGACCTGTCGTAGTATTTCGTTTAGCCGAGGCCTGCACTTTATGGTAGGTTACATAAGGAGGTGATCGGCCTCGCTGCATGCATTCACCGACATTAGGTAGGTATATGCACTAACAAAATCACTAATATGCATTTTATAGCTCCATGCTATCGGCACGGACTACGCGACAAGTTTGTATGGCCGAAGCCTGATTTTACGACCTTGTAACTATCCGTGAAAAATTAAATGACGCTCAACGGTTACGACAGGTTATTCCAAGAACAAAACTAGAAATTTAAAAGACCTAAAGTACCTACCTACTCGTAGTTTTATGTCAAACCGTTTAAAAATGAGGCGTCTAGTTTGGTCACTTTCTTATTCTAAATAAAGGTGCCTACCTATCATTTATCTTTAATTTATCTTTGTCTTTTTGAATAGCGACAGCGCATCTCGGAACTTCACTTCTATTATATGTTCTAGGCTCATTATTAGGTACCGCTATACGGATTTGAATGCAGTTTGTGCTGATTGATGGTTCTGAGAAAAGATTTAGCTTAAAATTGGTTTAGTTAGTCCTTAGTCGTTAAATTGCAGCGATTGGAGTCACAGATGAATAATGTTCCGGTCTGGTATTTGGTCCGTAGATTATCTCTGATTCACAAAGCAGCATACAACCTACTAAGTTACCTCTAAAATGACCGACTGACCGACAAGATAACCGTTGAAATTTCTCTCTAAAATATCTGGCGCTGGCGTTTTTGATTAAAAAAATAATCTAGCGCAATGCTTAGCGCCGGCGTAAAGGCTTATCGTAGAAAGTAGCAAGTTTAGGTTAAATATTTGACTAAACATTAAGTAAGTAGGTATATTTTTGCGTAGGCTACTCTTTTATTTCCGTACCGCCTCGTCTTACGTAGATTTAGTAAGTACCTAATATAAATAACGGAGAACACATCAAAAACAAATAGTCAAACAACCTGGAAAACATTTTTCTTTATCTTAAGATCTGTCGATTGTACCTATACCTACGTTCATCCAATTTCAATTGATGTGTTTTTATGTTTCAAGTTATTGATGACGGTATCAGCTACAAACCTGACAATATTATGCTTACATAAAGTCAGTAAACAATAATTTATTATACATTAACATTCGAACATACGTTTTGGAAGAAACATATTGTATGATAAAATAGGTATAAGTTAATTTTATTATTTAATTTGCGAATAGACATAATTTAATTTCAATATTGAGTATTAAATTGAAATTTTTGAGGTCATTTATATTATAATTATTGTACAATTGTATGAATTAATTTAATAATAATATATTTTTTACAATTTTGCATGCCAATTTCTGGTGAAACATGCCGAACCATTTTATATATGTGACATCATAGCTGTACCTACCATGTTTCAAGCAAATAAATTAATTTCATCAATTTCATTTCATTAACATTTCCAACTAAGAACTAACAAATCCTACGTTTTTGCGTTCACATAAATGTACCTACTATATCTATATAGGTATCTAGATGAACTTACCGTCCCAGTCACTAGTCCAATTCCAGCACGCATTGACGTCGAGCATTGTTAGTACCCGTATTCTGGTATACTAGAGTCCTAGATGAAAAATTTCCGCGTTTTACTCACTACCGCATTTTAGTCTAATTGCTGTAAATGTTTAGAAGGTGGATCAACCCTATATTTTCCTTATGTTTTTTTACGTTAGTTAGTGCGGTAAATGACCTTTTGATAGCTATGCAGAAAATATGCAACGGTCGAGTATGCTGTCCCCGCACTCACTGGTCCCTCAAACGCCAATCGTATATCGTGTTGAGCTCAAATTTAGGTATAGCTTCACTGCGACTGAGATGCGGTCTAATTATTGTCGATTCAGACAAGGAATCGAATTAATCTCATGTATTTACACCAAAATACGATAAACTTAATCTGAGCTCATCACGATATACGATTGTCGCTTGAGGGACGTGTGGGTACGGGGGCTGGACCTTCAGGATATTAGGTTCCTTTAGGTTCCATGCCATTTTTAACAAATTTATGTTTACATTTTTGATGTTTCAGTGAAATACAATATAATAACTCTTTATTGACATTAAAAAACAGGACACAAACAAAAAAAAAATAGCGCAAAAAAGTTAGGTTCGATGGGTAGTTTTCTCGCCAAGAGCGATCTCTTCCGGACAACCTTTGGATGGCGAGATGGACACGTGATGTAAACATTTTTAGTCTATAAACTTTAACAAAATGATCTTTAACTTTTTAGGTACCTACTACGCCGCTGAATTTTAAAGATTAATTATGTACAAAATAAAAAAAATTACGAAACCATCTACCACCTACCTACAACCATCTACGACTAAATAAATTCTATGGATCGGCATTTTGTTTTTTATGTGATTTTCTTTTAAGTTGACAAAATATTTCTTATCGTCTAATTACTTTTAACCATCTAGATTTTTCTTATTATTCAAGCGTAACAACAATTAAACATAAATAATCAATATCTATGTGCTAAGTAAATATATACTTCTACCTTCTAGGTTAAAACTGCCAAAAACAAATGCACTTTTTTATTTTAATGTTTATTTTGTTTGTTTCAGATTGTCTTATTGAAAAATGTTACTCGTCATGACTGTAGGTAAGTCAGTGGAGCTTTAGTATTATTATAACTAAGTATAATTCTTACACTTATGCTCTTATACTATGACAAATGCCCAGTAATGTTGATATCCGCAAGGCACACTAGGTCCGGATGGGACTCTCCCTTTAAGATAACGCCTGTCATCTATGGGACCGAGAATGGTTGACGTTATCCATCTTCAGCCACATCCTCGCTTAACATCAGGCGAAATGGTGGTCAAACGGAGATTTATCATAGGTAAATTAATAAAATGATGAATAATTTTAAAGTATATCCTAAACGCAAAGTCGTGGACCACAAGAATAATTTGCCAAACTTACAAAGCTGATATTTTACGACTCTATAATAGAGGTAAGGTCATATTTGGAAATTCTTACTAGTTCTTGCATATGTCAAAGGTATGTAAACTTTTATTACTAGGTGTCTGTATGTATTTGTTGCAGTAAAATTGTAAAGTCGGCAGTTTTACAAAATCGCTAGTTGTTTTACAAATTTTATGTAAAACAGCTAAACAACCGTTTTACAAAATGACTGAACCGGATTGTATCTATAAACTTTTGTGTTCGATGCGGCGGCGGTGGTGCGGATCAACGTTTAGCAGTTTTGTAAGACATTGTGAAATGACACGTTGGATTGTTATTTTTAGTTTCTTGTCAAATTACCAAGGAGTATGAGGTAGGCTTCATTAGAGGTCTTATTTTTCGCCCATCGTTTCGCTTCAACTTCTCGACCCGCGATCCTCAAAATCTCGAGACTCGCTCCCATCAGGACCTCCTTCGCGAGCGTCGGGCTCCGCGCTTTTTATAAACACTCTAGGGGCAAGAGCAATTCGTACCACGAAGGTGATGGATGTTGCTAGGGAATGCTTTTCTCATAACGGCTAGAGATTTAAAATTACCTATTGCTAGGGAATTTTTGAACATAACGCAAAGGCAATCTAGCTGAACGTTGTTAATAGTTGTTTTACATAACTAGAGATTTTGTAAAACAGCGGATTATATGATCCAACTGCAACATATCTAATGGGTCAAAGGTGTGTAAACTTTTGACTGCTTTGACTTTGCTTTTCGAGACTGCAGCAGTGCAATTGACCGCGAGTAAATACCTAGACACTCCCAGATACTAATGCCAAATACATATGTATATTCTAACATAAGTTGTTATTCCACGCTCACGTGTAGCGAAACTCAAGGTTTACTTATGCAACTACTTACATAATGAAGTATTAAGTAAATCGTAGTAGGTTTAACTGCATAAATTATATGGTCAACGACCGCAAACCTTCATAGGTTATGTACTTTAAGCAGTAGGTATACTCTGTATCAAGATTGTATACATTAGTTATGGGCTTACGTTTCATCACATGAAACTGATGGAAAGGGGTGATGCGGTATATAATGCAGCATGTTACATGCCTATAAAGTATTAAGTGCCCGACACTCGGGAATCACAAGTACCATATACTCGTATCTATAGCGACCACAGCTGAAGTGAGATTGCTAGAAAAAAATACTCAACTTCAGTTATAAAAAAAATACCAACCTACCTCCACGAAAAGGTAATTGTACCGTTTCATTTACCTGCATTGTTATCTGCCTTCTTATAAAGCTGACAATTAGGCTAAAGGAAGATAAGTCAAAATGTAAGCCGAGATAAATCGATAAAGTCGACAAAATTCGATAATCTCGAGGTGACCGGTGTAAAGTCCGATAGCGAGTATATATCGACTCAGATAGAAAGATCTATACCGCGCGGAGTTCATCGACCTCGCGTATTCAGTGTACCATTGGGTCATAAGTATTTTGACAACGAAGCGCAGAAATTATCTAATCGGCACACGGCCGCGAGGACGGCAGGTCGTCGCCCCGGGCCGCGGGCGCCGCGGAAAGTGAAATGAGAAATGTGTAGAGCCAGCTGTGCGCAGCCACACGAATTTGGACATCTTACGTGCGTGCAAGTGCCCACTTGAGTTGCCGTACCGTTTAATTTTTGGCAAAATTCTTACATCATCATATCTGAATTAGAAGGTTTTAATAAATATGTTCGTAGTTGTTTTTAGGAAATGCCTAAAAAAAGTAAAAGAGTTCATGAACATAATATTATTAAAAATAACTATTAGTATGTATTAAGTAGTACATTAGAGGAATTATTCGGTAGATGTACTCAAAGTTGACTGCTAATGTACCATAATACATAAGTTTAGTTCTCTGTAGGGTTAAATTATCGACTAAACACAAGTTTTGGGGCTGGCATACCAATAAAGTGTTAAAGCCCCAAAATAAAATAAGAATAAAAAAAACACAAGTTGCGTATTGTGAATGTATTTTGAATAGTTCTAAGTACATATATTTCTTACTGATTCCCATTTCTATAAAGTGTTAAAAAATCTACATTTTGTCGTAGATAGAACTGTATAAAAAATAAAACTTTCCAGAACTGCTACGATCCGTAGAACTTTCGTAGCAATGGCTACGCCATTATTCCCGATTTAAGGATTTTCATGCAGCCGCGTAGAAAGTTAAAGTTGAAGTTTCCTTTTTTCTATTCATTTATAACTTGAAATACACTGACCCCGCTCGCTTGAATTACGAAGTCTAAATATATTATTCTAAGTACATCATTGCTATGTTCACTATAACACACTGCCCATTCAGAGAAAGCCGCAAATATAGGCTACCTAAGTCATTGACCGGCAATTTCAATTGTTACACTGTTGACAGTCGGTAGGTATATCATAATAGATTCGTGAGAATTGATGGCCCACATATCTCGTGAGCTAGATTAAATATAATAATAGCTATACATTTGTGACGCTGATGCATACATACATTGTTTTAATTGCATAGCAACAGACAAGTCATACTCAGCGAAAATAGTATAAATTGTTTAATATAATTTGTTACTTTATAGGTACTTAGTGGATAGATAGTAGCTTAATAATTATATTTTTATCATTGGAAGTCAAAATTTGGTATGTACCCGATCTATCGTAAATATTTTTTCTTCTTCATTGAATAGGATTTTCTAATCGTATGAGAATATCTAAGAATTACATCATAATAATTGCGTAATGGAAGTCGTTAATTTTCGATCAAAATCCAATAAAAGGTCAAAAACACCTAAGTCATTATTCATATGTTTATGGCCATTCCCACGCGTGGCGGCGGGTCACGCCTACGTATTTATAATAATTTTATTTAGATTCTAGTAGGTCTGCCTGTATCCGCTACCTACCGCACGCTCCGTGAACTAATTAAGTAGGCTGAAATGTATTTAGCCCTCGTCTAGAAAAGCTATTAGCACAATTTTATTAGCATCTACAATCGGAATATATGTATAGTTCAGTAGATTTTGAAATAATATAATCAATAACTCAGTTTTACGCAATGAACGATATTCTATTCTATTATATTAAAAGTTTAAGTTTTTTTTAATTTCTCAACATCTTAGGAAAAGCTATATTGTAACATGAATATGTCTAGATAGGTATTATCAAAATAGAACATCCTAGATAGGTATCACACACCGAAACATTTTTTTAAATCAGGGCCGTATTTCACTATAACAACTTGGCGATTCCTTGCTTCAAGGAAACGTCGATTCCTTCATTAATAAACGACATCTGCGAAATTTGTATTCTCTATGACGCGTCATATATATGAATATATGAATGCGTCATAGAGATGTCATTTATTAATGAAGGAATCGACGTGATTTCGAAACAAGGAATCGACGCGATTTCGCCAAGTTGTCATAGTGAATTGACGCCCTGAATCGGTCAACCCTTATTTCACAAACGAACGTCAAGTTTTTATAAACCTAAGATTTTAATACGAAAACGATCAGAATTAAACTAAATACTTATAGATACCTAATTATTAAGATTTGGGTACATCGTCATACCTCATTTATGTTACATACCTTTTTAGGATTAGGGTTAAAAGTCTCTGTGACAACTCCCACAAATAAACATATTTATTACCGTAAATAAGATCGTTAATTGTATCCCCAGTACCCTGATATAGCTTATACGATCATTGACTGCACATAGAGCCTTGAGTAAGGCCACTCGCATGATGACATGCAAAACAAATGACTAAGGAAATACCGATCGTAGCAAAAACACGTGCTAGAGTTTCCAATTACCTACGTTGCATCGGTTCATTACCATCATGCGGGGTCACTGACCGATAGCTTAATTACTATAATAGTAAAATTTTTCGGCTTCAAACACTCCCGCAGTAGTGTTAATAACTGACAATGCATTATGAATCTTATGTGTACGACATTAGGGTCGCTCGAATGTTTGATTAGATACGTATTAATTTGCTTAGCAAAACACGTCAGTCAATCGCAACGAACGTCCTTGCGAGAACGTTGAACCCGGAATACTATCAACTATCAAGCGATAAAGGCCAATAAACTATGATCCAATCGTGTTGGCTTGTTATGTAAGTCCTTGACGAGATAATGAGGTGACCTTCGTGGTCGACGACCTCATATTAGGATGACATAATTACCTACTGCGAGGTTATTGCGCACGAACTAGTGTTTACCATAAAAAAACAAGCGAAATCATGCCGGAACAAAAGTAAACAGCTTATGCACACATTTCGAATGAAACTTCATGAAGTAAGCCTCTAGAGAGATATCTTTTTACAACTTTGTACAGAATTCGTCTTGGTTGTACTTTTACTACATTACGTAAAGGCAAGTATACAAGAAAATTATGTAATCTATTGGGCAGTTACCAAGGAAATACTGGTCTGTAACAAAATAAAATATGTTTATTTTAAATTAGCTATGTAGCTCTACAAGCAAGTTAATATAAATTTACAGGTATATAGCTTTTGTCCTGCGACTCCGCTCGAATTATTCTGGCTTTACCGCGGGATAACAGTACGTTCAACTTGTACTATTAATTGTTCTGTGGTTCAACGTAATAGTTACTATTTTTTGGTTCAACTACGATACAAACTATCAACATAGAGATTTTTATTGAAATAGGTTTATATTAGGGTGTGATTCAAGTAGATAGGTGTAATAAAACATCAGTTAGTACTTTGGTTTAAGTTACAAAATACAACAGAGAAATATTTTATTTTCTATAATTGGCTGTTAGTATTTTCTTGTCATTTAATTGTTCACTGAGCTCGTCGAAAATAGAACTCTATAAAAACCCGGCGGAGGCCTCTTTGATTATTGTTTTTCCGCGTTTGATTGAGCATTGACTGCCTAACTGGTCTGAATATTGTAGTATCATGAACGTATTTATTATTAAAATGCATTTTTACTCTTTAAAAAACCTGTACCTTTTACAATTTTTATTGGAACAATCGAATTGAAATCAAACAGTAATATGAAAAATGGCATTTTAAATACATAAAGATATTTGAGGGTTTTTGCCAGCGAATTCGTCCGACATTTTTCTACATTTCGACAGTGTAATTGGTTGAGGTCTGTCTCTTCGTTCGGCTGAGATATATTGCAGCTACCGCTTACTCGTTTTATCGGCCGCCCTAATATTCCCCGTGGTGCCCTATTAATTGGTCATCAAGATCAAAATAAAAAGTCAGCTCCTTAATACACGGTAAAATTTGACACATATCTTTGATTGTACCACTAAGAATGTATCATGTTTGATTGTATCAGTCCAGCCCCCGTACCCATATCTCCCTCAAGCGCCAATCGTATATCGTGTTGAGATTAGATTAAGGTGTAGATTCACTACGACAATATCTTATGATGCCATATATTGTCCCATTAAGTTTGTCTCAACTTGGTGTTATCGTATTTTGGTTTAAATGAATGAGATTAATTCGTTGTCTTGTCTGAGTCGACAATAACTAGACCGTATCTCATTAGTCGCAGTGAAGCTATACCTTAATTTGAGCTCAACACGATATACGATTGGCGCTTGAGGGACATATGAGTAGGGGGGCTGATGATACTCGCTGATCGCCAATTTTAAACCGCAACTTTAAAAGCTCTTGGATTGATTATTGTGATTATTGTGCGTGAGTCGCAGCTTCTGGTGCTTTTGGGCTTTGTGCTAGAGGCCTGTAAAAATGATCTAGGTATTTGTCCCGTTTATTTGGAAGTTTAAATATTGATATATTTATTAGTATTTTTTATGTCCTGTTAATATATCGCCTTTCAAATGTAATCCTCATTACACATACATATTTCTATTTAGAAATTTTATTTGACTTTTTTGTATATATAAAGGCCTATTTTTGCCATACATATTAAGCATACTATAATTAAGTAAATTTTCTTAAGTTCATTTATGTGTTTATTTTCATATTCAGGCATTTTTGTGTTAAGTGTAAGTTTAAGCAGGAACCTTATGAGTTTTTCTTATTATGCATCAATTAATTCGACGTGCATTATGTAAGTAACTCGTTATCGGTCAATATCGTATGCGATAACAGTAATCTAAGGAAATCTATGCACAAGCGTGATAATAATGACGACAGCCACTACTAGTATCGCGGTTTCATATATAAACACGACAATCTTCTGACAAATTCATTATTTAAGTCGTACTCCTCACGATCTGCGATATTGTGACACAGTTTTCATCAATATTCAAAGCCTTTTAATAAATTCAGCATAATAGATTGTGGAGCGAGATAGAGTACATGTGTTAGATATCTTATAATAATTTTGCGTTCAGAAAAGTAATAAATAAATTAATAATAGTGAATAGCTTTGAACTTTAATCTTTAAAATGAATTTCTTGATGACGGACGTCACTACTATGATAGAATTAGTATGTTCGAAAATAACGTTAACAGATTTAAAGGTGATATTTATTTTTACGTTTCTCGTATGGTGTGTGGCGAAACAAATAAAATATTATAAAAAGCTTCCACCGGGTAAGTCAAATATAATTTAATTCTATAATTTTTTAAATTATAAATAAGTGAATTTATGTATTACACATTTCTTAATTTATACAGTTTCTTAATTTTTTTCTTAAAAATATCTCTCGAAGTTTGTTTACGTTTTAATCCACTACCTTCCGCCCGACGCCCTCGTGGGCGGGAAGGCAAAGTTATTTCAAGTATAAGATACCTACACGTGATAATGTACCATGTTATTTAATCCTATTGCACGTTATTTAATCCTAGTTCCTACTATTATTATAAATGCGAAAGTATGTATGTGTGTGTGTGCGTGTTTGTTACCACTTAAATCTATAATGACTAAATGGATTTTGATGAAATTTGGAATGCTTCGCATGTATTATATTAGTTTTAGTATGGTATTACCAAATATACATTATAATTATTTTCGTAGGGTAACTAGTTTATTTATGACAAAATTTGCCTAAACCTACAGCAAAACAACATCATAATTTATATTTAATTTTACAATATTTATTTAACTGATGTGATTAAATATAGTACGATTGTTTATTGAATTCCTAATTTTGTAGCTAAACTAGTAGAACTCACTCAGTAAATTATTTTAAAGACGTAATTAAATAATACAATTTAATTTTACAGGACCGTGGGGAGTTCCGTATTTGGGTTACCTACCTTTCATGAACGGCCCGCCCCATTCATGGTACTTGAAGAAGGCAGCCGAGTACGGTGACATCTTCTCGTTGAAACTCGGGAACAATCTTGTAGTCTGCGTCGGATCAGCGAAGCTTTTGAAAGAACTTTTCTATAGGCAAGACTCGACCGGGCGCCCTCACACTCCTTTGAACAATCTTTTGGGAGGAATGGGTATGTTTATATCATCATCAGCCCCTTACGTTTCAATTGCTGGTACGGGCCTTCTTTCATAGAGATATAGGCCATAGTCCGCCACGCTGGCCCAGTGAGGGTTTGCGGATGTCACATGTCTTGAATTTTTGTGATTAAATCGTGGACGTGCCGGTTTCCTCACGATGTTTTCCTTCGAAACTTTGCTTTCAGTTTCGAGCAGTTAGTAGTTCGAGACCTTTTTAAGCGGTTGTTAAATCCGCACATAAATTAAAAAAGTTAATGGTGCGAGACCAGCGGGATTCAAACTCGGGTGCGTCGGATCGAATGTACGTGCTCCCACTAAATCACACTCGCTCTTTATGTTTATAAAATATCTATAATAGAAGTCATTTAACCTTTGCGGAGATAGCGAACGTCAGGAGCTAACAATATATTTCTGTTTTAGGTATTATTATGAGTGAAGGCGCACTTTGGAAAAAACAACGGCAATTTCTGCATGAAAAGTTTCGCAACCTCGGAGTGAAGCTGTGGCCAAATCAACGCTTTGAAAAGTTTGTTCTTGTAAGTCATCTAGTTGGAAAGTTTTATGTTGCAAAATATCAGAAATTCCATTGACGTCAGAACACTTGCGATATACAGCGATGTAGGTACATATATATATATATATATAATAGGTTGATCAAAGCTATTTGATAACATTTTTTTTAAATAAATAAATATCTTTATTTAGCCAGGTAATAATTAACGATTTTTATACATATCGGAGATGTGATTTGTACGTATATAAATGTAGGCTTATGACAACTTTGAAAACTATGGAAGCTTTGTAACTTTCTTTTACCGTCACTGGATAACTGGTAGAAAATACTTTAGCATTAAGTTCTCCTTTTGTACAATACTTGTAATAGTGCAATAAAGAATTAAATAAAAATAATAAATAAACTTTACTAAAGCTGACATTTTCAACTTAGCCATATATTAATGTGACATTTACCGTATTATGAAAACCGCCATTTATTTATAATCATGTATTCTAGATGGAAATTGAAGAGCTCTTGCAAACGCTGCAGAAATCAAACGGAAGGCCAGTAGACCCAGCAAATATTTTTGGCAGACACATACACAATGTAATATGTCAATTGATGATGAGCTTCCGTTTCGAAGAAAATGATAAAGATTTCGAAATGTTTAATGAGAGAGTTACACGAGGCATGAAACTGTATGGTTCAATTCATTTTGGGGAATACGTGAAACACTATATGGTAAGTTTTTCCTCATACCCTAATGTCTTGAAACGTCTCTTCCTTTGACTTTATTACTATACCTAGAATAGGATATTTGCCATTAAATTTATAAAGTCATCTGAGCTTCCAATATCGGGGAGATATCTAGTGGAATTCCTTTTTCCCATTTCCATTGTGTTCGGTAAATATAACTTATATTTATATGTTGTTAGAAATTGCCCGGCAAACAAGCAGTTTTGCAAGAAATGAAAGAGAACCATAAAGACATCAGTAAGTTCCATGCTGCCCGCTTGGAGGGGCGCAGGGAACTACGGATAAACACAGTCGAAGCGTACGAGCCAGCAGACCTCTTGGATCATTATTTGGAGAAAATTGAGAAAGAAAATAAACTGGGAAAAGATGCATCGACGATTTTCCTTGAAGCTGATCAAGGTACGTGTTTATTGACAGGTTATTGTAAGATAAATTATAGATTCTTATATTTTTTTTAATAATTACATATAATATCAATTAAGTTTGGATAAAGTAACCCTTAATATGTTTATAGGATAAAACTAGTGACAATAAAATTATATATAATTAACTTTTAGCATATTATTTTTTAGTTACCTTTAGTTTAACATTGTATTTATATGTTGTTAAACAGCCCTTATGTTCATGAACCCGTTGGAAAAGGAGTAAAGTCCAGTGACTTACCCTAGTAGGTGTTAATCATAATTTAACCCCGCACGCCATTTTCCAAGTGCCTTCTGCGACCTTACCTTCAGCGCAAGACCTTACATTAATGTAGTAGATAACTTACAGTAGATGCCTAATTGAAATCTCATTATTTTAAATAAAATATAATACTTTTTTTATATTTACATTACTTATTGGCTTGCGTTTGACCACTATCTCACCTGATGGTAAGCGAAGATGCGGTCGACGATGTAGCACGCTTGCCAAGATAGTACCTACTCACTCGAGATTTGAAGATTCCTAGATTATAAGTATCGAGAAAGGTTGACTCCGGCAGGGATTTCTACGCTATTCATTACATTCATCATAAAAAAATATAACTTTCACAGACGCCCAAATAATCCAAGTAATGAACGACCTTTTTTCCGCTGGGATGGAAACCTCGCGCACGACGCTTCTCTGGTGCATGATCATGATGCTTCGAGAACCCACAGCAGTTCAGAAAGTTCGAGAAGAACTGAAGAAAACTGTGCAAATTGGACAGATTGTCACTTTAGAGCACAGGACCTCGATGCCTTATATCGAAGCTGTGATATTTGAGACTCTGCGCATTGTGTCGGTTGTTCCTTTGGGAACTACACACGTGAATACCAGGTGAGTTGTTTTTTTATTGCATTAGCATTGAGCTATTATTAATACGTATAGAGAAGCTATCATAAGCAAAGATCATGCTCCATTTTGTTAAATGTTTAAACTTAAGTTCGCTGCAGCGCTGAAACAATAAATAACCGTCAAACCTAACAGTCTAAACACGCAGCAATAGAGCGCTTTTATGTTGTGGTTTTCTATCGAACAAAAGGTCGAAAGCGCCGTGATTTTTCATTGCACATACGCGTTTTCTCCAACGTTCTGCAACAGCTTGTCGTTCCTATAGACTAAACAGTTGGTTGACTGACTACAGAACTGACATAGCTTTGTTTTTACCTAACAAGCTTCATTAGAATTCAGTTTTTGTTTTCATATTAATCATAAATTGAATTAATTATATAGCAAAAAATATTAAAGTATGATAATTAAGTTTAATTTATTTGTTTAAGTAATTTATATGTATCATTGTTTGACTATTTTTTTTTTAAAAATTTACAAATGTTTAATTTCATTCTTATTTATTATTTTGACATGTAATTTTTATAATGAATAAATAACTATTGACTAAGGTAGTACTTATTAAACCAATAATTTTTCATCGTAATTTTTTTTATCTTTTTATTACATTTTCTTTCCTAATTTATGTTTGATTATTTGTTTCGCTATAATAATACAGGTCAACTAATTTTACCTACCCTTGTTACAAACACAATGTCACATCTTAACTATTAGTCTATGACAAATGCCGCAACATAGCGTCCGCTTAAAATTTTAAAATGTTCAACTAGTTACTCACCGATGAAAAGTTATTCCTTTACACTTCGCCGTATTACTGGAATTATTAGTGCAATATCTTAACACACACGAGGGCATAGTTAATGCGTTTGAACGTTTTTTCGTTTAAAAACAAACAAGACTTTGTCGCTCAAGAGCTAGCAAGCATCTGAATGACGTGCAGCCGGACGGCTGCACTAGAACGGAACACGATACTGATGTGCGGTGTCTTCTCTATACGTGGTAATAATAGCTCAATGTGCATTAGGTGCAATACATTTTGTTTTTATGAAATTATCGGGTCTATTTTAAATCAAAATAACATTTTCACTAACCTTGACGTTTCGATCAAGTTGCATTGATCGTGGTCACGTGAAAACTTATTTTGATTTAAAATTGTGTATAAATATGAAAACATGAGTACAATTCACGAAAATCTAAAAACTGCAATACATTTTGTATTCAAAATAATATTTCTGATAAATTATGTAAGCAGGCTACTATTATAAATAATATTTATTATTTAGGTGGCATTCTCTCATATCGATTTCATTTTTGTCAGCCCCTGGACGATCGGAAACTACACCATCCCAGCCGGTACCCACATAATCCCTCTCATCAACAAAATCAACATGGACCCCGTGCTCTACCCCGAACCCGAAAAGTTTATTCCAGAAAGGTTCATAAACAACGGCCAGTTTCACGCGTCAGAAAACTTCATGCAGTTCGGAGTCGGCCAGAGGATGTGCTTGGGAACACAGCTGGCTAGGATGGAACTGTTTCTTTTCATTGCAAATTTGATGAACAGCTTCGAGTTTTCGTTGCCCGAGGGTGACTCAATGCCACCGCTAGAAGGTATATTGGCAACGACTCACGCGCCTCTACCTTTTTATCTGTGCTTCAAAAAGTTGGAAAATTGAATCAATTTTCCAACTTTTTGAACTGTGACGGTAGTATTTACAAGCGTATGATATTTTTGTTATTTAATATTTTAGTTTGTTGAAATTGTTTTACTTTTTAGAGAGTAGCGTTCCCAGTTAGTTCATTTAAGTTGTTTATTATAGAAAAAAGGGACCCGTTTTAAAGTTTTAATCAAGATCTTACCAACATTTCTAGAAATTAAAGAATTCTCTACACAAATTTACACAAAATTGTTATAAGAAAGATCCGCCTAATCTTTATTAAGGACTTCTTCAATTTAGTCAAATATTGGTAAAATAATTATCTTCTGATTTAAAAACAAGTCAATGTTTGCATTTGTAGATACAAATATATTTGCGAAATTGTGTGAAAGTTTTAATTTTGTATATCTACGCAGGGTAAGTAATAATAAAACGGGGCCTTTATATAGTAACTTATTTGTGCCTTAATAAGTTAATAGATTTTTTATTATTCCGCCTTAAGGGCTTCTAGTCTTTTGTCTATCCCCTAGTCCCTAAACTAGCTTTTTTGCAATTTTATCGGTAACGTTACTTTTTAGAATTACAATATTATGTCTTAACTTTTTATGGTTTATTGATCCGTTACCTTTTAATCAATAAAGTGTTGCCCACCGTTAAAAAAAGGTTAGCAAATTAAAATAACTGGAGGGTAGATTAAGCTTTCATGTTGTATACATTTTTCAACCTCTTGTGGTTCCTAAATTTCGCCTATTAGATTAGAAATTATAATATAATTACTCTGTATATAATTTTAAGTAGGTACTTTTAATGTAAGTAAGTGAGCATAATTAAAATATTTGTTAAATGATATTTTTTTCAAGGGGGCGTGGATGGCCAAGTATGTAACTATAGCGATATTATAGGGAATAGCGAAAAATGCTCAATGGAGTCTCGGAGCCGAATTTGATAAAAACTAAAACTGTATACTTAATTGAATTTTTTAAATCCTATTTTCTTAGCTGAGATTGATTCGAACAAGATGATTTTGAAATAAATTTTTAGAAAAAACAAGAACCGATTTAAGACTAAACTTACATTTTTTTATTTTGTTGTTTTTTTAAAAGTGCTGAATCAATGTCGGTAAAAATTATATGGGATCACCTCTGAAGTATGACCTAAAAAATTCAAAATCAATTCATAATAGGCGGGGTAATCGCGTAACAAACAAAAAAAGGTACAGTCAAATTGAGAACGTCCTCTTTTTGAAGTCAGTTAAAAACAAAACCGTCTTACGGGGACGACGAATGTTCGATCCCTGCCCGAGCAATATCATTTTTCTTCCTAAATATTTAAAATACAGGTGTGTTGTTTTTTCAAAATCAACATGGCCGATTATCGGCCAAAAAAAAAGTTTTTCAAATAATCCGAATATGCAGTTTTAGTTTTTGTGAAAATTGGCCCCGAGACTCCTTTGACAATTTTTGTTATAATCTCATTATTACAGATTTGGCCATCGACGCCCACTTAACAAATTCAACTGTAGGTATATTATATTTATCAATAAAATCATTGTCATCTTTGGCACTATAAATAAATTCGCCTTATAAAATGCAAATCTTGAGTATAATTTTCCTTATTTAGTATCCTAATTAATTATAATATTATTTTCCTTAAGATAAAAATAGCAAACAATGAATATATGTGTTTCTTTTCGTTGAATCGACAATAACTTAGCTTCTTGGTTCCTTTATACGTAGGTACGTATATCACATTATTTTCTGCATTGTTAAAACATAAACTTTATCTGTATTTCCGGCAATTACATAATTAAAGAAAACATCTTGTCTAGATAAGAAATTAGGCCAATGACTTTCAAACACAATCAAGTTAGATGCTATCTTATTACCTTACCATTGGTATCTTATAGTCAAGATAGGTAGCAAGGCTAAATACCTATATACTTTTACACCTCTGTAGGTAAAATCATCAGTCTATAATATAGGTAGAAGTATAATAAGTAAGGTAATGTAAGTAGCAATTTATCGACACGGTTATCTCTTCATCTCTTGCATTATCACGTAAATTCTGCCAAGGCACAAGGCAATTGCATTCGTGCATGTTCTTTGCCAGTCTTGTTCAGACCTTACCGACAAAACCTTCGCTTCGCACTACTACCGTTCGTTTTCTTCACTTTTCTCCCGTCTTAATGGAAAGTGACCTGACGATACGAGTATATAACCAGCCCCCTTACCCATATCTCCCTCAAGCACCAATCGTATATCGTGTTGAGATCAGATTAAGGTGTAGATTCACTACGACAATATCTTATGATGCCATATATTGTCCCATTAAGTTTGTCTCAACTTGTAGTTATCGTATTTTGGTTTAAATGAATAAGATAAATTCGTTTTCTTGTCTGAATCGACAATAAATAGACTGTATCTAATTAGTCGCAGTGAAGCTATAGGTACCTTAATTTGAGCTCAACACGATATACGATTGGCGCTTGAGGGACATATGGGTAGGGGGGCAGCTGACTAACCTCATACGCCAATGCTACGCTATACCCACCGTAAATTATGTCATCACTTTTCATCAGATCTAGCGAAAATATTACCAATCTGTACGAAACACCGAGAGCAACAGTAGGCCTATGACCGTCAACAGACTTTATTACATAATAACCTGCAGCTCGCTTGCTGTAACTACAATTATCTCCATGATAACAAATACTTACCTAGTTATTTCATGGCAGTCCGTTAACCATGACATTACTCATGGTTGATCGTTTTCCGAGAATTACTAGTTTAATACTAGTTTACTGGTTATATACATTTTACGACGTCTAGTAACAATCGTGTCATTGAACTTTATATACTTCTTAGATTGATAGGAAAAAACAGTAGATTTAATTTAGAGTTGTGATTAATCGTATGCTTTTGTCCTTATTGCAAAAGGGAACAAAAAATAACGAATAAAAACATACACCTTTTTTTGCAAACTCTAAACATACGGCCTAGGCTTTAAATACAGATAAAAAGTTTTTACTAGCCAAAATCTTATTGTCTTCCCCCATTTTTCAAAAGCTCTATACAAATAAACTTTTGATATAATAGGTACATAAAAGCCGCGTTATAATCACCCGGGTTTTTATTCACAGGAATTATATAACATGCGTGTGATTGTGTTCAAATCAAACTGGTTGTCCCTTTGAGATATGACCTTGAAATTTGAAATCATTCACAATTGAATAGGGAGAAGCTATTCAGTTCAAAATACTTCAATACGCAATATGTGACCTCTGCAAGTTCAAGGCCATAAGCTGGAGTTTCACTGCGGCGACATAATAAAGTCGTGTGAATTATGTCGCTATGATTGTGTGTCTAATAACGTTTTATTAAAAGCGACAAAGATCAAAGACTAAACAATCAGAATTTGTTTCAATTATTATTCATCATTAACCAAGTCGGTATAATTCAAACAACAAGTGCATATTGACATTTGCATGTGGTGCGGCTTGGTTTCGAGATTAAGAACAAGAATAGGAACGGGAATAGGAATAAGAATAATTTATTTACAAGATTACGTTTTATATTGGTATATGTTGTTCATGGGATGGTCTTAAAAATTAAATTAGCCATTGTAATTAGCCTGCATGTAGACGTGCAAATATTTACGTATTATTGTCACTACAATTCACAAATTCCTTAACATCGTAAAAACAATGACACAAGAGCCAGTCACGAAAAAAAATCATAAATTTATACCTTGTAATAATTAAATGTCCTTTGGTAGCCTGTTATAGAGATAAATACACATATCATAAGCAATCTTTTTTATACATTTCTTTGTGAGAAGGGGGTTGACAGACCAGGTTTATAAATTTGTTCTTTTTTGCCGAGTTATCACCTTACTGCGTTTCCTAAAGTACTCGGGATAGGGTGACGTATCGTAAGTAGGTACCTACATACACACATTTAAAATTATAGGTACAAGTAGATACAACTAACTGGCAGGCTTGCAACAACACTTGAAGTCATACTGTTTTACATATGAATATTTTCGGTCATTATCTGTTACAAAAGCTCCGTGGTTTGCCGAACTTGTGAAGTACACCCTCAAGTCTATAGATCTAAAAATTGCCTTAATTGATGTATTGATATCATCACCAACCTGTCGCAGTCAACTGCTGGACATATGCCTCTCCAACTGCACGCCATTGAGCACGATCCCCGGCTTCTCTCATAAAGGTGCTACCAGCCACCCTGCAAAGTTTTTTCACCTAGCCTGTGGGCGTCCTATACTACGCTTGCCAATCCGTGGTCTCCACTCAAGAACGCGTCTACCCCAACGGTTATCGGTTCTACAGCTAATATGGCCTGCCCACACTGCAACTGCAGCTAATCCTGTGAGCTATGTGACTTTGTTGTGCGGTGACTTTGGTTCTCTGTGGAATTACTTGATCAGAATAAGATTTCTCAGAGAAACTCCACGCATAGCCCTTTGCATAACCCGCTGAGCGACTTTAAAGTTGTGAATAAGCCGTACCGTGAGTGTCCACGTCTCGGCTCCGTAGGTCATGACAGGTAGATTGACGACTTTTGTCTTTAGGCTTCGTGGAATAGACGACGAAAATACTCGACGTAATTTCCCAAATGCTGCCCATCCCAGCTGTATTCTTCTGTTGGCCTCTCTTTCGAAGTTGCTTTTACCCAAATGCGTTGTTTGTCCAAGGTAAACATATTCCTTAACAATTTCGAGTGTGAGGTCATTGACAGCAATCGGTTCCGGAGTTACATGTTTATTGAACATTATGCAAGTGTGAGATGAACTCGTCAATTATATTTTTGCGCCGCTCTTTCAAGTCTAGCGTCAACATATCCTTCAATGCGTTGGTAATGGGGGATCTATTAATATAAATTCGTAAATATTTATAAATATGTATTTACAATTCTGCGCTTGCGCATTAATTTAAAAATTACGCTTCGAGTAAATGTCGCCCAGCTGTGACTCACCCTTAAGTTTTCCACGTGTAAGCCGTCATGCGAACCTGAGCGTCAAGGCCAAAGGGATGAATAGGCGCGCAGTTGCGTCTGCGCAATGAATGAGATTCAATACCTTTCGAACCGCTGCTGTAAATTTGCAATAATAACTACTATTTAAAAAAAATCGAAAATCAATAATCTACGATACAAATACTATAATTACACAACTAATTACTCATTCTAGCATTGACTGGAATACGATTCTTATATCACATAATTTTACTTAGTCGTTTTAATACTTGTACATCATCATTTTCTAATTGAGACAATAGGAAACAGATTTATATCGACTGTTTTTTATTAAGTAATCGATATCAAAGGGCTGCTATCAAAGCCACTATTAGGCACAAAATTCACCATAAGGCTTAAAGGTCACAGCTCATTAGAGCCACCCGGCACCCACTCCGCACCGCCTCGTCGTACGGCGTCCACTCGTTGTCGACAGGTGGTTCACGGGTGGACGCCACGTTATCACCAAAACGTTGCACGATCAACCAGTGAACCCCGCGCGGTCAACGAGTGAACACCGCGTGGTCAACGAGTGAACGCCGCGTGGTCAACCAGTGGACGTACTTAGATCATACAATAAATTATATTTACGAACTTCTTCGATAAGTTTTTCTTTATTCATTTTAAAAACAAAAACGATACGTCCGACTCGTTCGAAAGAAATGCTGGGAATGAAGGGAGGGTGGGGAGCGGCGCATTGCCAACGTATCGTCCTCGCGTGAATCACTCGCGGGCAGCGCGCGGTCCGCTTCGGACCCGCGCGTTGGCGATGCGCAGTCAACGCAGGGCAGCGAGTTGTCACCGAGTGGTCCACCCGCCGTCCGCGCGTGGACGGCTTACGATAGAGGCGATCCGGTGACGCTACGGAGTTGATGTAGTGAGCGCATACCCATACAAGTCCATATCAAGAATACTAACCGCACGAGGCGAGGCGGTGCGGAGTGGGTGCCGGGTGGCTCTAATGAGCTGTGACCTTAATAGTCGTCGGTATCCCTGCCCTTGAATTTCTCCAATTAAATTCAATAACCAGACCGGGAATTAAATCCCAATCCTGTTAATATGACAGCGTTCCTTATTACAATTAACAAATTTATATTTGATATGAAAAAAATATTGAAAACACGATCCTCAACACAGAAAAAAAACTTGTTTTGAGGATATGAATATATCTCATCCCATTTTGGTTATGGATTCACTTGTCCCAATTTTCGACTTCAATAAAATTTAATTCTAATACGACGGCCAAAGTTTTCATAATTCGCTACAGCTATAATCAAATTTTATTCAGTTTATATTCAATACATGTAGGCATAGGACCGCGGCTCATTGCCAAATTATTTGGCTCAAGGATTTCGGTTTTCTGCAATCTCTATTCTTTGGACACAAGCTTCTAATACCAACTCGTTAAATTCATGTAAAACAGATTGAATAATTTCAAATATGTTCAGATCGCCTTGAAGCAGGGAACATTATTATCATTGTGGCCAATTTTTGGTTTATTTAAGTTACGAAAGCGTGCAAAATTAGATGATGATAGTGACCTTACGCACCGCGGGAGTTACGTAAGCGCGCACAAGGCGTTACGCAATGTATCAAAAGTGCTAAGTTGTCCGAAAGAACGGTGGTCAGTGCCTAATTGTAATTCGTGTTTCAGTAACGGCCGAATTCTTATTCAACTAGAGTTAGCGTTTCGGCCCGATTGCCACACCCGAGTTTAGTCAAGAGGACATGGCAACCGCATAGGCTCTCTAATTCGGTAGGCATTTTATTGGTAATGTCTAGGCCGTTACGCAGCAATGACGATAGTAACTGCTATTTTTCTCTTGTAAAACTGTGGCTTTTCACAATTTTGACAAGGGGTAGAGAAGGAAGTAGTAGCGATGTAGCAGAACCTACGCAAGTCACTAAAACGGATAATAATAAGTATCTAATAAAAGCAAAGTGGTGTGCAACTTTCAAGATTATGTAATAATTATATTCTGTTCTATTGCATTATCAGAAGGCATGGTAGCCTCGGCATTGAGATGCAAACAAGGAAAACTCTACTTTGGCAACTATCAGATATACTGTTGAACCTCACTTGTAATATTGAGCAGGGTTGGCGCACAGGCGATTATTTTTACTCAAGTTCAAGATATTCTTCTTAAGGCTTTTTTATATTATTAGGTCTTTGTTAAGGTTAAATGCAAGAGCAACATTATACTTTCATTTTAAGGAACCTGTGCCCAAATATTCATATCAATAATTTCGACGAAACTTTTATTTTATACCTATGTATTGCAATCTGCGAACTAGACTTCTAAAGTTTAACATACGAAATATACACCTAATCAATTTATATAACTATAGCCTCTTCGAATCCGACATGCCATAATAGATTTTCGAACTTATATATATCATGATGACATTTTTCTTTGAAGGATTGGAATTCGTTTTAGTCAATGTCGTAAAGTACAATCTTCTTCGAATACGACATGGGGGATAAAATGTTCGTGACTCATGTTATGATTGACTCCAACTTGACTGTGTCATGTTGTATTTCTACTCCAGACGTGATTTCCCGACCAGAGCCCGCTATCTTTACCCTAAAGTTTGCTACACATTCTTTAATTGTTTTTATGTACCTACTGTCATTAATTTAATGTTTGCAATAAAGCGTTTATCCATCTATCTATCTATCTCTGTTTTTTTCCACGTGATCCGTTCACGTGCTAAAATAGCAGTCAACATTTCAGATGTATTCAGGCCAGACTATGGTCATGATATGCTATGTAACTTGTAACGCCTTTGCTTATGTGTGTCCGGAATGGGGTCAATGGCGCATTTATCATTAGCGTGATGCTTTTATTACGACTATTTCAGGGTTTCCATCAATCCGGATTGGATACGCTATGGTCTACGGTGTGATTGGTCATCCGAATCGTGACGCTTACAAAAATAGGGCTACCTACTTGTGTTATTTTATCAAGGGCAAAGACGTATTTATATTTTATGCAGGTTTTCTAAGCTAACATAATTAAAATAGCTTTCCGGAAAATGTTATCGGGTTATTTCATATTTCTGCGATTTTAAATTTTTAATAAAACCTATCAATTTGTCAATACCTATTTCCGTCCTTCCAGTTTTAAATGTCAAAGTAAAACAATCATATCGAATGGCTGTCCCGGACAAAGAAATAAACAAAATCATTAGGTTAAAATCCAGTAAAGAGTTGTAGGTACATATTTTCATAAATCAACTGAATATTAGTCCATCGTGAAAAATGTCAGTTCCTTATATTATGGGACACTATATAACTATACTTATACTTTTGACTACTGTATAATATCCATGATAAACTATTATATAATATGATAAAATAGCAAACAAAACTACATACATACATGCATACTCGTATCAAAATAAATGCATGCAAAATGCTAGACACAGAATTAGGAAAAATTGCACAAATGTCAAATGCAAAATACTAGGAAACGATTATTTTTATTTGCTGAACTTTTGTGTTCGAGAAACATACCTAAAACACAAATAAAGCCTCGAAATGTCTTACGATCCTGTTTTTACGTATCCAACGGATTTATATTTATAGCGTTGTTTCTCAGTGCAGTGTTGCGTAAGAGGGTGACATCACTAGGACATGGAATTGACTGCGTTCACCTTGACATCACGCCTTTATTATCGCAAGGAGCAGGAACTGCACTTCCCTCTGAATCCATGACATTACTTCAGTACGTTGGTCTAATGTCTAAACAGAGACATACATCGTGAAGACATCGTGATCGTGGAACTTTTCTGAACATTTCATTTCCACATGGAAAGGAATTACAGACACCTTTGTTGTTGCTCTTGTTTTCAACGTCTTATTAAATATTGCAGTTCATATGAATTTAATAGATATAACTCAAATCAAATCAAAATCATAAATAATTGAAAAAATTGTTACAAAAATCTAACCGGTGGAGCACTTGAAACTGAAACTAGGCTTGTGATCTGTGGTATTGCTTCCAGGCATCTTGGCGTCTTTCGTCGGAGTACAAGATCATTATGTTGTGTTGTGATGTAAAAGAGATAACTATTATTATAGATACTGATTACTTTTCCATGAATTATTACTAAGCTGAAAGCTCATGCTATCGAAATGCTTTCTGCTTGACATATAAATTCAAATAGGTACTCGAAGAACAATATTCTTATTCTAGATGCGATTCCATTGTGTATTAAGTAGTATTGATATAGAAGTGACTGAGTTATTCAACCATGATCTGATTTGTTTATTAAACTAGATAAATAGGTACACAATATAACGAGACCTTGCATTGGACATCACGGAAGTACTTGCTTGATCTATTATAGTAACAAACAAACCAAAGGTACCGTAAAGGTTATACTTCAACACCACTTTGTAGGTAGGTACTTAAACAGTTTTTTATACTTTCGAAGGAGCAAAAAGTTGTTTTGACGACTGTTAGGCACAAAATTCTTGAGAATGGAAAGGCGTAGTAAAAAGGTACCTAAACAGACCTCAACAGTTAATAATGTAGTATATTTTTATTTTTATCTAGTAGCAGCCGGTGTCAAAATGTCAAATACGGAGGCTATATTTAGAAATTCTCTGATGATGTCTTCCAAGATCTGGGCTCCACCAGCACCAATGCTAAACGGCTCCGGCGCAACATCTGCCACCTGGCGCGCCTGGGCCGGAGCGACTCGACGTGCTGACCCTCAACATCACCGTCTCTGGTTCCCGTCGCCGCCAGCTACCTCCGCAGCACCACTTCGTCATCAACTTGCAGGAGAGTGCCATACTTTGTCAAGCAGATATTAGGCGGGCTTTAAATCCACCTATTTTTTAAAAGCCGCATTAAACGGATTTCTTTCTGTGTCAACTTGGGTCTTTTATTTTACCCATTACGTCACACTAGTGCAGTGCCGGTCGCTTGCCTATGAAGATTTTAGCGTCACCCGCATCTTCAAAGGCTATATAGGTACCAACGTACTCACTTCATCCCTTTAAATTGGGTATTCACATAGGAACCAATAATTTGTAAAAAGCTCATTGGAAACTGCGTACTTAGATATTTTTCTAGTTAAAGAATGTGCCTTTAGAAGAACTCACGAACTCACAACACCAACATAGTTATATACTCGTAATAACAATTTGGAAACCTAACCAATTTCAGATCTTTTTTATCCTCAAGGTTCTGTTTATTTCAACGTTATCCTATTTTTTTCACGACTTTGATAAAGGGCGAACTTTGTCAATTCTAGGTGTCGCAAACAACTTTTTTCCTTGTTTTTATATGTTTGTTTGCCTTTCAAACAGATAGAGATAAATAAATTTCAATTAAAAGATCTATATTTTTTGTAAACGATTGTGTGATCAGGAAGTATCCGTACGGCATACCTTCCTACTCCGGTAGTGTTGGGCAGTGACTTTGGTTTAAGTAAATATAAGACAATACTATATGTGGATTTATCTTAATACCGATAGTCGGAGGAGCAATTAATATTATTGACATGATATACATAATAATTGAGTCCTCAGAAAAACTTCTAGCCTAGAGTCAATTCTAACTGTGCAATATTTTATGGCAATAAATGATTTATGTTTATAATGATTATGATTAAGAACTAAAACAATTTAATAATGATAACAGTAGTCACTTAATATAATAGGTATTATTATAATGGAGTACTTATATATATTTTTTTCTATGTTAGAATTTTGGCTTTGCCTAATGATAAGAATCAAACCTCACCAGTCACTTTCAAACTAAGCCCTTTAGCTGTTTGGAATTGTGCGCATGCCTAGCACATATGACTGGTAATGCAGTTGATAGGATTGATCAATAGATAAATAATGATATGGAAATTTCTAGTTTTACAAAACCTATATAAAAATTAAAAAAATATATTTACATATTTAGACTTGTGACTTGGTGTAAATAACCCAAACGTACATATTTTTAAATCTTTATTATAATCATAAAAATAAAGGTAGATACCTACTTAAGAAATTTCTGAGAATTATTTTTAATATTCTTATTTGATAGTGACTCTACGTCTAGTAAATCGTTTATCATAATGACATCATTCTCATACATTAGCGCGTAGGTGTGAGGTGTAAAACATTAAGCAAATATCTAACTTGCTTATCTCGTTCAATAAAATCATATATATGTAATTGCTTGGAAACAATCATAATATTAGAAAAACTTACTATCAACAAAATCGGTGATCTTTATCAATAATATTGTATAAGTTGGGAGTAAAAGCACTTGGGAGGGCGGAGCAGATAATCGGATTAAATGGAAAGCTTTTCTTTATTCAATCTCCACGGATTCCTTTCCGAGTAGGTATTCGCTTGAAACAGTGAGGATGCGTAAGGATATCAACAAAAGTATGTACTCAAACATGATGCAACATTAAAGCAGGCTTATTGGCGAAAGCTTTTACTTTTATTATTACCGAGCGGGTCAAGGCCGCAAAGCTCTACAAGCTCGCAAAAAGTCGATTGGCGCCGCGAGCACATTCTTAAATTCGGGCGGAACCAATAAATTGTCTGCATCCATACATAGTACGAATTACACAAAATTTTACGACAGGTTTCTATTGTAAACACCTATAATTTACGACGTGGTGTGACACCCATTACACAGGTGTCCGTGGCTTGTTTGTCGGAATGATGTCTGGATGTTCTCAGAAACGTGCGCTAGTTAATTACAACAACCTTATTGACAATTCTACGGCTGGAATTCGACTCTCGCTATGAATTCCGATTTCTAATTAGGAAAATATGTTCGTATTAGCATAACATCGTCTGAAGTTTGCTAATAATCTTCGTTACGTTTAAGTTACGATACGATTTTTAAGTTTTAACTTCTACCTACCAACATCTGCCAACTGGTGCATCATGCGCCAATCGTATATCAGATTGAGCGCAAACTGAGGTATACCTAGCTTCATTGCGACTAACGAGATGCGGTCTAACTATTGTCGATTCGGGCAAGAAATCGAAATCTTATTATAATCATAATTTACACCAAAATATGATAACTTCAAGTTGAGATTAAGTTTCATGGGACAATATATAGCATTACAAGACATTGTTGCAGTGAATCTACGCTTTAATATAAGCTCAACACGATATACGATTGGCGCTTAAGGACTAGGAGGTACGCGGGGCTGTTCAGAGTAAAGACCCTATTTTGTACAACATCTTCGGTTAGCGTCGGTAGGTGGCTAAATACCTACGATCACTATTTTTTTCTATGTTTGACCACTAGATAGTGGTACCTGCCTACGCCTAAAAAAATGTAAATCATACGCCTGATGTGAAGCGATGATGTGGCCTAAGATGGAGCACATAGATCTAGAGAGAGACGGCAGTTGAGCGGCTGCTCAGACCCGTCTGCTCGATCGTTCACCGAACATCATCCCGAAACAGTCGTGTTTCGTTGTTGGTCGCTTGACGGCATGGCTTTGTTCGGTGGGTGGTATTACAACCACGGCCAGAGTCTACCACTCCAAAGTGCGTAAGCGGGTTTCATCACGATGTTTTCCTTCACCGTTTTTTAGAGCGAGCGTGCAAAATCTGCACTTAACTATAAGTCATTGGTGCAGGGCCGAGTCGGGATTCGAACCCAGGTGCGTTGGATCGAAAGGCGCACGAGTTCCCGCTTAGCCACACTCGCTCTAAAAGTTAAGCTAATAAGCATAGATAGGTATTTTATAAGTCATTACACTCATAATAACATAATAATAAGGCTTTTAATAATTCATTGAATCGAGCATGCGTCATCGCCATCGGTTGAATTCTTTGATATACCTAAACATATTTTTCATAAACCTGAGATGCGTAAATCAAAATTAATAAGTTATTTCGCATTGCGTAGTTTCTATTTTTTATCCAATTATTCACAAGATTTATTTTAAGAAGACTGTTTTTTTCAATAGTTGATAGGTGGTAGATAGAGTACCTAACTAGGGTAATTTTAATTTTCACGTTTTTTGCGTCTGCGGCTGTGAATGCTGTGATACCTAACTTGCAAAAACATAATAAGTACCGATCATATTTCAAAAGTGTTTATTTGCGTAGCAACTCTGTATACAAGACGGTTCAAAATGTATAGCCAAAAATGAGTGCGGCGCCTTCCACCCTTGACCTGGTGGTTTCGAAACAGTGCCGAAGGTGCGCATGCTACAAGGTTGCCTTGCGAATTGCCCATCTTTGTTTCCTTGCCAAAATAAACTTGCCCATCTACACTGAATTACAAAGTGAGTGTTTATTTAAGGCGGAGCCGGCTTCGAAATAATAAAATCCGTTTGTTTGCATCCTATAGGTATAACATACCTATAGGTAGGGTCATATACAGGTATTAGGGTCCTATAGGTATGTATAATATCTTTATTTTTATTTCTTGCTGAAGACCTATTCTCTACTGTACTCGTATATTTTTACTACAATTTTGTGCAGTTACATAAACCAGATTGACCAATCCCAGTCCAGTAATCAATTCTGAAGTGATATTTTTCCAGGTTGGCACACATATTGATACGAGAACTCGTATTTAATACTTTAAGATCACAATAATTACAGCCGTTTTCCTAAATTTAATGAGATATTACGGAAAAATCTGTGCATCGTTAATAAAAAAATAAAGAATTGATCGGCATGGGTACTTACAGCCAATTAGGTAATTAGTAAAAAACTTAAAGAAGGTCATGTTTTAAATCATGTAATTACCTATCCATCAGATATCTAAATTAGGATTGATTGGGAACTATGTAATAGAGTACATATTACATAGGTACTTAGCCTACCACTTTTTGCTATATAAATATTTGCCTACCTCCTAGACATTATTTACACAGGTAGGTAAATATATTTTGAATTATTTACCGATTTCTCAATTACCTTACGTGTAAATGCTATTTCTAATAGGTATCTAGTAAGTTACTTTACTATACTTATAAATTATATCACCACCGTCTGTGTGTGTTTCGTTATTCCTCTCCATCCAAAGGTTGTCTAGAGAGATCGTTTTAAGCGATAAGACTGCCCATTGTTACACCATTGTAAACATTTGACTTGTACTTTATCTCTATTTTTAAGGTGAATAATAAAGTGTTTATCTATCTATCTATCTATCTATCTACTTTAGGTTTCCAACGATACCTGACTCAAAGATAATACAAAATTCTCATTGCACTCTTACTGACTAGTTACAAAAGTGTTAGAAGATTTTTAGTGTAGGTTTACTTACAGTTTGAACGTGTGCATTACATTACTAAAATTTTAAATTTGCAGTGTAATGTTTTTAACGATTCCAATGTATTTATATTTTTTATTTCAGATATTGAATTTTCCAATATTATATTGATATTGAATGCGCATGCTAGGCGAAAATTTTAAGATTTTAAATAACTAGGAAGAAGAAAAATTATATTGCTCGGGCAGAATCATCCCCGTAAGATGATGTAAGACGAATAGGAAATTTGGTTGCTCAAGCAGATGGCTCGGTACGTAGCTTAGTGGATTAGGTGCCGGGACGGTATTCCGAAGATGCAAGTTCGATCTCTGCCCGAGGAATATCTATTTTGTTCTTTCTGATTATTTGAAATATTAATGATTACCTACCTAAAGTCAAGGATAGTCATACATCTCTGTACATCATCGATATACCTAGTCAGGTCATAAGTATTGTCACACAATAAAAACTTTTCTTTTAGAATGCTGGCCACAAAAAAGTTTATTGAATTCGAATTTCGAATTGTTCATGAAAATAAAAATGTATACCTTTTAGAATTTTACTCATTTTTAAATATGGAGTGGACGCTTAAAGAAGACCGTGTTGCAGTTATTGCGTTGCATCGTTGCGGTTACGCGCCAATTCAAATTTTTGACATACTGAAAAATTTGAATATAACCAAAAGATTCTTTTATCGTATCATCAAACGATACAATGAAGACTTTAGTGTAGATGACAGGTCAAGAAGTGGTCGCCCTCGGTCTGTTAGGACTCCAGCAGTGATAAAAGCTGTGAAGGCGCGAATTCAAAGAAATCCCAAACGTAAGCAGAAACTGTTGGCCCTTCAGATGGGGTTAAGCAGAACCACGGTGAAAAGGGTGTTAAATGAAGACTTAGAGCTTCGGGCATATCGAAGAAAAACAGGACATCGTTTAAATGCTCGTCTAATGGACTTGTGACTGAAAAGATGCCGCGCTTTGTTGAAGCGGTAAGCGGGAAAAAAATATCAAGAAATTATTTTTTCGGATGAAAAAATTTTTACAGTAGAAGGGAGCTACAACAAACAAAATGATAAGGTGTACGCACACAGTAGTGAAGAAGCGAGCAACCGTATTTCGCGTGTCCAACGAGGTCATTTTCCATCCTCGCTCATGGTATGGTTGGGAGTTTCTTATTGGGACTTAACAGAGGTACATTTTTGTGAGAAAGGTGTAAAAACGAATGCAGTTGTGTATCAAAATACAGTCCTGACGAACCTTGTGGAACCTGTTTTTCATACCATGTTCAATAACAGGCACTGGGTATTCCAACAAGATTCGGCGCCAGCTCATAGAGCGAAGAGCACACAAGACTGGCTGGCGGCGCGTGAAATCGACTTCATCCGGCACGAAGACTGGCCCTCCTCCAGTCCAGATTTGAGTCCGTTAGATTACAAGATATGGCAACACTTGGAGAAAAAGGCGTGCTCAAAGCCTCATCCCAATTTGGAGTCACTCAAGACATCCTTGATTAAGACAGCCGCCGATATTGACATGGACCTCGTTCGTGCTGCGATAGACGACTGGCCGCGCAGATTGAAGGCCTGTATTCAAAATCACGGAGGTCATTTTGAATAAACTTTATTGTCATAAGAATCTATGTTTTGTTAAGTTCATTTTGGTATATAAATGGTTACATAATGAATAAACTTGTTTCAATTATTTTATATTAAACATGTGACAGAATTTATGACCTGACTAGGTATATGTACCTATAAATAGTGTGGTAATGTAGGGTCGTGAGTGAGTAATACTCTGAATTTATCGTGGCATTATTAGTTGACATGACACTCTGAATGTATCGTGGCAGAATTAGTTTCCTGCTAAACCTAGCTAACTATTGAATTAATTAAAATACAATAAAATAAACTCATCTTAGAGCAATGGCAATAAAAACAAAGTTGTTTACTCATTCGTCTTTTGAACTAACAATTAATGTCATTTTTTATAAAATATATTCAACTTTTTAATTAGCTAATAATCGCAACATGGTGATATTCAACATAATAATATATTGGTATAATGAATATTGGAGTATTTTAAAATATTTATATTTCTTATCTTAGTATACGTACGCTTAAGCATATATGTAGTAGCAGTTATTTGACTGAAATTATTTAAATAAAATCTATTCTTCTTTAAATACACATAAATTTGAAAGTTGTAAAGCTAGTTACGTACTAGTCGACGTACCTTGAACTCTACTCGCCTACTATACGAGATAGGATCTATTATTATAGGTACGTCGCGATGAAGGCGGAGATCAAAATAACTAGGGAACTAACAGAGTGACATCTGTAAGTATACAAAGTAGCTAAACATATCCGTACATATAATGTGCTCTACGGATCCGGTACATATACTTATGTATAGCAAGACCTTGGTCAGAGCATGTTACGTAACGCAGAAATCATTCAATTCCGCCGTGTCGCCTCTGCCGGGTTCATCCGCCGGCCATGATCGTCTTAGAAGAAAAATGTTTATTCAATCAAACTACAAGTTGTTATGATTGATATGACTCGTTTGTTTTTATGCTGTCGGTAAAAACAATTCTTGAGTGCGTATCTCCTAATGTTAACTCAGCGGAAGCTCCGACTTTTCATACAAAACGCGTCGATGGAATATGTACGATTATGATACGAATGGTCTTACTGTCGCGGTTTTGGTGACTTTCGGAAACGTGTAAGATGCATCGTTTTTCAGAGTACGTTTTAATTATGATGAATGCATGAGTATAGAAATTCGATCCATTGAACTGCCATTCAATTACGCTATTGAAATCATCAAACATTCTGGTTTTAAAATGGATTGAATTCCAGACAAAGGTGGGTAACCCTACCTTCAAGTTGTTTACTAGGTACCGCGTGCCACTACCCCGATGCGATGACTAATAATTATTTCCCAGACAGGACAGATAGTAGGGGAACGGAAATAAACAAATCCTTGAACCTTCTGATAAATACTTTTACATTGTCCGTGTGTATTTTCTTCGTAAGTAGGTAATATTTTTGGCGCTATTTCATATTAAAGCTTCATCCTAACGGATAACAGAAGTTCCGTAGCAGTAGTATAGTAGTAAATATAAATAAGAATACTGAGAAATACAATAATATTAATAACATAAAAAGAGCTAGAAAAAACGTAGGTACCTAGTACTCAAATTATCATAATAACATAAATTTTGTTTTTACATAACTTTTTCCACATAATTCCACTCTCCCGATACAAAGTGACTACGACTACTAAAATATTAGGTACATTACATTATGTTAAGACTATGAAGTCGTGCTCTACCTATGTTAATTTTTTTTATTGGAAATATTGGACGGAATCTCGTGTTTTCAGTGTTTTGTCAGACACGACACGGCAGTCTGCATTCAAATATTTATGCAAAAATAATTCATTCGAATCATTTCGAAGCAGTGCACATTAGAAGTAGTTTTTTTCTTTAATTATGTAGATAAAAAGGTTATTTTTTTAATCAAATTCTCTTCGAAACTGTCTTAAGATTAGCATGACGAGCAAATACAAACACTCTTTCTTAAAATATATATAATAATAATTCTCATTACAGACTGTAAATAAAATGACAATAAACCGATCGTACATAGCTCCATACGTTTCTTTATATGTACATTGAACAGGATAACAGTAAATACCAACACGCTCTTACGTTTCTTGACCGTGAACCTGATGATCTCAATGCTACGATTAGAAGCAATTGTCTCGTCAGGAAATCCAGAAATAGAATTTAATAGATACTGCTACCTGAATTGAATTTATTGCACTTCCTGGCCGCAGCGAGAACTGCGCATTACGACCTGCATCCGCGATTTATCTCGTCTTCATCTGTATTCAGTCACCGTAACCGGAATGAAGTCATTACGAGTTTCAGTTGGAACAGCACAAGTACCCATATCTCCCTCAAGCGACAATCTTAGATTAGGGTGTGAAATCACTGCGACAATGTCTTATGATGCCATATATTGTCCCATTAAGTTTATCTCAGCTTGTAGTTATCGTATGTTGGTGTAAATTAATGAGATTAATTCGATTTGTTGCCTAAATCGACAATGATTAGACCGCATCTCATTAGTCGAAGTGAAGCTATACCTTAATTTGAGCTCAACGCGATATACGATTGGCGCTTGAGAGACATATGGGTATGGGATCCGTTCTAACAAAGTGTAAAGTTAGACATTCTGATATGTTTACCTATCCAAACAATTCTATAATGTATATTTTTAAAACATTAGCTAAAAGTGTAACCATTATTATTATTAAGTAAGGTAACACTAGCTGTTAGCTTGCACTTATCTCTCAACGTACTTTTGCTCTAAACGTAGCTGCACACCCACTATATTTCTTTCACGACCTGGAAGACTGGTAGATAATGCTAAATAGCATTAAGTCATTCTTTGTACCATTTTTGTGCAAAATTATTAAATAAATTAATATGTAGCTTGATAGTAATATTTTGTTTTTTGAGTGTTCCTATTATCTGTTGTAGCTGTATGCTCCATAATACAAATTAAATCCAAAGTTCGACGGGGACGGCTACTTGCAAAATGAAAACTAATATGCCCCAGCCCAGTGATTCGGAGCAAGTGCGTAGGAGAACTCTATTTTTTGATTAATTGAACGCCTATTTACTGGGTTGAACATTTGACCGTGATCCTCTGTTAATAGCAATTAAAGATGTCTGTCTTTTCAATTTAAAATAGTACTTTTGGTACTATTATCGAATTGGATACATACTACTTAGTATATGTGGATAACTTATGAACCTGGAACTATGGAACTGACTCTACCTACACCCGCAGCTACCTATCGGCCTTCAATCAATTGTAAATAAAAAATAAAAATGATGTAAATCCTTAAAAAAAAATTTAATTTAATAAAATAAATAAATAAAATAAATTAATAAAATAAATTAATAAAATAAATTAATAAAATAAATTAATAAAATAAATTAATAAAATAATCCTTACACCCAAATGATAAAAATATGGTAGGACAGGACTGGTCCTGATGATGTTACATATTTCTATGAATGTAGTCTTCATAATAACTTTACAGACATTACTCACATAGTAGCCTGATTTTTTATTGTTTGGCCTTATTTAATTATATTATCTACAGCGAGTGCTCTTATTGTATAGTTCGTGTCCAAGATCTGATGATGTAGAATTGTAAAGAAAATTCGCCATCGGCTAATTGCTAATTGATATACCGAAGGTTTGTGAGGCTCAGTGGGAGCACATGCGACTTTCGATCCGACATATCCGAGTTTGAATCCCGCACCACTGACTTTCTTCAGTTATGTGCGGATTTAACTTACGCTCTAAAAACGGTGAAGGAAAACATCGTGAGGAAACCAGCATGTCCACGAATTTATCACAAAAATTCTACGACATGTGACATCCACCAACCCGCACTGGGCCAGCGTGGCGGATTATGGCCCATGCTATGACAGAAGGAGAAGGCCCGTGTCCCAGCAGTGGGAACGTGATGGGCTGATGATGATGATGATGATACCGTGTTTCTTCGCATAATGCTCTGCTAAAACCGAGTACCTACATCATTTTTGCTAGCATTACATAACCCTGCTTTTAGAAGAGCCTGCTTTCGAGCATCGACGTAAAGATGCCTGTCGGTATTTTATAGGATTCATCACGGTGAGTTTGCGATGGAATTATTCGACCTAATCCATCTCCTTTCTACCATTGGCCAACAAGACGTACGGAAACTCGGCATCCGTACATGGTTGACATTCCTCCCGCCCGAATAAAGCGTTTTGCTTTGACGTTTATAATGCGAAAACAGCTAAAGGAATGGAACACATTACCATCGTCTTTGTTTCCCGATTCTTATAACCGGAGGTGTCTTCAAGTCTCGAGTGAATCGGTATCTAGGCAAGCATGATAAATCGTCGATCGCGTCGTCATTTTCCATCAGGTGAGACTGCGGTCAAATGCTTGCCTATTCGGTAATAAAAAAAAGAAGGAACACGTAGGTATCTATTTTTGTAATAAGGTAAGTATATAAGACCTAAATGCTTAATTAAAAATCCATTCCTAATTATGTAGCTCATTATCTGCTACATTCTATGAGGGCAGTGCCCAGGTAGATAATATACCTGTTTTAATCGACTATAGTTGTAATAATTCATTCGTGCACATAATTGAAATTTGCAACATCATTCACGAATGCCTTACCAATGGATGTTACATAAGGGTTCATTGATCTCTAACACAAATCTACGGGAACGATAATCAACAAAAGTATTGAGTTACTCATACGTAACGTTTAGCGTGTCAATAAACCTTTGTTGTACATAATATTTGTTATGAATGACGTCGGTGAGTCATGGTCGGTAACTAAAACCCCTTGGATGGCGTAAACCAATCCCAAGTTTGTTCAGTCACATCCTGTAGGTAATTCGAGGTAAGAACCTTCTTATAATAGAACATAGGTAAATGTAATTGTTTGGGTTTAGTGTTTTACCTAATTTATAAACTATTCGAACGAAATAGATGACGAGCAGTCAGTCAAGACACAGTATCTAAGCACTTAGATACTGCGTGTCACTAACTGTGACCTATGAAGTACCTAAGCTAATCAATTCTTCTTAGAAATGACTCTTCTTTATAATTAAATCTACTAATTACTAGGGCAACTCGTGCATATTAATACGCTGTTTCTAAAGTGGGCATTGTTCATTAAATTGTACCATTTGATAAATATGAATATCTTTAGTAGGTATCTTACCTTTGTGCTAACCTATCAATCATCAGCCCATCACGTTACCATTGCTGGGGTACGGGCCTTCTCTCATAGAGGGAGTATGGGCCATAATCCGCCACGCTGGCCCAGTGCGGGTTGGTGGATGTCACATGTCATTGAGTTTTTATGATTTATTCTTGGACATGCATTGGTTTTCTCACGATGGTTTCCTTCATCGTTTTTAGAGTGAATGTTAAATCCGCACATACCTAACTTAAGGAAGTCAGTGGTGCGGGGCCAGCGGGATTCGAACTTGGGTGCGTCGGCTCCCACTAAGCCACATTCGCTCTTAACCTTTCAATAACTGTTGATTAACCTAATGTAATCTCTAACCCTCTAACCTCCAATAGGTATAATTTTGTTTTTGTCACCTAGGTGTCAATTATTGATTTATTGACGGGAGGATCAATTTTCGCGGAAAGAATAATCTTGGATCAAATCATAAAAACCTATTTTTATACGGGTGCTGCTTGCGGGGACTGGTCTGTTCTAGTCACTCCTACTGCTACTGTCATACCTTTTTCTGTTACTGATACTATGACTATGGGACATCTCACTCGCATTTCTTGTTTTACATTCTGTTAATTCTAATTTATACGTAATTGTGCTGAAAAAAAGACTTTCCCGCAGAGTTTCTTGGTGCTATCTTCTCTAGCGGGCGTATTTCCGAAGCACTGGTAGAGTCAGTTTTCGCATTTCTTTCCGGCACACAGACTTCAATTTGAGTATAGGAAAGAAATGGGTAAACATACTTACCTTTGTTTCAAAGTCATGTTAACATAAGTTACAATTTTTAACATTTTTTATTTGTATCATGTGTTTATGACCTTTAAAAGTGCACTTTTGTGCCTATTTAATAAATGATATTTGACTTTGACTTTGACTATAAAAAATGGAAAGTACATAGTTACCTTTTATATGTACATTGGTAGGTATACTCGTTGTAATCTGGTGTAGAGGTACTCGTTTTGAATATACCTACTTTTTCTTAAGTATTTACTCCAAAGCGAACAACAAGTAAACTATCCAAAAATAGCAATGCAACGAACATTATACGTAAATTCGGATGATTACATAAGCTTGTTTTGTGACATTGCAAGGAGACAAGTCATTACCCTCAAACTAATTGATAAATTTATTCAACACTTTTGTTTGTATGTAGTTACCAGGTGGAAATAGCTTTGTGTTTTTTTCACATATTGGTACCTACCTGATTTTATATATTATATAACTATTTTCTTTGTCAATGGTTAATAAATTATGATTCCTAGAGATTCAGGCTCATCCTGTTCAATTGTTTATGCAGCTTACCTATAAAGCGTACCTATTAGGTCTTTTTTAATGGCAAGTGTAAAAGTATTTGTAGGTAACATATTTTTCTGCAACCCGGACAAGACATGTGTATAGTTAAATAATAAATATAGACGGACAGTATATATTTTATTATTTAACTATACACATGTCCTAACACTAACTAAAACAAAGAAAAGGAATGTGGTGGATGGTGGAGGTTTAAAAATACTACTTCTTCTTCTGTCGTGTGGGTGTGTGGCCAATCCTGGAGTCCGAGTCTTTAAACCGCGCGCAGGTCTCCGACAAAGCCTAAAAACTGTTGTCCTAAGACAGGCGGGACCGCTGGTTAAACGTGCCCTCCGAAGCACGGTAGCGCTCAAAAGTAAACACCACACAAACGCTCAAACATCCCAACCAACCCATCCAAGTTGTGACCGCTGCGGACGTTGCTTAACCTATATAGGATAGATAGATCGGTTACGAACGGCTAGGCGAGCTATTAGCACACAAACTTGTGGGATATAGTCGCAGGCAAAACCACTAGCGGAAGCTTAGGCTTGAGTCTTATCATATAAGGTCAAAAGGCTTATTTTCAACTGCACTGCCAAATTTACAATGTCACCTTGATCACGTTACAGATAAAAGAATTTCATATCATGACATTTCCAAGGTTGCGCGTAAAAAGTAAATTGCTATGTTGATAAGATACTACATTTTATATTTTTATTGTACTTATGTGCACAACGCAGTTAGGTATATATTCATATTGGGATCTGAAGGAACTCGTTACGGGGACCAAAAATAAAGGTGCGGACACGAAAATAAGACCGTCTATTTCACAGTTCGGGCATTCCTTCGTCTAGGTATAGTATCTATATACACTAGTATAAAAATGAAATATTCAGTTCGCAAAATATAAAAATTAGCACCAAAATCATGGTGTATATGGCAGTGGTTCTGCCAAAGATTTTGTACTCGTTCGAGACATGGACCTTATACCGACTAGACTTATGCACGCTCGATAGGTTTCATTTAAGATGCCTCTGAGAGATTATGAACATCAAATGGTCAGACTACGTCAGGAATACCGACGTACTGCGAAGAGGCAATGTCTGCGGTATGGAAGCCTATCTGAGGCGTCGTCAGCTTCGGTGGTGTGGGTGTCCCGGATGCCTGACGAGAGAGTAGCGAAGTCCATTTACTTTTCTGAGCTCCAGTACAGTAAGCGTAAGAGCGGTGGTCAGTAATATTATCAGTGGTCTTTCTTTTGTACCTTAGGTACAAAACATTAAGAAAAGGCATACGAAGAAATGCAAGATTGAGCCTTCTCGTTGGGAATCATTGGCGGAGAACCGCCCTGAATGGCGTGGGATAGTCAAACTCAATATATACGCGTTTGAAAATGAGATAAGGCGTGAATTGGATGCAAAGCTTGGCGAACTTAAGAGCAGACCACCCGCAAATTCACTGCTAAAATTGACTACAGTTGCCATATAAAAGCATATCAGTAAAGCTCAACTTAATAATTATATTGCAGAAGTGGTCGCCGTAGCAGAAATCGGCATGGATGATCTTCTATACTATTATAAAAATGGAAAAGAGCCAATTCTGTACATTGAAGATATTTTTGCAAAACTAACTGGGTTGGACTATTTAGAGGGTACTGAACACGAATCTATGGTTTAAGAATTTTTGTCTGTTTGTTTATTTGTGTGTTTGTTGTCCATAGACTCGGAAACGGCTGAACGAATTTTATTGCGGTTTCTTGGGTTTGGTAGCATCAGTCCCAACATACTTAGATTATATGGTATGTAACATTAAAATTGGTTGAGTGACTAATAAGATACAGCTTGATCTCTTAGTAGAAGGCGCTCCCATACACTGGGGAGGTCTTGCTAAAATGGATTTGGAATAAAGACAACTATGGTCTTCTGTCGTCTACGCGGATGAAGTTGCGGGAAAAAACTAGTTATTAATAAAAATGGAACTACGTATGTATGTTTGTTACCTATCGACTCGAAAACTGCTGAACGAAATTTTATTCGGTTTTCAGGGTTTGGTAGCATGAGTCCCAACTTAGAATAAGGGGGTGTGTTACATCCAAATCGATTGGATGATAGCTGACAACGAAGATACAGAAAGAGTTTAATGTAGTACACGCTCTCATATACTGGGGAGTTCTTGCTGAAATGGTTTTAGAAAAAAGACGACTAATAGTTTCCTTCATCGGCTGCGCGGACAAAGTCGCGGGTAACAGCTAATTTACATGTAACTTATTTTTATAAATAGGTCCGTTGATAAACTTAGCATTTCATCTGTGTTATTGAAATACCTACTTTGTAACTGTAAAAAAAGTAAATACTATCTTGATTTTTATTTTAAAATGTAGAAAGCACTACATAAACTACCTACCTTTCTACAATATTGCAAATATTCCGTTTGGCTATTATGTCTATTAACCCAGTTTAGCGCTAATTGCTCATACAACTAGTATTATTCAATTGATTTACCAACTTTATCAACAAGGTGACACAAAGTGCGTAAACTACCAAAATTATCGCTAAGGTGCCCCCTATTGATATTTAATTAGGTATTTGCGTTAATGACTCGGTAAAAACGTAACCTGCGATATGAGTGTCAATTTGCATCGTATGTCGTTATCTTATATCGCTGGTAATGTTTTCTTAAAAAATATTTCCATATAGAGAATTTTTATAGAGGAATTATTATTTGAAAAGGCCCAGCCCCCCTACCCATATGTCCCTCAAGCACCAATCGTATATCGTGTTGAGATCGAATTAAGGTATAGCGTCACAGCGACTAATAAGATACGGTCTAGTTAATGTCGATTCAGGCCAGAAATCGAGTTAATCACATTCATTTATACCAAAAGACGATAACTACGAGTTGAGATAAACTTAATGGGACAATATATGGCATCACAAGACATTGCCGCAGTGAATCTATACCCTAAACTGAACTCAACACGATATACGATTGGCGCTTGAGGGACAAATGGGTAGGGGGCGTGATTTCAATTTGAGTATGGGAAAGAAATGGGTATAGGTACATGCTTACCTTTTTTTTCAAAAGTTATATTTTGGAAATTATATTTTAAGTTAAGATTTACGCTTTAAAAGAATGTATTCGCTGCTTGGAAGGCACTCCACGCTGTCAACATACAACAAATTGATACTATACAAACAAGTCCTAATGCCAGTTTGGACTTATGGTATACAGCTGTGGGGCTGCACCAAACAGAGCAATATATTAATCATACAACGCTTCCAGAATAAAGTATTAAGGGAAATTGTGAACGCACCCTGGTACATTAGAAACGACGATCTCCAACGGGATCTTAAAGTAGAGTTCGTCGATAAAGTTATTAAACAATATGCCGAAGCCCACGAACATAGGCTTCACCATCATGTGAACGTCGAGGCAATCCAGCTCCTCGACCACACGGATAAAGTGAGAAGACTTAAAAGAACAAAACCGTTTGAGTTAGTGTAGTGACTAGTGATAGTGAATTAGTGTAATGTAGTACGAGTGCTACCCATACAGAACACAAGAACAAAGTGTATTCCCCTTAATATAGACAATAAGAAAAGTGTTAATGAACACATTCTTAGTATTAGATTATCTATCAGTTAAAGTTAAATGTAAATGGCTTATTAGCCTAATTAATTGGCTAGATTGTAATAAAAATGGGGATCATAATGACTATGAAACCATACGAAGGAAAAACAAATATTTTAAGTTATAATTTTTAATGTATTTTTAACTGTCAAGTAGTCAGTTAGCAGTAGTGGGGCGCGATCCTTATAAAAGCCAGTGCGGGAAGTATTAGCGGCACTCCTCTGTTGACTGCGGTCGCGTGCGGTAGCTCTGTCGGATTGACATTTGGTGTGATTCGTGATAGTGATTTGTGAGGGTGATTAAGGGTTTGGCTCGTAGTGTTGGTTTGTGTAAATTGTTAATAATTCGTGCGTATTTAGTTTAAATGAGTTTTTGATTAAATTTGTATTTTTGTAATTTATATTTCACTTCTAACCTAAAATTATTTTAATTAATTCGTATTATGTGTATATAACGATTAAAAGTGATGTATTTTTGTGCCTATTTAATAAAATATCTTTTGACTTTTTATTTAATAAATTGCTATTCAATTCAATTCAAAAGTTCTTTATTTATATTTTGTCGTCACAGACGCACTTATGAACGTCAATTATTACAATGACTCTACCACCCTATCGGAAAAAGAACCACTACTCAGAAGATACGGCAAGAAACTGAGGGGCATATTTTTTAGAACTTTTGTTACAATATTTTATGTTTGTTTTTGACGAAAATATTTTTCTTATGTGCCAGTTGGCTACTTGCCAGAAGCGGAATGTTCCATGCATCTTTGTCTTCTATGTAATTACTAATTGTATAGTATGCTTTTTTCATTAGAATATTTTTCACACTCAATTTGAATCTACTTTCTTTGAGCTCCGTTATACATTTTGGAATTTTATTGTAATAACGTACACAATTGCCCATGAAGGACTTATTCGTTTTACTCAGTGTAAACCTAGGTATTGCAATTCTATCCTTATTTCTAGTGTTTATGTTGTGGTGGTCACTATTCACCTTGAATTTGTGCAGATTTTTACGAACATACATTATATTTTCATAAATATACAGAGAAGGTAAAGTAAATACATTAATTTGTTTAAAGACTTCTCTTAATGATTCGCGAGGACCCAACTCATAAATGGCCCGCTTTTGTAAAATAAAAATAGCTTCTATATCTGCGGCAGACCCCCACAGCGAATTGCCATATGACATTAAGCTATGGAAGTATGCAAAGTAAACTAACCGAGCCGTAGCTATATCCGTTAATTGCCTAATTTTAATAACCGCGTATGCAGCAGAACTTAGATTTCCTGATAGAGCATCGATATGAGGACCCCACTGCAACTTAGAGTCTATGCCTATACCTAGCAATACCGTCGCCTTGTCTGTGTCGAGTTTATCACTATTAGGTATTACATTTGGCTCTACATGTCTAACATTAGGCAAAGAGAACTTTAAACATTTCGTATTTTTCGCGTTTAGTAACAAGTTGTTGGCAGCGAACCAATTTGAAACAATATCTGATACATTACTTACGTTTACTAGTTCACTATCCTTCCTATCTAACTTAAAGATTATCAATGCATCATCCGCAAAAAGTACAATGTCTGCAAGGTCTTTCACCATAAAAGGTAAGTCATCAACGTACACTAAGAACAAGAACAGCCCTAAAATAGAACCCTGTGGTACACCCTTTTGACTAAAGATCCAGATGAAGTGACGCCATTTATATACATATACAGTAAATAGCGTATTAATCAAGTAAATAATAAATAATGTTAAATAAAGAAAGCCCTAACAACAACCATCCTAATACGACACGTGTTTTGCCGTCTGCAGGAGGCGTCATCGGGTGTCGACAAGGCGAAAAAAAAAACAGCGGAGGGATTACTTATATATATTTTAATTTTCATTCATTGCACATGAGCAATGAACCCCCATACATATTATATTATTCTAACAACAACCTACATAATATTCAGCGGGATTACACTACATATTTTCATTGCGTTTCAGTTTTGAGATGAATTTCTGCAACGTCACGCCTGATTCCATTGCCTTCCTTTAGTTAATGGTCTATGTTCAATTATAGCTTTTTGTCTATTTAGGTTAAGTACCTTTCTTTTCATCATCATCCACATGATTTGCTATCTCACTGCTTGGTATAATAGGTCTCCCTTATGCCATGCCATTCCCTCGTCTCTGGGCCGTTCTCGTCCAGATTCGACCCACGATTTTTTGTGATATAGTCGCCTTGTTGCTTCTGGACGCCCAACGCTTAACTTTTCTTTTTCGTTATTATTACTATTATGTTCTAAGGTTCCATGATCACACAATTAAATCAGGCAAGCCTCGAGGTCGGACTGAAGATGAATATGTCGAAGACCAAGCTTATGACGAATAGCATGAAATGTAGGCTAGAAGTTGATGGCGAGGAGATTGCATACGTCCATGAGTACCTTTATCTAGGCCAATTAGTTTCCTTCCAGGCGAGACAAGATTTAGAAGTTGCAAGACGCACCGAAAACGCCTGGAGGAGCTATTGGTCTATGAAAAATCTCATGAAAGGTAACCTTCCTTTAACACTTAAAAGGAAACTAATGGACGTATGTATTCTCCCCATCCTCACCTACGGTGCTCAGAATTGGTCTTTGACAAAACATCAGAAGTCCGCACTCGGGGTTTGCCAGCGAGCTATGGAGCGTAGCATCTTAGGTTTCAAATTGTCGGACCGAATAAGAAACAGTGAGCTGCGCTCCAAAACCCAAATCGCCGACGTGGGACAAAAAGCTGCTAGCTTGAAATGGAACTGGGCTGGACACGTCTGCCGCATGTCGAACGAGATGTGGGCTAAACTTATCACTGAGTGGATCCCACATAACGTCAGACGACAATGCGGCAGGCCCAGACGGAGATGGCGGGATGAGCTGGACTCCTACTGGAAGGATTGGCCGCAAGGAGCATTGAACCGTGAGGAGTGGAAGGAGGGTAGGGAGGCCTTTGCCCTGCAGTGGGACGACCACGGCTGAAAATAAAAAAAAATTACTATTATACAAATGACTAAGACTCACAGAAAACCTGGTCGGAGTAATTTCGACGTTTGTTGTGATCGTACCCATTTCTAACCACAATGATCTAAATTTAAATGACTCAATCTTTCATTCTTATACAAAACTCTGAAATAATATTATTACAGAAACGAGTTTGAATACTAAATTTTGGTGGAAATTTCTGCGTGCTTTACATAAATAGTCCCCTGATTTTCGTGTCAGGTATTTTTACTGATCTTATAATAGTTAACTTGGTTAATTGAAACTATTTATTTAAATATTTATATAATATAAATATAATAAATATATTTATTTATTTACTAAATTGTTATACTTATACTAAAAACAAAACAGTATAGTGTACCCTTAAAGATCTCTGTCCCCCGCACTAGGTCTCTGTTGTGCCTGTACATCGGGGTTACAGTGGGTCACTCCGGCTACTCTGTGGAGACGATGGTATCGGCTAGTAAATGCGAAAATAGCTCTGTCAGTCTGTTTTCACCTTTTCACGACTAAACAGCTGAACCGATTTTGATGCCCGTCGTCCAAAGAAGGACATCTTTTTTTTAATATTGAGGTAGAATGTTTCCTCTCGAGGGGTCGCGATATAACCAAATCTCACGCGCACGAAGTCGCGGGCAGCAGTTTCAACATCTAATATTTATTTTACGTTCATAATTATAATGTGCTTGAGAGTGAAATGGTTAACACAAGGATAGTCAATAAATAATACACAACTTTTGTTGAAAAATGTATTTTTCAAGACAGGCTTTTAACAAATTCGTAATCGGAAACGCGAGCAGATTAAAATGTGCCCAAACACTAGTAGTTTATGATTATCCGTCATCGATTTCCATTGCCCACCTTCCGTCTCCATCATCAGACCGGCTGGCTGTCACCACGATATTGCATTGTCATAGGACTTCACCACAAAATTTCAACTCCGTAGGACAAGAGGAAGTGGTTCTGATTCAACTTGCAAGATTTGGCCCAAACAAACATTGCAAGTTAAATAAAATCTTGTAAAAAAAGCTTGTAATAAAATACGCTGATTGTGCTAGTAATTCTTTAGCTTTTCTGTGCAATGGTCGCAAGAGTCAAAACGATTTCGATGAACTTCAAGTAAAGTCAACTAAGGTGCTTCAGAGTGGTTGAACCGTGAAGGATACAGCACATGCGGGCCATATCTAGACAAGTTAAGATAAATGATATGCTTAATTTTTGCAACGCAATATGGTGCGAGAACTAGGTTATCAATTGACCTATACGAACTGCGTCGTAGATAGTTTTGCGCATTGACGTCACAGGTCATGTGAAATAATAGATTAATCATTAGAATTAGGAATCCTTTATAATGAGGCAGTATGTTTAATTACATTAATTAACTGGACAACGGAAAGCTGAGTAACGGGCAAAAAGTGCAGGAAAAAGAAACATCATTTGGATAGAGCATCCAACTTTACTTTTTAAACAAAACAAATCTGGAGACGGATTAAGTAGCTCAACGTAGTAAGCATGCAATGGTCTAAAGTTAATCTAAAGTATGTGCTGCCTATTTGCTACCTTTAAATAGACTATGTGATAAAACACGTAACACACCTACACGTACCTACTTACCTGGAAGGGACAAGCGGATGCGACTAAAATTGTAACTCAGCCACGGATAAGGAGCACAGACCCACGTCCCAATGTGGCTAAAAATAGCCAACATTCATCGTGTCATTGGCACAAGTAAGAATTCATAAGTATCAATGCAACAAAGACTACAGTTATTGATCTTTTATTATTTAACCTGGAAGTAAACGAATGCGGTAGCCATAAAACTGATAACAGGCTTAACTGCAAATGCATTCAGTCTATCTCGTTTAAGGCATGATAAGCATTCGTGGCGTAACATAGCTTTCAGGGAAGTGTATAAAAGCACAGTATAATTATTACATTTTGTGTATCTCGATTATTTATGTAGTGGTAGCACAGCGTAATCGACGAGAGTTCCTTAAACTAAATAAATCCCTTAGGAAGGCGAGCTTTGCGCTTACGCAAGACCTTATCGGTTGCGCTTGCACTGCGCTCATTCCGCTCTAAACGGGTCGTTAACCCCAGCCATTCAAGCAAAATACGTAGATTTGGAAACTGGTGGGCCAGCCGGGCAGCTGCATGCGAAATGAACTGGCTTCCTTGCCCTTTCTCACACAATGCATCACCTTCCGCTCCGAGCGATATCGTGTTTGAATCGCCTAGCCTTTCACACCGTTTCATCATACTGATAGTTAAATAACTTTAACCTACGAAAATTGTATAAATTATTACGCTGGTATTTTCACCAGAATGGCTTATTTCATAATGTAGTATGCGGATAAAAGACAATCCGATCAAACGAGCCATTAAACTTCACAATCGGGTTGACGATGATAGTGCGTTATTGCGACGCTGAAATGTTTTTATAAGCTTTACAAATGTCCAAGACGAGAAGTGTACGTGTTTTATGGGTATTGCCGAGTATCTCAATGGAGATGCTATTTTGTGTGACACCGTTTACATAAGCTACAATATGTTGTGGATAACGTGGATTACACGTAACACGAGGAACGTTTCGGGTTACGTCGCGTCGCGTCGCGCTGATCGCAATCCCGGGAAGGCATTACGACTTCGACACGGCTGCCACGCCGCGCCGCGCCGCCCGCCGGGGCCTGCTCGACACAACACTTCCACGTAGAGACATGCGAAACTTGTGAGACGACACCTTTATTGTTATGAAAAAAATGGCTACTAATAAACTACAATACTACAAAACTGTACCTATTTAATCAAAAAATACTTTCCTGCGATTAGGTAAGTGAAACTAATCAAATAAGCGGTTTTATATCGATTTACGAATGTAATAGCGGAAATATTCAAAAACCTTTGATCTCAGCATCGCAGCGAAACATAGGACACGGTGGCTTTCCAGTTAATTGGTCTTTCTCGCATTGCATACCTACGGGTAGAAAATACTGTTTAGTGTAATTTATAATCAATCTTACGGCTGATTTGTATCAATCACTTTAGTTCTTGTTATTTCGATATTTATTCATGGAACCCATAACATCATAACAAACAAGCTCATCAATAGATAACCAGTAACTAAGCTAGGACAACTTATGACCATTGCACTTGTTGTCGTAGGTACTTAGATTACCAATATCAAGATGCTGCAGTTCGTTAACATTTGTCATTGATATAATTTAGTACAAAACATGAAACCACGAACTTCTGATTCTAACTATTCAAATTTTTTACATCTGGTGCACAATTCATTTATGTGTTTCATTGCGTTCTTTAATTGCTTATAGGTATTTTGTACGCAGTTAACTCAAAATGTAAGTTGTGTAAAAATTTTAAAACTATCATCTTTTCCTATGGAGTTATTCACGAAATGTATTAGATGCTTTGAGAAGGTATATAAAGAACTTTAAGCAATTTAAATAACAACTCGCATAATGATAAAAAAAATTAAGTAACAGCATTTGTTCCAGTGAAATGATTCCATTTTTCCTATCTTTATGTCGTAAGTTTATCTTCTCATTTCATAACTGACAAGTATAGTAAACAAATATATGCTTTATCGCCTTTTGTTACGCAAATACAAAACAAAACCAAGATCATCTAAATCTCGTACGTCTAGGAATGATAGGGGATATTATTTACAAACATAGGTCCATGTTATTAATTAATCTAATACCGGTGCCGATACGATTATAATAGTACAAATTAATAGTCGTACTCATAAATCAATTGCCATTTATATCACAACGTCCACATGTTTATTGAAATAACAATTATTTTATGCTTTTCTTTTTGATTTTACGCACAGACACGCGACGGCGATGTGTCGTAGGGCTCTCGGTTATCAAACATGTTATCACCCTCTCGTATAGGTATTTTGCGAAAAGTATGTCACCCACTTTTTCGCATTGAAGGTCACTGATAAACTCTTTTTTATTATAATAATAATTGTATCATCGTGAAATCTCTGTAACTACCGCGATTTCCGTGTCACGGACAAATGTCCGTATGTAACGTAGATAGTAAAACTAAATTCTGCAATTAATAACTGACTTAAAAACGCGAATCCCGAAACTAACCTACTAACGAATTTCAGATCCTAAACTCTATCACATACATATTACGACTTAATATGATACCAAAGTATGAAATATAATATCAACTGATAGCTGATAAGATCAAGTGAGTTTCGGTGAATATTGTATGATATTATTTTTACAATTCCAGATATTTATATTTATTAGGATGTGTCCGGCAAAAAGAGGATAATCCAGCAGGTAACTATTTTAATGCTGTGTTTGTTTAATTTCCCCGATTGAAGTTTTTCCCCTGTATATGATTGAAATTTGCGGTATAATTAACAATATGTGTGCTTACGATTCGAAAATTTTATTCGCTACTATTTTTTTACATTTGACTGGGTCAGCGTTTGACCACAATCTCACGATGGGAAGCGACGATGTGGTCGAAGAAGAAGCACGCTTACCCAGTAAGTACTCGTTAACTCTTGATTTGAACACACCCAGATTGTATTTAGGTGAAAATACTTTTTTCACCAAATATTAGTATTTTAAGTACGATACACTCATTATATTTTCTCGATTTTTTTCCGAGGGGCTTCAACTTGACGACATCGGTATTTAACAGCAGGAAAAAACTGCTTACTAGCCTACATTCTTTAAGTTCGTTAGTATTAAAAACATTTGGACAGGTTATTTAGAGTGAACTGGGGAAATTAGACCTTCGAATGAAACCTTTAAAATATTTTCTCATAACGTCACTGTCGAGAATAAAAAGAAATAATGCATATAAAAAGTTGTGTACTTTTAAAACCATGTCTAAAAATGTATATTTATGGTTTAAATGATTTCAAAAGACAAGATTTAATTTGAAGTTATTAAAAAAACAGCGAGAAATCGGGTCTAATTTTATAAAATTTCACATGATTATTTACATAAGTAGGTACTCTACCTACTTAAATAATATTGTCAGTTGTAAAGGTGTAAAATAAAAGCATCAAACGTTATTAATTTACTATATTCATACTTCGGTGATTTAAAAAATGCCGATTCTCCTGTACAGCTTGTTAATTTGTTTTGACTTTCTCATATTTGCGGCGCCTACAAAGAAGTGCTGACTGTAAGCGTTGAATCGAGATCACGTACCGTTCACATGTTTTTGCAAACATGACAGGTAGAAAAATAGAGGAAGAAGAGGTGTTTGTTTGTTAGTAAACTTTGAGGTAGATTATAATAATTGTACATTGTAAGATAAAGCAGGACACGATTTCATATTTGAATAATACTTAAAAGTACCGGTACTAGTGGTCGACCTCTGTACCGCACCCGCACCCCGTTCACAGCACACACCTCTTTGCCATTTAGTAGTCTATTTATTTACCAAATCCAACAATTTAATCAACTGTGCAAACAGCTGATTCAGTGGCGAATATACCTATCTGTTAAGCGGTACAAACACGTGTGTATCGATGTCAAGGATGAACATAATCCAGGATAACTAAACAGTAAGTGGTAGGTGGTTAGTAGTCACGTGTGTCTGTCCAATGACGTCGGTCTATCGTCAAAAGAATAACCTAAATAATCGGATATAGAATTGTTAAAATTTAACAATAGTATTATTTCGGCTAATGTGTTAAGGTTATACTACTAAAAACGCATGTTACGCATCGTGGTACCATATGTGCGTATATATCTCAAGAAATATTCAAAAGTGTTGAGGATGGACGGCATACAAATAAACCAAATAGATTATGAGAGTAACGGAAGCCATTTCTATTCCCAATAAGAACCTATTCAAATTGATAACGTATTCAAATAATAAACAAAACAGAAATAAATTTTGTTACTCCTGTGGAGTGGGTTACTTTACCCTACATACCCCTAACGTTAGGACTAATGAAAAAACAGAAATCCGAATATTATATGTACCTATTGTCCAATTTGAATACACTTCAGTATCGTTTCATATCCCTAAGACAACTGCCAGCGGAAGGGGGTGCACGTCAGTCGCTCTACGAATTTGGTTATTAAGTATCTACAATAGGTACTTGTCACTGTAGTTACAGATACACTCCCATAGAAAAGACATAAACGCGTACTAATTTGCATAAAGACGTCACAGAGTTTCTTTATAGAAATGACTTTAAATACATCAAAGCTTATACTTGGGTATTTTAACATAATAATTTAATGAATAAACAATAAGTTCTTTAGCATTTTTATGATAACTTCAAATAGGAAGTGAGATCATGCTACTTCACATGATTATTATAATTTGGGTCAATGTAAAACTTATTATTTATATCATCATTGATTATATAAGTAATCACTAAAACCAGAAATATCTTGCCATAGTTGGAATAGATTTCCGTAAAATACAAAAATACTTACTCATGATAATAATTTCGGTAGGTAATGCACAATGCACATAGGTAAGGCTATATTATAAACCTCTTCGACATATTGATTACTATTAGCTCATATATATATTATACTTAATAAACAACAAGGTTAAATATTATCAATACGAAGTGGAATCAATAACCTCATGTTTACATTAAATTCAGATCACGGCTCTTCTCTAGGGATTCTTGATAAGGGATAATATTACATAAGCTGGAGCGACGAAGCGTTCGCTGGGCGAGCCACTGAAATGTATTTCGCTATCAGCATAATCTCCAATTAATTCTAATGATATAATAATATAGTGTTACTGTCTTTAAATTTGTCATTAATACTGTTGAGAGAAATTAACGGTGTAGGTCCGTTGTCCCCATAAGCCGTGTCCCCGTTAAACGGAGACCGTGTTACTTTGTGTTTATAACTAGGGTAGTAAAATTTATACTACGTGAAAAACAGCGATGTGTTAATTTTAAGAAATCCTATCTCAATTTTTATGCTAGTAAAGTTTATGCTTAGCAGCTTAAAATAACTGCCAAGCTGCCAACCCTAAATGCATAATCTAACACTGTCGAGCTGATAGTGAATAACGAAACGCGATAAACTATTGTAACTAGGCTCAATAAATCGATGCTGTAATAATAAAGGGACGGTCGTTGATCTCTCGGCCTAGTGCCCAAGCGACAACCGACGCTTGCGCCGTAGGTCTATTACTTAAGTATCTACTTAGCGCCGAACGGCCGTGCGTGCCTAAGCGCTGAAACTACCGCGCACCGCACCGGCGCCGGTTGCATAGCATATTTAGTTATAATACTACTAGCTCCTAAAGTATTGTATATTCTATATGTACATGTAGGTTATATACTGTTTCTATATGTATATGTGAGTAGAGGAAAAGGGGGCTAGAATTAACCATATAAAAATCGTTGTATTGTTCATAATGTCCGTAATTAAACTATGTTTTAATATTGTTTTTGTGTCATATTATTCAGCTATGATTATTATTTACAAAAATGATATTTTAATAAAATCCTTTTTAAAATAAAGCAGGTATTTTTTTATTATAAAATTGTACGTAGTTAATGTTTACCCCAGCTTTGGGGCTAGTTTCAACAGTGCTGGGGCAAACAGTAATGAAAGGGGTAAGATTTTACTAAATCATGTTTTCCTAAAATTAAACATTTTATATTTACATAAAGGTTATTATTAAAACAGTCAAACTTAATAAAGCAATGTTATAATTTTACTTATCATCATGTTACAATAACAAGTCTTTGTTTTCCTTAGTAGCCCTTTTTATATATAAACAACATCTGTGCTTTAATTTTTTAATTAATCAGTAATTTGTTATGAAAAGAAAACGTAAGATTTGTAACTTTATTATTTAACTTCTCTAGGAGTAATAAATAAATATACCTAGGTATTTCTGTGAATTTAATACATACTCCAAATTCAGGTAACAAAAGCACTACGGTATCTAATAATCTGTTATTATTTACTTCAGCAGAAATTGTAAGTATTAACGTATTAATGGTTACCCTGCTGCGAGATTTGTTAATACCTTCCCCAAGACCTCATTTAAAAAAAATATGTACTCCTTTATTAATTTATGGAATATATTTCATAAGAACATTATATTTATATAATTATTATAACTACTAATTAAAATTTTGTAACCATATTTAGAGCATAAATTAAAAAAATTAAATGACTCACAGTTCACAACTGTTGTGCGTTTAAGAAGCTCGGAGCCGAAGTCAGGGTAATAGTGTCATGTTCGGGACTACGAGCCGAAGTAGCTAAGAACGACCGAAGATCCGCGAATGCAACGTAAGTAATTTAACAGGTACACGTGTGTAAAAACTAGCCCCGGTCTCAACTACTACAGAATTTTATCCAAAAATCATAAATTTTAAAAAATAACCGGACAAGGTATTACAGTTCTGCCAGTTCATATGTATTGAAACAAAATCAATTAATTAATTACGTAACCGTATAATGGGATCGTACGAGAAACTTCAATGATAATGATGACATTATCGCGCAATAATAAATGGAAACAATATATATTATTATGGTTTACCCAAAAGTTTATCTTATACTAATATAAAAAAATACTTATAAACATCCAAGCTATAACCATTCGTTGGACTCGCTTTGCTTATAAAAAATTATCTGTTGCTTACCTTGAGACAACTAAAATATAATTTAATAAACATGTATAAATTTAGCATTTAATAGTCTAATTCTATAGTTCAATGTATTATTAATAGGGTATTTAGTATAAAAAAATAGCTTGTAATCGTACATAGTTTTAAAACATAAAAGATAAAGATAATCACCAGCATTCGTACTAGGATAGGTACATCTGTGTTACGATGCTAGTTAATATTTTCACTATTTAAATAATATAACTACTTACATTATCAAGGATATTATAGCATAATCAGTATTTAATTATGTTTTTATGTTTGCTTTGAAATAATTGATTCAACAAATCATTCCTTTGGATATAATATACATTGTACGAGATCTTGCTAAGATACAAGAACTAGTTTATTGAAAATGTTTCAATGCATCCCATCCTAATAATATTGCCACAAGAATCTATATAAATACAGCTAAAAACTCAAATTCAAATATCATTATTGTGAATACAGGTGGTACATACCAATGTAGTAAACACCCGTTACATGGAACTAACTTTGCCATCTTGTAAATATGACAAAGTTAGTTCCATGTTGTGATAGTACTGTCCCAGCAGCGCCCCTTATTAATGTTCATGCATACCCCTGTGGCACTATAATACCCTTAACGTCATACTTATTAGGTCAGTCTCCTATTAACAACGAGTAGTCTCTACATGACGTCATCTATCAGACAAATACGCAAGTTTATATAATTAATGATTCACAGACTACGTATAAGTTACTCTCTATTTTTGTTCTGAGTCTAAATAACATATTTTTTTCTTATTATGCGAGAGATAAAGAGCTCTTTCCAGTTTCTATTACGTAAACAAAATGCGTAAGAAATGACGAACACTTATTTACCTATGATGAACTGACGATGAGTGGAAGTTATCTATGAACCATACCTATCCCAGATAAAGAGAAATATGTCGAAAATATTATAGGTATATATATTAGGCTTACATATGCAATAATCCTTCAGTGAGTAATGCAGTTATGTTATAAGCAATTAAAAACTTAATAATGGAGGGATATTTTCTAAGTTTTGTATCTTTAGTATTTTTCAAGTAAAAACCTGTCAATCTCGCAACCGCTTGGTAGTGATACTGATAAGGCACAGGTATCAATTTAAATACCTACATAAATTATAAACATTTCCAAGTTTTAGTTGATGAATAGTAAATTGATAAAAACCGGTAGGACTCCGCGCAAGATTTGGGGGCATCTCCCTGTTTTGTTCTTTTGGAGCGATTAGACACAAAAGCCAGTGCTAGTGAAACAATTAATATGAGGTTAGTAGGTTTACATAATATTATCCTATAAATTTTAAGACGTCCTGGATCTCCCTATTATTCCCATCAACCACACTAGTTGAGATAGTTTTACACAAGTGATATTTAAACTAATGTGTCGCTTAGAGGTCGGGCCGCGTAGTTCAGTTCGCCCAAGGCTCAAATCGCGAGTCGTTGACCCGCCGTCGCCTTGCTCGCGCCAACTTACTTACGCAATCCTTAATCTTATCATCTGCATGCGCACCCGCGACCTCGCCTCTCCCCTCCCCCGAATTTAAACGCCTACACTTAACATCAATAAGCGAACGCTTGAGGTCAACCCCCAAGGCACGCATTTCAAATTCGTAACGGGTAGGTAACGCTGACATAAGCTTTTGAATAATGTCTGTGTATTCGTAAAGACTCAGTTATGTGGTAATTATTTATTTGTTAATATATCAATAATACTTTTCCGTCACCCGTCCATATAATTATTTTAACTAATCTTAATGAAATCTGTGTTGGTATATTTCATCATTATGGGACGATTATCTTCTGTAAATAATGTTTACCTATTTAAACAAATAAGAATTAAACATGTGATATCATTTCATTTTCATTCTTTTAAAAACAAAGTAAATATTTTCAAAAATTAAAATACCATTGGCTACGAGAGTGCTACGCGGGTGGGTGTGCTACGAGCCGGCCGGCGCGCGGCGGAAAAGCGGAGAGAGGAGCCCGCACCAGTGGGTCGAGCCTGCGCGTGCGCCACCCCGCGCCCGCTCGTATTTATTCGCAAGGCCACGCCAGCGCTGCGCCAGTGCGCACACGTCGCTCGCACGCGATATAGGTACAATCGCAGCGTCTCCGCCTCGCACTGTTACGATTTACGTTGAGCGCACTAATGTTACGTTCGTTTAGCATCTGAACACGTTTACTTTTCATTGATACAAAAAATAAATAAACAAAAATGTTAACGTTACTCACCGATTCGAAGTTGTTATGGGGACTATTTCAAGTGATAAACTACTGTGTAACGCGGACGTCGACGCCACTGCTGGTGGTTTGCGGCACGGCGCTGCTGGTGCTGCGGCTGGCAACGATGGTGCGCGAGGTGCGCAAGCTGCCTCCGGGCCCGTGGGGGCCGCCAGTGGTGGGCTACCTGCCGTTCCTGGGCGTGCGGCACAAGACGTTCCTGCAGCTGGCGCGTCACTACGGCGTGCTGTTCTCGGCGCGGCTCGGCAACCAGCTCACCGTTGTGTTAAGCGACTACAAGCTCATCCGCGAGGCCTTCCGTCGCATAGAGTTCACCGGACGCCCAAGCACGCCGCTTATGCATACTATTGACGGACTTGGTGAGTACTGACTCTGCTATCACTTTCGCTATATCATTAATTTTATCAGTGAAAATTAACGTAATTAGATAAAATCTATTTTAAAATATCTTAACTAATTACATAGTTTGATTATCACAAAAAATAAAATTTTATGTAATATTTTAAAAAGTTAAAGTAAATTAAGTTCTAAGCCCTACACTTCAATTCATATGTCGTGTAAATAAAGTTAGTAAATGGCCCCATACGCGCACATGCGTATGGGCGTGACTCGCGCGGCCCTCCCGTGGGTGCGCACGCGCCGCCTACTAGCCCTGGCTAACGCCTCCCTCGTCCCACAGGCATCATCAACAGCGAAGGCCGCCTGTGGAAGACTCAGCGTCGCTTCTTGCACGACAAACTTCGCGAGTTCGGCATGACTTACATGGGCAACGGCAAGAAAGTCATGGAAGGAAGAATTAAGGTTCGTTATGCAAAAATATATTTACTCTATATAAAGTTGGTGCTTAATATATATTTTTTAAGTTAATTTTCAATAAAAAATTAGGTCCTCATTGTAGTTTTTTGTCAATAGAACGAAGTGCACGAGCTGATCGCTAACCTGCACCGTTATGAAAGCTCTGCCGTTGACGCCAACCCTCTGCTGGCATTGGGCGTGTCCAACGTTATCTGCGGCATCACCATGTCGGTGCGATTCAGCAACGGAGACGCGAGGTTCGAGAGGCTTAACAACCTCATTGAAGAAGGGATGCGGCTTTTTGGCGAAGTGCACTATGGAGAATATATTCCTCTGTACAATGTAAGTATTCTACTTATAAACTTATCGAGATTATAGTTTATTTTATACAAATATAAAATAGTTGAAATGAAATTCCTGAAAATTATATAATATTTTTGAATAAGTTTTTAATGGTGTCGTTCCTTTATGCAGTATCTTCCTGGAAAAGCCCAAGCACAAGAAAAAGTTGCCAAGAATCGCGAAGAAATGTTCGCCTTCTATCAAACTCTGATCGACGAACACCGCGAGACTCTAGACATGGACAACGCGAGAGATCTCATTGATATATATTTGATTGAAATAGAGAAAGCAAAGACTGAGGGCAGAGCTGGAGAACTTTTCGAAGGCAGAGACCATGGTAAGCAAAATAGCTATTCGTATGCAAAAATATGTCTTATTTATCTTTTAAGCGTTATTTTTACAGTATAATATCAACACGTGTATTCAAATTTCATTATTTTCTTTTAGAACTACAATTAAAACAAATCCTGGGCGATCTCTTCTCTGCCGGTATGGAAACCATAAAGTCATCTCTGCTATGGATGATCGTGTTTATGTTGCGAAACCCTGAAGTGAAACGCCGCGTACAAGAAGAAATAGATACCGTCATCGGCAGAGATCGTCTGCCTGCCATTGAAGACATGCCAAACCTTCCCTACACTGAAACCACCATATTGGAAACCCTCCGCATGTCGAGCATCGTGCCACTAGCCACCACCCACTCTCCAACAAAGTAAGTTCTTATGATGTTTGGTTTTTTTTTAGTCTTCGTCTGACCTCTTTAACTTTGTTCGCATCTATTAATTTTATGATATTCCTGTGTCATTTTATTTTGAGAAATTTCTAACTGTAGTTTCTTGTTCTACAGGGATGTCCACCTAAACGGCTACAGAATCCCAGCTGGGTCGCAAGTCGTGCCGCTGATCAACTGCGTCCACATGGACCCCAACCTTTGGGACGAGCCTAACAAGTTCAACCCGAGCCGGTTCATCGACGAGGCGGGCAAGATCCGGCGGCCGGAGTTTTTCATGCCGTTTGGCGTTGGGCGGCGCATGTGTTTAGGAGACGTGTTGGCGCGCATGGAGATGTTCATGTTCTTCGCGGGTATGATGCACCAGTTCGACCTGCAATCGGTGGCGGGCGACGCACCGCCCTCGCTTGAGGGCACGGTGGGCGCCACCATCGCGCCCATGGCGTTCCGCGTGCGCTTTGTGCCCCGCGCGCCCCCTGCGCCGCCTGCGACGCTGCGGTACGTCGGCTCGCACTGAACGCGGCGCGACCAGCGCGGCGACCGCTTCGCAACGTCCCATCGCGCGTCGCGCCGCATCGTGTGCGCGACTCTACCCCACCAGTATTGAAAGATCACTCGTTTTAGAGCGTATCAACGACCGTTTATTTAAGTCATTAATATTTAAGTGACGCCATCGCAGAGGCGATGGTGGAGGCTGTGCATAAAGTGTTCAATTTTTTTAGTAGCAGAACGTTTAGATGTATTTTAAAAATTCCCATCGTTGAGATTATGATTTGTGTGCGTTTGCAGTATTAGAATGCATGTTACGATTTAGAATCTGTATCCTGAAAAGCTACAGTTATTTTGGTACTTGGGTAATTTAGTAAAGTTTTGAATTAATTATCAAGTAAGGGATTGCCTTGTTAACTGAAGCATCAAAATAAATGTAGCTTTTTAGGGCAATATTTATTAGTAGATATCACTTGCGAGAGTGTTGTCGGTTGAGTGTGATCTCATGTTTGTTGCGCACGTAGAGCGTTAGGCGCTTCGACGACCGTACCCGGTGCAGTTTGTCGAAGGATAAGTGTTACAAGTGTTCATTTAATGTATCTAAGTAGTGTATTTAATGTACCTATCGGGATTGTCGACATTCCGTGGTAGAGTAAACCAGCAGCTAGTCTAGAGCGCTACTAATGTAGCTGCAAGCTAAAACAACTTTTTATCATCTGAACTTCAGTACGTAGCAACTTGGTTGCAAACAATAACATTGTTTTAGAGAACTATACCAAAACTAACATTAGTGTGTAATATTATATTGTGTGTATACTTAGAAAGTAAAGGTGAATAAAATTATAGAAAAACGTATTTTATGGTTTCATTTTATGACTGTTTTTCAATTGTTTAAGGTAGGAATTTGGCTTCCATTAAGATATTGGTAAGACTATAATTAAATAATTATGATTCAAAAAAGGAATGAATCAGAAATGAGCTTGCAATAAACATCCCTCAAACATGATATCCATCACAAATTTTAGAAACGGCAAATTTACTGTTGCAAGAGCCTTTTTGCATGACAAGCTAATCTAAGGAAAGAAAGAAAAAACATTTATTTGATGACCACAAAGTCAAACACTAACATAATAAAAAAAACAAAATTACCTACTAATAGAAAAAAAAAATATAAACAGTATAAAGAGAAGCTAAAATGATGTTTTCACCTGTAGTAGGTAATTCTGGGGATTGGATGGAGATTTAATAATAAATCCATAAATTCCGTAGGTACCTAAAATATAAATAACAATAATATTCAAATAATTAATTTTTAGAAAAAAACAAAAACCGACTTCAATGTATCTTTGAATGAAATTTATAAAATTGAATTTTAAAATGAAATTTATATGGGACCACTTCGTAGCTATACTGAACCCGACGCAAAAAGAATTTTTCAAATCGGTTCATAAATGACGGAGTTCTGAGGTAACAAACATAAAAAAAAAAACAATCGACCAGAGAACCTCCTCCTTTTTTGAAGTCGGTTAATAACCCGAAATGAACTCGCACTATCCCTGTAAAACTGCAACATTCGACTAAATAACTCTAGTCCATATCTAGTAACATGAACCACAACCACCACAAGTACATACAAAACATAAACAATATAGGTAAACAAAGTGCACCTAAGGTTGTTGACCTGTAGTACATTTAACATTATCCGCACTTACCTACGTTTCCCCGATATGCAATTACCATGAGTCATGAGTTGTTATGGGGAAATTCCTAGAGCGCTAGACTAGCTGGTCGATACCCTTCGATACCTCACTTCATGTACCAATACAAGTAACAAAACTGCGGGGGAAAGTATTTCATTAGAAAAACACAATCATGTAGTTAAAAGAACGATGGAAGTAAGTTAGTTCTGTACAGAATTCAGACACAAACAAGGGTATAAGGTGATTAAAAAAAAATCTAAAACCAAGTTTTTATGCGCCTTAAAAATAATAAATGGATTTAGAATGCATAGTCGTCGAGTTCTAAGCAATCCTGAAAGTTTCAATCGGGAAGTGCTCAAAATTTGAGTTGCAAGATTTCACCCGAACGACAGACAGACAAACAAGAAAGTGACTTAATAAACACGCGGTAACGTGGTAAAATGTAGGTATAATTTGTATAAAACATTGGTTTCCCAACAAGTCACATCTATTCGTGTCATATTGTTACACGAGTCAATTTCTTCCCATCGGGTCACATTGTTACACTCGGTGTATATAACTCTTTGGAAACCCTTCTGGAAAAAAAATGTATTCATAATCATAATCATAATAATTTATTTGCATAAAATAAGGTATGGTACAGGTGTTAACAGTGTCAAAAAAAAGATCTCTTATTCTGCCTTTGCAGGCGTGCAAATGTTTCCAGGCATATAAAATTAATTTCATCAAAATATTAAAGTTGAATAAGAAAATCATTACAAATAAAATTATAAATTAATAAAAATAATTAAATTCAACGTCATTAAAAAAATCAAATCCATATACAATCGTCAGAAAACTAAAATGTCATTACAGTGTCGATTATTATTACAATAAATTAAAATTACAATGTCAATTAAAATTAATTCTAAAATGTAGGTATTCATCTATGCTATAAAAGCAGCGTTCAAGAAGTCATTCATTTAAATTTCTTTATAATTGGTTAAATTGTAGATTTTTTAATGTCCACGGTAGTTTATTGTATATTCGATAGCCATACAATAAACATTTTTGCTATATATATTATTTAAGTTCCCGTGAGGCAGGTAAATCTATTTTTATGTCTTGTATGCACCTCTTGAACGTCGGAATATCTTAAAAGTACCTATGTCTCATATTGTCTTACAAATACACAGATATTTTTAATATACAAAGTCCCCCACCGGTGTACTTGAGGTGAAATGGTGGATCGGTTTGGCCACCACGGTCTATCATGCAGCAGAAGTGCGGGTCGCATATCACGGCACGCCAGCTTGAATGATGTCATCCGTCGGGCCTTTGTCAGTGCCGGTGTACCTACTATCAGTCCTAGAGCCCTAGAGATGGAATGACACTAATTCCTTGGAAGATGGGACGGCCGTTAGTATGGGATGCTACCTGTGTAGATACCCTAGCTCCGTCTCATCTTCTAGAAACGACTGTTCGGGCTGGCGGAGCTGCGTCAAAAGCTGAAAACCTCAAACGGCGCATATATACAAATCTCGACCGAGGTTGCATGTTTGTTCCGTTTGGGGTAGAAACATTAGGACCGAGCACCCATGAAATATATAGGGACTTGGCAAAACGTCTGGTGGAGCCAACGTGTGACCAGAATGCTAGCTCATATTTGGGTCGGAAAATCACCATTGCCATTCAGCGTGGCAATGCGGCCAGCGTTCTGGGCACTTTCCCCTCCACCATAGGCCTTTTAGAATAATTTTATTATATTTTGTATAAATATTTAAGTTATTTTGTAAATATATTTAAGCAATTTAAAAAATATATATTTATTAACATAGAAAATAGCATGTAATAATTTAATAATAACATTGAATATAGATATAGAAACATGGTAGTGGCAGAATCTTAAAATTTTTAAATAATTGCCTGGGGTATTGAGTAGGTAACAATGATTTATATAGGAACGTATTGTCTAGCTATGTAAGTATACCTAATTATTTTATTTGAGCTTGTGGTTTTGACATATCAAATTTGTATTTTGACTGACATTATAATCCAATACAATGTCAGTCAAATACAAAAAAATATGTTAAAAAATGTGTAAAATAATTATTTTAATTTTATTCTACTGATGACATTTAATTTTAAATCATTTCATAATTATAGCTTTCTTATTGTTTATTGACTTGCGTTTGACCAGTATCTCACTTGATGGTAAGTGACGATGCGGCCGACAATGTATGCTACATTGTCAAGATAGTACGAGTATATGCTTGCCAAGAACAGGTACGTAGGTACCTACGTTGTTACGCTACGCTGTGGTTGCGTACCTGTTCACTCGTAACTTGACTGTTATGAAGCTAGAGAAATAGCCTTTCAGGGATGTAAAACTGAAACTTCATCGTTGCAATTACAGGTATAGGTACAGCCTCAATACAACTATAGTTTGTTCGTAGACCATAACTAAAGATTTTTTACGTTTAGTCACGTTACTCGATGCGATTTGACCACTTATATTTTGTGATTTTACACGTATCGTTTAAGTAGATGTCGTAGAGTTAAAATGAAACAAAGAAAACAAAACTGCACACAACAAAACCTACACTTGTGTAAATGCTATGGCATTACACACATGTGAGCAGAATTAAACGAAATTAATAAAACCAGGGCAAAAAATTACAGCATGTGCATGGAGAGCGCTGCAGTGTACAGTGTACAGGTCTGTGCTCAGCATAATGTAAAGAATCCACAACGCTGGACGCATTCGGATACTTACAATAAAATAAGAAAGTGATATTTTAGTAAAAGCTGAACAATCTGAAAGCTTATAATAATTTGTAAGTGATGCGAGTGCCGAAGTTTCAGAACATTTAATAAAGGTTACCTAGGTTTAAAATTTGTATCACATTAAATTACTGGGTATAGAGAATTAATATCTGATGTCTCGGGGTGATTAACGGAGTGCAGTGCTACGCAGTACTTATTATGGTATATATAGACCTGGGTGGCACTGCAATTGTTATGGGCAGGCGTGGCGCTTACCATCAGGCTTGCTACGACTTGGTCGTCTAGTTACTCAGATTCATAAAAAAACATACGGTTAGTGTTGAAGCCTAGTCAAAAACTGTACCTATTCTGACTTGAAATTCCGACATACTGTTATTATAGACAAAACGCTATCGCACGAACTATATATAATAACTCTACAGTAATATCGAAGTTCAACTAGAATAGCATAGTGTCTTAGTTAAGTCAAGTATTGTCCGAGTACAGTAATATCTGAATTCGATAAGGTCGTGATTGCGTTTTGTCTAGTAACAGTATGTCGGCGTTCAGTTTGTGAGTCGTTAGATCCACCAACCGTAATATGGGTACGTCGTGGTTATAAAATAATTCTGTTACAGAAGAAATTGATGAACTCTTTCGGTCGGAATTGAGCGTGCATTTACATTCTTGGAAACATGGCGTGCCGCTGTGGTTACAGCCTTAAATATGCACAAAACATAATGACATATTACCAACATAATGTTGCATATTATCGTATGAATGAAATATACGTTACTACTTAGAGTATACATAACTAGGTATAGAGCGCGTGTTCCTAAGTGGGAACAGTATGCACGGGTGAAAACATAGCATCGTCCTGTCCACAAGCGCTAATATTCTTACGAGTACTACGAGTAGCAGTGTGAGCGCCCGTTGCGAGTTCTTAGTGGATATTTCTCTATTTATCTTAAAAAAATGGTTAAATGTGCAATAAAAACGATACTCGGAAATACACTAAACAGAATTCTAACATCACATTTCACCGGTAAGCCAATTTTTAATACTTTTTGGTTCAAAGTTCGTTTCGTTTCGCGGGGGTGAACAAGACGTGGGACGCGGGGCTACATGTACCGCCCGCACTGCCCCGCAACCCCGCTTCGATTGCCGACTCAAATAGTGATGTGACGCGTTCAGCCTATTCGATAATGATGTTTGTTATGAGGATGGCGAGCAATAGTTTACACCGGTACATTATCTGCGCTTGCGATTTGTAATTCTAGTAATCTACATAAAAAAAAATTAAATACTGTTCTTTGGTAAATGCATCACTCGAGAACAGCTGGACTGATCCGGTAATTTATTTAATTATATTGTAAGGCCTTAATTATGATAATGTAAATAAATAGAGATGTATAGATATAAAAAATAATTCCAGATTTTTTTTTCTGACTTTCTTATTTCATATCCTATACATATTTTACATAGTACTTTAACACATGCAGCATATATACATCCATACATTAAAATAAATAATGTTCACTTACTAAAATTACACGTATAGGTACACAAGACATAATATACATACACAACAATAGGTACCGTGTGTCCGTGTCACGGCGCACAATTATTACCCATCACTATTTGCCACATATCTATCAAGATAGCTGGCTATAGTTTACTTGCCTACGCTGCGCATTGGGCGACAAGTACGATACGCGCGCTCTGTACCTAGTTATATATACTCTAAGCGTTACTAGAATAGTTTTACACGTTCAGAAAATGTTATTTTTTTTTTCGTCAATTGTGACATTTTCACTAAAAGTATTTTAGTAGTATTGTATTGTATAGTAGAAAACTTTTTCGCAGCTCTATCTATATTTGTCTGTCTGTCTGTCTATTTTTGGTCCCACTGCTGGGCAAAGGGCTTCCCCATTTTTATATTTATAATTATTTTTATATTTATAAAATTATATCAACAACTACTTAGTTACAACAAAATGTTTAAATTCAGGTTGTATAAATCTGTATCTATATATATATAATAAAAGTCCAACGACAGTGAAATATATATAAATATATATTTCACTGTCGTTGGACTTTTATTGGGATTACAAATAAAAAAACATTTAATAATTATTTAGCGTTTACTACAAAAGCGGGGAACTTATAAGACATAATAATTACTAAATTGAAAACAAAAACATCATATAATAGGGCACTTAAAGATTATCACAATAGAATTGAACCGAAGGTGGGGCCAGGGTCAGGCCAACAGTTCCTTGCATTTCTTCTGGAGAAGGTGGTCCACATGCCAAACGTATGCGTTTGCGACGGAATAACCGTGCAACTAGTCCACACGAAAGCATGCGGGAAAGCTCGTCACCTGGACACATGCGTTTACCTAAATAAGAAAAATCAGACCAGTTACTTAGTTGCCACGATGTAAATAGAGGAAGAAAAATGACATCAATATAAAATAGAATAACTCTTTATTACACTAAAATACATAAATAATTAAGAACTAAAATAACAACTAACTTAATAATAGTGTCACTATGGGCGGTCTTATCGCTCAAAGCGATCTCTTCCAGACAACCCACAATTGAAGGAAAGTAGTCAAAAATATATATGGACGGTGTTACTTTAAGATAATTTAGTTGGTAGATAGATACATAACGTATAGATCCACTCTTATCTAATTAACATTATCACTATATACATCACTATCGCTTTCTCTGTCCCTATATCTCTATGTATGCTTAAAACTTTAAAACTACGCAACGGATTTTGATGCGGTTTTTTTAATAGATAGAGTGATTGAAGAGGAAGGTTTATATGTATAATAACCGTGCGAAGCCGGGGCGGGTCGCTAGTAATTAGTATAATATACCTACATAAACCAAAGTCATTTCATAAAATACATAATATAATAATAATAAAATATACATAATACATACTTAAAATATAAATATATAGACAATAAATGCGTGTACATCATATTGGGAAAAACGCAACTGGCATGTAAGGTTTAACTGTTTTTTATTAAAATTACTTTTCACTGTATTGCATGGCATTGCAATCAATTCTAAAGCGAAGTTCATTGACATTTACATTGTTGCGTAAAGCTTTAACCAGTTCTCTCGTTGCAATCCTGTCACTATTCCGTTTCTCCTTTTGTATTTGGGGTACAATGACATGTTTTATTAGATGTCTCTGTAGGATTAAAGACGCTAGACGCATCACTGGTATTAGACATCTTGACGCCACGCGCCTTCGTCTAGGGTTCGTCGAACAAAAATAACCTTACACCAAACTAGCCGGCGATTATTCAGTAATCTAATTAACATTCAGTGAGAGTGCGTTGCGCTAATGATAAGAAAAAGGTGGACGACGCGATTTCGTAGCGCAGGCTTGTTCCTGATTAATAATAATAATTTATTCATTTTAGGAAATGATACAGTTATTAAATTAAAAGCACCAGAGGCCCATAATATATATACCTTACAGACTAAAATAAATAAATAAATACACCCAACGATCGCATACATAGATCCTGGCCCCTAACTAGGATTCCCTGTATCTAGGGAACCAGGAAGTATGAGGACCCACGACACCCAGACACGAAACAAATGCTTGCGATTTTTTTTTCTTTGCTCAAACATTTGTCCCGTCGCGGGAATCGAACCCGCAACCTCAGTGGTGTATGAGATTTGAGCCAACCTGCCTAACCACTACACCAAAGAGGCTGTCAAATAATACAACAATAGGACTAGAGTATAAGCATTTCGATTTTGCCTCGATGTACCGCCAGAACACTATTTCTTCAGGCCAATACTCGCGATCCAGATCCATACAGAAATCTAGAGAATATAGCTCTTAATAAGGAGCTAAAACCAGCTACAGACAAAACAGCTATCTGCTGCGAGCGAGCCGGTGTTTCAATGCCTTGGCTACCATACACGATTTGGATGTTTTTAACACGTCTGTTGGAAATTTAAAACGTCTACTTACCGATGATTTTTTTAATCAAAGTGTTAATTAAAAAAGCCATCGGTAAGTGGACTACAGATTGTATAATAGTTATTTTGTTTTGTTCTGTTTATCTTTAGTTGCATGCTTTTTGTTTTGTTTTCCGTCCATGTTGTAAATAATCTGTCGCCTATATGTGGAAACTTGTAAATGTCCTTTCGTACAATATTTAAGTATCCTAGTTATTAGACCTAGATGTAAGTTTTCCTAAAATTGTAAAATAAAATAAAAAAATAAAAATACGTTAAGAGCATCGGATTTCCTCAAGTCGGTTTATTTCCATCGCAAATCAACTAATACTGGATCTAAAAAGTAGATTAAAGTACAGCTCACCTGTCTGAAAAGGTATGAACTCTTGAGGCTTTAGCAAACTACCGTCTTCTGCTAAAAACCGACTTGGTCGGAATTCATCTGGGCTTTCCCAAACGTCAGGGTCCATATGCAGCGCCCATTGAAGTGGAATCACCATGGCTCCTCTTGGTACTCTATAATTTCCTAAATATGTGTCCTGTAATTAATAACATTTCTTAGAAACTGCAGTGATGCCGTTCTCGTGCTATAAAGTAGAGGTAATTGTAATTTTATTTTTAGGTAATAGAAGATAGGCTCGCCAGACCTATTCAGTACTTTCGTGTACTTTGATAATTTGTTCTTGGTATGCGAACAAAGAATACTTTATAGTTATTGATTTATGCAATCGTACAACCTACTGCTCTTAGTTGTGCGTAAATGAATAAAATTTTCCAATGCTAACCACGAAGTTATAAAAGAATGATATAATATAATCATTCACAAATAATAAAAACAAAGAAAAATGTTTGATAAGCAATTTTTGTAAATAAATACCTCTACACAACCATGGGGTATGCCGATCGGAACAATCGACCGAATCCTTTGAGTCTCGCAAATCGCTGCACTCATGTGAGGTAATCTCGCGCTGTCTACTATATCTTCTTCAGGATATACTGACATGATCTCTTTGCGGATAATTTCCTGAAATAGTTGTAACTTATATAAAAAGCATCACGTGGAAACGATAAAATCCAAACTTAAAGCCAACCTAAAACCTATTATATGATTATAAAATTTTATCATAATCTAATTTTACTTTATAATAAATTATTTTTCAAAAAAACTAAACCGACTTCAAAACCACAAATGGCACTCAAAAGTAAAAAATAAATTAATATAATTATCATAAGCGCTACCCACTCATATATTTGAAGTCGGTGCCAGCCAAATCTAAAAGGTAGCAGATAAATACTATGTATACAGTAAGTACTACTTATAGGTAGTATCTATCTACTACCTTTTAGACTTGGCTGGCACCGACTTCAAATATATGAGTACCCACTCATATATTTGATGAGCGCTTATGATAATTATATTAATTTATTTTTTACTTTTGAGTGCCATTTGTGGTTTTGAAGTCGGTTTAGTTTTTTTTGAAAAATTATTTATTTTACCCTTTTTAGTGAAAAACAAGTTTTAATTAAATTAAATCAAAAAGTTTTTAAAGACAAGATTTTATGATCTAGAAGCCACATCATAACGAAGTTAAAAACGTGCTATCACTATTAAATGCATGTACAAAAAAATTTCGTGTCTATCCTATTCTCTGTTGAGGAGTTCCCTCGCCGGAAGTCAATCCTGGGTGTATCTGCCATGTCATGATGGAATTTAGAACAGGCTATTATGGTTAAATCCATTTACGAAATGTTGTGTCTGTACTATTCACCGTTGAGGAGTTCCCTCACCGGAAGTCAACCCTGGGTGAAGCAGGTGAAGCAGTCGAATACAAACCTCCACCTTTAGAAAGTTGGTTACGAAAAAAACAAGAACCGACTTGAAGATTAAAACTTATATTTTTTGTTTTTGCTATTTTTTTCAAAAACTACTGAATGAATTTCGATAAAATTTATATGGGACCACCTTTGAAGTATTACCTACCAATCAAAAAAAGAATCATCGAAATCAATGCACAATTGGTGGAGAAATCGCGTAACAAACACACACAAAAAAAAAACATACCGTCGAATTGTAAACCTCCTCCTTTTTGAAGTCGGTTAAAAAAGAACTTCTATTAAGTTTTGCGCATGGATTTTTGTTTGTGGAACTGGGTGATGAAACAAGCAGATCGTTTCGCCTGGTGGTAAGCGCTTGCCATAACAATTGCAGTGCCACCCAGAACTTTTAATACCATAAAAAGAACTGCGTAGCGCTGCATTGCGCTCATCACCCCGAGACATCAGATTAAGTCTCATATGGCCAGTAATTCCGCAGGCCACAATGTTCTTCAAACCGGAACACAGTAATACTTACGCACTGCTTGGCGGCAGAATAACTGGCAAAGTTGTGGTACTTACCCAGATGGCCTCCCGCATACGAGAGACCTACCACGAGTGTTATGTTGTATTTTATATTTTTCTCTTCAACAACATTATATGCTGATTTTTAAATGTATATGCAATAAATTTCAGGATATGATGGTGTATCGATAACTTAAGAACAATATAAAATAATGGAGAAATAACCTGTTCCTCAGGATATAGCGCCATGTATAGCAAAAACCAAGCCAGTGTAACCGAAGTCGTATCCAGCCCCGCTCCGAACATGTCCGCTAAAAGAAACATTAGCTGCTCATCCGTCATAAACCTTGCTCCTTCTTCAGCGCTCTCAAACCTTCTCTTCTGCTCTATGAGGAAGTTGTCCAAAATACTGTCCTCATCGGTTGGAATTAATGTTTGCGGATCGAAGAAATGCTCTTCATTATTTTCCGCGTGCTTGCTATAAGTTATACACTTGATTTGTCCTTTAGGGTGGTCATCGAAAAGGTTCTCATGAAGCAGGTAGGCAGCTCCTTCAGGTTTGGTGAGGCCCAGCATACTTCGGCGCCTTGCTATGACGCTGGCGTACAGTCTGTGCGTTTGAGCCTGACCACGCGTTAGCACTTCGATCGTTTTACGCGTTGACGCTGATATGAACCTGAAAATCCATGACAATACTGAACTACTAAAATACATTAAATGGTACCATGTTTAAATTACATATAACTCTCAATCCAAGCATCCAAGCAGTAGTGCGCGAGTATTACTGTGTTCCGGTTTGAAGGGAATTGTAGTCAGCGAAATTACTGGGAATTATGAGACTCAAGAGCTAATTGTCTCAGGGTGACGAGTGCAGTGCAGCGCCGCGCAAGATTTTGCAAAACAAAGTTCTGGGTGGTGCAGTTATTTTTATGGGCTGGCGTATTGCTTACCATCAGGCAAAAGACAAGCACGTCACGTCATTCAGTTACATTAAAAAAAAACATAAGCCCTCAAATTAACTGGAAAATAGGAGTGCTTTACAGAACATGTGAAAGCATCTTCATTTTTACAATCTTACCTCAGAAAAGGTAGGAAGTTAACAGCACCCGACACTCCCATCTCATGACAGCCTTCTTCTTGGATTTGTCTGAACCAGGTCCACGTCTTATCTTCAGGCGGGAATTTGAAGCCGAAAATGATTTCATGCACAACATTTCCCAGCGAGTTACAAAGCATTTGAGCTAAATCTAATGGAGCATCCGATTTTTTTTCTATGTTCTAAAACCAGACAAAATGTGCTTGAGAACCTTTATTCTTGACTACATCAATCCATTCCTAGAAGCGTAGGTATAGGTAAGTTACGTTGTTCGACTAAATTATTCATGGACAACCTCATTGCATACGAATGTCGTAAGAGCACTAACGCACTTGGATTAGGTATTTATGAATACGTACCTCGAGCAGTTCAAAAACGCCGGAAGCGATGCGCTTTTCCAATTTTTCCCGAGAGACACTGTGCTTACTCATACCAAAACTTTTTAACCACATTGTTATCAGCTTCCTCTGATCTTTCCAGAGCGGTCCTTCCGCACAAATGATACCTTAAATATAATTTATAGCATTTGAATCAACGTTTGTATCATCATACAGAAAAAGATTAGGTACGGTGCCTGTTTTGTTCTTACCGTTTCCTTGCATAATACCGTGGGTTAAGTAGAGAGGGGCTCGTCCCGAGAAGTTCTCTTTGGCGAAGGCTTCTCTAATCAATTTATTATCTGACAGAACAACAGCGTAAACGCTTCCCATGCCAATCCCGTATATTGGACCGTATGTCTTAGCCAATGAGGTCAAAGTTAAATGCGGCTTCAAACGATCGATGAAGGGCAAGTAGCCAACAATAGGCAGCCCCCAAGGTCCCGGAGGTAGGTTTTGCCATTCTTTGTGTTTTTTAAAAATCCAATAGCCAGCCACGAATGTGATCAACCAGATGAGGAATATGTCCATTACTTAACTGTAAAAAAAAACAAATAAATTTTATCACCTCGTTCTCGTTTCTTTGGACAAAACACCAAAACAAATCAAAAGGTTATAGAGCCGAGTGTCATTTACCTACTTACTACCTGGCAAAATTGGGAATGCATTGCAGAAATGTATGTAACCAGTCAGCATTGTCAATAGCTGACCCCGGTGCCAGGTAGACGAACTGATACAAAGGCGATGTTTCTTGTTACCCTGATGCTTATCACTTAGAGATTAAATTGTAAATTAATTTAAACTAATTGAAAAAGCTTTTAAGAAATTTAAATTAGCTTTTAATTAGCATTATATTTGAATTACAACAATAACATATTGATGTCATTACCTAAATCTGAGGTTTCGTTATTCTTTTATTTAGTGAGTCGACACAATTTTAGAGTCGAAAAATAAAGATACTTTTTAAATCTTTAAAGCTCATCTAAATTGTGGACAGATAATGCAATAATGACTCTATAATTGCACGTATTTAAAGTATAATTGTTTTAGATATAAGGAGATAGTTACTTTAAATGTAGATGTGTACTTACTACAAATATAATAGTTTTATAGACTATTTGCCATTATACATTACATTTAACTTTGAAAACAATACTTTTCTTCCAATATGTACCTACATATACCTACTTACTTAGAGTAAAAAATAAAACGATAATGATTCGCTATTTAGTATCACATTACTTGATGTCATTTTTTATTGAATGACACAATAAATAATTTGATAACCTTATTCGTTATATATATAATTTTATTGTAATCTTTGACTTAAATCATTCGACAATCAACAGATAACTGGCGACAAAAAACCAACCTTGAAATTTGTGTTCAACATCTAGAATTGATTATTTCATGTTGTCGTCATATCAATCCTGCCAACCGTTAGGAAAAAAACCAGTTTAAGGAGGATTTAGTCGAGGAGAGTTACTTGCCCTCAATATGTAATAAACTATTATAAAAGCCGATAATCGAATACGACGGGTTTTATTTAGATGCAATTTCGAGACTCTACAAAATCGTTTAAATCTATATGATTCCGGGCGTCACATTCGGGTAAAAATGAGCCTTGATTTTGATTTCAAACTCAAAATCAAGGTTCATTTTTACCCGAAGCCAAAAGTTTTTAGTCAAAAGGTTCTATTCAATTAAAGGTTTTATTCATTCTTTACAACTACGGTCAGAAGATAATTGTATAAAACGCAAATATCTCAACAAAACCAATACAGCTTATCTAGGGCAAGGAACTCTCCGCGTCTAAATCCACATTTAGCGTAACATGACGCTCAACGCACTGATACAAGTATGTACATTTGGTATATTGGACTAGTAAAATGGGAATCTTAAGTTATTTAATATTATTTTAGAGTATAACTGCTAAAGGCATAGCAGAATATAATCAAGAATAATGACTTACGTGCTTAGTTCAAATAGAATCGAAGACAACGTACGAAATGGAGTTTTCTGATGCGTTTATCAAGCCGGGACCAGCTATCACAGGGCCAGACGCGTACCGACTGCTATCCGGACGGCAGTGTGATGGTAGGTAAATAAAAAATGTAAAATAGACTGGTTATTCTGAGTGTTTTGATTTTCAAATCTTATACCTTTCCAGAACGTAGGGGAATTTGAGATTTGAGTCGAAAGAGATCTTGAATAGATAGATATACTATTTGTTAATTTAATGGTGAGTGGGGTTTTTTTACTGTAGACACATTTGTTATACATTCATGTCAGCCAGTTTTATATGCCATACAGTAGTGCTTGTGCTGGACTTCTTGGAGGCAAGAGAACAATAATGGAGTTGAATTTGTTTTACTAAAGATATTTTTTCGCTTGGTCTAATCTGGGTGGGTAATTAAGTATTCTGGGTGGCATTAAAATTGTTATGGGCAGGTGTAGCGCTTACCATCATGCAAACGACATGCTCGTCTTATCACTGTTCCATAATTATTATTATATTCAGCCTATATCGTCCCATTGCAGGGCAAAGGCCTCCCTACTTTCCTTCCATTTCTCGCGGTCTTGAGATAGAATGGGCCAATCTAATAGGAATGTATCCAGCTCGTCTCGCCATCTCCAGTTCCCAAAAAAAAATCTTATATCCGTAAGTGCTACATACGTATGTTTGATATTGATAATAATAGCACGTGGATTAATTTGTGACAATACGTGTAGGCGAAAACAAATAGCAAGAATAAAGTTCCACCAGTTTACTGAAGCGCAAGAAGGGGAGGGTAGTAGGGTCATTGAAGCATTAATAACATGATATGCATTGATATTTTTATATAGCACTGGCTGAGTCCGTGCGAACCCATAATAATAAAACCGGTCAAGTGGGAGCGGGACTCATAGGTTCCGTAGCAAATGAGAGGTGGATTAAAGATTAATTATTATCTTAAGGCTTATCTTAAGCTTAAGGTGTGTACGTTACGGTACGTTTCTCATACAAAATTCAACCATTATTAAAATGTACACTGAATAGTAGAAATGCCTAAATTTATGCGTGGTGAACTATTTACGGGTCGTTGTTTACGCAAAATTAATAAAATGGTACAGTTTATATCAGATTTCTGATATAAATGGTACAATTTTGAAAACGTACCGTAACGTAACACCTTAAGCAGCACCCCATTTTATCGACCACTTACTTTTTTTATTATTTATTCTTACATGGTAGGAAGAAATGAAAGACGGAAGGAAAGAATGAGGATGGGAAGATAAAAATATATATATAGCTTCGAGTCTATATTTTGTTATACCTATTTCAGATGTACAAAAAGTTAGCGTTGCCCGCTGCGAATCAGTTGGTGTGGGGCTGCGCAACCTCTATGCTTAGGGATCCCTTTTTTCCCAACAGTACCCCTCGATCTCATTTTTTATCAACGACAGTTTTAGTAGGTAGATTAGTGTTAGTACCTACATACGAAATTCAGACTCTATTTAAGAGAGTAGATTTTCGATTTGTAAAACAATATTTTATGGTGCTGTAATTAATTGTAGACATTCGAAAATGTATGTAACAAACTGAAATAAAATATTTGAACTTGCAAAAACCAACGTTTATTTTTTTATTTAGAGAATGTTTGGCTTAGCACTAGTTCAGCCAGTGTAAAATAAAGAAGTTAGGAGTTTTTCAACCAAGTTGTTTTCTCCAAATTTGGGTGTTACTATAAAACCTAGCGTAATATTACATTGTCATACTTCCCCTACAAAGTGAAAGGGCTTTACTGAAACCTTACATGAATTTCATAGGAAAAATAAAATTAGTATACCATTTCATTTCCTTTGTTTTCTTTGCCTTTATTTAAGCACGTTCACAAACGCATATTGGGTTATAATCTACAATTATTGCGTTAAATTATCCCTATTCCAGTCTCTGTGGTATAGTGCTTGCACAGGTTGGGTCAAATTACGAGAGAGATTATTGAGATTGCGGGATCGCTACGGGAAATGTTTGTGCACAGAAAAAAAAGCGCAAGTATTTATTTAGTGTCTGGGTGTTGTGGGACAATAGTCCTCATCGTTCCAGGGCCTGTACTCTGAAAAAGTAATTACGATCGTCGTTCTGTCGGATGAAAGGGACAGCGCTATGCAACAGGCATAAGAGTCTCTCTTTCAGTCCGCACGAACGAAGAACGAAAGCAACTCGGAGTAGGCCCCCAGGTTCCCAAGATACAGGAAATCCTAATTAGTCGCCAGAATTAAGAAAATCTTTTTTTTTAATCCAGCCATGTTTCCCTAACCACATGCCTAAGTAGGTAGAGGTACCAACTAAGCATTGAGGAATCCTCAATGCTAATACTAAGCTTACGTTGATAAATTATACCACGGTAAAGGTCCATTGAGTACGCGACCTTCTTACAGACAAATAAAGACATAAAATAGTGATTTACAACTTATTTGGTGGTAGGTAAGGATGTAAGGATTTATTGAACCAAGGAAATGAGACTGGTAAATAAAAATGACGAAAATAAATTTCAGAAGAAAATAACTATTATATTTTACATTATTTCACCGTTTCTCTGATTTTTAACCGACTGATACAACAGAATACTAAGGGACAGAAGCATCACTCCGCAGAGAAATTTAAAGAAATAGCGACTCTTGCTATGACGCAATTAAATTCAATTCAGCTCGCGTAGCGCTGCATACCTACCAGTCATATTAACCTACAGAGCGCCTCTCTTTCTATCGCATAGCTCTTATCTCTTCTGACGCGGCACGTGTAACGACGCGTGACCCGCCGCCGGTGTTCGGCTATGTACTTGTAGCTTCGTACCTACAGTGCGGAGTGCGCTAGGCCTGCTGATACGCGATTACTCGTTCATTTATAAACTGATTTGTAAAATTCATTTGCGTTGGGTTCAGTATAGCTTCAAAGTCCCATATAAATTTCATCGATATTCGACCTTGGACTTTGAAGATACATCAGAATTGAAGTCGGTCTTTTTGTTAAAAAATGAATCATGTAAGTAGGTACCTACATGACATGTGTTGTTTCGCGACAAGCTTTATTTTTGTTAGATTATTCAGTCCGATGCGGGTCTTATCAAATTCTACTCACTATCACTTCTTGCCTAATATTATAAATACCAAAGTTTGTGAATTTTTGCAACTCAATCACAAAAAACTACTAAACGAATTCCGATGAAATTTTGTAACTAGGTATTTTACCTGGAACTTCACTTTTATGCTGGAAAATTATCCACGGTGTGAAACAGCGAGGTGCAGCTAGTACTAAATAAAATTATTATTTTATTATTTTTAGTAAATACTACGTAAATTTTAATAAAGGCTTGTACCAAATTAATTTATCGCCGCCAACCTCTCTCGCTCCGCTGACTTGACTCGAAGAGATCGCTTTTAGCGATAAGTCCGCCCATTGTACTTTAGTTTTTAAGTTGTTGTCATGTACTTACTGATTATTTTTGTTTTGTGTACAATAAAGTATTGTGTATTGTATTGTATATTGTCATTCTTATTTTATATTTTTTGTTTTTTTTTTATTCTGTGTGTTTATTTGGTGTGCAATAAAGAGTTTTTGCCACAGTTTCCTCAGCGTCCATAAAACGTTTTCCTTTAAGGTTTTCTTTTATTTTTGGGAATAAATAAAAATCACAAGGTGCGAGGTCGAGACTATACGGCGGATGACCCAGTAATTCCACGTTTGACGTCGCCAAATAGTCTATCGTTCGCCTGGCGGTGTGCGACGAGGCGTTGTCGTGGTGAAGGAGGATTCTACTGCAAGGTCGTTTCTCCCGAACTTTTTCCAAGACAAGTGGCAAACAATTGTTAGTGTACCACTCCGCAGAAACTATTTTTCGATCCTCTAAAGCAATTATCGCGAAATGACCTATCCTTCCGAAGAACGACGCTACCATCATTTTTTCCACGCTTCGACCTCTCTTCACTTTAGTTGGCAACTCCTCGGAAGGAAACACCCACTGAGCAGACTGTCTTTTGGTTTCGGGATCATAACAGTAAATCCAGCTTTCGTCACCCGCAAGTATTTCGAACACAGCATCTGAGTCACCTCCGTTAAACCTTTCAAGCATTTCACGGCACCAATCAACACGACGGAGTTTTTGGGCCTCGGTCAAAATATGAGGCAATAATATAGAGCGAGTGTGGGTCAGCGGGACCTCGTGCGCCTTTCGATCTGACGCACCTGGGTTCGAATCCCGACTCGGCCCTGCACCAATGACTTATAGTTAAGTGCAGATTTTGCACGCTCGCTCTAAAACGGTGAAGGAAAACATCGTGATGAAACCCGCTTACGCGCTTTGGAGTGGTAGGCTCTGGCCGTGGTTGTAATACCACCCACCGAACAAAGCCATGCCGTCAAGCGACCTAGTCGTGTTTCGGGATGATGTTCGGTGAACCATCGGGGAGACGGGTCTGAGCAGCCGCTCAACTGCCGTCTCTCTCTAGATCTATGTGCTCCATCTTAGGCCACATTATCGCTTCACATCAGGCGAGATAGTGGCCAAACATAGATCTATAAGGCGTAAAAAAAAAAAAAAAAAAATGAGGTATCCACCGGGCACAAAGCTTCCTGACCGCTAAATGTTCATGGAGTATTTTGTGCACTTGACTCATACCGATGCCTAAGTTTGTCCGAATCTGCTGATAGGTCCTTCTTTTGTCAGTCTCTATCATACGACGCACAGCACAGATGTTATCTTCGGTCGTCGCCGTAGAAGGCCGTCCCTCACGCAGATCACCGGTGAGATTAGTGCGACCACGCTTAAACTCATTAAACCAGTTGTAAACAGTGGCACGAGATGGAGCTTCATCGTGAAAGGCCAATCGTAGTCTATCATAACTTTCTTGTTGACTTAAATGTAATCGAAAGTCATAAAAAAATCATAGCACGAAAAATTCATGCTGACGTAACACCTCAGATAAAGTTTGGCTGTCTACTCGAAGCGTAACACAGACAATTTCCAATGTCCGTTCCATGCGTAGACAGATGTCTACGGTTCCATGATTTCTACTACTTTATCTTTGGTTCCATGATACAATTTTTATCTAGGGTTCCATGAAACGTTATAGAGCTGTTGTTTGTGTATTAAGAATTTGGCCGGTGATTGTCTGATCCGCTTTCTTCTAAACCTAAGATAAAGAAAAAAATACTGTCTTTGTTCTAAACTGCAACGAATTTTAATACGGTTGTCACTGTCATTTACATAATGACAGAACAAGACAAATGTTTACGGAAGGTTACTCTCAGACGGTAGGTTAATATGTACAACACATTGTATAGTTGAGAAAATTCAATGTTTTGCTAGATACTTTATCTGAGATGTTTTGTAATCAAGCTGTCAAAAAATGACACCAGATTAGTAAATTTGCAGCCGTGCGAAGACGGGGTGGGTCGCTATATCATTACTTTGCTGCATTTAAAATAAACCATTTCTAGAGATATTTATATTTTTTTAAATAGAATTATACAAATATACTCATTACGTGCTATTACTTACCTCCTCTACTTATAGTAAGTTTGTTTGGAAGTAAATTCCAAGTAGTCTTGCGAGTAGGTACATACATAGATACGTTTCGGCTGTTTGGTAATGCGAAACGATCGAATGACTAATAATTACTATCGCAAATGGAATACCCAGTACTTACTGGTAAAAAGATTTCGTAAGACTGGGATTAACCAATTTTCTCATTTTGAATGTTGTTATCATTATTGAATTTGGATGAGATCACCCAGTTGCAGGAACGATATTTAAATGTTAAAGAGGACTTTAAACCAAAGATAAAAAATTAATTCTTTATCTTTGGGTTATACTTACACTAATATCTATCATTTAATTATTGTCAAAGGTAATGTCACATTTTCAAAAATCCATCACATCAGCGTTGCCAGACGGGTAAGAAAACTACGAAACTCATACTTTTTGGGGCATGTTCGTAACTTTGAACCATCGATGTTATTTTCGTACCCTTTTCAGAGAGACTCAGAACTAAATTTAGAAACGGGACTTATTTTGATTTATTTTAAGAACTCGATACTTCGGCACTATACGGCAAGCGACGATGTTGATTCAAGATGATGTTGCAGATCAAACTGAGGATGTTGCAGGTGGGTAGTTTTTAAGAGCAGATAAAACGGTCTACAATCTTCCTTTCGCGATTCTTACGTTAGTCGCTGGCTGGTACTGTAGTTTCAATCTTATATATCTTATTGTGTCACTTACAACTCGATTAAGGCACATAAAACTCACTATATCGGCTCGCGAACTTTTTTCGGGACTCTGTTAGTTGAAACCTGTCCTCCCAGCTGAAATTGCTGTACTTTGATATCTCAATTCTCAATAGCTTCTCTAACCATTCTCGGTATATAGTGGCGTTCTGTCGAGATTACCTGAAGGTTTTACAACTGTATGGAGCCACACTATTATGTAAGTCAGCGGCGCATCAGCGTCATACCTTTTTAGAGCTCCTCGTACCGTTTCAGTTAGATTTCCGTTCGTAAGATTCGCCACATATCATCTGGCAACGTTACAATAAATTTAATGGGACTTTGCGTAATAAAGTTTAAATGATGAGTTTTCAGCAACTGGGTGTTAAAGGATTAAAGGTGCATAAATTAAGTTATCATAAGGTACAAGAAGAAGGAACATTAACGATCACGATAATTATATAGTTTTTATTAAAATTTGATATTAGACGGGTCTATTAGTTGCTCTACTCGTACTGTCATCTTAGATATGTGCTCCATTTTCGGCTACAGTCATAGAAGCTTGACTACAGGCTATATAGTAACCGAATATAAAAAAGTAACTTATGAAGTTCAGTGGCTAGCTGGATGCTGTAGCGCGGAGACACGGGCGAGGTCACGAGCAGCGCGGCTGCGGCTGGCATCGGCGCGGCGTCGGCATCGGCCAAACGTGCCAGGCGAAGGCCGGTCAACGCGCCCGCCGCCGCCGCCCTATCGCACCAATCGCAACCATCGAATATTACTTACCTACTCTAAACCACTTGATCACATCGGACTTACACTATATCTATACACAACCAGTCCTAGAGCGACCACGTGTTAATACATTTTTCTAATTAGGCGATGTATTTAGGTAAGCACTGAAATGTGTTTCCCGTAAATAAATAATGCATAAAGCGTAGATATTATAAGTAGACACGTAATAGTTTTATTATTATTGGGAAACCTATTATAAAAAATATGCTACTGCTTAGACTGTTAAGTTAAATTAATTTATAATGTTATTTTAATGTGCATTTTAGTTTAATGGACTTCCAACAAAAAAAAACCTAAATATTTGTAAATAAAATAAATAAATATCATTTTGTATTAATTTTCTACCACAAACAAGCCTTTGACGTAATTTGGATGTCGGTGCCGCGCCGGAGTGGTGTCGGCCAATGAAGAAGCGCCCATTGGCAGAACGCTAACTACACATCTACGTGCAGATAAAATAGCAATACCTATGAACGTATTTGTAGGGTGGGATCGAAATGAACATACAGCGTTTTTTTACAGACCAAGGTAAGATTTGCATACGCAAACATAGGTTTCGAGTATGCGATGAACCCCTCAAAATCTTTTATTTATGTATCGTTTTGTCTGACAAGCAAACGTTTTATTTGCTTGTAAATATCTACATCTCATATTGCAAAGATTCAGACAAAAGCTTTCGTGCTACCTGCAACTTATTCATTAGCTACCTTGGGCCCGCTGTATAACTTTGTTATTGAGTCAGAAGTAAAGAGTCAGAGAACTAATAGAATCAACTTTTATAAAAACAAACAATCGCGAAGTTATAATTGAAACAAGTTAAGATAGGTATAGGTAATAAACCCAATTATTTTAATTCTGCTGCATGTATGCTATTCGTAAAATGTAGCAAGTGGCGAATGTATCTAGATACGGTTTGGTTAGGTATAGTTTACTTTGCGTAGGATAGGTGCCCTTTTTTGTCTTAACTTGTAGGTACTTCTAATTATTAGGTATATGATCATACTTAATATGAATAAGTGAAAAAAATGGTGATGGCTTTTCTTTCAGTACTTACTTATTTTTTATTTTGTCCAATTCTAAATAGATACATTCTAGAACTATATTAACATTCGCAAATGGATAAATAAACGATTTAAAGGATTGAGATATAAGGAATTATTTATTCTTCCTCCAATTTTGGCTTAATCTATTATTAAAATAATATACATAAGAATGTATTTTTTATCGTACCATTATCTCACTGCTTAAGTAGGTAAACCAACAATTTTATAATAAAGGTAATTTCAAAATTGGAATCTCTTTAGTTTTCGCCAAGAGTTAATTATACTATACTAAAATTACAAAGTTACGGCTCAAAGCAGGTGTAGCGTCAAGGCTTTGATATCGAAGTTGATTTAGGAAAATAAAACAGGTGTCAACGTTAATGGGTAGGTATAATAAGATATATAAAAAGCAATAAACTCACCTACCACTTTTCATGTGTTTTAACTTATGACTTCAACTGGGACTTGCTTTGTTAAACACCTTTATTTACACACATCTACATAGTAAAATCGAAACTATGAATTCAAAAATTTACATAAATATATATTTTAATCACGTACGTCTCTAATTTAAAATAAATTATTAAATCATTTTATTTTGGTTTTTGTTTTCAACCAAATATTTTTTTTTCTATTGTAGTACAGTCCGAACTACAAAGCTCCTAAGTCGGAAGCATTACCACTTGAGTACCCTCGGTGCTCAAAAATAACCATGTCTACCCATTTCTTTCCCGTACTCAAACTGAAGTCCGGGCTCAGAAATGAAATGCGAAAACTGACTCTACCAGTGCTTTGGAAATACGCCCGCTAGAGAAGATAGCACCAAGAAACTCTGCAGGGATGTCCTTTTTTTGATCTTTTAAAATGTCTTAAAATATAACACTAATCAATGAGGTATAAATTACGATTAGCATAACACCAAAGTATATATGTACTAATATATGTCAATGCATAACACAATGTCAAACTAGAAGTGCGAGCGAGATGTCTCGTAGTCACAGTATCAGTAACATGCAAATATGATAAATTGAAAACATTTTTATATCATCTAGAAAATAATACAATTTTCTGCGAGTATTGCACACAAAACGAACTCCGTAAATGCAACACGTTGTCGTATCGATTTCGATATCGTAACCGAAACCGTGTCGAATCCTCGGGGCGGATGTTCTGAATAGCTCGAAAAGAAACCTACGACACGAGATCGTTATCCAATCGAATCGATTCGGTATGTTGTCGTAGGGTTCTGAATCGGCCAGCAGTCCCCGCAAGCAGCACCCGTTCACGAGTATGACTTGTGGACCAGCCCTTTTCAACCATATTCGAGGGAAGGGACCCGACACACAGACCCGCCGCAAGCAAAGACATTTGAGTGCGCATGACTGAAAAACTTACACGATACGATTCTTACACGATTCCCCTGCGGATTCTTCTAGTTTCGGACGATACAACTGCCAAGGTAAGATATGTAGGTATACCCCACCACTAGAAGCTACCGCATCGTAGGTGCTCAAATGGGAATATCATTGGTGCTCAACTTATTGGTGCTCAAAAGGGAATACTTCCTCAGTCGGGCCAAATAGTAGTAGTACTTTGTCTAAATCAAAGAGCATAAAATCATAGACAGAGATTTCCATGGTCCAATTTAACTTCGTGCAAGGCAGTCCGAGGACTACTAGATTTTGGCACCATAATTTATGTTATACATTTTTACGATTTACGTGTAATTTACTGTCTTTTTTGTTCGAAAGTTTTACTGCACGAGTATGGATAACGTAGTGTACGAATGCAATACTTGTGTGATACTATTAAAAACCTCGCTCACGGGTCGGTTTTAAACTTACACACGTGTTATAATATGGATAATTTTTAACCGTGCACCAAAAATACTGATTGTGCACCAAATTTGGTCTGTTTTAGCACTCAAACGTATAAGGGGCAGCCCTCGGTAGTTTGGCCACCCCAACGGTATAAGGGGCAGCCCTCGGTAGGTTAGGGTGCGGCGGGGGTGGCTCTTGGGCCACACCGACGCCGCGAACATGTAATATTCATAAAATAGGTGCTCATTATGAAATATTTTAATGAACATATTTTGGTGCACAATCAGTATATCTGGTGCACAAACAGTATATTTGGCAGAAAACGGGAATAAATTGAGGTACAGTTAAATACGATCGTTTTAATAACCCCAGTTTTATAAACGACTAATTACTTTATGAATAAGTTAAAGTTAGTCTAGACGCGATTATAATATCAAACATATGTATGTAGATTGATCCTTTAATTGAATAAGAAACTTTATTGTATCTACTAGTACGAGTAATTGATCGTAACAATAATCTGGGATAACTCCCAGTGAAAACAATGCAACGCGATCAGAGATCATACCGACATGTTCCTTTTGATCAATGCAAACGCAAATAATTTAATAACGTATTTTGTAACTTTGTGTTGTGACTATCTGTGATATATGTGGAGAATACGAGCGTTAATATATGTTAATGTAAACAAAATACGTTGGGTGACGTAAGTTACACTTATCTGTTTTGGGTACTTAGGTATTTATTTATCGACTAAATTATGTCTGATTGATATTAAAGCTTTGTACAAGCTGACTTTAATAAAAAGTTATCCGTTTAATATTTACGAATTCTATAAGTACTAAGATTTAGACTATTTTCATTCAACCACCGAGCCCAGCGCACAGTTATACCTCGGCCGTCCGGTGCTACTGACACAACGCAAGGTTAACTTGAGAGGTAGACGCCCGCTACTGCCCACTACGGGTAAGTACACCGCTTAAAATTACATTTACCTTAGCCCTTTCAACGAATCAGTTGAAAAAATCTTGAGAGATATTTCGACTCTGTTCCTAGAAAATCCAATGAAGTAAACGGATTTCCTAGGACCACTGAAAAGCCCAGAGAGACTTTTCAAAGAGATCCAATCAAGCCCACGTCGAAGTCTTCGAGACAGATCGAGTCTTGCACCGAAACGATTTTTTTTCTCTAGTCCTACACTAGTCAAAATAGCTCCCTATATATACAACTCTATAGAATTATTTATTCGAGCATTTAGCAATGGATCGGAACGGAATGTTAAATTAAATTTATATCTACATTTAAGTCGATCGTTGATCGATAAAAAGCACAGATAAGCGAACAAGTTTCATGGCGAGGGCCTACGGAATGTCCGTCTCATTACGAGACCATCGTTCATTAAAGTCAATAGCTTCATTTTGAACGTAGAATCTAAAGAGGTGCTTCTGTCAATGAGGATGCGAGCACGGCTCAATCGAGACGGTTCTTATTAGAAGTCGGCGGCCGCGCCGTCAGGTCGTCCACTCCACCTCGGGCCACTGTACCGGCTGTCTCCTTTTATTCCTTTTTGCGTCCACGTACCTAGCCCGCACCGGTACACCCGTGAGTCTAGAATGCTTGCATCCCATGCATTCGTCCTTCTCCTTTTATTTTTAATTTGCGCAAAAATGGTGGTCGACCAGTCGCGCCGTGGGTCAACGTATCCAAGGCTTTTTACCCCTAGCATGCAGCTGTTGCACAATAGTCGCAAATTCCAGAAATATCGTACATGGTGATCAAGTTATTTATAACTTTTCTCGGGAAAATTATACATGTTGAGCTAAAAATAAGTACATAAGCGTAGACATAATAAACTTTACAGGTTTATCTAGTTTAATTGGATGAGCAGTATAGGTATTGTCCGTAGAGACATAAGCAAAAAAACATTGACTAAAGTACTCGTGATGAAGAAGGCCTGTCTGAAAATGATTATTTTGCTTTGATGTTATGTAAAGGACGGCAATCTTTGAAATCCCATCACATTTATCTCTACAAGACTTTGACTGTATACAAAACTTCTGTGAGCGTGTCGTAAACAATGATTAAAGTGAGTATTATGACGCACTGTCACATTTATAATTAAGTAAAACTTACTAAACTGTCTGAGGTGAAGTTCCGTAAGCTACACGAAAACAAATCGCTGCGCTAAAATAAACTCTTGTTGGTTTTCTACATAGTACCTACGTCGAGAAGGTGCAGCGTTTAAAAGGTTATTTCGAAATATTTGTATTTGGCGGTAAACAGAGATCGCGCAACGGCTTTGCATTTGCAGGCGCGTATATAGAGAGGCAGTTATGTAGTCACAAAGAACTGTGAAGTAAGTAACTCACAAGTAAACGAGGCTGGGCGAGTCAGATCACTCGCGTCTCGCGCTCAACGGTCCATCGGTGTCCTTGCATTCTTCGAAGGAATAGCAAAATGTTACCGGTTCAATGACCCTTGACAATGTGAAGGGATCAGCTCGCTCTTGGGCCATGAGGTGTGGCTTTACGTAATGGAACTAATCGTGAGGGTCGACACCGTTGGCGGTCACTACTTAGATCTTGCACTTTAGATCAACATTGCACATAACGTTTTATTAGAGTAGTCAATTTGATCGTAAATTATTAATCCTGTAAAATTACGTATGTATTTATGTAATTTTACATACCTTATTGACATTTTATTCAAATTAGTGTTTAGACGCGATCATGTTCTGATCTAATTCACGTGAATGAATTTGTTTACAACAACAAATTCAAAGGGATTGTATAACGATATCGGACTGATTAATACAATACAATACAATAACACTTTATTGCATACCACAAACATAATTACATGAACAAAATAGAAATCTTAACTAGGGTAATACAATTGGCGGTCTTATCGCGTAATGCAATCTCTTACAGATTAATTATCATTAACGGACAAAACGGACGTACTACTCCAGGTGCTTATATCGGAATAATTTTCATTTTGGTCACTTCCAATAACGCATTAGCTATTTATAGTAGGTACACTTATATTTACTATGCCAATAAAAGTAGCAGGCACATAGATAAGCATAATTTTCAGTCTCTTGTTTCATCAACAGTTATAAACGGGAGCATTAATTAGTCTGAGCATTCGTTCACCTACCGTCTAAATTTTAACCGACTTCAAAGAAAGGAGGAGGTTCTCAATTCGATTGGTATTTTTATGTTTGTCAACTCAGAACTCCGTCATTGATAAACATTTTTTATTTGAAAGGATATACTACCAAATTGGACCCATTTTGATTTAAAGTTGTTTTCTTTAACATTTAACTTGTACTTAATTTATATGCTTAAGGTGAATAATAAAGTGTTTATATATCTCTCTATTGTTTTGTTATAAAACTTAATTATAAATCTATGTGTTCCTTTTTCAGCGACATCATTGCTTTTATTGTCGGGCGAAATAATGGCCAACTCTAGATCAATACCTAAACGAAAAAAAAGATACCAAGCCGAATATTTAAGATGTAGAGAAAGATTAAACAAAGCTATTTATATTTAGCCCATTACTAATGTCAAGATCATTGAATGGCCAACAAGTCGTGCAGAGGCGGCGTCGTATGAATAAACATCATGCATTGAGGTCGAATCTCATGCACTGTTTGTGTACCAACACACGATGTCATACATGGCCTCAGTTCCACCAACGGCTGATAAAAAGATTCTACAGGTTACTGCGTATTATCTGAAGGATGTCATGCAGGTGCATAAGATAATAGATATGTAGAGTTACAATTTCGAGGTACATAGAAGATGCATCTTCCCCTATATAAAATTATTGATCTTCCATTGAGAGCTCCCCAGTTAGAGTTTTGATGATCAGCTTTTTTGATGACTTTAGGTAACAAATATTATCGTAAAAGGCTATACAAGCGATTTCAGTAAAATAACATTTAAAAAACCCCCTGCACAAAAAACCTATAAAAAGTAAGAAACGGCTGAACTGATTTTGATATAAAAACCGACTTTGATAAGAACCACAGCCAGAAAACCTGCTTTCAAATAAAAACCGCATCGCAGCACAGAATAATTATAGTAGGTACATCATAACCATAAGAGAACAAACACTCAGTTGATAGGTACTTTATCTAAAATCTTATTAAACAACAATATTTTGCACTAAATCTGCCTACATATTTAGTACACTTTTTCCCGTAAAATGCGTATAAAATATATTATATTATTTGACATCTTATGACAGGTTCGAAACCGCGTAAGAAGATATCACGAGGCACATAAAGGTTTATAAATTTTAATGGTTTTTGTTGGTTTTCAAAATATACAACAAATACACAAAAAAAGTAGGTACATTTACCTATTTGGTAAGTATCTTAGCATAATAGTGTAGTGTAGGTAATTATTAAATTCCCAAAAAAATATATATTTTATGTGAGTGTTGTTGTCGCTGAAAATATTGACTATCCGAATTATTTTCCCTAGGCGCTCAGTGTCTACGGTAGTTCGTGTTTCTTTCCGAGGGCAACCAACCACTTTTGAAAATTCTGTTATGTTATTCCCGTTTTTATTATGTTATTCTTGTCTATACCATGTATTTTTGGGTCGCTAAATGTAATTTCTTAAGGTCATTCTCGACGTCATATACCTAGATTTTACTTTTTGTGTTGAGGACCTACCTCACCTTAAAACGAAGTAGAGTATCTGCACCTAGGTATAGGTTAAGGCCAGGTTCCTTATTATTTGTTTTAGGTACCTAGTTACATGCATTTTTGCGGTCGTCGTCTTTAAAAGGAAACTTGAAAAGTATTATCTAGTCAAACCAAAAAAAAAAGAGATTTTACCGCAAATTCGTGTGGGTAAATATTTCCGCAATAATTGTAACGATACGACCCACAGTCTCATGCAAATAGAATGCGGATGAAGTCATGCTTTGAAAGCTTGAAATCTCGCTGTAGGGGCTTGTAGTAGGTACAGTGAGCAACAAAAACAAAACGTTTTAATTTATATAAGCTTATTTATTTCTATAAGACCAATGTTTAATACATGTACTACTAAATATTATATAAAACGGCTAGGACTCAAGTAGTTTGTTGAATTAGTCGACCTACGTTTCGAGCATGTCCGATGCTCTTCATCAGGGGCGAGTTTACGCTGCGAGATCGCGGCGACCAACAGTACTAATATAAAAAAGAAATGTTCAGGAACTTTTGCCGTAGACTGTAGGCACACCTACCTAGCATGGCAATTTGCAACTACTTCACTATAGAGAGGGTACCTAAGTAGAAATATCTCAGTAATTATTTACCTACTTATGTATGTTAAGTGAAAATAAAGGACTCCCCTAATCGTGCCTCATGCATGCGGAGTGCCAGAGGATGTTCATAACATCCTGGTGGAGTGTGCGCGAAGTCAGTCTGTGAGAAAAGCCTTGCTCACTCGTTACAATTACCAACAAATAAAATATCATTAAAATCGGTCTAGCTGTTCTCGAGTTATAAGTGTTGTAACAAACCCGACTTTGTTATATAGATTCAGTTAACTATTTTTATGCATACCTACCCATTTCTCTGTTTATACCTTTAACATTCTTCGTTATCTGAGAAGCAATGAAAATATTTAGTGTTACACAAGATATTAATTACACTAGATATTTTAGTTGCGTTTCAGATTTGAGATGAATTTCCGAAATGTCATGCCTGATTCCGGTTATATTTAGTAGAGTAAGTTCACATACACAATAATGCTTACTACCCACTTTGCAAGCGAGAAATTATGTAGGTACCTCAGTATTGAATGAGCTTGCCCGCCATGTCACCTTCTGAATCCTACAATTAAATATGATCCCCACAATAACTGCATCTCGCATACCTTCAGTGTCCTCATTTTTACGTGCATTTCTTAAACTTTCGCCATTTACAATCAACAGTTAGTGAAAACGTACAAAACCATCAAAAATTGGTCGAGAAGGGCGGGCGCGGCGCGCCGGCCGCCATGTTTACAAACAAAGAGAGCAACGCTCGGCAAGTAGGTTAGCGCAGCAGCGTGCGCCTGCGCAGCGCCGCCTAGCGCCACCGATCGCCGCGCCGAGCTGCGCGCGGCTTGTTGCGCGGGTCGTGGTCTCCGCTTCACTCACGCCCAAAATTCACAGTTCAAATAATATAATTGACGAAACACCAGGCTGCCCGATACAAGTCACTATCAAACTTTACTTCACTTACATATTATTATAGGTATAGGTGTAAACCTACATAGGAGGCTACAACATTTTTTCCCTCTGGATAATAATTGAGGCGTACAGACATACAATTATAACGAATTTAAAAATCTCTATACTGGCCAAGAATTTAGAAAATAATATGCATTACGATGTGCTTTGAAAATAAAATATTGGGCATTTCCAGAGGATTTACGAGTATATCAATGGTAAGTGAGAACAGATAGAAATTGATCAGTGAACGGAAAATTGATGATGTTTAAGATATTTTTTGGTATATAAATGCTGCTGCACCAAAACTTTATTTCCAAAAAATAAACATGTTATTTTATTTACGCAACTAATTATGTTATACTTACTGTTAATAGTACAACGGCAATTATGAATTCCGAGATTTGAAGTTATTTTATGCCTAATTAATAATTTCTTAACCTTTGCGTGCTAAAGGGTAATTCTACAAAAACACGGCCCCTGCTAATCAAAATTAAGCCTTGAACTTGAGCACGCCTACAAACTTGTAGAGGTGAGAGTAGTAACAAAATAGCGCCATGATTCAAAGCAAGTTGTCCCAGTAACACAATTCTCCGAGTAACACAATATCACGACCATAGTAAGTTTAGGGAAGGCGAAAATCGTGCGGTTACGCCGGAGAAATCGTTACAATGGCCTCTCTCCACCCGCGCCGGAAGAAAGTTCCTAACCATTTGCATAGCGTTGTTTGCTGCTGCGATCCCGCCGATGGCCTACAAAGACAGCCGTAGTTTATTGTCGCGGACCCATTTCCTATATATCTAATAGCACCGACATCCGTCTATGCAGATTTCCAGAGCAAGCCTCCACAGTGACCTAAATACAGAATATACAAAGCCAATAACACGTGGTGAGAGGTTGTTCATTTGCCGACATCTGACATCATTCACTTTGTAGAGCACTATTTCTCAGCAGTGTCGATTTCCATGCCACAAGAAAGTACTGCAGATATTACATCTGTTTATTTTTGCTTGTGCATGCCAAGGACATTCTCACTTTAAGCGATTGGTTATCGACTCGACCCAATTTTTATGCAATAGTGGGTTAAAGTTCAACATACACTGCACTCTACGTGCATAAATCGATTACAATCCATGGCAATTAAAAGAATAAATAGCGACTCGTTTTCGTTTCATTTCAAATGGTAGGCGACAAGAAAAACTTGCACTGGTGTTGCGAGAAAGCGTAGACATTTCACCATAAAGCTTAGAAAGTGTACACAAGAAGAAAGTGAAGAAGTAGGGCAAAAAGTGCAATATACGTGCAAGTGCATAGGGGCGCGGGAACGCGAAGACGAACAATACCAGCTCACTCCAAACCCACGGCGTTTCCACTTCCATAAGCATCACTTTTTCCTCGTAGATGAAACCGCTGCATTCGCTTGCCCGTTTCTCGTACAACACACGTTTGCCTAGTTCTTATATGAATGCACTCATTTTTACTTTCTTTTCCGTTCGCTCTTGTTTGTTTGTTTCTTAGCGCTTCCACACTATATCACTGGTAGATGTGTGCTATCTCTCTTGAGTGAAATTAAAAACAGGCGTTCTAATTAAGGAGAATGCTGCTTTACTGGTGGTTTCGATGAAATGCGACATTATTCATGGGGGAAGATGGTGAACTGTGAAAGTGCAGAAGTAGCCGCATAAATAATTGGTGTTGTATTGTGAAACTCAGCAGATTTATTTATTGGTACTTATAACTAATTGATACCTTGACCTACTAGTAGATGGATTGCAGAAAAATAGTTTGCTTTAGCATGCACTATGCATGTTATCCTAAAGTACTTCGATAGTTGTTTATCGGACACATTATCACTTACTCGTTCCATGGGGAAAACAGATGATTCCGTTTGTTGTGTTGCGTTTACTGAAGAAAATGCATATTTTTCTCGCCTGAAAGTGAAAATCGTGCATTGCTCACACCAATCAACGTGTATCGTGTATGCAGAAGCGTATACATATATACACGCTACGCTTGAGTTGCACATACAAAATGATAAACGAGTGTTTATTTTCCAATGCTCCTGACTCGCAGACGAATACAGGTGCCCATTAGAAGGAGATCGAACATTCTCGTATTTTGCTTGATACTTTAATGGCAGTTTCTTGTGTCAGTTCCGTCGAATAGTTCGGATGGCCACATGCGAGCTGCGTCTCGGGAGAAAATAAATGTACTTCAGTTCAGCACGACATATCCACGCTTGACATTGTTCTGCAGCATTATGCATGAAATATTTGTTGAATAAAAAAAGGGTGTTTTGAAGATGAAAAAGTGAGATGGGTTTCTAATGCACTCTAAATACAGTGCATTAGAAACGTGTGCTTTGCCATTTTGTATACTTTTAGGTAACAAACATACGTTAAAAATTGGAAATATAAATGGGATGCTGTTAACAAAGTAACTCGAATCAGTCATAAGGTCATAACTCATAATTAATAATTTGTTTTATAACTTCAGATATTTCCACAGTAATAGCAAACAACTAGATATAAATACTTTCCATCCATTCGATCCGTAACAAAGGTTCGAAACCCATCGAAACATCAACAAGTTACAAGCTAGGCATGACGTCCGGTGCGTCACGTGGCCGTGTAGTTGGGAAAGCCGGCGCAGGCGCGGTGGCGCTCGCGGCGTCGAGAGAAAGAGTGTGAAGAGAGATGGGCATTTCACCGCGGGGTCAACGTGCCCACGGTTCTGTCGATTGTGGCCCAATTGTTGGATGTGGGTCTAGGCCGGCGTTCGTCGACCCCGCTGACACAGTTTGCGCCCGCGCCGGCCGCGGTGCTTTCACGCCCCGCGAGGGTGGGGCGATGCACGGAAAGCTGAGAAAACTTGAGTGTACGCTGGGCGGGCTACGTGCATAGAGTGCATGTAGCGTCTCACCTATTGGCTGGTATTGATTGGATATCTAATTGAGTCTGTAGTTGGTTTTTGTCACTGTATAAATTTGACAAAGTACATTCTTTATAAACAATATAATTTTCGATGTTTTGCCTACTTGTAGAATAAATGATTTGTGTCCGATACTGTCCAAAAACAATTTACACATTTTATTTATAACTGATTATAATGCCCATGCCTACTATACTCAAGTAAGTACCTAACTACTTATTTGGTCAAAGTCTATGAATGATCTATTATTTGCGTACTCACTATTGACTTCACCGCGTATCAAAAACTGAAATATGAAACTCAGTGAAACCGGCATATCTACTAAAGGAACCCTATAATGACAGGTACCGATACCGACCGAGATTTATCACACAGGACCATGGCTGGAAGAGGATAAGCAGGTGTGTTTAATTTCCAGCCTTAATCTACTGTTTTGGGTAACGAATCAATAGAACAAGTTCCGGGAATGGGCATGCGCGAAAATAAACCAACAACATCCTAACTACACTAAACTACTCACGGAAAAGACCACTTTTGGAAAGGCATTTTGATTCTGACATGTATTTTTTTGGCTATAGGCATATTTCCATTTACGAAAATTATTTCAGCATTAGAAGAAAGGACAGCCAATTCAAATTAATTTTTTATTTAATCATGTATAACTACGGCCTCTGGGTCAATTATCATTATAAAACATCTTATAGATAACAACTATCGTTGACTAGAATAACAAGCGATAACCACGTGCATGTTATCTAACAATGCAGGATTCAGTTACAAACATCGCATTACAGGGCTAATAGGCCTTACGTCATAACTATTTACTTTGTTCAGTCAGTATTATGATATAAATGTGTGATAGCTTATCCACAAGTACATCTTGAAGACATCTATCAACTGTGGCAAATGTCAAGGTTGTAGATCTTTCATTCAGGATTTGAAAGGTACTGAATGAAATATGTACGGAGTCAATGAACTTATGAGTCAGTATTTAAATAGATGGATGTACTTTATTTTATATTATTGAAAGACTAGGTAACTGAGCCAATTCAGTATATTGAAGATATTTTTGAAAAACTGATCGACTATTTAGATGGTACCTGCTGAACATGAATCCACGGTTTTTAGAATTTTTGTCTGTTTGTTTGTTTGCATGTTTGTTACATATTGGTAATAAGACTCGGAAGCTGCTGAACGAATTTTAATGTGGTTTTCAGGTTTTGGTAGCATTAGTCCCAACTTAGATTATGGATATAGATTTTACAGAAAAATCGAGATATACAGGAGGCGGGCAGTCTTGATAAAATGGTCTTGAAAAAAGATGACTATGGACTTCCTCAGTCGTCCACGTACAACGAACTTGCGGAAGAAGCTAGTGTAATAATATAAGTAGGTATTCTAACCTAGATGATTACCTTGCTTTAGAGGATGGTTCAAAAATGTCGGTTTACACGTCAATCACAAATATCAAAAACAAAATATCTCAAAGCCTCAAAGGACCAACTTCCTCGAAAACAGAGCGTAACAATCGGAGACAACGCCTTTCCTGCAGTGGGAGATTTTGTTTACTTACCTTGGGTCCATGGTGACTGACAAAAACGAAATATCTACAGAGATACATACCTAACAGAATAATGGCTGCCAACAGATGTTACTTCGGGCTACTTAGATATTTTCGTTCAAAGCTTTTGTCAAGGAAAACAAAACTCTTCTATATAAGACCTTGCTACGACCAGTAGGTACTTATTTATGGCTCTGAATCATGTGTACTGAGCAAAAAGGTTGAGCATAATTTGTTAGTTTTCGAACGGAAGATCCTAAGGCGGATATTCGCGGATGTATTATTGGAAGATACTTGCTGGGAGACGAGGTTTAACCATGAACTCTATAACTTATTTGACGAACCGAACGTAGTCAAGACGGTGAAACTTGGACGCTTTCGCTGGTTAGGTCATGTAGAGCGTATGGAGGAGACCCGGACACCTAAACGTCTCCTAGAAGGAAAACCGGATGGTCGCCGAAGCCATGATCGACCTAAGCTAAGGTGTTTCGATGGCGTAGAGCAAGACCTGAAGACGATTGGTGTCAGAGGCTGGAGGCAGCAAGCCAGAAACAGACCTGTCTGGAGACAAATTCTCGATAGTAAAAAAAAATCTCGCTTAATAGATCTATGTTTGGCCATTATTTCGCCTGATGTGAAGCGATGATGTGGCCTAAGATGGAGCACATTTGCATGCTGAATGAAAGAAAAAAGATCAGATTTACTGGTTTTGGAGATATTCCAACTCAAAGTAGCATCTTAGTCAAGTTTTTTTTAATTAATATCTTAGACTCTGTTAATCAGTAAAAAAAATGGTAATGACATACCACTTCAATCTGCCTGACTTGCGTATTTGGTTATATTTAAGAAGAGAAATGCGACACCCTAGACAAACCTATTTAAGGTTTTAAAGGTGTTAGTTAGATATAAGAAATTGTAAAATTTAAATAAATCAAAAAAATCGTGGCCTTACTACAAAAATCTGAAAAATAAATAAAAATACCTGTTTCCGAAGAGAGGCAAATAATTTTCAAATGTTGTCAATTCACAGCATGGTAGAGGTTCTTACATGTCGCTAACCTACTAAAATCGAAACCTGAATAAGGTACATAAGTTTTTACTTACAAGGTACTTAATAGGTATATATAATACCTTTTAATCAAACCCAATATAGTAGAGGTATTTATAACATTCTAGCCATAAATAAAAAGTTTATGTATGTGGGAGTAATAAGCTTGTAATAAAAACCTCTAATCGAAATACCACATGCGACCCATACATCATTACACTATTTTATGTTACGTAGGTTACATTGGACTCATTACATTCAAAAGTTATTCGTAGGTATAGCATTAGTTATATTGTGTCACAATCATAACACAACATAGACCTTGAGACATGCACTTGTCTCTTTCATGATCAGACCTTATCGCGCCTACAATTTTAGCCCACTCACGCTACTTCGCCCGCATAATAAACACGCATTTTAGTTTTAGAGTTCCGTACTTAACACTAGGGTGCTCGCGCCTTAAAATACTCCTTGAGTGCTCGCGCGGGTCACATGTGCCACCCACTACGATATAGGTTTTTGTAACAAATCTTATGTGATACATGTGAAACAAGTAATTATACTATAAATCAACTTTATTTCTTACTAAATTCTTAAGCAAAAGTCAACAATTCGCTTTATTAATTTAATTACAAACGAAATACAATCTTCTATAAAAATCGACATATTTTGTACCTATTAAATCGAACAGTTCTAAATACTTAGGAACACAGTTATTTAGCAAAATAATCATCTTTCTACATAGTTCACGAACCGTTTGTTCCTATTATATAGCATTTCCATCGCAGTTGGGGCACACTATAATTTGGTGATCCGGACAAACACGCCTATTACACTTTCCACATTGCTTGCGAATACTTCCGTCTTTTGCTCTATTGCAGAGGTCACATTGTCCTTTTCGACCCCGTATAGGCATATTTTGCGCTTGTGGGTATTCTGGCAGTCCGAGAAGAAGCCTGGCCTTCAATTTAATAGACCTTTGTATATTTTCTTCTATTATAGATATATCGTGTAACGTCGACGCCATTATAACCTATAACAGTACATAAGATTTTTCTTTTACTTCGTAAGGCACGTGAATTTAAAAGAATTTGGTCGAAAACTATAAATTTGTTGTAAAACAAATGAAATAACAAAGTAATAAATAACTTATACGAAGATATGCTTGATTTCCACTCGCGATAGTATGGCTTCAAAAACTTCCTTAAGTGGTCGCGCAGGTGACATGCGTCACCCACTTACTAAAACTTCCTTTGGCTTTTATCTCCATCTGTTACTTTTGTAGTAACCTTCCGTGATTATAAAAAACTGATGTTAAGCAGCTTACAATAAATCTATAATTACAAAGATACTTAACCTAACAAAAAACACAAATGATGTTTTTAGAATGAGCTGAGATCATTGTACCAAAATGTGACGGTTAATTTACGAGGTACGCAAAAAAGTGTTTAAAACGTTCCAGTAAAAACAAAATCATCAAAGCGTAAGATGACTTAGATGACAAATTGGGATCCTCATTTTTTATATCTACTTTTTATGTTTTGAAGGTCCCTGTTTTTATATGTGTGAAGAGGGGACAAGTCCGACAGTGGGTTTGTAAAATTGTATGACATTGATATTTATAGGAATGCAAGTCAATTAAGTGCAGTGGGCCAACAAAATGCGACTAATGAACAAGTATAGTTTATGTGATAAGTGTTTGTTACTCGTTAGATCGTAGAGAACAAGGTCAGGTGATCTAGGGCAAGGTCAGATTGGGCGAAGTCTTCGAGTGATAGCGTGACCTCTGGCTGCATTATCGGCCGTAGATACAAACTTGCGGCTTCCACACATTCTCTGCAAGTACATAGGTATTTGTTGTAATCATACAATCGTATATTTTCATGACACGCACACAAGAGCGTGCAAGTGAATGAATGCAATTGTTGTAAATACTACTAAATTTATTTTCATCAGATTTATCTCCATAAAGGCCACCCAGTTAGGCATTTATTTATCTACAACAATGGTCTTTGTATTCGTTTGTTTGGATTTTAACATAACTGCGCTTGTAATTTTTTTAATTTAATTGTGATATTTTTGTCTTTGCTAATGACCACCGAAATTGTTTAATTAACATGTTATGCATTACCTATGGTTTATTTTTCAACACTGTGTGAACTAAAAAGTGTAATTTTAGGACATTTTTTGTTTTATTAGGTATTACCTATACCTACCTATATAATATTTTTTTAAATTGATATATTAAGCCCGGCAATCATAGTACGATGCCCTGCTACACGAGCAAACAGGAAAGTAGGTATATAATTAAATTAACTCGAAGTTTTACGTGAGATCTATTCTTGTCACGGTTAAAAGAATTAACTTAGGTAGAGCTGGTAGTTCGCAAGTATACGCCATCGCCTGATCAATTAATAAGATCGCAACAAAATCAAAACGACATAGATTACGTAATAGCGAACAAAGTGACGCTATGAGGTTATAACAACAATTATTGTATAAGGTATTTGACATTGATATTAATTTATATGACATTTTCTATATGATGTATTTTTCTTGACATTTTACTGTTTATTTATTTATTTATTCGGTTTTAAGAAGACTATCAACTATTTAAATCTATATAGGCACTTAATTAATGATTACAGTCATTTAAAAGACTGTATTTATTGTTATTATGATTTAATTAATGTAATTTGTTATGTTACCGTGTTAGGTAATTAAATTAAATCTATACATATAATAAAATCGTAGAACCCAAAAAATCTGTACATGGAAGATATTCGAAATTAAGAATTAGACTTAAAATGAGTAACTAAACATATTAAAACAGTTTTTAAATTTTTTGTTTGTTTGGACTTCTATAACTTTAGAACCACTAATGGGATTTTGATGGTGTTTCCACGAATATGCTTAACTGAACCCTGATTCTAATATAGGCTATCAAAATTTTGCAAAATCTACTTATAGGGGGGATTAATGGGAGGTGAAGTTTGTATGGAAAAAAGTTATTAGATTGTCTTAGAACCTTGAAACTCAGATTGAATACTTATAATTACAAATTAATAAATACGGGTTCGAGCATTTATCAAAATTCAGCTTTAAGCGACGACGACAGAAAATAAATAAAATTAATCTGACTTTGAAACGCTGTGTAGACTACGAAAATGAATGAAATACATAAGTGTAAAATTATAATTCCATAAAAAAATATCATGGTAGATTTCAGCGTTTTTAGGAGGGGTGTTGCTTTTTTTTATAGAAGCTCCCTATCGATTACGGTTCCAAAGTAATTTAAGCCATTTTGTTCTGAAAATAACTTTTGTATGGCAGCCATCTTGAAAAATGGCGGAATCCAAATTTTTTCATAATCGTAATCTACGCCCAGAAAACCCCCCGATGCAAAATATCTTACTTTATAGTTTCCGAGATCCCCTGAGCAGTTCCATCAAGGAAACCATTTTTTGGTGATATCGGATTTTTCTGGTCCAGGTCAAAACATCCTCTATCCAACGGTACCAAATACTCTACATCAGCGTTAAACTATAATCCACGTGAACGAAGTCGCGGGCAACAGCTAGTTAAATATAAATAAATAAATAGCCTTGACGACTTCAGGTCCATCAGCTTTGATCAGAGGCTGTAGGTTAAAGCGGTGTAAATAATTCTCAACAGAATTTGCGAGAGACCAAAGGGCTTTACTGCCCGAGGGGTAAGTACTGGAGTTAGTCAGTTTGTCAGAGCAATCGTGTGAGTTTGGGCTCTTCGCATATACGGAGAGCCCAGTAAACCTCCAAACGCGCTTCCAATTCTTGCCATTCTTCTTATTAGATTATTTGGTATCCTTATACGTGTCTAGCATGAGGTTCCGTTCATGATTACAGTGATTCAAGTTCATGTGGTTTCGGCCTAGAGTTATTAGATAAAGCGTTCTTTAGGGATACGGTGAATCGAGCTTTCATATTTAGGGGCTAAGTATAGGAGTCATAAGTGACTTGCTTTTGAGTCATCTAGAGAGCTGTCACCGTTGTACTTACCAAGCTTTAGATTTGAAGCCAAGGGGTAGACGACGTAGAATTGAACAACTTAGGTATTCTATTCCCCAAGGTACCATTTTCTACTATATTGTATGTACATACGAATGGTATTTTAGATTTGTTTGCACGGATACGACACAAAGACATTACGTATTTCGTCCCAATCCGCAGAACTATATCGCCACACCTTTCTGTTGCCTCTAGAACTACAGTCGGGTGGGAAGGAATTGGATAGAGGCCTGACCAGACAATAATCGGAATGATAAAGTAACGGACACAAAAGTACCTGTCAGGGTCAACAAGTTGCGAAAGATTTAAAGAAAGTGCAAATTTTCGAGCCTCTTTCCCCGCTTTAACTGTCTCGGAAATCACATTTTATACGTCCTGGCCCCTAACTAGGATTACCTGTATCTAGAGAACCAGGAGCTACGAGACCATGGTCTTACAGCATCCAGATACTAAACAAATCCTTGCGCTTTATTTTTCTGTGCACGTACATATTTCTCGTAGCAGGATTCAAACCCATAACATCCCTGTTACGAGTCGAGCCGAACACAAGGAAATGTCAAATAGAATTTCTGCACCCACAAGTTAACAAAATGCCTAGTCAATAAAAAAAGGAAATAAGCTGTCATGGCAACTGAGGGGACTAAAGCTACATTTAAATGGTCGTTCGAATAGGGCAGGTGTGCGAGACTTACTTCTGAGAACCGAAGTAGCTTTTGAGAACCAGTTGTCTCGCCCTGACATATTTTTAAGTCTGGGCGTCTTAATGCAGTGGTGATGTCATCAGGACGTCTGTACGTGAATGCAAAAACATGAGAGGATGAGCAAACAGTAGGTACCTTATAGTAGATTTTAATTAGATTAGTCATCATCGAGATAAATACATTTCCCTTTCTTCAATTCGCGCAAATACTTAATTCCTCCAACTTGTATTTTACCTATTATTATAAAATAAAATTACGTAGAAACCTTCTAAAAACTGAGCTTTTTTGTTTGAGACGATAGTACTGACGGATGTATCACTAGAAATAGCTATAAACTTATGACTTCGTATCTTACAATATCTATCATTAATTCAGTATACAAGACATTAGGTACTAATGCCGTTTTAAGATATACATGACCTACGATAACTCAATTTCATCAGATGTACATATAACAGGTCTGTTTTCATGGCATTTTCCTTATGCCTCCCCGAGGTTGTATAGCGTACATTCCTCTCAGGCGAGACGCATGCGTCAGTCCGCAAAAAAACAACAGCGTTTATAAATTACGGTCGTTTTTCATTCATCCCTCGGAACGGGGCTACGTCAGAGCCAATTTATGAGTCAGATATATTTTTAGAAACGTTAACATTAGCCTGTGACGCATAGAATAGTTATTATTCTAAGAAACTTTTACTTTTTTTTTTACTTTTTTAAATATACCTACCTACCCTACCTACCAATATAGGTACCTACTATATTGCTATGTCTAAATTCTCATTAGGTTTATAATAAAACTAGCTGACCCGACAAACGTTATTTTGCCATATAAATTAATAAAAAAATTTGAGGGTGAACAACCCTTATCAATTAGGGGTATGAAAAATAGATAGTAGCCGATTCTCAGACCTACTGAATATGCATGTAAAATTTGGTAAAAATCAGTAAAGCCGTTTCGGAGGAGTAAGGTAACTAACATTGTGACACGAGAATTTTATATATAACTAGCTGACCCGGCAAACGTTGTTTTGCCATATAAATTTAAAAAAAATGTTAAGGGTGTACAACCCTTATCACTTAGGGGGATGAAAAATAGATGTTGGCCGATTCTCATAGATACCGGATAAGCACAAAAAATTTCATCAAAATCGGTCAAGCCGTTTCGGAGGAGTATGGCAACGAAAACTGTGACACGAGAATTTTATATATTAGATGATGATATAAACTAAAAGCAATATTTTTATATAAAAGACTTCATTGTAAACAACGCAACAAATCCCAATAGGTGTTAGTTTCTTACGTAATTAAATTAATGAATACGGTTGAAGATGGACTGCATGATGCTGGAAGCGGCGGAGGGCTCGTCGATGTCGACCGTCTCAGGAACAACCTCAGGGGCGATGGGAGCGGGCAACACTACGGGCTCGGGAATGACGACCTCGGGAGCGACGGGTGCGGGCAACACAACGGGCTCGGGAATGATGACCTCGGGGGCGACGGGAGCGGGCAACACCACAGGCTCGGGAATGACGACCTCGGGGGCGACGGGTGCGGGCAACACCACGGGCTCGGGAATGACGACCTCGGGAGCGACGGGTGCGGGCAACACCACGGGCTCGGGAATGACGACCTCGGGGGCGACGGGAGCGGGCAACACCACAGGCTCGGGAATGACGACCTCGGGGGCGACGGGAGCGGGCAACACCACAGGCTCGGGAATGACGACCTCGGGGGCGACGGGTGCGGGCAACACAACGGGCTCGGGAATGACGACCTCGGGGGCGACGGGAGCGGGCAACACCACAGGCTCGGGAATGACGACCTCGGGGGCAACGGGTGCGGGCAACACCACGGGCTCGGGAATGACGACCTCGGGGGCGACGGGAGCAGGCAATACAACTGGCTCAGGGATCACAATGGGAAGATCCGCTTCTTCGACAACATTGACAGGGCCGGGGACGATAGGTTCGGGCCTCTCGATAGCGGGAGCAGGGTTGACTGGGCTGTAGTCAGCGGGAGCGTCCACGTTGATGATCAGCTGCACCAGCGGGAGGGGGTTAGCCACGGCTACAGCCACGACGGCGAGGAGAGCGACGAATACCTTCATGTTGCTGCTGAAAGAAAAAGTGTCCAAATAATGATCCTCATTTATAACAGGAAGGTAATGAGTTTATTGAACGAAAACATTTAAACTATGACTTTGTTAGAAATTTATTAAATGGATGAGTAAAGTAGTAACTTACCGTGTTTTTAAGGAAGCCAGTGAAAATCTTTGCTACTGTAGAATATTTCGTCGCTTTTATACGAATGATTTTATTGCATCGACGGTATGTTTGCTCCATTATCAGATTATTTGTCAAATTATAACTTTATCAAGCCATAACTTTTACTATCGCATATATAAAACAATTCGGGAAAATTTCAAGGATAAGTAAAAATATCAAATGATTAAAATGTTTAAATACAAAGAAAAAAGGCGGTGGCACATTGGTATGCCACATTATGATTCTCTAGGAGATAATCTAATGCTAGTAGTTATTGTCAACATTCAGATAAATAGATCTAATGCATGTTAAAGTTTATAAAGATAGAATCTATTGTACCTACCATTTCATTACCATCTCACAAACCCAGTCTTAGCTCATTGTCATACAGATAATGATTTTATCTAACTTCGATGGCTTTGGGAGTGTTGGCTCCTGACATGAAACAAGTCAGTGCAATTTCACCCTGGCTTGCGAAATTTCTCGCTTAACTATTGTGTCGGATACAATTTCACGCAGTTCTTGCTTTGTTGGTCCAGCGATATCTGGTAATGTAATTAAAATCATGTTTTTCATTCATAACGTACTACCTGCACCGCGTGGTTTCACCCGCGTAGAATTCGATTTACAGTTGCTCCCTCAGGAACTGTTCGTTTTTTCTGGGATGTAAAATATCCTATTCCAGGACCTAAATTATCTACATGCCAAATTTCACCAAAATCCGTCCCGTCGTTCGTTACTTATGAATTTAATTAAGTGATAACAAAACACACAAATACACACAGAGACTTTCGAATATATAATAATAGTAGGATTAATTATTATTTTGACTTGTAACTGAATTTAAATTATTTTGATGAATGTAATCCGTAAACCGGTTTGAAGATTCAACCGTATCCGTAACCGGCTCTTTTTAAGAAAGATCACCGCTTTGCTGTATAACGGCCTACTTTTTCTTGAAATTCAGCGTGCAATAATTTTTATGGTATTATAATATACCGTATTTTATAAGACATTTCGGTAAATACCGGTAGATAAAATTATGATTCCTAACCAATCGATTGTTGTCGGTCATTAAACAGATGTACCCTCTACCTTGGTACATGCTATAACAATAATTAAATAATTTTATTATCATTATTAAAAACACTGTTTACCGAATCGCATAAGTTTATCGATGGTTATCGATGGATTACTAATCGATACCACAGTCTAGTAAATGATATTGTGCCGATACCATATATGCTTGATCGGCAGAGTCATTGACATGGAAAATAAATTTCTGGAAACTCTCTAATCACAGGTACTAGTGGTGGGTGATCGCCTATATTCTCCGTGAGTAAAGACGGAAAAGCAACGAGTTGTGCCGATATCGCGTCGCCATCCTATCCGGTGGCCGTTACCCATATATTAGTTCTCCCGCACATTTCCCCGGACAGGTACGCTCGTTTAACTGACGTGGGAAAGCCTGCGCACGCGCCGCCGCGCCGGACGCGGAGGAGTAGAGATGGAAAATGCTCTCTCACCGAGATTTTAATCACGCAGTCAATATAAGTTTTCCTGTTTTCTAACTGAGAAAGCCGCAATGATAATACTTACTTCAACGTTAGATTTTAAAAAGTATGTACCTATAAAATATTCTCTCTGTAGCATACAGTTGTCTGGAAGAGATCGCTTAGCGATAAGACCACATAATTTAATTCCTTCTTAATGGAACTCTACCTATGTATTTTTAACCCACTTCAAAAAAGGAGGAGGATCTTTATTCGATTGTTTTTTTTTTAAGTTTTTTATCTCAGAACTCCGTCATTTATTACCCGATTTCGAAAATTCTTTTTGCGTTAGGTTCAGTATAGCTACGAAGTGGTTCCATATAAATTTCATCGATATTTGACCTTGGACTTCGACGACACATTGTCAAGTCGGCTTTTATTTATAAAATGTATACTTGTCCCTTTAATGTTTTGATGAGCAATCAGTTAAATCGTCATAGTCAATCAGCAAATTATGTACCTATATGTACGTAGTAAAAATATAATGCCTAGATTAAATAAATACCTATTCGTCTTTTAACAAAATCATTGCATCATTTTTTTTTTTAAATAATGCCCATTTTACTTTCTGGTTTATTTGAAACTCAAAAGCGCTGGCGCTGCCGCTGGTTGATTAACTGCATATCAGTACATGTATTTATTCGGCAACTGGACCAGAGAACGTTTTTTCTTTGTCGCGCCGTTCTTTACTCATGAATCAATCCTATTGATAATATCTCCACGGAGCCGGGCGGCGACGGGACTGCGGCGCGGCGGCAGTGGCGGCGGAGTCGCGGCGTGCGCCCTCTAGTCCCGTGCCAGGGCACAACTCGCGCCGCACTATCTCACGCGTGGAAACTGTGCCACGTCTTAGTAAAAGTACTTTCTTCTGGCCGCTTTCGGAAACTTGCCTAGAACAAATTTCCTCGGCGCGGTAACCTTGTACGTGTGACATAAGTTGCTCGCCTGCGCGTGCACTATAATTAGAACCAGTCGTTTATAGCCGTTCCGAGAACCGGCAATCGATATCCAACACCGCCTCAACTTACAATCGTGAGAAATAAAGCTCACTTGTTATATCTTCGGGCTAACTAAGCAATAAGATACTTGTTCCTATGTGTTCGACGAAATGTAAGCTGAGTCCCCGTTACAATGTAAAGCGGCCTAATCTTAATAGCATAAAAAAGCGTGATTGCTTGACTGTTATAAACGCTATAATAGGAAGCAATAAAATATGACATAATACCTACGAAAGTTAAGACTTTATGAGAGCTCTTTTAATCTCCTACGAAAGCACGCACGAAAAAAACAGCAATAAAATGTATTAAGCCGACCAAGTTATGTAAAGAACATTACGCAGGTGGTTGATACATTTACACTGGACCGCAAAGAAAAAGGGTCGGTTAGAAAATCTTCAATATCTTCAAAAGTACCTGACCTAGCTTTATGAAATAAAGACTAAATTTAAGAATATTTAATGCCACATAAATAATATATAAAACATTTTTATTTATTTTTGATAGTTGTATAAAAAACCGAAAATGTAAATAAATGGTCGTTTTTGAATTTAGTACAAAAAAAATCTAATCAATTGTTTTGCGTTTGTTTTAGTTTTGCAATAAAAAACGTTATAAATATGGTGTCTCTGCCTTATAAATTTTATAATTCTGAAGTTATCGTGTCGTTAACCCCTGAAGAATGTACCAGGATCCCGACAATGCTTGAAGATGGGCACAGTCAGCGAAATACAGCGAGAACTGTTGGTGTGACTCTTTCTACAGTTCAACGAGTACTCCAGCGTTTCCATGAAACTGGATCCAATCTTCGAAGACCAGGAACAGGCCGAACAAGGTGCATGACGGCCTGGAGGATCGCTATATGGTGTCAACAATTTTGAGAAATCGATTTCTTACGGCTGTTTAAGTAAAGAATCATCATTTACGAGGTGGAGGAAACAATCTGAGTACGGATACAGTATGGCGGCATCTGGCTGAAGCAAATTTAAAGCCATTAAGACCTGCAAATGGCCCAAAACTAGAAAGACATCACAAAAACTCAAGGTTGAGTTATGGTAGAGAACACGAGAATTGGACTTATGTTTTCAGACGAGTCTAGATCCTGTTTATATAAGCACGACGGGAGGAAAAGAGTGTACAGAAGACCGGGAGAGCGCTATAACCAAGCCTGTATAGAAGAAAAAGTACCAGACGGCGGAGGCTCTGTTATCGTGTGGGCTGGGATTTCTTCCGAAAGCCGCACTGAGCTAGTGGTGATAGAAAATTGAACTTTAACTGCAGAAAGATATGTAACTGAAATTCTGAATGACTACGGTGGTCCATTTTAGTGGACATGGGCGAGAATGCCGTTTTTATGCAAGACAATGCCCGCCCAGGGCATACAGCTCAAACAGTGTTTGCCTTTTTTCAAGAAGTCGGTATTACACACATGGAGTGGCCAGCACGCAGACCCGACATAAACCCCATTGAGCATGCACGGGACGAACTGGGACGACGTGTACGTCAGGAGAATCCACCGGTTATATCGTCATTGGCCGCCAATCACGCTACGTGAAATGAAAAAAAATCTAATAGAGGAATGGCAGAATATTTCGCAGCATCGCCTCTAAAACCCAGAGGAAAATATGCCAAATCGCATGACAGCAGTATTGCGAGCTCGCGGAGGCAGCACAAAGTACTAAAATGCGTGAAAACGGCACATCTGTAACCAATGTACATTTACGAAAATACTGGAAAAATATTCTTTAATTTAGTTTTTATTATATTAAGCTAGGTCAGGTACTTTTGAAGATATTGAAGATTTTCTAACCGACCCTTTTTCTTTGCGGTCCAGTGTATTTGTGGTAGGTATAATACTCGTGGTAGGCTCTCGTATGCGGGAGGCCGTCTGGGTAGGTACCATCGCTTTGCCAGTTATTCTGCTGCCAAGCAGTAGTGCGCGAGCATTTCTGTGTTCCGGTTTGAAGGGCATTGTAGCCAGCGAAATGACTAGGCATATGAGACTTAATATCTGATGTCTCGAGCAGTACTTTTTATGGCATTAAAAGATCTGGGTGGCACTGCAATTGTTATGGGCAGAAGTGGCGCTTACCATCAGCAGAACGACTTGCAGGTCTCATCACTTGCAGTAATATAAATAAAAAAATACACGATGCGATCATAATATTGCGGACGTAACGTGTACTATTCTCGATCCGACGCGCCGCAGTTCGAATATCAGCTCGGCCCTGCACTAAGTACTACCTATTAATGTAAGGATTTTCAACACTCACTCCAAAAACAGTGAAGCAAAATGAATTTGGTAAAGAAACTCATGTCCGAGACTCCAATTACCACAAATTTTGACATGTGACATTCCCGAAGACTCACTAGACTTTATCCACGGGTGGTGGATCCATACTTTACGATGGGACAATTCTATTCCTCCAGTACTAACGTATCTAATAGGCTGATGATAAATTTTTGACGACTTGAAATAAGCAGACCATCAGATACATAAAACAAAGGAAGCGATAGAGTTGTAGTAGTCATAGGCAAGTGTTACTAAGCAGGTACGGTGGCACTTGAGATTTGGGGCGAAGCGAACTCTCGCCTCGAGCATAATTGCCATTTGGCAAAATATATCAGACGGAAACCAAAACATGTCACGAACGTACTCGTGACTACGAATCGCGTCCTGTTTGAGTGCTGAACCTAGATTCACGTGCCAGCTCAACTTTGCCACTTGGAATTGAAATGGATGAAGTATTTAGAGCGAGCTGCTCAAAGTTCTAGAGATTTCACGTTCCAATTAGATATTAAATGCATTAATGTTATATTTTATTTGGTCGACTTTGAGAAACTACGGAAAATGAGAGCTTTTATTTTGGACTAATGAACCTGCAAGAACCTTTTATAGCACAGACAAACACTTTGCAAATACCTACATTATTAAAAACGATATAAATGATAGGTATATTCATCAGTTAAAAAAGTATCTTGACAAACATACGAAAAACAAAGTGATTGTATTGGCTAGCTATTATCAAAGGCACGGCAAGTATGGGAGGCGCCGCGCCAGTATAAAGGCTTCTGTTTTGTCTTTTAAAATTATTTTAAGAAATCATCCCGTTTTTAAAAAATACTTAAAATAAATCAGACGAAAACAATCCCAATTTCGCTAAAAGAGCAATATTCGTATATCCACTTTCAGAGAAGAGATAAAACTGCATTCGAGTAAAGATTAATGGACACCTCTTAAAAGGTGTCTAGACGGGGTGGTTCCCACAGTCTGCAAACCAGACGTCTGACTTGAAAACGGACTCTTGAGGTTCCACGAGCGAGTTGATTTCCCGAGAGCATTTACCTAAATTTTGTAGTTCAAAGCAAATTCTCGCAGTCGTGAAAGCTTCCTGTTATGATTTATGATTGATCGAATAAACTTCGATAATGTTGTAGTGGCATGAACGATTACGATTACGCGCTCAGTTTATATTATGACAGTCGGTAAATGGGTACTGAATTAAAGCAGATATCATCCAATATTGGCAGTTACATCACTAACGCCCGTTATAACAGTACTACCTTAAGCTTATGGGCTGTTTGCGTAAATTTAGGTGACAGTCTAATCAAAGTCAGCATAGAAATTTACATTTACCAACATTATGCTAGTAATTGTTATTGATATTGGGGTACCGTAAGCAAATACAATAAGCATCGTTTCTAATATTTTGTTGGATTATGAAGAACATATTAGTTATAGAAACGCACTACCATTGTAAATCTAAGCGCGAATCCATACTATAGCACTAATGCGAAAACAATTTAGTCTGTTTGTTACCTTTTCGACTAAACGGCTAACCGATCTTGATGAGGCACAGAGATAGCTTGTAGCCCGAAGAAGGACATCGGATAATTTTCACCCCAATTTAACACGTGGTTCCTGAGGCATCGGGGTGTCACCAAATTTCACGCCCATGACGTCGCGAGCAGCAGCGAGTATAATTTTGTAACATAATAATATAATCAAAAGGAAATTCAAACTTCAAGGCCCTCAAAACCAAATGTTTCCATTATCTTAGCACCAAGCAGGGATAGGTCTCAGAGCTGTTTTCTTTACTGTCGCAGTTATTCGGTCCTTCGCCCAAAATAGATTTATTATCAAAAGGTCCGTTATTCGAGACGTCATAAAATGTTCCATTGGAAATTCGGCATTTTTTATGTGTCTGGACTCGGACAAAGAAACGTTTAACTGTTTCAAGACAATAAAGGACTCCTATACATCAGGGGTTTTGTTTCTTCCGCGCACGTGCAGAATGAGGCCAGGAATCGATTCCTATAAACGTGCACCCAATGTCAACATCATAAAGACTATGTTGGTATACCTTGGTATATGTAAGTCGAAAATCGAAATGGTAGAATTATATATTTATACAGAGTGAAATTTTCAAGTGGGCGTGGATGGCAAAATCCGAAATTATAAGGAATAGCAAATGCTCAAAGGAGTCTCGGAGCCGATTTTGATAAAATCTAAAACTTCATATTGGATTTTTGAAAGAAAGAAAGAAAGAAAGAAAGAAAGAAAGAAGAAAGAAAGAAAATACATTTATTCCGGACATCACACAACATTACACTGAATATATACATACTAAAATAAAGACACAACAAAAACAATAAAAACAATACAGTGAAATGTTGCGCGATGTCAGGAAAAGTTTTTAAAGAATTTTTGATATATATATTTTTCTAGCCGGGAATACAACAGGTTGATTTAAAAAAACACAGTCTGTATTATTGCACCAGTCGCTTATGAGGATCGATTTCTGGGAAGTAATAACATACGACAAACTAAATGAAAATGCTGCAAATTCTTGATTGGTAGCAAGGCTAACCTATGTTTGTATGTGAATGTCTAATTTATCAATCGTAACTGTAGGTAACTACAATTAATAGTAATTTTAGCACAATAGTAAGCAGTAGTGCGCAAGCATTTCGAATGTCCGATTTGAAGCGTATTGTAGCCAGCGGGAAAATATAGACTTAAAATCTGATGGCTGGGTGATTCTTGGGGTGAAAATATAAAACGTATATGATAGTGATTATACTATTTATAGTATACCTAATCACTAAATAGTATCAGTAAAAGTACCTAGTAACTTAAAATATGACGATAATAGTATCGATAATACTAATCGACGGACGTGACGTGAATTATACTTTTACAATTAAAACAATATCTCAAAAACTGTATCTAATCAGGAATATTGTTAGATAGTCTTGAAGAAATGTCTGTATTGCCTTAAAACATTTCTGATGAAATAAGTAACCATGTGACTACCTACTTTCTTAATATTACATCGGTAAAACTACCACAGCATCAAAGTTCACTAACTAATATTTTTAGAGAATAAGTATATATAAGTAGGTCAATACATGTTATAAATATTCTAAAATATCAGCGGAAAATACGCCAAGACGAACGCACGTCGGATCAAACGCGCTCATACTCGTACGGCCGTACTACAATCAGCGAGTATTGTAGCCGCACAAACGCGGCGCGGGTGCAGCTGCGCGCGCGCAGACTCCACGGCGAATTTCGCCGCTCTCGCCCACTGATCTACATTTCACCTCCAATATGGGTCGATAACTGCCCACGCTCAGCCCCTCCGGCTGAGGCCGTTCACCTCGCCTCTCCAAATCATTGTTCGCCAAATGTAAAGCGTTGGCACTGTTGCCGAGGTCGACGACCCGCGACTTCTGCGGCTGCTGTCTTCTCCAAACGACACTCGACACGAGACCATCGTGTCCATCGGTGCCATCGGCTAACACAAACATCCTCTATACATTATGACCCATCATATTATGCGTCGTACGAGAGGTGTAAACAAAAGCGATCATAATCAGCTACCTACTTACTTTATGGGTCACTTGTGTTATGCGTGCTGGAAAGAGCTTTTGAGTCTTCTAAAGTACATGCTTGAGAACTAGGCTAATCTTTTTAGAAGAGAGTTCTCAACATTTTTACTGTTTTACGAAACCAAATGAATATTGTAGCCAAGAAAAAATACAATCAGTATACTATTTAATATTTAGGAATATGTACTTTGATGCCGAAAAAGGCTAGGCTAGGCTTATATCTTAAATATTTGCTTTACTTTACCTGTTTTGTGTATATGTAGATATAAGATTTTGTTTAGGAATATGCTGGGAAAATCTTATTGGAAGCTAAAAATAAGTAGGTAGTTTATAGCATCCCAGTGCACAACAATTTCATTTTTCAACATATCCTTTTTACATAAAACAGATACTATGAAAATTAAGATTTTAAATAGATGCTAAGCTAATTGGCTGAGCCGTTACTAATTAATTTCATACGAATATACAATTACTTTAATTGTTGTAATACCGGTTGATGGTAATAACCCTCCTATTAAGGACATCAAATTGACAAAAGGCTGACTTTCTAGTATTTCGCCGATGGATCGTAGAGAACTATCCAAATATTTGCGCGCAAGGAAAGTGGCGCGCTGAACGTTCGTGCACCGAGTCACTCGAAGTGTCACGTTGAACTCTTACATAAGGACTCGGTGTGCTTTCGAAAATATCATTGGATATTTTTGCTTTTCTCGACCAAACAATGTTTAACTGCTTATAAGGCCCGCTTGGAAGAAAGTACCTCTTTACGCGCTTTATCGAGACAATTTTACCTGGCCATCGACGGCGTAATCTGCTTAATACGATTAATTAATGTCATTAGGCACTTAAACGCTCACTGCATCGGACATTTTCGGTAGGTATCGTCGGCATTTATGTAACTATAGCTATCTACATTTAAATATTAACTAGCATAAATATATGTAAATTCAAGCTAAATGTTATAGATATAGTTGCACACGCTAAATGTGTGAAATGGAAACGAGGTGCGTATTTTGGCCCGGGGCGGAGTGGGCCCGCGGACAGGTTACGCAGCCCAAGGAGAAACATCGCTCGCTCTACATTCGTCGTTCGGAGCCGATGACTCCTCGTGACCGTGTCCTCCTTAGCGAATGCTGCTTTATCTCACCAAATTTCTCTCTTCTGTTCCGCATCATCATGAACAAAAAGTCGAGCCCGTTCGGTGGAAACGCGGCCTAGTTGAGGCGTGCTTGTCCCCATAGTGTCACCGTGCGACTCGGAGCGAGCCTAAACGCTAAAGTACTTCACACCGACTGGTGCTAATTGCAGCAAAAGGGGGGGCAGAAACTTATTGAAATGTGAATCGCATGCGGTTGACAATCATGACAAATGAAAAATACTCTATTTGTATAGCAAGAACTTAACTACGCTTATGGAAATAAAAGTCATAATAGATGGAAGTCGAATGATCTTGGTCGTGTTACTTTATCAATAGAGGTCGCACAGGCGTATAAAAAGGGAAAGGGTGCCTGACACCCGGGGCGGAGTATATACCGTAGCGAGAGAAAGCCCTTTACTCCTTTAGGCTAGGTATTCATTTGAGGTGTCCGCTTAGTTCAAACCCAATCATATATTTATTCTATCCAAAAGCGTGTTAAATATGTACCGTGAAAAGGTGGTGTGACAATGACGTCTAATTAGAATGGACACTGGACAGTCCACTGATCATTCTTACTATAGTCGAAACCACTACTAACAACGAACTCTACGTTTACTTAAATGTACAGTTTTAAAACAAAAAAAGCGCGTTTCATAATGTATAACATCGCAGAATAAATGACAGTACTACGGTAACACTCAACTTGAGTGTTTAGGCCACATGACTTGTGCGAATATGAAATTTTTGCAGGTACCTAACCTACCAAAGTATTTTGATTTTTTTTGTATTGTAACTGTTCATTACACAATAGAATTCTGCGAGTAGAATAGACCAACAAACAGTAACCACTAGTTCTGTATTATTTTATCTATAGGTATATTTTATCTATAGATATATAGATAGATAAACGCATTAATAAAGAAAAAGCCTTATCGCTAAAAGCGATCTCTTCCAGGCAACCTTTGGATGGAGAGGAATTATCAAAATGTAAAATTATCAAAATGAATTATCAAAATGTATGTGTTAATTATCAAAATGAATATGTGTGTGAATTATCAAAATGTATGTGTTGTGTAAGGTATATTTATAAGATTTCAATTGGATAGATTACATCTTCCCTATTATTTATTGAAAAGTTTAGGTAGGTACTTATAAATATTTAGCTTAAATACTACTCAGACCATTAAAACTTTTCTTGTTGGTATAGGTTGTGATTCTACTTGTCGTCAACTAATATTCTCGTATCTACTTTCTATGGATAAATCTAAATGTTAATGAATATTAAAACGTGATTATGTGATTTGCGAATATTTAATTTTGTATAAACCTGTTTAAGAAATCATAAGTAACAGCTGAGGTATTGAATGAATTGTTTATTTGCTATACTATTCTATTTACTCGGTTCACATTTATCAACAATTTTCAATATCAAACTCAGTATTCGATTATAGTAAAATATGCGACAACGTTTCGTATTCGATACACGCATTGCAGCATGACATATCTTAATAACTTGAATATCTGAGAGCTTTCGTTTCCAACGCGCATTATATGAGCCCTTGAATCGATTCCTTGAAATATGGGTGTCGAAGCTCAAGGCGTCTCACGTAGGTCCGTAGCTACACCAACTACCTACTGAATTGATGAAAGCACGTACGAGAAGCACGTGATGCCATTTTTTCCCGTTTTCATCTGAATAAAGCATTTTTAATAACACGAACTTTATTAACAGTCAAGTGAGAAAGCTGTATGCGAAATCTGGAAACAGAACACAATTTCACACCAAAATACTGTTGTTATTGTCGAAAATATCCACGTAATCATTTTGTTTACGAATTCCGAGCCCAATAAGAAACTCAATTGGCAATAATAGCGATGTATTTTCGATGCTCCATACATAGGTATTTTCAATTACCAATAACGATACGTAGCAATTAAGATAACTAGGACACAAACAACCATCAAAACATATGGGCATAAACTTTAGTGCTCCAGAAGAAAAATCTTATAAGCTAAACTAAAGTATAGAGAAAGCGAGGAAAAGCTACGTGTTTAATTTCCGGCACCTAACTGTAAGTAATATTAATACGTCTAGGAAGCCATTAGTCAGGGTTTTTCTTATGATATAATGTCCTGGCCAAAAGGTTGCCTAGGTAGCGACTGCGCAATCCTCAAGTTGAATATTAAATTTAGTCAACGAAATATTTAAACTATGCGGTTTTGTCACTTTAGCCTTAAAGTGTTATTCCCCTTTGATTACCACACATGACACAGCACACCTACTTGTCGGCGATTGTGAAGAGGACGACATTGCAAGTTTCGAAAAGTGGACAGATATGAAATAATACACGTAATTTAAAACTTTCGGGTTCATGGAATACTAAACTTATATGTCTTAGCTGATAATAATAGTATGATGGAGTATTTTGTGCCAATGCCTGGACTGTTTACATTATTTTACTGGGTGTGAGAATAAACTATTCGAGACCGTTTGTATACTTGATATGTTTATTAATTGAATCGTAATAAATATGTAAAATTTTATTGGTAATTTTAATGTACCTAGAAGGTATTTCAATATCCGCAACCGTTCACTCTGCAACATCAATTAGAATTCTAGTCCGGATGTAACGCTGTAAAAGCTTCCGATAGGCCAAAAGTAGGTATATCATCAAAAAACAGTTATATGGGATTGCAAAAACATTTATTTTTATAACCTAAGAGCTAGGCTTGTTTCGAAAGTCACGCCAATTCTACCAGCCTTCAAATTCTTAAAAATAACTGTGAATGAAGCTTGCATCGTAACTTTAAAATGGTTAAAAGTTACAATTACCTCACTAACTACATGTCGAAATTGGCAATACCTACCTGTAAGGAGATGGATCTATCAATCATTTTTAAATGATTGATGGCTTTATTGACAAAATATTTATACCTACATACATATCCGATCCACTTCTACCATAATCGCAGGAGACAAGCGAACTTATAAAAAAAATGAAAATATTGGTTCGCCTCAAGAAGTTTGTTTACTTTTACCTAATAAATTAGGTACATATATGACATAAGAAAAAAATATCTCGGTTGGGATAGGTGCAATACCGGCGCGCGCGCTTGCACCGATCAGCTAAATGTCGCGAACGCGGCCTCAGCACTCACAAACGGCCTTTGCAGTTCGGCGCGGTCGACGACCCGCCCGGGGTCGATGACCGTGCCCGCATTTAGTTTTCACTTTCGTTCACTAAGGATAACTGTACCATATACGTCACGTACAAGCCCACGATTCCAACCGCGACCATATCGGTTCCTGAAGCCTGCGAGGAATACACAATACTGGCACACATTTTAGGCAAACTCGCATCGAAAAAATTGCATTACCATACACTGCGTACGTACTATCACTACAACCACCATAGGTCATGCAGGTACCTAACATTTTTGACCATTTACAGTAAGTAAATATCCAAGTTGTACTTGCTCAATCTATTCAAGAATTTATTTAATGTGTTCATACATAGGTAAATTCTATTAGCATAGTTTAAATGCTAATCAATAAAATGAACCGATCGCTGGAGCCTCGTCACCTGCGTAGTAAGTTGTTGCACTAACGATTGCCGGTGTCGTAACTCGGGCGTTGGACTCGTGTCCTTTTGATGCATTTTGGGTACAATTAGGTAATTTGGTAGATGGTGGGGGAGCGGTCCCCTCACCACCGCAAAGGCGAGGTGCGTGGGGTTGCGGGTTCGGCGGTTGCACAACGGCGGTCGTCGACTCGGTTATGTCAGCGGCTTACGTAAGCGTCACCTCGCAACGCTCTCGGGGCAGGCACCAATTGTGGGCCCGCGTTTCGCACTTCTCGTGGACTATTTGCGCGGACGGTTGAGGCTAATTAGCGCCCCGCTACTGCACGCCTCTTGACCGACTCGCTGCATTGTTCCCTCCAGCCCTTTGCATAGTGCTAACTACGTTAGTCTTATACAGATAATTACGAGTAGGCTAAGAGTGAGTGCTAGGTATAGCCTGAAGCGTGATTAAGGCTGATGATAATCCTCTCTGAGGTTGAAGGAGAATGGAGTAGTAGGTAATAATCGCATGTAAATGGCAAGCATGAAAGCTATTAACCCAGGCTACGCTCGTGTTGCATAAGATACCTCCAATTAAGTTCAACCTTTCATGAATTGATTAGCGCTACCATCAAATCGTTCATTGTAGTTAAGAACAGGTGTGCCTTAAAGGAGTAATTATGCGATATGGTTGCGGTCGGAGTAGAGAAGGGGCTGGAGCAGTTGCGTCAGCGCAGCGTGCGGAGAGCGGCCGGACTCAAAGCACAAGGTTGCAAAGGTTCAATGCTCTAGAATACGACACCCGACCCCGGCCAACCACACTCTACGGGCCAAACCTGCGTGCGCGCCGCCCGCCGCTCGCTTACTGCCGCACCGCGTACGCAACGCAACGCAACGCATCGCCACGCCACCGGCGCCGGCCGCCCGCACTATACGTAGACCGTTCGACTACGCTCGTAGACATAGCTGCCATACGTCCCGGTCCTGTTCCCTGGTAGTGCCAGTCAGTTAATCATTATATTATTTGACGCACCCGACGCACTAATGAACAATGTATAGCGTAACTCGTCTATAATGTCATATATTTATCATAAGAATGTTGAAAAGAATTTGTTGGACTTAGGTACATGAGATTAAGATTATAATACATACTTACATAAACTTGCATATAGTGTAGGTATCTACTTTATCGGTAGGTAACAGAAACTTTTGTTGCAGAGCAAAACTGAGTTTTGCTCCGATCTATAACAAAGATACAGCTATGGGTTAAAAAATTCAGAGTAGCTTACTCAAAACTTGGCGCGTGAACTATACCAGAAAAAGTGTAGGATAAATAAGTTTATTTTCGCAACCCTAACATTTCATACAGGCCTGCTGAGAGAGACGTTGTAACGTTAAAAGCATTGTTAAACTAGTTCCCCCAAATGATGACTGTTTTGTTTTAACGGTACACGCAGCTTTGTGGAGTAACCTTCAAAAGAGAGAACGTGGCGTCGTAAGCACGTTCAATGTGCCAACTCTTTTTATGTAGTCGTTTCGCAATTTTTATAAATAATTTTGCCTTCGACCTTTGTAAACCGCCCAATTCAGGCTGATTGGTATTCCTGTAGCAGGCTCAGCGACGTGTGATTTTCGTAACTTGTGGTCGGCCGCAACAGAGCATGACGTGACTATCATACTGCGGCTATGTAGTAGCGCCACACGTACGATGCCTATTTAGAAATCACTGAAATAAAGCTCTGAACATGCGTACGTCGAAGCGATACAGTATTTTACAGTAATGCAATCTGTGTATGTAAACTTAACCAGGTTGGTACTGCAGATTTTGGAAAGGTGAAATGTTTTCGAGCATAGTCAATTTTATTTTATACCTGTGAAAATATTGGATGATTTTGTATATAGGTACCAATATATTTCCAATAATCAGAAATAGACTGTTACTAACTTTGTTACACAGAGTTTGGTTCAATCAGGACTGATAAAGTTACCTACTCTGTTCAACGAATTATGCTTGAATCCTTATCCTTCATTAAGTTCTGCACATGCGATAAAATACAGCATTTCTGAACTTGGCAATAGCAGACTAAAACCTCTTCGAAGAGATTAGGCCCGTAGGTTTAATTGTAACCTTATGTAAAAAAATAACTGCTTTAGCCCATAAAATTAAGAGATGTACTGCAAACATAAGTTTTTTCATTTCATTGATTCGTTTTATAAATTAACCGTTACCGCAACGACGACAATTTCTCCGTTCACTTCTTTGCTTATTCTGGCAACAAGACGTAGAAAGCGTCACAGTGCTTATACAACTCTTTAGCATCGCGAGTGATCGACACCAGGCATCGATTCGGTCAACCAAGTCTTTGCTGATTTGCGAATACCACTTCAGTCCGAGTTCACCGACCTCAGTAGCCCGTTCTACGATAATTCTTACATTTCTGTGGCTGTTGGCAGGCGCCAAAATTCCAAAGAAATGAATTCTGCATCGCAGCACTCGGTTACCGGTATGTACCGCAATGTGAGCCGAGTTTCTGGCAGCTCTGAGAGATCGGACCAACAATGTTGTAGCAGGTCGTTCTGCAGGAAGGCTAGGCAGCGGTACCTACCAAGTAGTTACCGGAACGGCTGCGTGCAGCCTTTCACGCACTTAATTTGGCAGGACCCCCTTCTCGCCGCGTTGCCGCGCACTCCTCGCCCCAACACTGAGAGAAAGTAGCTAGCCTACGCAATGCTAGGGTCGATGACCGTACTCGAAAATGCTTACTTCTGACAAGTGACACATTAAATGCGTGCATTTCATATTCAGTATGTGTGGTCAGTTTCTTGCACGGATGTCGAATGGCCTATGTGATTAGGTCAGGCTGTGCAAAGTGGCTATTGTTACGGTGAAGTATCGTAGGAGGCACGTAGGCAGGGCCCAGCGTTCGATTCATGAAACGGTCCGTATTGAGACGACGGTTTACTTGTTAACCAATTTACATCATTCTGTAACGAAGTCAATCGATGTACCCTCTGTTATTAAAGTACAGTTATCACCTACAAGCAATACTAGTTATTTCGACTCTATAAAAAATGTAGTTCATCATTATAGCGGCCTATTTGATTCGCTACCTACTGCTACCTACTTACATACAATTTGCCAAATGTTTAAAGCGTAATACTTCAAAAACGTAAATGATTATTAAATAAGTATATATTTAAGGTTGTCTACGCAGTTTCTATGAATGTCATTGGTATAGACACTGCGATGGTGTACTTTCATAAAAATTCAATCAGATAACTAAGGGCTCGGCCTAAATCTGGACATGATCAGGGTCATCAGCGAAAAAAGTAACCGTATTATAAAACATAACAGAATAGTGCTCCACTGGTCTACTAAGCGCATAGCAATGCCAGCCTGCCTTGAGGCCATATCGAATTAATAACTAAACTGTAACAGATACGAATGTACTCTTACAATTGTTTGAGGTGATTACGGTGTCTGTCATGTCGAGTCATTCAGCTGGGCAGTCTCCGGCTCCCTAGATAGATACCGTAAAATGTTTGAACACAATAGAAAGTGATGACAAACGATCCAAAACCGCGGTACTCTTTGACAATGTTAATAAAATATTACAATATATTTACTGTCAGTACTAAGCATATATATTATAAGCACTAAGCATGGCAGACAATTAAAATACGAGAATATTCATGTCAGCTAACAACAGATACTAATAACTTGAATCGGAAAATAGCATGTTTGAATCGGAGATCAAGAAAATCTCGAACTGGGAGTACATGTATCTACGCAGTTGTTCCATCGGTCGTGTCTGAACTGGTGTTAATTTCATTGAATTAGCTTGCATGAGAAACGAGATGTCCGAGTGGGCACGTGAATAGTACCAACGGCAAGCATCGTCCGCGTACGCGCACGTGCCATGGAAAATCACAGAAAACAAGGACACGATGCAAGGGTTCATTCAACCGGACGTTATTATTCAACAAACGCACTGTGATGAAACTACGCAGATCTTCATTATTATTAACAAAGACCATCGTGTCGAAATATTGGACCACGTAGCGTAGTCCGTAGGGCTCACGTACGGAGCCCTTAGGCACCGAAATATAACACGCTAACTGCCGCAACGTACAAATAGTAATGTTCCCTGAATACGCGATGATTTGATGATAAACAGCAAAAGATATTGCCACACACGACTTGGCAACTGAACAACGATGAATTTCAATAAGATTCATCCAAGGAAATATATTTCATAAATTATGTAAGTGTATTTTGTGTGAATAGTTGCAAAATATAATTTGTAATTGAAGTAAGACAAGTTAAGTTGATTGAGACTGTTTTTAGGCTAAGAATTTGAGACAAAAAAATGGGGTAGGCGATACTTAGTATCCACTTTCCGCTGCTCGAGAGTTCATAAAGCACCGCCCGCTCGAGGCTCCATTCGCGTAGCAAATTTTATTTTTGAAATCTAGTAGGCTACAAACTTTACGAATTTTAAAATAATTAAAACTTAGAGTTCGAGCACCCGCAGCTCCTAAAATTTTATATCAAATTTATAAACCCTTTCAAAATTGCAATGGAGCTAAAAGAATTTATTGAAATAAAATACGTACTTCTCTCTAGGATAGTTTTAGATACGCATGTACCTATTGATCTACTAAATATAAAGGCATCAGATACAAACAAGTTTCTAGAACCGCGTAGTGTTGCTATGCTGTTATTTTATTGCCTTTTTTATTTAACATGTTAATTATTTCGCAGGTAATCTAAGTCAAAACTAGCGGTTTGTTTGAACTGAACTTTGTCTAATGATTTGTTTCACACCGTTATATTTGGTTTTGGTAATAAATAAATAAAAATATTAGATGATTAATAAAATAACATTTAGTTTACACATGACAAGTAGATGAACAGATGAGATGTAATTAATTAAATTAAATGTTATTAACCTGTCATTTTATGTATTGAATATTTTGCATGTCACTTATAATTGACTATGTGTTTCGGATCTGACCATATTTGAATTAACATCTTTAACGTACCAACATGTACTGCAAATAAATGATTTGATTTTGATTTTGATTTGAACATTATTGCACATTTACCGATTTTAGTCGAGAGGGAAGTTGGTAGAAGCCTTAAATTATAAACAATAAGTGTGATTAATGCCTCTATTTCCCTTTAAGCAGGGTACTAAATAATATTAAAAATGCAAATGGTAAAATAACTTGAATTTTACTTTAAAGATTATATTAACATGAAGATGTTATGGATTTTTTTGCAGCTTATGCTTTCTCGAGTTTGCTGAGTAGGTAGTTTGGTTGCAAAAAATAGCGTAGAATATGCATCTTTTCTGTGTGTGTTGGGACTCTCTGATTACATGGATACAGGTAGCCCTAGTTGGGGCAAGGATATAACAATATGGTAGGCCGTAATTTATAATTTATTTGTAATCTTAGAGCTTATTAAATAAATACGCCCAATGACCACATAAATAGATCCTGGCCCCTAACTAGGATCAAAGAAAACTAAATATTACTCTCTGTATCTAGGGAACCAGGAACTACGAGGACCATGGTCCCACAACAACCAGACACACACACAGACCACACAGGCTGACTGACTGAGTTTTTTATAATATTTCTATAGAAAATATACAAAAATACTATAAAATAAATATTATTATTATGTTACACCTGGACTTTCCGCTGTATAAATTCAAATTAAAAAGGTCCATATAAAAATATAGGGGTAAGTAACAATTTAGTCACACTATGATGACCGCTCATTATTACCCTTAAATATCTGAAGGATTATAATTAATAACCATACCTTCATCCATATCCATTTCTTCTGTCCATACCTTGGCATTGTGTCGTAACAAGTTTTAACTAATTGTGCTAATTTTAACTCTAGCTTTTACTGTTTAATTCTGAAAAGGCAAACACCAGAGACCATTGTTTTCTTTTATATTAATTTTGGTAAGAGCATTAAAAACAACTACGATTCATGATAATTTAAGCGATAAGTCGTCACTTCCCAATCAGGTGAGATTGTGGTCAAACGCAGACCCAGTCTGTTGTAAAAAAAAACATCCTTAATCTACCCACTGCTAGTTGTATGTAGGCCTCCTTTCGCTTTTGCCTTTAATTAAGATCCTGTTCCTAGTTACCAACCTGTGTGTAATATACCCAGTAATACACTCTTTCTACAGTCAATGAATACTTAGTACAATTAACATTTTCAAGAGCTCGTTGATGTCTTTTCAACTAGCTTTTTGATGCATACCTACATATTACATAATACGTAATTATCATGCACTTGCACAGGAAGTTCTAAAGAGCAATTTAAAAAAATAATGTTCCGGTATCATAGGGCTTAGGAGCTTGTACTATTACTTTTGTTCAATACTTTTCGGAACTGCTCAGGAGCTCGGTATGGTGTTCCTGTTTATAGCGTCTTCATATTAAATATTCTTGTTGAGTATACTCAAGTTAAAACTTTCGTCGACATGCCTTGATAATGGTTTCGTAGCATTCGGTCTACATCGAGATTATGAGTAATTGCTAGTATTTACTGACTCTAATGACTGAAAGATTACGTAAAAATTCTAACTGACTCATTCACCATACCGAGCTTTGGCATTCACGCGACTTTATATTTTTAGCAGCGTGCAGTTTATTAATAAAACAGGTGTGACAACAAAAGAACCGTACTGTGGTCGTTGTGGAGAAATCTAAACAAGACAACCCTAAATAAAGGCGGAATTAGTATGCATGCCCGATGCCAGTGCGGCTAACGTAGCCAAATCCGAGCGGCTGCGTGATGGTGTAACCGCGTGAGTGAGGTAGTAATGGCCAGGGTTCGTTCGCCGACAAAAGCGAAAGTGCTGCGTTCACTGGGACAACGACCGTCTCCTGCGGACACCCGTGCCCTGCCTTCCTGCCACTTGATCGTCAATGACCCCGCGATTGCCAATTTAAAAATAAAACTTGTTGCTAAGCGAATGCTGTTCCGCAAATTTTAAATTCTTCGATGTAAACACTCAGGTGCCGTTATGACGCGAATTACTAACAGCGTATTAGACGTATCATTCAGGTACGCTGGAACGCTATGAGGCTTTTAACAGCTGTAAACTGTTCAGGCAATTAACCGATCTCGACAATGACTACCGATTTTTGTAACAGTAAGCAAAATAGACATGACGAATTGACGAATATGAATTTTAAGGTTTCTTTATTTACTGATTTAACAGTAAATACAGGTTTCGGTTAAGATTATCTAAGATTAATATCTTAGATATATAACAGTCTTCTTCTTCTCTCGTGTGGGTGTGTGACTGTGTGGCCAACCCTGGTGTAGGAGTTTGCCCGGAGGCAGCAACCGGGACCGACGGAAAAGATAAAGTAGAATTAATATTTATAGAATCGATTATGTTCTATTTGAACTAGTAAGCATTGAAAACTTCAAGAGGATAATGGAAGCCGAATGTAAAGATACCTTATACAAATATTTATCATTACCTTTCATTGGCATTTTACGACAACATAGCCCAGTCGTCAGGACTTGCGCTTACAACATTTCATGCGCAACATTTCATAGGTACAGTCCTGAAACGCAATCCTCAGTTCAGTGATTTTGCGAATCATTTTCGTAAAGGATTCGATAGTCACATGCTAGGTAAAGCTTGAACGGATGCCTCTGAGATATGAGCCATCGTCTCAGTCTTCATACATAAATCTGTGAACCACGCCTGACGAGTCGAATTGAAGACGGAACAGCGATATCTTCCAAAATTTACGTATATTTATAAGACGCTGTATTTTTTGGTATTTAAAGACTTATAAATATTTAATAAGGGCTAGGACTCACGTAGTTTGTCGAATTAATCTACATACCTACTTGCCTAGCATCCGAGTTTGCAATCCGTTTCACCTAGTTGTGTCGCTATCATCTTTAATACTTAATTTACAATAAAATTTACGGCCAATAAATTATGAAAATCTTATCATTATATCAAATAGTTATGAAATTAAATTAATAAATTTCATGCAGTCTAATTAAAGTTGAATAAATATACTTCTAAACAAAATTAAGAACCTACATATAAAACTGGTCCAATGAAGTCGCAGTAGACGAAAAGTTTGGTTTAATCTTTACTATTCTTTCCAACCTTTGTCATTCCACTGTTGGGTATTACGAGTTCTTTATCACGCCAAAACGCAATTTTTGGTATCTACTCTACTGACGGTATAACGGCACCTATCCTATACAAATAATAAATAGTATGAACTAGATATTGGATTTAGCTTATTGATTTTCACCGCGTCTAATAATAATTAGGTTAAGATATTAGTTTAGGCGGGATGCGAGACAAACATGTTATTTTTATTAAATAGCTTTTTAAGACCCATTGAATTTTGCACTATACCTACGCGTCATCGTAAGGAATTCGCAATGGCAATGCGTATGGGTTAATCTGTTTTTGTTTATATCTTCGATACAGACTTATAGTGTTGCTAAATAGATATAAATATGTAATAAAATATAGTACTTACACTATATACAAACACATATTTATATTGACTTACATAGAGATATTTCGTGTACCTATTACTCTTTAATGTATCTTTTGTTTAAAACTATTAGTTGGACGGTTATGTAATTTGTACACCATTGTATCTAAAACTATTAGATAATTAAACAAACAATGAGATAAATTACGAAATAAGTAAGGCTCTACCTAGTGCACCAAACACAATGAATACCGTTGAGTAGGTATTGATGAAGAAATGTATCTCTCAAACGAGTAAATACCGTTCTCCAAAGAGCCATAAACAATTACAAAATTCATTAAGCATCAAACGCGCATTGTTAGCCACCCGTCAAACTGGTAGAGGCGGTACTCTACCGGTTGGAAAATAATCTGAGGGGGCAAGGGCACGGCTAATATATGAATGTGGAGTATGTTGTACTAACGCCTACGTTACCATATTGACGAAATTCTTTCGAATTAACTTGAAAATCGAGATAACTACCCTGTTTTCACTTGTTTTTTATGGTTGTAGCTGTGTGTATTAAAAAGTAGCTCATCATCAGCCTGTAGTCGTCAACTGCTGGACATAGGCCTTTCCTTATGAACGAAGCTAACCCGGTCTTCGGCTCTTCTCATCCAGTTTCTTCCGGCTGCCTTTCGCAGGTCGTCGCTCCATCTAGTCGGTGAGTGTAAAAACTTATATTACCCAATATTAATATCGACTAACGCATTTGAATAATTAAAATTAGTTTTGTTTAAATTTAATGAGCTGCCTCATTCATGCATGATCATATCTACTAATACATCTAGAAGCTCTTCGCATTGACCAGAGATGTATGCAAAAATAATATCCACAAAAGTAATCTATAAATTATAGAGCATAATGCTTAGAATAATTCAACGGCATGCTAATCAGACATTAAAGAAGTATTGTTCTCTCCCCATTGTTAAAGTAATCTAGTCTAATCACGAAGCTCTAGAGTTTGAAAGGCATACAATAAACGCTTGCTAAACCCGCTAAGTGCAAAGTACGCAGGTACGGCTTTAGACTCTACATTTTGTAACGCCTTTGCAAATACTGAGAGCAAAAGCAAGGGACGCATAGAGGTATTTCATATAAGGAGAGTTAAAAATAATACATACTTTCGTGGAGAAAATGTTGAAATTTAGTTCCATTCGGCGTATGTCTACGAATACACTACTACAAATGACGAAAAGTATGTTATGACGCATACGCCTAAGTGGGTAAATTTTCTTGTTAGACATTTTTTCTATTGAGTAAAGTATGTCTTTCTATTAGTTGTAAAACAGATTGTACTGAATGGTTACGTTAGAAGATATTTATCTTTTTATTTGGGAATTAACGAATTAATTAATTAATTTTATTTTATTAATTTCGGGGTAGACCCCGAAACACGTAGGTAGGCTTAATTTAGACTATGCGGAATGTCGTTATCAATAGAAACCGTCCATCCATCAAGTTCAATGACGTTATTGTTAGCCTAGAAAATAGATCGCTTCCACATGAGGACAACAAAACAAACAAAGAAATGTTGGCGAACAGTGACGCATTCGTTTATGTTTGTTTGGTGCATTGTTCAAATTTCCCTCTTGGCGGTGGAGAAGTGGAGACAGCCAGTCGCGTACCTGTCTGGCGAGCGCAATCGTTACCAAGCCGCGTCGGTCTGCATCGGCGGGCATGCGCAGACAGCGGCCGCCGCGGCCAGTGGGAAGTGAGGAGGAACGGCAGTGCACGCCGCCCGCGATTGTCGCCGCCGCGCCGCCTCCGCGCCGCCGCGCCGCCCGCACCCGCAGTCCTCCCGCCGCGCCGGCTCACAGCGCCCGAGCCGACACCAACATGGTGAGTCATTCCTAAGTGCGAATCTATTCATTAGCGACAACCGACCACCGACCGCCACTCACACAGACCGATATAAACCGACCCACTTACATCAACCGGAATTTAATCCCTCGAATCCATTTAAGACAAACGGCACTCACCTGATCTAAACACGAACGCAGCACCTCTAACCAAATTAAGTGCAAATTTAACACAAGAAAAGAAATCGAGTCAGCGCAGGCTATGAAGGTCAGAATATTAAGGCTGACACGCATTACAAACAAAGTTAATCTCATTTTCAGGTAATGGACAACCGCATGAATGATGCTGAGAATGAGCACAACTCCTCGATTTTCATTACTAATTTTCAAAATGGAGACGTCATAAACTATTCACTTGTTCTCATCAAAGGATTTATTACTAGAGGAAATTCCAATAATCACGACAAAATATGGTGTACCGCCAAAAATGAAGGACAACAAACCAAATCCGAATGGAGTGTCCATAATGGAGAGTTCAAGGTGTTAATTGAATTGAAGAGGGGAGAAAATGTGATTGAACTCGAATATACAGAGCAGCAAAGAAGGACGTTGGTTTTAGATTACACGCCCAGGAAGACGAATCTTCGAGTAACACCTGTCTATATTATTTGTCAGGGACACGATGGTTGCTTCCAAAGTCCCCCCGATGTTGACAACTCAATTGAAAGCGCTTGTGCCAGAGTCACAATGGGCTCCAAGCTCATTCAAAGTGTCACAGCAGAAAAACTCTTCGAAAGTGGTGTTGGAAGGAAAACATTTCAGCTGGAACATGAAGTCAATCCGAAAAAACCGGAATGCATAATATTCAGAAGTGGTCTCAATGTAAATAAAGCAAGAAAAATGAAACAATCCGAGCTGTGGTCACATTTTGGAAGAGAATTAATGTTATCTGATTTGGGAAGCAATGAGCGAAAATTTTTGGGATTTATTTCTTGCACTCGTTTTAAAGGAACCGATATTGACAAGCCCATGTCACACGAAGAAATCGTGTCGATGACTGAAGCGTATGCTGCATTAGGAGGCGGGGGACTGGCTTTGTTTGGCACTGCATGTATGTACACATGGCCAACAAGTGTTGAAGAAATAATCCCAAGATTTTTAGATTCAACGCCAGTCAATACCAAACGCTTTATGGATGACAGTGGATATCGTGGCACTTTGGGTGCATGTTTTGCAACGACATTGGGATCTGTATTCCACGAACTGGGTCATACCTTTGATCTTGGACACACAAAAGATGGCATCATGGGAAGAGGCTTCGACAACATAGACAGAGTCTTCATTGTTGGAGAGAAAAGGTCAGCCTTAGTGAAAGATAACATGAACAACTTTAATGGCAAACCAGTACAACATTCCACGGTGTCTCTCCAACGTAATATAAGTGTCACAATGAATGTGGCGGAACCACTACGAGTTTTGGGTCCAAGAAGTAAAACAACGTTAGGAAACTTTGCGTCAATGTCAAAGTCGGACATCGTAAGAAGAAGCCCAAACATTACTCCGATAACCAGGCCATCAAGTGTTTATTCAAGCATGACAAATAAATTTTCAGACTCAAAGAAAAATATTAATCGAACAAATGGTAACGACTCAGTTTACTGGACGAGGAATTGTGCTGTACTTCTGTCTTACCATCGATGGTTCAATAACGAATATGGCAGGGAGAGACAAGCAATAACCAGATATTTAAAATTCGATAAAAACAAGATGCTGATCATATCCACAGCTGGAATCAGAATAGTCGAAGTGAGAGATGATTCTAACGGGATGGTGTTAGATTCTTATGAATTTACAAATCTTTTACCAGAGAAAAGATTTCTGGTCCCATTCACATTTTCGCCGAAAACTAAAGTTCTAACGATAGTGGTCGAGGATGACCTAGGAAATGTTCTGAAACAGACATTTTCCTACTAAACTAAGTGGATGAAGTATAAGATTGACAATAAAGTGGAAAGTGAAATCGAAAGTATTATAAATAGAAAGACACGTCGTTTAAGCATAGATTTTTATAAGATAGTAATTTTGTATGCAAATGTGTCTCTAAAATATAACATGTGCTAAAGCTGCAATTTTAAATTCTTCTAAATGTTGAGCTTTATTTTGTAGTGGCCACACAATATTGACGCTGGCAACTGGATAAAATGACATTTGGATAACAATATAAATAAATAATGGGTTTCTTTCTGAAATGTATGATAACATTTTAGTGATTATCGTGATAAAGTGATCGTTAACATGTAAACGTGTGTGATAAATTAACCGTAGATAAGATATATCGTCAGCTAACGCATTTGTATATAGCCAGCAGACGGAGTAGACATGGCAAGCTCTACATTGGAAAACAGGAATATTTTCGACAATACGAAGCCTTTTCCACCCGTTACAGATGGAAGAATTAATATAGTGAAGTTTTTAGAGGCATCGACTGATTTGGTAACTTTAGTTGGTAAGTAAAACAACGTTTTTGGTCTCATTTTGACTGTGTGACTTCTCTCTACGTTGTATGTTCTTTATGTAGCAATAATTTTGTGTTATTTTCAGAGCAGCTTGGAACTGCATTTGCGCCTGTGAAGTATGACATGCAAGGAAACATTAATGTGAGTTTCTATATATTTTTCGTCTTTGCTCCAATCAAGTCAAATCAAATCAATATCTCTTCATTCAGTTTTGGCATCACAGACGCACTTATGAACGTCAAATTATCACCATGACTCTACCACCGCATCGGAAAAAGAACCACTACTCAGAAGATACGGCTCTACTTTACTTGTATGAGAATTAACGATTGGCATAAATATGGGTAATAGATAAGATATTAGGTATTTTTTGTTGAGATATGCACAATTTATCTTATTATTTTTATTTGTATTTTTCAATAACTAAGTACTTGGGCTAAGTTGTACTTTGTCTGACGCTGAGTTAGAGATTTTTTGCGGATATCTGGAGCCACATGAAGTATTTCTGTATAATTTTAACATGCAGAGATAAAGTATATTTTCAATATACATTTCTGAAAATATCGTAAATCTTTACGATTTCCGCCACGGAATTTATGATTTTCGCCCTAAAACGTTTTAATTTACGTACTGTTTGAATATTAAAATGTTATACTTTTCTCAATTATGAAAATAAATAGGAGTTTCTAATTATTTTGTACACTTTTTAGTCACGTTCTATTATATTAGCTTAAAATTAATATTTTACTAAGTAGTTGCTGCAAAATTTTAATGGAAAAATATTTTACCGGAGTAATGACGGACAATGTGTCAGATACTGGGCCTGTACTCTGAAAAAGTAATTACGATCGTCGTTCTGTCGGATGAAAGGGACAGCGCTATGCAACAGGCATAAGAGTGTCTCTTTTAGTCCGCACTAACGAACGAACGAAAGCAACTCGGAGTAGGCCCCCTGATCATAATCGTATACTCTAGTGGCAGAGCAGAACTGTGACCATACGTCGCGCGAGCCGAGCGAGCGTAGCGAGCGTGCCGCGGCAGCGCTGCGGGCGCCGAAGTATTTTTCTCATATTTAGTGGCTCCGTCCACTAACGGTCGCATTTATAGATTTAACTTGATTCACCTGACCTTAATCTGCGATCACCTGATTCGACTTAATTTTTGATTCTTGTTTTGCTTGAGTCTCTATTTTATAAATGAAAATGAAACCTAAATCACCTGAGTTTTGAATTAAGTTTCAGATCCAAAGCAACTCCTCGTCCCCCGCGCCGCCCTACCGACCCCCTCCCACCCCCCAAATCGATGTCAGACAAAGTACATTCCTACCACTACTTATATTAAATTATAATTATATTATATTAAATATAGTTCTATGTAATTTTTACAGAAAATACTGAAGAATTTCAAGTATGATGATAGCTCCTGTCTACTTGAATTGATGCTGGAAGAGTCATCAACTGGCAAACTATTAGTAACAGAAGGCATCCTATGGCTTAACAGGTAGGTTTTTAGTATGTTACTTTATAGTCTCTTGTATTATTTCAATAGAGACAAGGAATACATTTTCAGTGATTGAGTGTTCACAAATGTAGAGTTACAAATAAACATGTGGGTAGGTACTATATCCAAAACGTATTATCCATAATTTAATTTACTCTTACTTTTTAAATCTGCGATGTAGAGTTAGAAAGCAAAGATTCAACTACCTAGATAGAATTTTATTCCAAGTTGCCCTTGACGATACTTTATTCAATTTGATTATATATTTTCAGAGCTCTACTATTTTTCGAATTGGCGTTTGTAGAGCTACTGAAACATCTGAAGGACAATAACATTAATGTGAGCATGAAGAACATATTCACAATCGCCTATGAAGGATCTGTCAAACAATATCACAGCTGGGTCACTCAGCAAATATTTCATGTAAGTTATTTCGAATTTGAAAAAATATTCTGAACGTCGCGTCGCTCGCTGCAGTGAAATTCGTTTTGTTCAAAAAAGGAAGGCGGGATTTTATGAAGATACATGTTTTTTTTTTCAGTAGCTATTACGAAATGCGTACAAATACACACACATACAATCTCTGAAGTCATACAGATCATACAAAATTCATTCTATGAATGTAGGGACTAGAGACTTTCCCTCTTGGCCTTAATATTATAATATTAATGTCACGAGCAAATCTAATCCAATTGTTATCATACGAACTACAATAGCCAAAGTGTCTTGGATATAGAACAATTATTAAGTATCTTGGATTCCGGAAATGAAATGATGCCATTCTTTACTACCTGATGTGCAGGTAGAAAAGAATGGCATCATATATGACCAGCTACATACCGTGATATAATATGTTTTCAGGTTATTTGCAAAATGTCGCCAAACCTCCGTCAACTGCTGACGTCTTTTGAAGCTGATGCAGACTTGGAAAGGTTCGAGTCAAAATTAGAGAGCTACAACATAACTTTACATTTGGTTAGAACTAAGATCGATGACTTCTTCAGAGATCATAACTTAATTAGTAAAATAAATGGAGAGTCTGTTTAATAATAAAATTTGTTAGGTAGTAGGTATGTCTGAGATACACATAGGTAAGGGACAACACTATTGATCTACACATTAAAACAAAATACTAAAAAATATTGTAATACTGTGATACCGCCGTGTCATTGTCTGACTTATCAAGAAAGCGGTTCCTAATGGATTAATACTTAGTTCATGTTTGAGATGAATGTATCGACATCGTAGTTATAAGGTAGCCTACAGTGATAGCATACTGCATCCATTATAATATGAAAAACATTGTTAATACTTTTTACAACGAAGACGGCGGCGTCGCTCGCGGTCATAGTCGGGAATAAATATTGTGGACTTGTAGAGATATGAACAATTGTATTATAAAGGTATCGTGAGTCGAAATATTTATTATAAATATAAAACAGCTAGAGACCTAGAGTCTGTGCCGCGAATCCAAAGCGTAACCTCATGGAAAAAGGACATCCTGTCCGAAACCTACCCAACCCAGGGGGGTTCCCCCTCCCCCTAGCATAACCTCACGATAACTAATACCGAATCGATTCGACTGGATATCAATCTACTTTCGTAGGTTCCTTTTCGATAATTTGCGCCCTGGCATGTTGCATTAACGGATTTTTTTGTATGCAATATTTTGGGGGTACGATATGTAACCGAATCGGTCGACGAGTTATCGTGAGGTTCTGAATCGGCCAGCTGGTCGACACAATCATAATGTATACCTAGCCGTTTTACATTTACTTATAATGAATTTTATTATTGCTCTTTCTCGCATTTCGTGTCTTTAATAAATTCATGTTGATTTGAAATTAACTGTTTCAATAACTCTGATAGGAATCAGAATAAGCTGTTATTACTTCAAATATGTATGTACAAAGGACCTTATAGAATTTTAAGAAGTTTGACTATTTCAGGCGTAGGTACAATAATGATAGGAATATGGACCGTCTTGTTTGTGGACACGGTTAAAGATAAAAGCCTCTCGTAACGAATTCCAGCGAATCACTGAATCTAAACATATGCTATTTATTTTAATAATACCCAACCGATTCGTGCGAAACTTTTACGGTCGAATCAGTAATGACTGAACAAGTTTAAGTATGGAGTACTTGAATGTAATGTTTTAAGATGGAGTTCATCTATTATTGTGCATGCTTGTGGCATTATTCCGCCCGCGGTCGAGCACGACCATGCTGAAAAATGATGAAAGTCATGAAAGTCATTTTCCAAAACGCTATATCAAAGTATGATTAGTTTGTACTTACCTATGTGTATTCCAACTTTCCAACGTAATAAAATTAGTGATGAACCAAATAATTATACAATTACAAGCATTTTAAAAAATACCTAAGATTTGTGTAAGTCCTTTAGTGCTGTGTTAGAATTATTTCAGTGCAATTTTTTGTAGCTAGAGGCTATTTACTTGATACAGGTATTTTATATTGTTTTGTTTTATTTATATTTATTAAACATATGTAATGTAGTTTCTTTATTATTTTTTATTGTTAATTTCAACGGCTCAACTATACAATATGAAACATCTAGTGCCTTGAGAGAATGTATTAGAACCGAAACTAACAAGATATAAAGATGAAGTGTATTCAGAATGCAATATGTTTTATTGAGAAAGATATATTTGATACAGATTAAGTACATATAATTATATTACATTAGATTATAAATACATAAGTCAGTAATATACCACTAATAATATCTGAATAAATGTATTACTTAGAAACTATAAGTGCTCTATGATAATATCAATTTATTAAGATAAAGTAAGTATTTGTGTGGTAACTCTTATAATTAATTAATAAATATTTATGTGTATTGAACTTTCTGTGTATGAAATTTTACTTTAACTGCTGTATTAAAATGATATATTCAAAATAGTCATATTATGTTTCATATACCAAAGCTTAATGCTTTTTCATGCCATTTCATACTGTATTGTAATTATTGTAAGTCCAAGCCTAAAATTATATAAGTGGAGTGAGCATTTATATGTTGTTCAACAACATAATAAAAATCCTTTGTGTACTTATGTGTTTGCATTCCTTTGGTCACTTAGGGCTGATGGGCGTTGAGCATTCTTTTCCTTGAAATGAGCCAAGTATACACTCGAGGCTAAGGCAGACGCTTGTTTTAACTCTACATAGCCGTAAGCCGCTTCCATGATTGCCAGAACCCAGAGTGATCCACTCAGTATTGTTTCAACTGGTAAGTTCCTCAAATAAGGATTGAAAAGGAAAAAGCTTACAAGTGGTAGTTGCATGAAGCTAGTGATCAGTAAAAAGCCGCCCATCTCAGGGATCTGGAAGTTGAAACAAGAATGATAAATGAGACAGTTTAGGCTAAATCCACCTGCATAGTGCCTTAATTAGCAAGTGCTATTGAAGAAAACATACTGGAGTAATTTTAACATCTGTATAATGTAAGAGGTAAATGAAGGTAAATGTGAGATGTTTCTTTAATTATCCTAGAAACAAAGACCTGAGAATTTGTTAAATAGATCAGCAAGGTGTTCCCCCAATGGAACTGTCTCCCATGTTGGATAGGTACTTGAGATAATCCTACTATTAATATTTTAAATAGAAAAGGGTGAGGGTGTATGTGTGTTTGTTACCACTCAGCTCCGTAACAACTTTAGGTCCTGGAATAGGATGTAGGATATTTTTTATTCCAGTAAAAGTACTTTTCTTTGGGGAACTATAAACCTAATTTTATGTGGACAGAGTCACGATTGTCAGTTAATGTTCTATATTTGCAACAGGTAGTATTAATGTTGTCTAAGAAAGGGACTTACTCTATTACTAGTGGTGGCGATTTGTCCAATGGCTAGCCTGACTGCTTCTAAGATGACCAGCAATGCGAAGACTGTCACAGATAAATAGGTGGTAAGTTCTCCCAAATAATCAACCTGAAAAATACAAAACCATAATAAATATCGGTCTATATGGGGAATCACAAGTTTTCAGTCAATGTGTTTCAATTAGTATGTTAATGCATACAGTATATACTTTCTCAGCAAGGATCATTCCAATGACTAGAATCCAAACTTTGTACAGATAGCGATTGAAGTAGAGACATTTTTGAAATATAATTTTGTATCTGTATTCAGACATATTTGATGTTGATCTGAAACAAAATTGGGAAGTAGGTTTCAATGCGAAAAAAATCTGCAGGTATAAGTTTTTAAGTCAGGGGTTTTTTATTTAATTTCTGGTATTGAATTGAATGCTTCGGGAAATTATTAACTAAGTAGATACATGTAATGTGTTGGTATACCACGTGAAGGCGACCCTATTATATTAATATAATAAGTGTAATTTTCATTTGCAGCCAAAGCTATCTTTAAGATACTTACATAATAGGTTTTATTTTCTAGTTTGGAAAATGAGATTCCACTCAATGTTTATTACTATATTTATTACCCGAGAGATGCCATTTAAGAGCAGCTTTTCTGAGTTGGAGTTGGTGAAGATGATTGCATTGCACGTTTATTGTGCAGGAAATTGTAGTAATATGTAATATACCTGTTCCAATTAAAGTTCATAAACTATGAGATCACTAATTGTTATGTATCCAACAGGTTCAATTCAATTTCTTAGTTCTTAGTAAAATAAAGTAGTATCGAATCGTTGTTTCGTTGCTTGCACATTTATTTATTTTTCGCGCGTCGGCTGACTACGACACTACACACTGACAACTGACAGTGACAGAACGGCAGTCCCAGACTCTGACAGTGACACCAATTTAAGATATTACAAACGACAGAAATCAGCAACTCAACAGTACAACGATTTTTCTAACCAAAAGTAGCTTTTTTTTTTCAGTCGTTCTTCCACCTCCCCCTGGGGGGGTGGGCCTCGGGGTGGATCCCATTGCTCAGGCGAAAACTCGCGGGGGCATCTACCCCCGGGGAACTGGCAGGCCACCGTGGGCTTCTCCTATGGTCGGAGTGCCTCATCGGTGGCTCTGTGTTGGTCGTGGTGCCCCTCCTGGGCGATCCGTCGGGGCGCCTTCATCTGCCCTCATCACGGACGTCCTCTTCGTCCTGCTGCGGGAGAATGTCGCGGGGCAGTGCACGCTTCTGCGGTTCGTCGGGGGGATAAGTAGCTGCATTATTAAAATCCTACATTTCTAGTAATGTTGCTACTCAATCAATCACATAGTAAAATAATTACAAAATTGCGTAAGGTAAAAACAATTCGTTATATAAAAACTTATTATTTGTAGGATTTTGGGAGTGCACAGGTGTGCTTTAATTATTAATTATTCTATGGAATAACTAGGTACTTTTATATAATCTCGAGCTACATTATTTTATACTCCTTAAAATAATCGTTGCTGTGTAAGGTCAAAAATAAATCAAAGTCAAACAATTGTCAGTGTCAAAACAAGTGTCAAATTTAAGCTGTCAAGCCGAGTTTGTCAAATTATTTTTAAATTTTTAGGTTATGTTGGTCGGTCGGAGGGAGTTAATGAAAATAAAATAAATAAAGAAACATTTTATTGAATTAAAACCGATATCTTAGGTACTATTATGTTACAGTCTTTAAGAATAGCACTAGGTAAGCAAATAACTTTTATTTCTGGCTTACAAACCTGAACCAACACTACAAAAAACTATTTCTTCTAGGTCTTTTACGGCCTGAAAGTGTGCAATTGGCGTCTGTTGCGGGAATAAAATATTTTCCTCCACCGAAAAATTATGACCGTAAGTAACTAGTCCAAATAATTTATCTCTCGCTTTGTAGTTTGTTGCCATTATCTACAATAGATAATACACAGTTAAATGTTTCTATGTTTGAATGGAATATTAGTAGTCTGAATGGCTTTAAAATGTAATGAATGGCTTTCATATATAATAAAAAATAATCTTCAATAAAACAATACATCTGAGGATTACTCATTAATCTACTTTCTGATATTTCATCAGACCTACTTGTCCACAGACATTGAAATACCAGAGAGGCAGAGGCTACGTGTCTATGACAAGGTGCCTCTCTACCCTGCTAACCTGAAGCCTCCCAAAATGCAAAAGAGATTACGATACATGAGAGGTCCTGAGCTATTGCATAATACCTTACAGCTGAAACAGTATGGAGTTGTGGTGTGTATAATATTCTTTTTTTACATAGATAGATCTACGTTTGACCACCATCTCGCCTGATGTTAAGCGACTATGTGGCCGAAGATGGAGCATGTAGATCTAGAAGTTACCTATTCACTCTGGCCTTAAAGATATACAGATTGTAGTTATCAGGAAACAGAGAAGACGGCAAGGAATTCCATTCCTTAGCAGTACGCACTATAAACATGGAACCAAATGCTTTGTATGAATTGGCAGAATGTCTACTAAATAAGTGTGATATTTGGCCCATCTACCGTCCTGTGATGGAAGAGGGAAAGCGGAATGTGGGTGGATTAAGATAGAGTACCACTGTTATGTGTATCAAATGTTGGGTTTTAATTCAGAACTCAATAATGCCTTCACTGATGTTTTATAATGTTGTAACCTGCCAATTGAAGTCTTATATACAATAAATATCTCGAAAATCTGTTGTGGCGTAGTGCTGAAGCGTAAAACTGATAGAATGTAATTTTGTATAAATATATCCACCTACAAAAAAGCTACCACGAACTATCATATGTGAATATTGGTAGATCGGCGACGGACTTAATACCAACTGTTTAAACTTTCAAACATTTACTTTGCACTCCACTATTTCATTGTTAGTGTCATTATCCTCTATTTCAGGCTACAGGAGGAGGCCGGCTTAGATGGGAGCATTTTGAAATGGCACGTCTCACTGTTGCCAGGCATTTAGACCAGAAAAGAATGTTTGCAATATGGCGAGTGGACCCTCCATGGCAGCCCGTCACTAAGAAGGGCCAGGGCCAGCGCATGGGAGGTGGTAAAGGAGCAATTGACCATTACGTAACACCTGTCAAAGCAGGAAGGATCATTCTTGAGATTGGAGGCAAATGTGAATATGCTGAGGTATATAATTTTGAGATACCTACATACAATGTTTCACTTTTCGTAATTGTTTGGTAAAGTTAAACTGACTGCCTGAAGATGTTGTGTCCGCCACTAGTGAATAGTTTTAAAAACAAATTGGACAACTGGCTATGAACTAATAAGCAATCACTAATACAAACATGAGAAAGTGAAAAGATTCAACACTGTGTTGATATAGACATACCAGCACCCATGTTGCTTGTCTATTAACATCAAAATAAAAAATATAAATTTGTGATTAATTCTGGCTGTAAGCGAGTATTCATTTATTACAGTTTCCGAAATTCGTACTTGTGTTCTGAAGACTAAAACCCCAAATACTATAAAAATAATATCAGTAGACAAGAAGGTACCAAGTTCCAGGTTGATGATATGTTACAGACTTTATTAGATAGGCACTTTAAGAATCTCGAACTAAAAAAAGAAAAAAAAAGAAATCAAGAAGTTTAAGAATTAAGTCCTAGAATTTAGAAACCCACCTAAAATCAATTCAGCAATGTAATTACTACTGTGAGCTTATAACAAAAATTAATTTTTAAACTTCAGGTGCAGAACATGCTAAGGATTGTGGCTGAACGACTGCCCTTCAAAGCAGAGGCAGTGTCGTATGAAATCATGGAAAGAAAGGCAGCCAATGAGAAACGGCAAGAAGAGAACAACAAAAACCCATACACACTGAAATACATCATTCAAAACAACATGGGAGGTTGCCATAAAATGCTCTCGCCTTTCGACCACCAGTGGTATGGAAAACATTTGTAAAGTATTTAGGTATAGTTGTTATAGTAAAATAGATGTCTCAAAATGAATGAAATGGTTTCTTTCTTTAGAGTAAGTTTAATCACTATATATGAGTACCTAGTATTTATTAAATTATTGTAGTCTTCTCTACCTACCTAAAACTCTGACTATAGATTAGTAACTTAGTATATTGAAGCTTCATAATATAATATAAGCTTGAATTTTATTTATAAACAATTTTGTACAAATAATCTAATATATAAAATTCTCGTGTCACAGTTTTCGTTGCCATACTCCTCCGAAACGGCTTGACCGATTTTGATGAAATTTTTTGTGCTTATCCGGTATCTATGAGAATCGGCCAACATCTATTTTTCATCCCCCTAAATGTTTTATTTATATGGCAAAACAACGTTTACCGGGTCAGCTAGTATAATAGATAATTCAACCGATATACCCGTCGTTCGGCAACGTGCCCTAAATGCTGGCGGCGTTAGTGATTGGATACCAATTATATGAACAATTATTATATATATTCAAAGTTGGACACAATTCTGATAAAGGATTCTCCTACCATATAATATATATTATATAAAGTATAATATTACATAATATAATATGTTAAAGTAGCTATAATCCACTAAACACTATTTTTATTGTTTTGTAACTGGTATGCAATAAAGAGCTTTGTAATTTGTAAACAAAAAATCTAACTAATCTTTTGTTTATACGGATTCTCATAAAATATTCCTTAAAGAGAGCAACTATTAAATAACCTCCATAACACTTAGATAATTCAAAGAAAATATTCCTCAACTCAGCTCATAAGAAAACGAATTCTGACAAGAACCTACCACACGTCATAATGTGAACTTATGTTAAGCCAGTATGAAAATTTTCAAGGGTTCAAGGACAGGTAAAATGAGTCAAAGTCAATACTTTATAATGGTTTATTTAAATTTGACATTTCATGAAAGGATTTTCGTGACAAGCCTCAGTTTGCATACATGTATAAACCTTGTAGCAATAATTTATAAATTCCTTTCTTACAATTACGGCAAAAACTCAACAAAAACAAATATTGTTTTAGTAACAAATACTACAGCATAGATTACTAAGGATCTTATGACTCGCCCCTAACCTAACGACGAAAGCCAAACACACTATTAGATAATATATCTTTGCAATTCTAACAATAGTGCAATATCTGAACAACCCCATACACTGCTATATATAAAAAGTTCAGCTTGCCTCTAATGTTTATACAGGATGTAAATACAGACTTCAAATGAGATCACGGCTCGATGTCTATAACGGATTATCTTTTGTTACATATCAAATGATTGGATCAATCGATGTTAGGCTATTAATAATTATAGATTTTAAAATAAAGCTACCTATATTCAGTTATAGAGACCGGCGTATGGTTACATTTAACACCGAAACAATTCAACACATTTTATTTGGCGTCTATTATATTCGTTTAGGTTCACATCAATACACAATACAAGATAAAACGTTAACTATGTGTACAAGTTTAACAGACATGCTGACGTCATAGAACAGCACCCGTACCCATATCTCCCTCAAGCGACGATCGTATATCGTGTTGAGCTCAGATTATGGTGTAAAATCACTGTGACAATGTCTTATGATGCCACATACTGTCCCATTAAGTTTATCTCAACTTGTAGTTATCGTATTTTGGTGTAAATTAATGAGATTTCGATTTCTTGCCTAAATTTACAATAATTGGACCGCATCTCATTAGCCGCAGTGACGCTATACCTTAATTTGAGCTCAACACGATATTCGATTGGCGCTTGAGGGACATATGGGTAGGGGGGCAGGCATTTAAGTGTTTTGGCGACCATTCTACTTAAAAACCATCTTCTTTATAACGGCAGCAAGAAACTATTAAGGATAGTGTGTGCTGCTACTTAATACTTTGTCCATATCAAGCGTCTCTACCACATTTATTTATATCATCTAATATCTGAATTGTCATCTCCACCAAGTACCTATAAATTATATAACGTCATAACAATATTTACAAAGCCTAAGGTACTAACTTACAAGTAAATGCAATTTACATTTATTTAATAAATTAATAGTGTTTACAATATCATACAAGCGCTAGGATTTATATATGATATGGCATTTTTAATTATTAAATTGACTGCTTATTATAAGAAATTAAAACTTTACAGTCGCTTTATCACAAAAACAATAATTTTAGGGCAAAGAACTTGCAGTGGTTCGTTGAAAATACATTTCAACGACCTGTACTTAGTTTTTCCTACAATTAAAAATTAGGTCTGACTGTTTTTAGTTACAAAAATTAGAGCCGATAGCATAAATATACAGTATACACTTGAGCAACATAATTAGCCCTTGTTATACATAATTATAGTATGATAATATATATTTGACTAGTTCTGCCTCTTATACTATACTTCTTAACTATATTAACTTTCTAGACACTGGCATTATGCAGTCTTAAAAACCTATTGTTCACGACAGTAAAGTGGGTAGCCCATTGCTACGCATGCTACATACGCTACGCATGCTACGCACGTATCCGCCTATCATTTTGATACTAAGAAAAGCTGTGCGCGTGCGCAGTGGTGTATTGGCGTAGCGTGCGTAGCAATTAGGCTAGCAGCAATACAGAAATGTTCTGCGTTCTAATATACAAAATAAATTAATATTATTTATATTATATTTTGTTACATACTGCGTACATAAGGGTTTATTAGCTAAGCTATAAGTTAAGATAAAAGTGAGGTAGCGTCTTTACCTTCTAGTGGAAAAATATGTACAGATCTAGCTCAAATGCAAGTTAATTTGTATTTGGTATGGAAATTACAGCGATAACTATTGATTATACTATCCGCAAGGAGGTATGTAATAGTAATTTAATAGCCTGCTGTTAGCCCGTAATTAGAACAATGTTACAACAATATACAGACATAACTCGCGTGTAGAGTATATAATAATATTCATTGACATAATTATGAGTATTAACTACATGCACACAATTTAATTATTAGGTACTTTAAATATGTGCAGCTTTGTAGATGACTAGAGTAAATATTTTAACGATAATATTATGTATAAAACAGTTACACAATTGTAAAGTTCGATTTCGATCACTGCAAGGATCCACCACGGACACATATTGTTATCTACTGAGGATAATACCTTGACGTTGTACACTTTATTCGTACGCTTCGCTCAAGTGGTCTAATAAGAATTTCAGTTGTACTTTCATGAAATTATTTTTGTGAGCGATCGAGTCGCAGAGCACCTGGGTGGGCGCGACCACGTTGCCGTTGGAAACGTTTTGGTAAATGTGTTCGTCGGTGGCATACGCGTTGTTATTGTGTGTGTCAACAGTACTATCCTCCGGCTCCGTATGCGCGGGCGCATTGTATACGTCGATCGGGGCCGCTTTGGCGATTTGCTGATACTTAAACGTAGACAATATCTGCCGGATCTTTGCAATGATCTGCTCTACTCAGGCGTTCGATTCCTGCGAAAAATTTGAAAATACGTCAGAATACTGTGGCGATATCGAAAGTGAAAACTAGAAATCGTGTAACACTCTACGGTCTATGCTAGTGATCGAGATAGCTCTCTAGCTCGCTACATGAAGAATAATGGATGGTAAGAAGACAGTGAACGGTGGAATGTGTTAGGCGTACGCCCGAAACCGTGAACAATGAAACTTAACTTAAAACGTGTAGGTAATACTGTACGGCGATTATAAACTCGTATAAAATGCAAGTACATATTCGTATAAAATATTAGTCTAAATTTATTTAAATGCATCAAAATGTAGGCTCCATTCATAAGAGAGACATCGAACATCGAGATAAAGGTCGTCGGCCGCACGACGTCGACGCAAGCGAGTCAGCAACACTAGTCTAGAAGCGGGAGTGTTGTGTGGGATACCAGCGACGGTGCGGTTATACCTTGAGGTTGTGGAAATAGTGCATGATCTGGTCGTAGTCCATGTGCAGCTCGTCGAGCGCGAGCTCGGCGCCCGCCCCCGCCCCCGTGCCTGGCCCCGTCCCCGCGCCCGGACCCGCCCCCGGCGCGCTTGGCGCCACGCGCGAGTACATCGGGTTGCCCACTATTGTGGCGCGCTTCACCTCCGGGGAATTGCCGTCTGGAATACGAATCACAAGTTAGTTGCACCAATAGAGCAAGAACACTCACTCGGAGGATAAGAGGTCGTATTGGTAGCTGTGGTCTTTAGTCTCGATAGCATAACATCAAACAGTCGAAAATAACACTTTATGTAATTTTCCGTCTCTGATGTTGCAGGTTCTACACTAGTGTACACTTTCCAACATGCTAGTCATTTGTTTGTTGACCCCCATTTACTTAAAATACAACTGTCGTTAAGGTACCTACTGCAAAGGGACTAGCATGGAATTTACCTTTGTTATGGTTGGCAGCGTCAATAAAATCTCCTTTTGACTCCTTGGATCTGTTCTTATGCCTCATTTGTACTTCCGGCAGTCCTGAAAAGACATTGATTTCTGACATTTTGACTGACTAATTAGAATCCTAGATATTTGAAGGGCATCATTGTTGGCGACCTACAAGAGAAGGTTCCAGACCTTATGCTGCTCTTTTTAAATGAAGTATGACTTACCAATTCCAGAGTCATGCATATAGTCCGGGCTGTCAGGTTTAGCGAAGGTCCTGCGGGATTCATCCGTGCCTCTATTCAAGCCGACGATCTCCCTATAGTCCTTGTTCTCCATAATCAGTGGAGCGTCATTGTCGAACTCAAAAAGCCTTGCGCAGTCATCCTCGCTGAGTTTCTCTACGGGGTTGTCGTCGAAATCGGGGGAGGGGGAAGCGCGGCGGTATTGCTCTTTCATCTCTCGGCTCGATATGTACGGGGCGTCGGTCTTGTTCAGATCAATAATTCTGGAAAATTACGAGTTAGGTATTCTACGTGTGTGAAAAATGTGCAGAGAAAGTAAGAATTACTCAAGATCTCTGGAGGATGTGGTGAAATATGTTTTTTTTTTCACTACGGACTGGGTCTGCATTTGACCACAATCTCAACTGATGGGAAGTGACGATGTGATCGAAGATATAGCACGCTTACCCAGTAAATACCTACTTGTTCACTTTTGAATACTTTTGATTTGAACACGCCCAGATTGCATTTATGAATCACAGACGGCAAAGCATTCCATTCCTTTTACGCTCGCATTAAAATGGATGACCCAAAACGTTTAGTACGAATAGACGGAACTTCTATCATGTAGGGGTGCCGTTGTGTCGATCGTTTAGTTTTCCGATGGTGGAATGGTGATGAGGGGATCAGATTGTGCAGTTCTTGGGCACATTCTGTTTTTTGAGTATCTAGAGAATACTTAAAATTTTCTGGCAAGATTTGGATACATTAGTTTGCTTGCCCTATATACGTATCCCTAAGTGTACAACAGTCATACTCAATCTCGTTCAATCTTGGGCTTAACTTTTTCATACTGTACTTTATGTAAGTGACTTTTAGTCGCATTTTCGCAGCTTTGCCATTCCATAGGAACTTGGGCTTTATAAAACTAGAATGCATGAAAAATTGTTGCAAACAATTACTTCGTTTCTTTTTCCGAAAATTATAAAGGTGGATTGACTTAGGTACCTGTCCGAGCGGCGGCCATTTTCCGGAGATCGTTTGGTAAATTCGTGGTCGCGGTCGTGTTTTTTGTGATGATTCCTGGAATGGCTTCGACGAGTTGGTGGCATGACGGTGTCGGGCAAAATCTGCAAAAAAGCAATATATCATTAGCTCAACATAGTGTAAAAGTTTTTAAAGATAATAGAATGAGATTTCAATGATGATTTAGAGGCAGCATGACTGTTGGAAGAATTCTGCGAGTTTCTAAAACCGTTCAACCAAAAAAGGTTGACTTTTCGATATGATACCTACAAAAAGATAAATACTGCATAGATTTAATCAACCATTAAGATTGACCAAGCTCTCAAAAACTCGGAAGTACAATCTACGGTGTTGTTATTATGTACAAAACCCAGAGGGTTCAGTCTTACGTGGCTTATAGGTAAGTTAACCTGCTAGCCGACGGAAACAAAAAAACTTCTTGTGAAAACTTTTCTTGTTGAGGAGAGGCACCGGCACCTGCGTCTACGGGGTAGAGGAATTCCGAAGCTAGATTAAAGAATGTGTGTCCGCAATCGTAATAAAGTTTAGGTCTGTAACATCGATGGGCGTCAGATAACTTCTTGCAAAAACTTTGTTGTTCCGGCACTTGAAGCTGTGGGGAGTATCCCCAGTGGCGATGCACCGGTATAATGCTACCTACAGGAAGGAGATAAGCACAGCAACAGATTTAAAAAACTCACAATGATCAAGCTATCATTGGTATGATTCTGGTAGAGACTCAGTGGGTCCGTAGTTTCATAGCTCATCATTAGCGACAGGTAACTCTCGTTTAAAGCCTTACTTTTCTTTTTATTAATGCAACTGAGTGACGAGATGAGCATAATAGTTGCAGCACCAGCCAGAACTTTTTATTGCAAAATTTTGTGCGGCTCTGCACTCGACACCTTGAGACAATGTCTTTTACGTGTAAGTCATATAATAAGTACCCGATAAAAGCTTGAAGCATTGTTTGCAGACTATCGCTGGCGGTCAAATATCTAGCAGAAGTAAGCAAGAGGCCTACCACGACTTACTTTGTTGTTCCGGGGAGGCACCGGCACCTGAGGCTGGGGGGTGGAAGAGTTTCGGTGCGGGGGCACGGGGGGGCGGTAGTCCTCACTCGGGTTGTTCGGGTCGGCCCTGCAGACCGAATGTAGGAAATTATACCCTAATTATTAAAACACACACAGATTCACTAAAGCGTCTAGAAGCAGGCTCGATTTTGGTTTTTGCATTTGCTGACTACTACTGCTTATAGTGCGACAAAAACTGAATGAACCCCTATGACATTTTAGTGGCGCATCACAGAGGCGACGTCAAGCCTTATGATGACCAATAAAATCGAAAGGAATCAATTAGTCCCAATTATGCCCGTGTTCCTTCATATTTTTGTAGCTTTATATTAGTTCTTAGGGCTATTCGATCGGTATATTTGCTACCTATTGAATTTAAAGAGGCCTGGGTAGGTCAAGACGGCTGGTGGGCTTAATTGTGTCAAATCGTACCTTCCAAAACGGATCTTTCTATAGTCACAGTTATCGAATCAAATATGATGGTTATAAAGAGATAGAGGTTATAAAAATCTTTCATGAACTATTTTTGTAATAGTACTTATATATTAATACGTAACATTTTTCTAAATTTAGAAATCCTTACTGTACCTACTAGGTACTTGTGTAGTAATTTCAAAACAACGGTGTCAACCCTGGGCATCGTCCTTAAAAGATTGATTTTAATTGGTACCTTCGTGACCTTGTGTAATTAAGTTTTTCATAGACCATTTAGTAATATCTGATCACAGACATCGGGAACGTATTATTTATTTTGCCTCACACAAATACAAATAGCACAAAGTTAGTCACAAAACCACTACAAAAACAGACAAATAGCTACTTACTGCCAATGACTATCTCCGGACTGGTTCCTCTGATGCCTAGTCGATTTCTTGCAATATGTCGTGGAATCTATCACTCTATCCCGCCGGTCGTTCTGCGACGGTAGTTCTATAGAGTTAGGGTTGTCGAAGCTCGTGACCATAACGTTTCCGTTCTCTCTGATGGCGTCATCGGGGTCTACGTAGTTGTAGTTAGCGGTTATGCGCATCTCTTTAGCGTTGTCGTTGATTGGTTGGGTTGAATTGCGGTTGGCTGGGTGCCGGTTGCCGTTGCGTTCGATTGTTGCTCGCCCTGTGATTGATTTCGATATTATGTTTCATTTAAATGTACACCTGTCTATTACGTGTGGTATTGACGTTTTTAAAATTCTCTTTTGGCTTGCGTTTGATCACTATCTCACCTGATGGTAAGCGACAATGCGGTCGACGATGTAGCACGCTTACCAAGATAGTACCTGTTCACTCGAAATTTAAAGATTAATAATTTTTTGAAGATGTCATTTTTGGCTTTCATTGTTAAATAACTACCTAAAGGGGCCAAAAGATGCCTGGCAGGACACCTTAGTATCCCTGTCATTCATACGAGGTGACGTAGTATGGCAACTATTAACGGACGGTTTTCTTGGACTCAAAGATTTTTGGAAATAAAAAATACGACCACCGGTTGGGACTTGAACCGGAGACTGTGAACATCACAGTCTTCCCTCAGCGAGGGAAGGGCTCTGCCCAATTGAGCTACGGTGGTCACCAAGTCGAGTGTCGTATTTTTTCCTTTCGTTATTTAACCGTCTTCACTGTAACGGTTGTTACTTTTTGTAACTGTTAGGATAAATGTAGGGGCGTGTGCGACGCTAAGAGACAGGCTCTTTTTGGAGTTGCTACTCAACTAGAAGTTGTTAAAACATTTACCTATAAGTACTGAAAAATCTGGGAAGCCTGAAGCTATTAAGGAATTGTAACTTATATCTCAAAAAGATATTGCCAACCTACCTAACCAAACCCAGTCATGCGCGTTAGTGGTCGACTCCCTTGAAGGTTTCTCCCTCGCCAAGCCGAGCGTGGTTCCAACCAGGCCCGCCACTTGAAGCCGGCCGCCTTCAGCGACGGCCGGCATCTTGCGCCCGCCCGCGACCGCCGTGTCGGCTGTGGCCGGCTTTAGACGAGACGCGTACACTACGCATGATACTACGAACACCTGGAAGGAAAACTCGGTGAGAAGCTTAAGGCATTGTTATGTTCAAAATTGAGGAGATTCTGAAGAGATTTGCTTCTTCCACATTGTATTGCTTCGCAATTATTGCCTGAATGTATTGCGCCAAAATTGTTTTTTCCCACAGAGAACTACATACAAAAATATACATCTCCATGATGTAAGTGTGATGCCACAGTCACGGGTTTGTAAAGTGCAATAAATGGGACAGACTGTCCAATGGGCACTTAGTACAAACTCGCAACTACTCGTATTTAACCGTTCCCAATTATTGCAAGTTAATTGTACGCTTGTCCGTTGGAAATTTCTCGCATGGCCTAATGGAGTCGCGGAATAATAAATACGTAAATACCTATGCTAAAAAGGAAACAATTTCAGTAACACTTACCACAATAGCGAAGCAGAACGCGCCAAGCAGAACGTACATTCCTGAAAGCAGAAACATTTTGAATAAATTTTGTTATTTTTTGGAATTCTAATTATTTTGATTCAAACTGTTTTCCCTTACCGATTTCGACGGGGGTCATGTGCGGGGCTTGATGCCGCGGTTGGTGAGGCACGTTGCCTCGGAAGATAGAGTTGTAGTGCTGCGCTTGGACTGTTGGCTCGTGGTTGTTTTCGTCCTTGAATGGGGAAATTCCTGGAAAAACAGTGTTGTTTATAATTTCAGTGAGTACATAATTAATTTTTAGAAAAAAAACAAAAACCGACTTCAATGTATCTGCGAAGTCCAAGGTCACATATCGATGAAATTTATATGGGACCACTTCGTAGCTATACTGAACCCGACGCAAATTTTTCAAATCGGTTCATAAATGACGGAGTTCTGAGGTAACAAACATAAAAAAAAAATACAATCGAACAGAGAACCTCCTCCTTTTTGAAGTCGGTTAATTAATGTAAATTTCTTATGATTATTGAGGGCTCGGGAGTCCTAAATTTCTTTTGTCAAAACGTACAAATTAGGTTAAACGGCGCTTCAGTTTTCCGATCAGAATAACCTTGGAGTCTTCGAGTGATCTAAAGATTTACAGAAGCATGTAATCATAATCCATCTGAGTGGATAACCATCAAATGCAAACGACAGTAAACTCAACATATAAATATGGTAGCAACCATTCCTTAATAACTTTCATTTTGGCTCGGCAAATGATGACTTTTCAAAATGTAGTTATTTTACTTTGTGCAGTTTTCGCGAGGAACTTTTTTCTTTATGGATTTTTGTTAAACTTAAATATAAACCCAAAAAACACAGAAAGTTTATTACTAATTTCCAAAAGAATGTACTAATAATAATCTAACCCTTAAGAACATCCCCAAGGTCCGACAGCCCACTCCTGAGCCCACCCCTCGCCATGATATCATCGTTCTGCGGAGTATCCGGCCTTTGCGGAGCGTCGCCGCCACTGAAGTCCACGTCGACACTGGCCGCAGCAGTGGCCAAGGCGCCAGGTATGTTCTTGATGTTGGCGGGAGTCTTGGCGTCTCCTTTGCCAGGTAATGCTACTCGGCGAAGCGGCCCGGAGCGGCATTGGTCGGGCGTAAGGAGCGTTACTCGGAGAAGTTCGCCGCTGCCTGAAATACGTGAAACACATTTTTAATACCCTTGCCTTTTTGACACTGGCAGCCTTACAAATTATATACAGGGTAAGTTATTGTAGGCTTCAGACAATAGCTAAAGATTGTACGATTAAGGTTTCAAATCTTACATTTGTACGATTTTGATAGTAAATAAATAAATTAAATTAAATCTTGGATTTTGAACGTGTCCTATTCAAAAATCAAGACGCTATCTCTATCTTCTCATCATATCATCTCTATATCAATATATAACTAGTGCGTATTTGCTGTGCGACTGTCGTTCGAGAAATTCAGGGATGTTGTCTACAGTACGGGTAGGTACTAGATTTGTTGCATAGTCTAGGCATGTAGGATAAACGGTATATATTCTAGTAAGACGGAATAAACAATACATACCTTCACCAACAGCAATAACCCTCGGATGCCTCGAAGCCAGCATCGGCGCGAACGCCACCACTTCAGGGTCCAAGCTTTCGACTAGTAGATAGTAATCAGACACAGCGACATCTCTGAGGGCCGTGCGACTGCCGTCTGAGAACTCCAAGTCGATGTCTAATAGGCCTTCCTGAAAGGGAAAAAGAAACAGGAACGGTTAGTCATTACCTTTTCTTCTTGTTTCCTGGTATAATCTTCTCTAGCATTTCTGAATTCAATTTGCTATAGTATATTTTCAAAGCACCGGTAAAATGTGTTATGTTATTAAATAAAGATACTAAAGCGGTATTTTTTTGGACAAGATCGATTCAACATTATCCATAACAAGAAAAATAGATGGTACCTGGTACTGCGCTGTAAGCCTCCTTGTGACAGTGGTTTCAGAAACATATCCGTTTTCTATAGCGGTGTCGGGCGAGATGTTGAGCTGTAAGCCTGATATGACGCGCACTAACAGTCTCGAGATGGACACCTTGTCATTCACTACTCGTACTTCACGCAGACCGATGACGCGACCTGCAAAGAAAAAGCCTTGAAGAAAGATGTAATACCTAGTGTCTGTTGTTGTTGTTTTTTTGGCCCATTTTTACTTATAAATGTTTTGTTCTTACTTAAGCAGGCGCTCGAAGGTTTTAAACTCATTTCTTATTTTACTATACATCAATTATCTTGATAGTTGGAACATTCTTGTCTATTCGTAAAATTATCTTGCAAAATGGTTTTAGAATACAACTTCGCCTAATCTCTTATAATTCATACGAGATACCACTTAGATCTTAGTCTTAACCAATAACAAGAGAAAAGTTTAATATAATCTCCTTGGTTTTACCCCACATACCCTTGCTTTAACCCTTACATCAACAGAACTGTTTTGCCTATGGATATATCTAAAAGTTACTCACCAGTGACAGTGACTCAGTTACTCACCAGTGATAGGCGAAAGCACTTGCACTTCAGTCCGACCAGTACTTCTTCCTTGCAGGACTCTACCGCGTAACGTCGCGATGCGCGGATCAGCGACTCGCATCAGTGACATCACTAGCTCAGTGATCTTGAGCCACGTGCGACGGGAGACAAAGTAAGAGACACGGCCTGAGTCGTGGTCTTTGGCGAGGAAACGAGCGTACACCTGAGGAGGTAACATTCAATGTAATGATTCTGACGTATCCCTAGGTAATGCAACTAATGACAGAGTTCCTTTGGATGAGCTTAAGTACCTATCTAGGTTTTATTTTGGCCAGACGGGCTACCTCGTGGCCACCCGCAAATGAAAGGCCCGGGTGGTGCTAGACTTGGTTTAAATAGGTTTAACTTTCGTCTGTCGTCGGTATAATAAAGAAAGGAATAAACTTATTAACTCTGTAAAGAAAAGCCTGACATTTGACCTTTTCGCTGCGAGCGAACGAGCTACCTTTGGCCTTATCGCCGCTTTCCATCAGGCAATGCCATCAACCGCCGTCCATTTACGCCATAAAAAACCTACTCAAGAAAGTAAGGTTTATCAGTGAAACAAGAAAATCTCGTCAGTTCCTCTATTTCAAAGGAAACATCCAATTTGATATAAGTATGTCTTCATTGTGCATCATCCTCATACATAAAAGATACAAACCTCAACATTGCTCTGCTGGTATCTCAATCGGCAGGAGCGCTGCTCCGACAATGAGTTGGTGGCGTCAGGCCGCGCGCCGCCCCACCCGCGCGCCGACAGAGATCGCTTCAATCTGTCCTTTGTGTTCGCATCCTCGGATACTTTCCAACCTGCACACAATCAAAAAACAGAGTTACAACCACATACATGGCAGAAGGCTATCACAAAGTCAGGGCTTACAGGTTGTCTGGGAGGGCTAGCTGTGCACTAAAAGCGCCTTGCGGATAGATACAACGAAAATGTTTCGTGCGTGGCGTCTGCTATGTTGCGACTTTTTAGCGATCGGTACGTGCAGAGAATTGAAAATCCACCCTAAGCTCTCCGATTGAGTGTAGTAGTTGATTCTATTTCCAGAACCGCGGCAACCTGCCACACCGCTCACAATATTATTATTTGACACAATCACCACTTACATAACATACCAGAGCCCCATAAATACCCTCCGCCTTAGCACATTCGGAATAAAGTTCAGTTTCCACTTGATTTGCTACCCACCTACATTATGTCGATTACGTGTGGGACGCTTGGGGATAAAAATAGATCAGAGCTTGGGGGTTGTTGCGTGAATTTACGGCTACGGCGCAGAATTGGACAATAACTTCGTCAGCGATTGATAGAAACGGTCCTGATTGTAATGTACTTATTGTATATCGGTCTACCGGAGATTTAATTTTCACTATCGCTTTATCGCTTTCCTCCGAGATTAACGAAATATTACGTGGTGTAATGTCTCGATATTTCGCATTTTTATGAGTTTGGTAGGTACATATAAGTCAAATTGGGCACAAAGCCAAAGTAATATTCACATGGACTGTTCCTGGCGCAAAGAATGTTTTATAGACACACCTAGAAGGAGCGCAGATTTATGTTTAACTGGACTCTTTGTAAGGTCAGGTTATATTAAAAATTAAGAGTTTTGCTTGAAGGCAATCTTTTTTTACTAAGTTTTTTTTTATTAATTATTCTGTGACCTTCGTGAAAACTAAGAATATAATATAATAAAATAAACTTAGTAAACATAAAATTATGATATTGAAGACGCCAGAACTCCATTATTACTGTCAAAACCGACAAGACATTTTAGATTGCTTCGTTAAGGAAATCAGTCAGTAAGTGATATGATTTTTAAATGAATAAGTTTACATTTTACCTTTAATCTGCGAAAGCCTGTTATCATCCACATCGATCTCCAAAGGGTACTCTGGCATCCAAACCGTGAACCTCGCCAGGCCGGTGTAGGTCCCGTATTTCACAATAACTGACGCATTCGAAGACCCTCGGATTTCGGAGCCGTCCACATACACTGAACTGCATGATGATGACACCTGGTAAGAAAGGGATAAGGTTGACCTGGTAAGAACAAGTTGATAAAAACATTGGACATTGGATAATCCTAAAAAGTAAAACGATAAGGGTATATTATAATACCTATAAAGATACGTACCCTCTTAGAAGTCTGTGCTTATTCTAGCTTATGTTTAATATGGCAAAATTACTGTCATATAAATATAGAACGTCGAAATTCTAGGAAATGTTTGACCTTTAAATATACCACGCCAAAAATGACCCACTCAAAATATTTGTCCAAAATATCTAAACAACCTTTACTACTGTCCAAAGAAAGGACGAACGCTAAAATAACATCCATAAATCATGAAGCCTCCGAAGTGCCAATAAATTGTATAGATGACATGGCATAAAGTTCGGGTGTAATCAATATTGCTACTTGAAGATATCCTACATTTTATCCCGAGCAAAGCCGGCCAAATTATTATTGAGATCAATATGTGAGATTGTCTACAATAAGGGTTAGCTTCAAGGTTTATTAACTGCGCAAAGCAGTACTGGCCTAAGCTTTATGATTTTCTTACGGACTTAGGCTATTTCAGTTTTGGATAACAAGTATTTATTTAGTCTACGTATTATGTACGCAGTCTGACGGCCCGGTCAGTAATAGTGGTTATCACTTCTCTGTTGACTTTGCCCAACCCAATTGTAATCAGGACAATTTGTGCAACTGAAGTTTAACAACTGAGCATATAAATCATTTTTAAATATCCAAAAGGCAAAAAAATATGATAGAGCAGTGTTCAAAACTAAGAAAAGAAATATTTATCCTTCTGAATATTAAAATCTTTGACCATGGTCATCTATTCTATTCTATTCATGCGTAAACTATATATTATGTAAGTACGTATCTTTATCTATCAGAGTACTCCTCTTTATCGGCTCAAATACTAATATCTAATAATATAGAGCACCGTTACTTCAGTCGAAAATGGCGTTAAAAATCCAGGTCAAGTATATAATGAATAAAAAAGGTATTGGGAGAAGTCTTTTAGTAGCTTGCCTGATTGAAATTACCACATCAGCCATTATTGTGTCTAGTCTGTGTGTGTATGAAGTCTAGTATTTAAACATATCAAGAGATACTCATAAGCATAATTTGAATGGCACTGGCCAGCTAAATGACAGTGCTTCGGGACATTATAGTTGTTGATGTTGATAAAGCTGATGTTGCAATGTCCTGTACGGACGCGTCAGACTTCAATTAAGTTCTAGGTGGCATCGCATCTGCTATACGCAGACGTGGCGTCGTCTCGCTATTTTAAATGTTTACGTTTATTTACCTTCAGCACGCTCTCGTCTTCAGAATGGCACGAGCTCTGGAGCGTGACGTCAGCAACTTGGCCGGCTTGAGAGACGATCAGCACCTTCATGGCTTGAGACACCTGACGGCCAGTCAGTACTGCCGTGTTCAGAACCTCCCAGTTCTAAATTAAAAGACAACATGGAAATAAAATCTCATAGTGTAAAGATACAGAATTATATTGAGCATGCGGACTGCTAAGGAGTGGAACTCTATATCAGCTTCTTTGTTTCCAAACAGCTACAACATGTGTATTTTTTTATTTAAGTCTAGAGAGAATAGGCATCTCATGGACAGGAGTACTGCACCTTAGGCGACATCTCTGCTTTCTAGCAGGCGAGATGTTTTCAAAAATATTTCCAGAAGCAGTTTTTTAAAGAATTCCAAATATCATAGGTATAAAGGTACATTTTTAAACCCGAATCAAAATAAGCAAGAAAATGTGATTTATGTTCAGAGCAAAGGTCGCTTCTGTACCATTCATCATCATCTCTCTGTCTAGCCTTTGCTACTCATATTTACTCTTGGAAGTCTTCCAAATCTTAAGGAACCTATATGACATTTCGATTTAAGCCAAGTATTATTATACATCAAGATACATCATAGACTTTGTTCCCATATTTCAGCACGTATCGCAGTCACTTGTATGATCACAGTTAAGTTCGCCTGCGAAACTACAAACGCCGAAATCTGCCAGCTCGCCTTAGCTTGAAATTAATTCCGAGCGAGATTACCTAAACGGATTATTCCGCAGCAACGATCCCACAGTGTTATTACGGCGAGCCAAATATTGCTTGCACAATGCACTTCATCACTCACGTCTAGATTAATTGGTTTAATCATCTGGCGCACAAGGAGCGCTCAGCCGTCAGTAAATGGATATGAAGAGGCCGCCTTGCTGAGAACGTATGAATGGAGACAGTACTTAAACTCTCTGCTTAACGATGACTCAGCGTTCTGTAAGGTCCTCTTCAGGAACAGAGAACACAAACAGATATTCGCTAACATACCTATCAAAATCAAGCTTAGATTAAGGTGTAGATTCACTGCGACAATGTCTTATGATGCCATATATTGACCCATTAAGTTTATCTCAACTCTTAGTCATCGTATTTTGGTATGAATTAATGAGATTAATTCGATTTCTTGCCTGAATCGACAATAATTAGACCGTATCTTATTAGTCGCAGTGAAGCTATACCTTAATTCGACCTCAACACGATATATGATTTTTGAACACGATATATGCTTGAGGGACATATGGGTAGGGGGGCAGATCGATGTGTCAAGTAACGCGTCTTAGTGTAACTGTAGCATCCGAGCATTTCTGTGGAGCTCTTACACCGTACGCTATGTACACAGTGCCTCGAGCAAGTTAATACCTCCACGCTAATATTGAGATAAACTAATTGCTTTATAAATATCTCTGTAAGTTCATTAAAACGAGCCCGGGAGCGGGACCTCACACGGCGACGCATGTAAATTGCGCCCTGCGTATACAATCGTTTCATTTTGCCCAATTGTTCGACTCGCAACGTTAATACCTCAATGTTCGACCTGTAATTAGCTCTAATTGCTGTTATAAACTATGAATAATGAACAAACAAACGCTTAGAACTTTTTATCATTCAAGTACAATGATGAACTTTTATTGTTCCGCTACCAATAAAGATATTAATCCACCTTAACTGTTCGGATATCAATTTAAATATTGAAATGAATTGTAAACACAAAGTATGTTGGTCGAATTACTTCATAAATATTAATTAAAGAGCAACATAAACCGCTAACAACGCAACGTTCGCGCTCGCGTGGCGTACCCGATGTGGGCGGTTCCCGTCTTCTAAAGCCTCCATTAGCCGACGATAAAGCTCCCATTACAGCACTTCATTCATGCTAAGAGTGCACCATTAGACGTTAATCTCGACGATTTGTTGCGATCGCGCCCGCTCCCGCAGCAATAATGCTTTACAAATTATTATAACAAACCATCAAATGAATTCTTTACACTTTTTATCACTGCTTAGTATTTTGGCTGCTTACAATTTCTGTGTACATTTTCACGGTCCAATTCGCAGATAATAATAGCCGACCACCAAAACGGTCGAGCCTCGTAAAAACCTTCGAAACTTAATAAAGATATCGTTATAGCAATAAAAGGGAGCCCCCTGGCTTCCATTAATTACCGAGAAAATACCTTTTGGTTAATTTATCACCGCAATCGACGTCTCAATAAATTGTTGATTTCGGCCACCTTGATAATAATTGAGTAGGTGTCGGAGATTGTAATCACTATTCGCATTTGTGTCATATTTAGAATAAAAAGCTAAAATTTATTGAACGGAAATCGGCGTTAGAAATAGCGCCTACCTATCTGCGACTATTTATCAATATCAACGTGTCAATACTCAGACTATAATCAAAATATATATCAAGTGGAGCTGTTGAGATTTCAATCTAACTCCTATCTGAATGGAGCCTACACAATCTGTGCAGTAATAAATTTAGTGCGGGCGGGCACCGTCCGGCCAGGTGACAGAGCGTCGACCTGTGAAACGCACGTAACTAGATGCAGAAATCCGAAGACCGGACTTTGTGGATTAACTAGCTCCGTGAGGACCAGCTTACCTTTGAAATAGGTAATACGGCTTGTATGTCATCCTTCTCAATGTCCAATCGAGTGTTGACCCTGTGCTCGTGCGGTGGCTCTTCTGTCGTCGATGCAGTGCTTGAGGTCGCAGACACCTTGGCTGACCAGCTCAGGCGTGCAGTTCCTCTGCCAGATTCGCCTTCTGATCCCTCACCGTCACCTTCACCCTCAGCTCCCACTTCCACCAGCCACGTGAGAACCTCCTCCCACCCTGGTCCTCCCGCTCCACTGTCTTCTATGTCCCTGTAGAAGAAATTTAATTAATAGCGCATTTAGTATCTGTTCACATAAATCATAACTCATTTACGAAGTTTGGTAAGTTCACCTTTCGTTCGAAAGGTTTTTAAAGGGCGTAGGTCGTAAAGGGTGAGTAGAAAGGGGATCGGAGTCACGATAAATCAATAATTCATGAGGGCAGCTCTTCAGTGCGCCTTTTGTTTTCACAAATTTCATTTTGTGTGAAACTGTGAAATTGTCTAAACAAAGATAAGTCCGAAAGTCGTGACATGGAGTTTCATTAAGCGCACAAGCTCGCCCGCCCGATTTATAGCTCTCAGCAAATGCAAAGTGGTCGTGAGCGAAATTGTGAACAAATCCCGACCGAGGAAATGAGAAAGGGGCCTTATTTCATTACTGAATACACCGAATAAGAAATATGTTTTCATTTCTGTACGAAAGTTGTATAATGGAAATATCTACGCGTCGGAAGGAAGTAGATATTAGTCCTATATAAACGTGACATGCGTAACGTGTGGCGCATATAAAGTACGTAATGTGGAACAACGAGACAATGATCCGGTTTGTCATTTATCAAGTTAGTATAGTTGACAATACGGCTTTGTAAGTCTCTTGTTGAAGTTATTGATTGTGATGTTCTGGCAATATAGGAGTGGTTTGTTGACTCCATATAGCAATTATGTCATGATGATGTAGTGAACTGAGAGCGAGCGTGCCGACTGCTACAACTTGTAAGACTTTTGACCCGTTCTATTTTTATACATAGACGATTTTTCACACACTAAATAAGCGGTACTTATTGTAGGGAACTCCCAATAACTAAAAGAGTGACAGTAGAATGGGAAACAGAGTATAATCGTTAGTAACTTTGGTGGACCAATCCTCACATCACGCTCATACTTACATCTCATACTGACTAGGTACCTACTCATATTCTCTTCTTGCGAGAAAACCTACGTTCCAGCTGCGAAGATAGGATGAAGTCGAGTGAACCCAAGCTAGAAATGAATAGCAGAAAATGGAAAATGCAATCTCCATGTCTATTCTATGACGATGCGATGTCCGGTAGACCGAGCGCGTGCTTGTACCTACCAGTACTCTATCTGCGACTACGAGATTGCAATCTCGTTTCATATGCAAAAAGAAAATAGATTCGCATATTCCACTGGTTTACTATAACATATTATTTCCATGGAGAGACTAGATAACTAGAGCAAGGAATGCAGTAACTATAGCTACATTTAATTTTATATGTAGGTAGGGTGTTGGGATGGCTCCGACTTTTATTGGGCTTCTGATCGTTAGTTTACCCACTTAAGTACTTTCACTCTGCGAAAAACGTAACATAAACAGGAATCTACCGGTATCGAACCGAAGCCATCTGACGTCACTCCGCAATCACAGCTCCACAGAGACGTAAAAGCCTTTCCGTAGTAGCGCATTACGCTCAACACGACCAGTTTTATTGGCTTTAAAAACCGGTGCATTTTGGTGTAGAAATGTGTTCACAATCTCATTGACTTTTATGCGGGTTATTTTTGAACTGGAAAATTAGGGCCAGATGTGGAAATGAATATAAGTATCGAATAGCGCTCTATCATCACCTCGTAATAGGACAGTTTCTATGCATGAAGGCACTATCACTCTTTATTGCTTTCATTTTTGTTCACATTTGTTATTAATCGAAGCAGACGCAAAATTGGGCGCTGTCACGCTCTCCAATCTGATTTTTCTTTCATCCTTATACAATACGCTCTATAATATGCTAGTAGTTATAACTCGTGTGAAGTCGTAGTCATCTCCGCAAGGATTGTTCCAATCTCTTAGCCGTGACAGTGACTGCCGGCGGCTTAACTACTGCTGTCATCACCCATCGGAAATCCGCTGCTGTCACGCCCTCCAATCGCAAATCTAACATTACTTTGATCCCATTGAGGTAGTGTCATTCCTCAATGTTTGATCCTGATACATAAAGACTAGAATAACTCACGTGTCAAAATCGTCGTCATCTCGCAAGGGTTGTTCTAGCCTCGTTGCCGTGACAGTAGCAGCTCGCGGCTTCACCTCTGCAGTCACCGCCCATCGGGAATTGGCAGCTGTCACGCTCACTAGTCGTAAGCCTGACTTCACTTTCATCCTGGATGATAAAAAAATATACATTATTACAAATATTAGATACAAATTATACTTTATTCTGCATGCAACTAATACATATTTTCAGTCAAACTGTGAAATTATTATTGCATTTAGCCTCGACTATTCAAGGATGCGTGTGTCTTGATAGCTATGTTCATCTATCGCACTTGTACTTGCACTAGAAATCTGTATGATAACATTATGAAAACACCGAATCACTATGTAGTTCCAACACCGAGCACAGTACCTACATTTCAACTGTATCTCTAAATAATTTAGCAGGTAACCTCTACCATCACGAACATTGCAATGAATAGTGGTAGCGCTACCGCTCGAGCAAACAACAAATATCCACTTCATTGTATGCACTACACTGCATTCCCGTTTAAGTCAACACACGAATATCCGAAGCGCTCGTTCTCCGGCTAAATTGTCGCATGTTATACTATACTATAGGTACGTTATAGTGGAATTTATTCAGTAGGGAAAGCCAAGACGTTATAAATTTCCATTTAGGCACACGCGGCGTTATTCCCGCGCGCCCGAGACTCGAGCCGGGTGCTCGTACAGTCGTAACTCAAAAGTAGAAAAAGACATATGTATCTATGAAGTTTTCGAGCAGGTGGCGCACATAATATATGGCGTCATTGCAAGATTTCTAACACAATAAGAAAATGGCATCTCTGAGAAGGACTATAACCATAAGCATGGATTTTCAGGTGTGGTTTAAAACCTGAAATCGTAGGTTTAATTTGTTACAAGTCCAAATATAATTTTAATAGGTACAATACCTACACAGTCACACATACTCCGTATTTTTTGCACAGTAAAGTAGGATAGTAATAAACTTAATCATCATCGCATAAATAAATCGCTATTAGCGACGAGTCCGCCAATTATTAAAATTTTGTTAAGTTGCATTTAATTGTTATTTTATTAATTAATTATCTAATGTTTCACTAAAGAGTTATTTCATTTTCACTTCATATTTCATCATCAGACTGACTGCAAGTTCATGAGAACACTGCTGCAAAAATAAATGAGATACCTTACGTGACAAAGTAGAGCTGTAGAACAGGCTCGTTTTTGCTCCTGATCAATGACAACGATTAAATGTGATCCGAATCTGTAGTCCACTGATATTGCTGGTAGTTTGTCGTTTAGCCTTCCAGTTGAATGAATAATGTGACAGTGAAAAACTCGCAATTTTCCACAATCGATATTACTTATCGTCATGCAACCTTTTACAAGGGTACTCGTACCTACTTGATTATCACGCGATTTTTAAATGTACCTACTCAAATATATACCTAGTATACGCTTGGTATATAGCGCTTGTTATAAAGTGAACTTTAAAACAGCAATGAATAAAATTAACGGTTGAACTACCAGTCAGACTGGCCATTTGGAATTACTTTTCCTAATTTATGCTCAATTCCGTGCCTTGCGCGTGGTGCATTACGAAGGTAACCTAGCTTTGCCACCACCGCGCTGGTAATGTTACAAAGAGTGGTAAAATTCAGTGTTCATTGTAGTCTGGCGCATTTATTACGGGCACGTACCAGGGGCGTATATCAAAATTTGTGCAAAGCATTCTTTGGAGTGCCGTTTCGCGAATAGCTTTGTGAGCGGATGTAATTTACTGTTAGTGCCCGGTGCCGGTCCAGTGCAGAGTTAGGTACTACTCGGGAGCACGACTGGCGTCCAGGCTCTGTAGTAACTGTAAATCTACGCCTATCTTGCAGTTAACTAGAGATTACTATACCTACATAATTACATATGCTGTAACACTACACCCGCCGATATAAACTCAAAACTAATCATTTGCCGCTCGGCTGCTTACAGACTACAATTGCAATTCAGACGTATTCAGCCAACCAAGTTATAATTGGAGAATTGGCTTTGCCTCATTCATAAAACTTAAACAATAAAAGCCTCTTTCTTACCAGCTTTCATAGACGTCTAGACGCAGGATTACTTTGATGGGCAAAATGTTAAGTGGAAAATAATTTCATGAGAGAAACTGGAATGTAACTTTCTCGCTAAGAGCTTTTAAAACAATATTATTTGTAGAGTGTAATAAAACCTCATTACTAGTTTGCGTTACGGCCAAAGTTTTAATTGGTGCATTGGGCCATTGCGGTTGAGCAGCGTCCGAATACTACCGCAGGTAAGGACTTGAACATAAATGCTTACTGCCATACCTGCTTCTACTTTGCACACGACTCATTCATTAACAATCCACCGCGTCGGTTAAAACTTGCCAAGCGCTTTACAAGGGCCGTTATTCTCTATGCACAGTGATGCGATGTTTTCGTTTTGCATCTCTTTAAAAGGGTGAAGTGTCGTCGTAGTCAGTATTCAAAAATGCGTTTGAAGTAAGTTTCTTCCTACGCAAAACGGCATAGTTGACATGCAATAAACCAGTCGCTGGAATACCGCGTGAGTACAAGTGTGACGGACAGTATAGAGAGATGTTCGAACGAATCCGACGTGAAGTGGCTCGTTTAGGCGGTGACAGCAACTCTCGACGACACTGGACCGCTATGGCAGTCTCAACACCGCCTGTGTGGCGACATGTCAGCTTCGATTGCTTAATTTTACACTTCCGAGTTCGATGACATCGCTTTTTCTACGGTGATTTAATAGCCTATGCTAATGCGCGTAGGGACTTATTTACATGTATGAAGTGTTGTAATGTAAAATCGAATTGCATACGTACCTACCTAAACAAGGTAGAAAGCTCTTTCACAAAATATAAAAAATTAATAGTAGTGAATTGAACTCACCTAATTACAACGTGTCCAATAGTATGGCTGCTGTCTTTGCGAACCACGAAAGGCAGATGTAGTCGGGAGTGCGGGTAAAGTGGCGCTCGTGGCAAAAGGAGAGCGCAATCACCAGCTCGCGCCTCTCTGTACCCGGCGCGAGCTCCCGCCAGCGTCACGGAACCCAGCGGCCATGCAGGTTGAACAGATACTCTTCCACAAGCGTCTTCCCCAGAGTCTCCGCCGGCTTCAGCTGCGCTGTACGCGAGCCGCACGGTTCTCGGCGGCCGCTTGCCTTTCCCGTCCGCCGGCCACCACGCAGCAGGAACTGTTAACTCGGCTAAACAAGCTCCCTCTTCCCCCTCAGGGCCGCAAGTCGCGGTCAGTGTCCGAGAGCCGAGGGTCGCGTGCAACGTGATGCATACTCTCCGCGGTCGGGCGGCTGAACGTCTAGCACCGCCTTCCCCACCCGTGTGGAATAACACGCGTAGGACGGGAGCATCGCGAGGTAATTCACGGAACACGAGATGCGCTGACACGTCCAGTCTATGAGCGGTCGCATCTTGCAGCTCCATAAGTGACGCGTTCCGTCTAGGTGGTTCTAGCGGATCCGGCACCGCGTACCGCGCCGGTACCGTTTGTTTGGTGGAAAAAGGTCCGTAAGTAGCTCGTACTGAGGCCGGCGCGGAGCCTTGTAAGACAGTAAATCGATCTAATGATAAGAGCGCGCCCGGTAGAGCAGTGCCCATGGGCTCGGGAGGCGGGCCCGCGCCGTTCCATCTCGCCGTGTGTTTCAGAAAGAAACCGCTATCTTTATTCTCGAAGTGAACTTCGACAGCGAACGCTGCTCCTGTAACAAGAGAATATAAATATTGCAATAAACTCACGTCACGGGGAATAAGAACGCGTAACATGTGTATAATGGTAAATCAATGTTTTATTTTAGTGTTTTGACGAGAGATAAAAGGGCGTCGAAGCACGTCTTGGCGCCGCGCCAACCGCATCGTCCTGCAGTGAGACGTCAGCTTATCTCGTTTCGTGTTTACAAACACGTCGATATTTTTAACGTGACGCATTGTTCTGACAGACTACTAATTCGTGTTAAATTCGTGCGTGTCGAGATGTTCCGTCAAAACAAAATAACCGGTTTTGACTGTCATTATTTTATATTATAAATTAAATGCAGTTTAAAAGCCATTTATGTCTAAGAGAAGACTAAAGATTAGATTTGAGAGCGGGTGCTTGGGTATGACGGATGGTCTGGCGTTACTCCGTCACGCGTGCGCTCCTTCTCTTATAATTGAGGAAGGATTTGTGTCACGTTTCTGAACGAGCCACGCGCCCTCTTCACGGAATTCATTATGGCTATTCATAATGCTTAGTGGTTGGCCCCTTGTAAAATATTTCGTTAATTTGTTATTGAGCTATCTGGATTTAGATACCCAAATATTTTACCCAAAAAAAGCCGGTGTCCAGGACATTCATAAGGTTTTACGTTTAAGGCCTATGAAAATTTAACCAGATATATTTATTACAAACACGTATTCATTACAATACGAATTCAAATGCGATTAAGCATAATACCCGCTTGCGGTGGTGCGCAATTGCTTCATTTGCAAGGAAACGGCAGCTTTCCAAGTGTTCCGACTCCGTCGTTCGCTAAGACCATTACGTAGGTAAGGAAGGGGGGAGTGCGGATAATAAAATGCTTTAGCACGTGACACACTTGGAACAAAGAAAAAATCCGAGCTTTTGAGTTTCAGCCGTTTTGGGAATTCGGTACGTTGTCTGTTTGGACAATGCTTACGTAAGACGTTGCTTTCCACAAAAAGGGTAGTAAAACATTAATTTAATTTTTATTTTGGCGTAGTAGGAAACACTGATTAAAAGTTAACTTCATTAACTTTGTCGATAAGAAACAAGGACCAATAATGGCATCATAAAGCTCGAATAAAACTCAAGGCGTCTAAATAATGAAAGTTAATAAAGCATCGGGCCATCCTCTGGTTTTCAATAAGCGTTATTACGATCGCGACGAATTTCCTACATTTTAATTTCCCCCGCAGCGCGGAACCAGTACAAAAAGAGAAGTTTTACGGATTGATATCGCTTTCCCGATCGCAACCTCGATTGCTCAGGGTAGAGGAGTAGAGGGTTAGCGGGGCAGAGGGGAAGTAGGGGTGTAATAACTGCCAGTGTTGCCACAAAAGTAAATCCGCAAGATACGGGTCAGGGTGTCCATTATCTAACCCTATATCTTATGTCTCCGAACTTTGAATAATCTTTTCCGCGTATTTAAGGATAACTATTTATAATTTGCGAACGAGAATTTTAGCATGTTTTCTTTGAGAAACCTGAGCCCTGAACAAAATAATTTTGCAGAAATATTTCAGCAGCTTAATTGGCTTAAAATGAATCTACCGCTCTAATTAAATTAAACGGACGCAGGTAACGAGGTTCCCGTCTCATAAGTTGTGATCTTAGTAAGAGAAAACATTTTCTTAGATATATCGCGAAATGAGGAAAACCAGGAACAATTTTATGGAAAACATCTATTTGTATTCTATCTACTTGTGTCAACAGTGTCGTAACTCCGGCACAGAGGAGGGAGATAAGAAAGCTTTCCAATTAAAATTGCGGTTTGTATAAGACCTATACATAGTTTGTAATAACGCGCACAATATAGATATGATAGATGATGCGCCAATGGGCCGGCCGTAGTGGAGGCAATATTGCGTCCTCCATTAACCGGTAAATATTTGTTCATTTGTCATGGCTTGTTGCCGATGGCCGTGTGACGTCAACCCGTAACCAGGGATCATTTACATAACCGCCACAATATATCTCTTCATTTACGGCCGCTGATTTATGGCCGTTTCACAGGAATGTGAGGTAACCGGCGTTCTGTTCTTTGTTAAGACAACCGTATTGTTATATATTTATAGTTTTCCAGATAACCAGCTGGGTTTAGTTTGTTCGTCGGCGTATTTTTCATGCAATTAATATTGACGTATTCAATAAATACGGACTAAGACATGAACAACGTTTGAAAACCATATTTGGGTCATCCGATATATCTATAACTTCCGGCCGCTCGGTCCCGTTAAGTCCCGTAGTCGTAGCATATTAATTTCGTCTCGGAAACTGGATGGGTATACTTAATGAATTTCATTTGTAAGATTTGAGTCAGCCCAGGAGTGGAACGCATTGCCAACGCCTGTATTTCCTGACAACTACAATCTGGGAGAGTGAACTGGTATCTTCTAGGCGAGTGGTACATCCTAGACCACATCATCGCTTACCATCATAGCATCGGGTGAGATAGTGATCAAACGCAGGCCCTATAACTAGTAAAAAAGAAAAACAAGATACATAACTGGGACAATAAATCGAACAGATTATCCAACTGTTACTTAATTTGGTTTTTGGCATCCAGAGTTCCTGACTTGAAGTCATGACGTTCTTTCGGTTTCCACTAGCCTCTTTAAATATTCTTTTGTAATATATAAATATTAAAAAGACGGTCGACGTCACAAAAAACTCGAAGACGTAGGCACACGTATTGCCAGGAATAAGTAGAGACGGGTGGACCACGACCATCACCGTCTAGTATCCAAGGACTGGGCGAAGACTTCCAGGCAAACCAATGATATTGTGTACTACGAATGAGGCTTGCACAGGACCGAAAGAGTGGCGTAAAAGAGAGGAGGCCTATACTCAGCAGTAGGTGAATACGGGATGATTAAATAGATAGATAGAAAAGGACGGTTTCTTTGAGATCATAGTATAGAATATACTTATGAATAAATTACAATGATATCACGTACGCGGTAAGGGATGCTACCAATTTTCCCGTCCAATAAACAGGTCGATCGGTAACGTGACTCTCTCCGCATAAGGGATTACTTACTACGATGAAATACACCAACAGGTCCATATTCCGTTTCGATATGTTATTTATTTGAGGTGTCTAGAAAGACTTCGAAAACGAACTCACGTATGTATTGCTTCAGACAGTATAATATTTTGTGCTGAAGACAAAAACAAGTGATAAGATGCTACAGGGAAAGTTTTGTACCTATTGAGTTTGAATGTTACTTTATTTAATTTAGAAAAATCTTAAAAGGTGAAGAGATATGCTGGTAGTGCATTCTCCGAGTATGTGTGGGTCAAAACGGCTTTACAGGCTGACTTTTTGATCAGGGTTGCCCAATGGCAACTATCTTAAAAGTTAAATATTTATTTGTTTGTTGTTTCAAATCCATCTAGAGCTTATCAAAATTAATGAAACAATAATATGTTTTTTTTTTAAATTGATCATTGTGCCTAAAGTCGATAATAAAATGTAACTTAATAAATTTTTTGGTTATGAATTCTGCTGGTCTTATTTTGTTGGTTAGGGAATTTCCTATAGTGATACCTGTTCAAAAATTAACCCCGTGTGCTGGAGAAGGATAGCGCGTTGTGTGTCTCAACATATTGGACGCTGATGATATTTAATGTTTAAATTAAAACTGTCTTGATGAACTGTTTTGTGAACGGACTCGGGAGAGTTTTTAGCAGGAGTTTATCTGGTTGGAGACAACTGCACTTAATTCTCCTGTGTCAATTAGTATGCCGTGAAATACTATTGTGCAGTTGTGCATGCATTATTATTTAATACTGTGATCGGGTTTCAATTCATGTGAATCGTAGATACTGACGCCATCAGAGAAATGGAGAATATGTCACTGTTTAGCCAGTACTGTACATAGGTATTCTGTTATATAATATTAATAAAGTTATATATAATTCTGTTAGTGGTAGTGGTTTATTAGATTATATTAGTTATTAGTATTTTTAATTTGTTTTGTTTGTGTTTTTTTTTTAATTATCTGTGTGTTTCAATAAATTCTGTTATATATAAAGGTATATTACGTATACGTACACTTTTCCAATGGTTTTGGATGTTAATAATCAGATAGTATAGAAACAGACGCTTAAATGTTAATGCGTTGGTAGGTAGTCATTATCATATCTTTATCTAGACGTGGGCGCATCCTCATAGCCAATATTTGTTAGGAACATCATAAAATAAATATTTCTTAAGTAAAACCGATCCAAATAGCCTCTAAAATTTGTATGAAACGACAATAAACTCGGAAAAATTGAGGTGAGGGTGGGCCACGTAAAAAATAATGGCCCTCCCTCCTCAAACGTCGGGGGAGGCCTGCTAAATAAATTGTATGCCTTTTCCATTTTAACGCGCCAGGTAGTTGGAAATGTTTAAAATTTGTATCGCACCTGGGCTGCTAGCTTACGTAGGTCCTATTTATTAACCTGTAGTTAAGAGTTTGAGTCTTAAAATTAGCATAACTTCTAACTAACGTCTAAAATCGTGCAAGTTCGAATAAAGTTTTCGCTTACCCTTGTACCTAACGCGTAAAATAAAAGAATAACGGGGTTCTACGCAGCTTAAGCTCACAGTTTGATGTTTTGGTAAGCACTGACATAGCTACATAAACATAAGGTTTCATGCAGCCTTAAAATTGGTGTTTTAGTAGGTATTTTGTGGATTTGAGCAAAGGAAACGTGGTTCATTTCATTTAAGCCTTTCTTATGAGCCATACAATTCTTTTCTCGTAGGCCCACATAGTCTATGCTATCGTTTTATATATTTACTAGCTGCTCCCCGCGGTATCAGCCGCGCTGTCCTGGGATAAGAAATCCAGGAAAAAGTAGCCTTTGTCCTTTTCCAGGACCCAAAGTTTACCTACATGTAGTTATACAAAATTTCATCAAAATCCGTGCAGTAGTATTTGCGTGATATAGTAACAATTATTCAGCTATGCTTCCATCCGTCCATCCTCCATCCATACATACATCGTCATAAAATTTCGCAATTTATAATATTAGTAGGACAGGATAGATTTTAAACAAGGAAAACTCGGTCGTTTCTTTTGAGGTATTTGAATAAACGGCATCATTGCCTACTTTTTCATTGCCTACTGCCCATCAATAATACGGTACCTACACATCCGATTGAAGAGCTTTGTAAAACTGAGTTCATTGAGCACGCCCCTTATTTTTGCGACTTTCGGCGCCGGCGACAGGCTTGTCACGTAGAATTACGTAAGTACGTACTCGTACAAAATGTAAGAAGATAACATTGTATACCTTTTTACGTTGGTAACAAACTTGACACGAGTCTAAATACATTTCCTTGTAGAACTGTAACGTGTTAACAAAACAAGATTTTAAGAACCTTTAGATTTAGTTTCTATAGAGAACTAGCCGAAACCCGCGACTTTGCTCGCTCAGAACTCGATTTGCAATTTTTTCCGCGAAAAATGCCCTATGTCTTATTCCAGCACCTAAAGTATAAGTGTATGAGTCATACCAAATATCACTCACACCCACACACACACCCTCACCCTCACATACTTTTGCAATTCAATTAGATTAGATTATAGACTTTAAGAAACCCCAATCTGCAATTTACCATGATGCAAATGCAACATGGCTGCACCCAGCGCCCCATTATCCCGTAGTTTTTATTTCCTCCCAGGCTAAAACTCGTATGTAGGTTTCTGGAATCTTTTCTGAATAAAGACATCATAATAATTGTAAATGAGTAGGCAATACTTGGTGTATTATTATCTGTAACACAAACTTTCATGATATTAGGATAGAGCTCTAGGATTTTTCTAAAATGATTTTTCTAGTAGGATCTAACAGTTTTCCAAGGTATTACTAAATTGGCTTTCTTTTCTTCCACGTACCTATAACCTATCCCCTCAAGAACAGTAAACTAAATTCAGCTCTACGCGACCGTCACCTGTGTCTAGAATAGTCTAGATTCTCCAGATCCAGCGTATTTATTACCCACGTAAAAATTGTAATAAAAGGATACATCTCGACTCTGAGCAACGAGCGCGAGACAGTAACAATCGCGCAAGAATGCGCCACATGTCTCCTGCACAGTACTCAAAGAAAGTTAACCTAAAGCCTTTACCTTTCGTCCTTAAGTCAAGGGACTAAGGTTGACAGTAACTACGGTCATAAAGCTTTATCAACTGTACAAATTCGTACGTAACTTATTACAGACAAGATTCCCGGAACATGCCTTGAGTCATAGAACGGCACGAAAGATAATTTAGAGGTGGCCCGATTTAGAAGCTGCAGGAATTTGTCAGCATGAGCTATGGCATTAACGACGCGTTGCACGCATGCAATGAATATTAAATTTACCAATAACATTTTAGGCTTTATCAACCAATAACCAAGGCCAATAAGGACGCCTGCGATGTGGATGTCTTTAGGTTAAATTAATGTACAGGAAATGTGCAACGACTCATCTTCATCATCATCATCAGCCCATTACGTTCCCACTGCTGGGATACGGGCCTTCTCTCATAGATTATGGGCCATAACCATAATCCTTCACGCTGCCCCAGTGTGGGTTAGTAATTTCTTTTTTTATGGAACTAAGTGATGATACGAGCAAGTCGTTTGCATGATGGTAAGCGTCACGCCTGCCCATAACAATTGCAGTACCACCCAGAAATTTTAATACCATAAAAAGCACTGCGTAGCACTGCATTAATTGAGCTCATCACCCCGAGACATCAGATATTAAGTCTCATATGCCCAGTAATTTTGATGGCTACAATGCCCTTTAAACCGGAAAACAGTAATGCTTGCGCACTACTGCAAGTGTCATATGCTCGATAATTTCGCTGGCTACAATGCCCTCAAACCGGAACACAGTAATGGTTCAGCACACAAAGCTGTGGTAAACCCAGACTGCCACCCGAATACGAGAGACCTACCACGAGTTAAGTGAGTGGATGTCACATGTTCTTGAATTTTAGTGATTAGTTCTTGGACATGGCGGTTTCCTCCCGATGTTTTTCTTCACCGTTTTGAGAGCGAGCATTAAATCCGCACATAATTTAAGGAAGTCATTGTTGCGGTGCCATTTGGATTCCAACTCCGGTGCGTCGAATCATAAGTCGCATTAATTCTCGCTGAGCCACACTCGCTATCAATAAAAAAAAACTGTAAATATTTTGTCTTCCACTTTTCCTTCCAGTACCGTAAATAAAACAGTTTAACTATATACATAAAGAGGTAAAGTGTTATGTTAGATTAATCTCCGGAACTAAATATCCGTTTCTGAAAATTTTTTCATTGATAGAAGGCTTCACTATTGCCGAGTGTCATGGGCTAATTTTATTGTGTCGACGCGTACGAAGTCGCGGGCGTTTGCTAGGTAATAATAACTTGGTACGTCTGTGTTGCGTATGTGATGCGGTCTATGCTAGCTAATGAAATATGCAAGGAATGTCGGATTTCATACTTCAAGTAAACATTGCTTTACGTGTGGTTAGCAAGTCTTTCAAATAAGATCAAAGCAAGACTTAACTCAAACCAGACTGCTTAGGTATTTCTATTAAACATGTAATTTATTTATTCTCAACTTCAGTTGAACGAGCCACAAAATTAATTTGAATTTCTAAACTTTTTACGACTTCTCATAAATGAAACGTAGATTTAATATCTACTTATATATATTTGAGTTAGGTTTCCATTTCAGGTCTTGTGGTGTTCCAATTAATTTAAAGTATCGCATCTCCTAGCACTTACGGGTATGTAGGGGAAAGATCGTGACTCCGTGACTGCGTACTTAAGTATTAGTCCCTGCATATGATACGTTGTCAAGCCTCTCGAAGCGGCCATCCAGGGACGTCAACCTCTCAAACACCACTCTACTGAGCGGAGTCGAGAGCCCTCCCAAAGCAAAAGCACCTACGCATCATACCCTTTCGAGATGATTCACTCTACACTACACGATTAAATAAACTCCAAGATATGTATGTACATTATGAATATCTTGTTTTCGTATCCCGGAGGAAATCAAGCGGATTGGAGGTTTTTTTCTCTTTAATAATTTAATTTGTTACGGAATCTGGGTCGGGACCGTAAAAAATTACTTTCTGCTATCGAATGCATCTGTTAATGAAATTCTTACACCACGATGATTTCAATTTTATTTAACATCGGAAGAAAAATGTAAACCCACATTTCACATATTACTATGATTAATGTCCGTCCTTTAGTTTAGTTAAAGTTTGTCTAGAAGAGATTTCCTTGAGCGATAATTGACAGCCCAATGTTAGCCTATTGTAACATTGCACTAAGCTACCTTCTATTATTATTGTATCTTCTAGAAACTTTTATAAAGTTGTCTGTCAATGTAGAGATTGATAAATTCTAGCCATTAAATGGTACAGTCAACAGGCTCTACTGAATTTAGTATCTACGCAGATTTCTCATGATAGCTCAGACGTAGACTGTCTCCCAACTGTTCAAGGAGCTTATCCTTTATAGGCACTTCTTAGTAGATACCTACAGATTAAGAGCAATTAGTAACAGGAACCATCGCGACTTATTACACGAGTTTAACTAATCCATCCTCGACTGGAGACGAATCGCCCCCGCACATTCCGGCCTTATTTACAATCCATCTTGGCTCGTGAGACCCGGCAGTACCGCGCTTTTCCTTTGCATTGTTCAAGCTTGCGTATCTACGCAACGCTACGCGGCCTATGTACGCATCTGCGTACATAGGCCTTAGCAAAAGATAAGCTTGTTTGTTGAAGTTATACTTAAGGTCTGAGTTGGACACATAAGACTCAAACGAATTAATGAATTTTGAGTTGTCAGACTCCAATAGCGTTTAAACTTTGTCGTTGTCCGACGAAGCATCGAGTTTCAGTATTGAAACTAACAGAGCGTTACTTATATCGCGGTTATTCGTAGCAATTCGGGTGCCAACCGCGTTAAATTGATCGTCGGCCGCGGGTGCAGTAGGTATAGCTTTGTATCCGTTGATTAAATTCGCGTTAATATTTTGTGCGGAGCCTGTTATAACCGGAATCACCGGGCTCGAGCACCATCATAAGTTTACCTCACTATGAATCTCGACTAAGCCTAGATTACGGTGAAGAGACTCGACGCCACTTCATAACGGTGTCTTACCGGCTCTTTTGATGCCTGAGATTTACTAACCGGCCACCTTTTAGTACCTACCTATCTACTTGTGATATACTTAGGTACATTTTGTAAAAGCCTGGAGATGAGCTTTTGTATATTAAACTTTTTTTTTTATATTGAATTTACACAATAGAATAACAACGGCATTGGGCACAGCTTAGGCTGCGTAGCTACTCCACTCCACTTAGCAATTACTTAGAGTGATTGTTAGTGTCAGTAATTAGTGTCGCAGGAGAGACGTGGGTGCGGTGTCGGTTGCGTGGCGACTGTGGCTGCCACCCTCGCAGGCGATGCCACTTGTCGCGCCCATCTAAATGCAAATAAAGGCGCCGGGGACCCCTTGACATTGTGCCTTTATCTTTGTTTGCGTATCCCTCATTTGTCTACTATGTGGCTTGTTAAATACGGTTGTCATTGAAAGTATGGACACGCTGCCGGGACGTGATGTTGTGTTTGAAATTGTGACACATATGAAAGGAATTTCACTGAGGTCTTGTTATGCTAGGACGAAACTTAGGTACATCACTAAATGAAACACGTTCCGACCAAAATGACAAACCCATTTTGAATCAGGCAAACGGGAAGGATCGTAGCGATAAGCGATAGCTAAGAGTGGCCACACAAAGTGCCACTGACACCTATAACTTTTAATTGCAAAATCCTACGTGGCACTGTACAGTTTGGCAATAATTTCTTTCTATGTTTCTTTAACTGCAGGTTGCTGCGCTCGACATCGCCGCGAGACATCAAGTTTTCAAGTTTCAGATCCAAATAACATATACTACACACTATACTCGTAGACATTATAATTAATTTAGAAAAAAATAACCGAATTCAAGACTATACCTTTATTTTTTGTTTTTGTAGAATTTTTCATAAACTGCTGAATCAGTTTCGATAAAATTTACATGGTACCACCTCTGAAGTATGACCTACCTGGTACTAACCAAAAAAAAATCATCAATATCAGTTCATAATTGACGGAGTAGTCGCGTAACAATCCCAAAAAAATGCATACAATCGAATTGAGGACCTCCTCCTTTTTTCAAGTTGGTTAAAAACTAATAACTATCAAATTATTACTGTCCAATAACTTAACCTCATTGCATAGCTCGTCGTTTCGAACTCGTTATGCCCATTCAAATGTTTTCCGCTCTTCGCACAACAAAGAAAGTAAAGCCCTCATCCAGTAATCGGGATCATAACAAACATCTCTCAAATACGGAAAGTCGTTGAATAAAGTCGATTCGTAGCGTAACGAGGTTCCAACTTATAAAAGGCGAGAAAATGGGATTAGGCAGGATAAGGAGCTATTGCCTGATAGAGGCCGCTGCCTCTTTTGTTCGGGAAAATGTAAATTGGACGCAGTCTTCTGGCATCTACATGTACATGCCTTTGACAATACTTCACATTTTCTTTGCTAACGTTGTTTACATTATTCCCTACTTTATTACGTGAGCTCGCCAAGCGGCAAATATGAGGTTATTTCTTTATATTGTACAGAAGACACGAGTGAAGTATTTCCAGCTCGAGACACTCGAAAGTAACGTTCATTTTTCTACATAAATTATAAATTTCATTTTTTTTTTTAATTTCAACCACTGAGGTTGCGGGTTCGATTCCCGCGACGGGACAAATGTTTGTGCACAGAAAAAAAAGGGCAAGTATTTGTTTCGTGTCTGGGTGTTGTGGGACTATGGTCCTCATAGTTTCCTGGTTCCCTAGATACAAGGAATACTAGTTAGGGGTCAGGATTTATGTATGTGATTGTAGGGCGTTATTTATTATTTATTTATTTATTTAAAAAAAAAAACAGAACAGATCTTAAATAAAAACGTTGTAAGCCACCGCGACGAATAAATTGGGAACAAAGTATCAGGTACCTATAACAATCAGTGCCAGGAACGGCCTTGCAACTCTGTAAACTCGGCACAGGTAGATGCCTAAATTCTGTTAGCGGCGAGAGAAACTAATTAAACTTCGGCTGTAGCTGACCAAAGCACTTCACGGCTATTTAATTGAAAGATTTTCAGGATTTGTTTTTTTTCTACATATCGTATAATTAAAAACAGTTAATTTCTAAAACACTTCTTCGTGACCCTGAAATCTACAGATATCAACAAGGGTACATACAGGTTAGTAATGATGAAAAATAAAGTAGATAAGAATTTACAAATTGTGAATGAATTATACATTTTATCATCACTTTTAAACTATTATCTCGTCTTGAACTATGCTCTAAACATTGTGCAATTCGAATTGAGCGCATACCTACCAAACCGCTCGATTGAGTTGTGAGGTATTCTTGTTTCTGAATGGAGCGACATTTCTGTTCTCAGATAAGGTATCAGCTTACAAATTACTTGAACTACGATAAACTGCAACGACCTCTAATATAACCGCTTTACTGTATCTGATATTTATGAGACATTTGTATTGGGTAAGCGGGCGCTGTTTAGTGACGCTGAGAAGTCCTATAACAAGTATAGCTTTTGAAATAAGCTTTGTACCGTTGTCTGATTTGACAGGAATACGCCGTACAAAATGGTGTGACATAAAGAATACCTACTCCATATTATTTTAATAGAGTTTATTCGGTCAGTGAAATTGTAATCGTGACTGAATGCAGTAAGTAACGTGGTCCCCCGCTGCGAGTGCGGCGCGTGCGCAGCGGGGCGTCGACGCTGAACGTGCAATCGTCACAGCTCACGCTGCACCATCACTCAAAGCTCACGCCTTATTGTCATCTCTATTGAATCACGCTAAAGTCCAAAATAGCGCAGTAGAGCACGTTACAATATATAGACTGACCCTTGGATCTTAGCTGATCGTTCCTATCCACGCATACGTCGCTCGCGACGAGACAGGTTGATAGTAAAGTACGTTATTACTCACAATTATTTTATTGCTTACACGCCGCGCCGCCTCAGCAATGCTTTGAATGTTATGAACAATGTTGTAAATAATTTTAATCGTTTAAACATGAAACAATACGATTTAAATGTTGTAGCAAACAAACGAACTCTATTCAAATTGGACGTTAACTTTTATCCGACACCCACACACAATTATTTTCTGGCAGGAATATTGGAGTGAAAAATAAGGTGCTACAAGCTAAGCTCTTTGCGCGGGCAGAAACGAGCGATTTATAAACTTTCTAGATTTAAACCACCAGCACCGCGAAAATCCTTTAGAAAATCTCTTTTCAACTCGTTGCGAGGACCCAGTTACATATTAAAATGTTGTACGGACACAACAGGGTTTGCATTAGATATAAGTTAGATCCGTCGTATGTAACTACAACATCAGATTTAGAGGGTTACATATACGTTACACGTATGGAAAAATAAGGTCAAAGAAGCCATCGGAAACTTTATCATATGCTATTTCGTGAAAGTGAAAAGAAAGAAAAGATGTTCCGGAGGCGACTAATCAGCGAGGGATCCATTTGCGGCGCACCTACGACACGGGTTGTGCGGCACAAAGCAGAGCAAGATGCAAGCGATGCACTCTCTTTGCTTTTAGAGATATTGTCGGTGCGGTGTGTGCTTAGTTTGCTTTTGTAAGTGCGCCGTATTGTTGCCGGGATACACCGCCGCCGCTATCGCGTCACCGCGCTTTAGGTAACGTGCCCTCGAAATGTCGCAGTCCTCACGGACCAACTTCCCAACTTCAACGTTGCATTTCCTTAATTACGAACTTTCGGCGCCAGACTCGCAAAAGTCATACAGACTTGGCAGGTAGCGTAGTTGCCACTTGATATTCTCTCCCTTTCAATGCTCTCACTCTAATTATCTGGCATCTTTTCAGGTCAGCTATGGGCTCATCGTGGTCTTTATTATGCGAGTAGGTACATTGTAGCTGCTGTTATATTGATGGCTACTTTAGCCAAGTGCTTTTATTGTTTTGATATTAATTTATTGCGCAACAGCACCTAATTTGTTCAATTGATGAGGCATATCGATTCATATTTAGGGATCTATTGATTCATAGATCGGAATACATTCAAACAATAATGTATTGTATTTAAACGAGTGGTCTCAATTGGATGAATTAATGTGAACTTGACAATGTGAAACAAATTAGGACCGGATTCTAAAAGTGTCCGAGTACGACAACAGCCATGTAATAAAGCGAATGTAATAAAACGAAGATGTATATTTGTACAGCATCGCGAGTCGCGACTGTGAATCGTCTATTTTATCACTCGATTACGTCCAATTTAATTTGTTCACTTGTTGAGACAAAGAGCTAAGCTCTCTAAGCTTTTCGATCTCGAGTGATTTATTTGAGCTCAATACATTGCGTGATACGAACACTGTATTGTTGTGATAATGTCGAGAATTTTCTTTCATCGATGTTCGCAATTGAAGACCGGGAATGGAATAGGTATAACTAGGAGAACGGGTCTTTTTTTTCTTAGCTCAGAACTCAAAGCTCTCATCCTTGTTAGATTAAAATGAGACTACCGACGGTTTCGTTTGAGAGCTTTTTCCCAATGATTCTTCAAGGGAGGTTAGGAAGGTTGTAAATCGAAGGAAGGAATCAGCAGGGCAGTGGCGCTTTGGTAGCGCAACTCTTTGAGCGGGCCGGGCGGCTCTGGCGGGGCGCGGCGCTTCGGTGCACATCTCGATTGCTCGAGCTCTAATTTAATTAAACCGAGTGCGCATTAGAGATGCTGGAGAGGTAAACGGGAAGTTCGCATCGCCGCACCACGCGCCTGCTCTCGACTCTACCGGGAATAAGTATTTGGCTTGACAACAACATTTCTCGATTACAAGTGATTCTCCGATCACGCGCACTTTTGTCCGAAGGATAAATTTATATTACAAGAATTATAATAGGTGATACCATTTGCATAATGGCTTTGTGGCTGCCACACGTACACAAAGGCAAGTTAATCGGTTTATCGGGGCTTTGGTCGGAACCGCACGATTTTTAGACCCAAACCGTTTGTTTGTGTAAGTTGCGTGAGCTAATAAAGTTTCACGGGATTACTTCATTAACTCCCTACATTTACATAATATTTAGATTTAACGTGAATGATAGCCGTCTTGGTTTTATACCTAATTACATTTGCGAACCAATAAGGAAATATGAGTAATATTTTTCAGAAAATCTAAACTTTTCTGTCATGATACCATTTTTTAACGCAATACAACCCTACTAAAGTACCTTCTAAGTAGAGTGAAATTTGAAATTGATACGGCGGGCGAGTGTCAGGCCGTTCGGAGAATCTACCAGGCACTCGCCATGTGTGTATTTTAATCCAATTTTGCCTTTACCTTTTACTTTTAGCCCAGCCTAGGGATTTTGAAATATCTAATCCTAGATAGGTACTAATATTATAAATGCGAAAGTTTGTAAGGATGGATGTTTGTTACAGTCACGCAAAAACTTAACTACCGAAGGATTTTGATGACATTTTGATCTTGGAATAGGATGGCATACGTTTTATTCCGGAACATTATCCACAAAACAGCAGTGTGCCTTTGTTCATATCGCATAGGTAGTACCAAGTTAGGTACTAATCAACTTAAACTTGAATAAATAAAATAAGGTTTACATTCCGAGAAATCAAAAAAATGTGTTTCATAAAAACAGCATTTAAAAATCGTATACTTGTACTCTGTACTCAATAGTCCGAGATTCATTTTGCAATGTTGATATCGCTCTACAAGTAAAAAGCGATGTTGTCTTTTTTACTAAAAACCTTCGCCTCCAAAATACCAAAATACTGAAATCAAAACTGATGTTTGTAACTACATACCTACCTAGTTACCAGTATGAAAATGATTGGTGTAATATATTTTCTTACAACAATGATTAATAGAATAATCAGAACCAAATATAAGATACCGTGAACCGTGAATAGCCAAGATTTCCGTGAAACCTCTCAGTTCTCTACGAAATGTAATTTCGTTGTACCTGGCAGGCTATCAGAAAAAATCCCACAAGGCTCTGAATAGCAATATTTCCCTTGAAAGAGCCGGCTTGATTAGGTGGACATAGAACGATAGCGAAATGGAATAGGTACGTGTACTATACGTACCTTGAGGGTATTAGTTGGTATTAGTACCTAAAATAAAATAAGAAAATCCTGAATCAAGAAAATCCTGAATTTGATTTGAAGTTAGTTTTTCGAATATTTCAACTAACACCAAAGATATTTAGTCAAAAGTCAAAAGATATTTATTAAATAGGCACAAAAAATGCACTTTTAAACATCATACAAATAAATTAAAATACATTAAAAATTGCTAACTGGTAAGCTTGTCTACCTATTTCTTTCCCGTACTCAAATTGAAGTCCGGGCCCAGAAAAGAAATGCGAAAACTGACTCTACCAGTGCTTCGGAAATACGCAAGAAACGCCAGGGGGATGTCTCTTTTTTTAATCTTTAAAAATGTCTTAAAAATAACACTGAACTATAAGGCATAACACAATGTCAAACTAGAAGTGCGGGTGAGATGTTCCATAGTCACAGTACCAGTAACACGAAAATATGAGTAATATATAAATAGGTATAGGTATAGATACAGTAGCAGAAGTGGTAGGTAAAGGTCAGTGGCGGGGAAGGCTCTTTCCCTTTCTAGCAAAACGTCTTTTGTACATAGCTTGTGTTATCTCCTCATTTTATACCTGACTATATGCCTGAGACTGAATAGTTGAATACCCACATTGAGGTAAGTCGCAGCTCATAAAGCGCCTAGCTATATAGGTATGTAACGTATGTGATTACGAAAGGTCGCCACGGCGATACCTTCTCTGAAATGCTCTAAGGCTAATTGTCTATTAACTATAACTATATCTCAGCGTTTGGTCACAGTCCTTTGAACGGAAAACCTTGGTTTCTGAACTAATTAGCAGCATTTACGGCTTCAAGGGGTGGCGACACCCCACGTATTACTGTACATAAGTAAAGGTTCTGAATGAGTGGGTAGGTATGGATGAACGATTAACGTAAAACAATCAGGTCTATTGATCCCGCCGTTAAACAAAAACCAATAGAATTAGAAGAGACCACGACATTCAATTCAAAAAGTCGGTAATTTAAATTGTGTGCACGAAACGTAAATTAAATTAACATATTATCAGGTTTTTCTGATTAGGGTGTCGTGGATTTATTGTTCGGAGTTGTTTAGGCATTTTTGTAATATTCAAAAAGTTAAAGTTAAGTTCTGGGTGGTGCCTTAAGTGTTATGGGCAGGCGTGTTACTTACCATCAGGCTATCGACCTGCTCTAGTGAAGTGAAACACACCGCGGCTTGACTAAAGATGACGTTATTATTAAATATAATAAACCAACAGGGATTAGTAATATCTTACCAAGCGTAAAAATAGAAAAGATCAATTTTAAATTGGGCATGCCCCAGACACAATAATATATCCCTATTTTCTCTAATGTGATATATTTTTGAAGAAAAAGTACGACCCGCTTTTCTTTAATCGTGGCGTATTGCGTGGTTCTTTATCGATCTGGCTAATGTATTCCGGTGCGTTTCCAAAAAATATTCGCTTCACGAACGATAAAACGAATAAATGATATCATTCTGGGGTTAATCAGGTAAATAAATAAAACATTTTAGTAGCAGGGAAGCGGGAAGTGTTGGGTCAAGGGAACTGATATCACGGCGCGGGCGGATTCGTGTGAAGTGTAAAATGAGGTCTTGCTACTTCGGAGTCGGGACTATCAGATGAGGTGTTTTGTTCGGTGAAAATTGTGGAACAAAAATAAAAAAATATCTTATTTGCCAGAGTTATTTAGATATTCATATGTTTACCTATCTCATACAGCCTCTGTGGTGTAGTGGTTGGGCAGGTTGGCTCAAGTCTCATACTCCACTGAGGTTGCAGATTCGATTCCTGCGAAGGACATGTGCACAGAAAAAAAAGCGCAAGCTTTGTGTCGTGTCTGGGTATTGTGGAACTGTAGTCCTCATATTTGCTGTTTCCCTAGATACAAGGAATCCTTGTTAAGGGCCATGATCTATATAAAGTGATCGCTGGGCGTATTTATTATTTACCTTCTCGACTCGCTTTATACCTATAGGCGCTTACAAAATGGTTTGGAGTATAATTGCCTCCTAATGGAGATAATTAGGCGACAATTAGTACTAATGTCCTAATGGACCCTATTCGGTTTTTTACTTGTTGTATACAATATAAATGAAGGGATTTTCATTATACATTTTTTATTTACTTTGGATTTCCTAAAAAATTGTATTATTGCGCGTGGAAAGTTGAAACGTATCTATCTATCTATATATAGCTAACCCTAAACTAGTGTAAATAAATATTTTCCTAACACCGCTGATTGCCAGCACTTGGCACGGCTACCATTTGCATAACCGGACGTGTCACGAATAACGTGGAAATGACCTCCGCCCGAGGAAAGCGTTGCACTGCGACCTGATAGCGGGCCGATGCGATCGCGAACTGTGATTTATGTGGGATTTCAGCCATGCTGTTTTGTATGGGTAATATATTTTTTTAGAATTATTGAAGATTTTTATATATATCGGCAAGCAAGCAGACGGCCCGCCTGATGGTAAGCGGTTACCTATCTGCAGCACCAGAGGCATTGCTGATGCGTTGCCGACTCATAAGGACTCTATTAATTCCCCTTTAGTTGTTTTAGGTGATGTATAATAAATGCATAATAAATCGTTACTTTTGTAAGCTGTGTTGATATCGCCACCAGGTTCTACTGTTGCATATTTCCACATTTATATTAAATGCCAGACTTAAACATTTTAAAATGATACAATTGAGAATCATATTAGCCCTGCAGCAGAAATCGCAGTAGCCGCAACGGCCCTCGTCGCAACACCACGACCAACGTCGCTAATATTTCACAGGTGAGACATAGCCAAAAGCAAGCTGTTTCGTGAACCTGCTTCGATATTGCATCGATTCACACCCGCTACTGCTGAGCTTGGATAAGATTTATGTTTGAATTCAGACCGGCCACCTCCACGTGTAAATCATGAACAATTGTCAGCTTCGGGAGTTGCATAGACATTTTAAATGGAAAACGCTACGCTCTATTTATATCTGAAAATGGAATCTAACAATACGTGCTGAAACTCCGTTTATTGAAATGCAAATCCAAAATAGTCACATAAATAATATATTCAATTTGAAGTAGAAGCTACGCGTATTTGCTGTTCTTTTGTTGAAAATACTTGATTGGATTTATAAATGCTCTATAAGAATTTTTATTTAGCCCTATTATATATGAATAATTTCAACGAATTTTTGCACGTATACATTCCAGCACATCTGAACAAACTCGTTTTTACAACTAAAGCACTTGAGCGAGAACGGCATATGTTACACCTTGGGGAGACGAAAATAAACATTTGAGAAGAAAGTTCAGCAAAACATGTTAATTGTAGAATCTTCAAAACAATTTCCAATGTGCTAACGACGTGTGCGAATTATGTGAAGCTGACAGCATAATTTCAATTAATTATCTCTTTCCCTGCGCTGGCAAATAAATGAGCCCCGAGGGCGTCGTCCGCGGCGAAAACATGAAACTTTGCCCACATCCTCGCCCGCTAGCTGCTTCAGGACCCTAACTTTTGAATAATGTTTCCTTTCAACGTTTTTTGTTCAATCCAAGTGCCAAAGAAAGTCGATGTTCTGCGAACCTTTCAAAACCTAACAAGATCTTTGCAAAAGCGAAACAGACTGAGTTACTGATGACTAGTTGGATCGTGAATAGTCGTGAAAAGTATTGGAAACGAGGAAATCTTGCAGCACACATCAGCGTTTCTGATACGCTCGCAGTCGGAGTGGCAGCCCGGCAGCCGCCAGCCAGTCCCGAAGCGAACAATGACTTCGGCGGGTCGAACTCAAGTTCACGCGTGATTTGTGCACTTTTATTTCATTTCCACTCCCGGAGAACTGCTGTCGAAACAGGCTGAATCTCGGGGTTCGATTTATATCGAAGCACTTACACTGTGTTTGATTCGAAACTTTTAGAATTCTAAATGTTTCACACTATTGATTCTACTTTGTTTCACGACCGTTGTTTATTGCGTGTGTTTCTGTAAAATGAAGCTAGGATCTATAGCGTTCTAGTTTTCAGGGAACAATGCTCTGTATATCAAGCGGGTGTGTCGCGGTGCAGGTTGACAAACAGCGGGTCGTGTAGCAACATCTCGCGGTTCACGGTAAAGTCGAGCCGACAACTTGATATATAGGACTGCTTTGTGAGGGTCCGGGCAAACACACGCAACAGAGCGCAACCAAGATAACGTACTCCGCCAAGGAGGCTACTAAATTATTTTTATCTTCGACTTGCGCGACTTGCTCGCACTTATCTGAACTTGCACAAATTTGAGGCGAGTTGTTTATTGGGCCCTTTCGGTTTTGTTTACCCGCGAAATGGTAATCAGGGCACGTAGAGGATTTTATAGCTGTGTAAACTGAAGGGGTGAATATATTTAGCCTAAAACATAAAACTATATACTCTAAGAACTACACAAGACTGTGAAAATTTCAAATCAGACCAAACCGAACACACCCATATAGGTATGTACCCAGTTGGTTCATTCACTTACTTCAATCATTACGTGGCAACATTGAAAAACACTCCCGTGCCAAAATGGGCAATGGAATATGATCATGAAAGCTGCAAAACGCTGCGGCTCGGTAGCCCGCGTAGCGTCGCTTGAAACTTTATGACCGTCAAACGATGCGTATGTGCACGACAGAAAGGCGGCACGTCGATAAAAAGTCCATTGTCGGCACCGGGACGCTTAAGGGCTTCGCAAATGACGGGAGGAGCACGGGGTAATGCGATAAAAACTGCGACCGCCTGTCTAGGTGCCTTCAACGAGAAAGGAATGGTATGTTGGGCTGGGGCGCGACGAGCGTGAAATTTGATTGGCGTCTCGGAGACATTGTGCCTAACCCAGCAAGGTGAGGTCTGATCTCAGACTTAACTAGAATTAATGATTTAGATATATTTTTTATAACTCTTTAAACTTGCTAGAGAAGTGAATAAAATGGCACTGTTGCTTTTACCAGTCGAGAGATCAAGCGAGGAAAAGACGATTCGGGTTGAAGATTACCTGAAACAAAACACATAAACACACCATTATACTTATGTAACAAAGAAAAAAGAAACAAAAGACTTTTTCGAGACACACACGCAACATAACATTAAACTATAATGTTATAGTTAGTATTCTTTGCTATAATACTGTACACATAACAAATAATATAATATAATAGAAACATATCATATATATTAACACTATGTAACATAAAATAAATACATATGTAATATAATTATAGTACAATGAAATAAAAATAAATGAAACAAGACTGAGTAGTTAAGACCAACCGGCTTGGTTAACTTAAGTTTTTAATTTATAACCAAAAGGTATAAATCGCTTTGCTCGTAAAACATTACTTTGATCAACATCGGAATTTATCGTTTCATTAAGAAATTCTTTGAACAAAGATATTCCAATATTTGGACAGTACGGCGCAGAAATGGCTTCCGGCTAAAACAATTACTAAGATGTTAGGATAAGACGCATATATTATTTTTTATTAGAAACATCAAACCAAAACTCTGAGAATAATGTATGTAATGTCTCAGACTTTCAGATCGTTGCGATACGTCTTAGGTTTTGTGGACGCTGCTGTTTAAGCTAATATCAATTTAGTATCGCTTTTCCTTTACATAGCTGCAAAGCCAGGTTAAGTAAACAAAATATCCATAAATCTATCGCGTGACTACAAACGGGGCACAGCTTTCGTGTCTTTGTTGTCGGCATTTCCCCTTATTTTTACAAAGTGTTGAATATTTCCGCAAATCCGCTGCTCTGTTTCAGAGAGTTCTATTCGATCGGTCGGAGGGCGTCGGCTGTCCATTATGCAAATGGAGGCTCCGTGCAGCGTTCGTATTTAGCACGTCTATTCACAGCCTGCGTCGTCAGACGACAGGATTCTACACCAACTTTGATCAGACCCGGCCCGTAAATAAAATAATGCACGCCAGTTTCCATGCAAACGTTGGAGCGCGAACAATGCAAGTGTTTTTCTGCAATAAAATGCGGAGTTGAACTGGTGCATAAACTAAACCACCTTTGTGAATTGTACCTAACCTGCATAGCTCGGCTTCAACTTTTTACGATTGCGAACTTAAGTTGGCGTTGGTACCAACTTTAAAACCTACTTTATGTGTCATGAGCACACGTTCACGTATGAAATGACCTTTTAAATGTCGCCCACACTGGCAAAGACGCTGCGGTCGTCAATCTCTCCTACATTTGTAGCTTACATGCGGTAGGTATTTCTTTTTAACCATGTCGTAGACCGCAATCTCATGACAAATATGTCCTATATAGAAACAAGAGTTAAAGGTTTTTATAATAGCCATCGGTACGTGTTTGGTCCCATGGGCGCGGCCGTTCCATAAAGGAAAGTGGCGACATGCGCCGATGAGTGTTTTGATGGTATCGCGCTAATGTGTGTCGCCATGATCGATACTTCCCTATCGAACTGGAATTTTCTATCTCACGGCATACTGCGATATTCTTCTCTCTAAATGCTTACAAATACGTTCGACGTTATTAAAATTCTTAGGTTGGTAAGTTTCAAGAATTATATTAGGTACTGGAGAAATTAAGGTAGATAGGTACTTCAAGTAAGCCTTGGGGATTTTTTTTTTCTATTGATGTGTCAAATAACATTGGTTAGTATTGACTTCACGCAAGTTGATAAAGTTAAATTTTGGCTACAAATTAGGAATTAATTCGGGTTCATATAAAAATTACAGGCTTATATTGCACTTAAATAAGGGTAAGTATATTTACATTCGTCATCGCCTATATTTGGTAACGATTGACTACTTATACTTAAAGATTCAGTTTAGGTATAATCCCTTGCGAGAGCGAGTGTGGCTCAGTAGGAACTAGTGCAATTTTCGATCCGACGCACGGCGCATCAGTCATGCAAAACTACGCCGGCTCCGCACTATTGACTTTCTTAAATTATGTGCGGATTTATATATAACACTCGCTCTAAAACGGTGAAGGAGCACGTCGAAGTCTACAAAAATATCGATTTAATACCTAGTGTTAGTCATTGAGTCTGTAGATTGTACCTAACTCAGTTATCGTATTTATCAATTGTGTACACTTCGGTAAACCTCAAGATTCTAAATATACAGAAATAAGCTTCTATTTAGTTTTCACTAAGCATGCCACTAGTGCATAAGAAATGTATCAAATCTTAATCAAGTTTAATTTTCCTTTTTGAGAAAGAAAATAGATTTATTGTGGAACATAAAAATATGATTAACATTAGCATAAGCTCGAGTGAAACCAAAATTTTCCTTAGAAAATGTTATAGCTTTTCTCTAGTGTGAAGTAAGAACCATTTCTTCAATTCGTCGCAGACAAATAGAAAGCCTGATGCGTGTACCTAGACACGTATGTAGGTAATAACCGCAACCACAGGTCATATTGAAGAAAACAATGCCACAACACAAGAAACAACTGCTCTACTCTCACAATAGATACAAGATACTGGGAAAATTCCCACGATCACGCCCTTCCCGGATGTTTATAACACATGTATTTCACCCTTTGACAACTTCAGTACGAACACTGCTTAACATGTTTGAGCCACGACAATTCTCTTCGTATCGAAAGATCTGTTTACTTTATGTATCTATGTACGAATAAGACGTGTGGGATATCTACAAGACAAACACAATAGAGATTTTCTTTGAAAGGTTTACACATTTCAGAGACGGATTATGCATGCAAGTACGTAGTAGGTTTCAAGCAGACTGTAAGAGGTGGAAATGCTATAGTCGTATACAGAGAAAACATTCTAAGCTCTGGAGAAAAAGTAGGGTATTTTCCATTTGGAAGTTTGATCACAAAGAAGAGCCAATAGTAAAAGTAACTGCTTATGTTAAACTATGTCATTGTAATAAATAAATAAATAATGAAATAAATGCGCCCAACGATCGCATACATAGAAGGAACTATGAGGACCATGATCCCACAACACCCAAGCACGAAAGCTGCTAGCGCTTATTTTTCTGTCACAAACATTTGTCTCGTCTTTGAGATTTGAGCCAACCTGCCCAACAACTACACCACAAAGGCTGCCAAAAATAATGGCTGTAATGGTTTTAGCATCTCGCTAAGAAGAAAATGAGGTGATGTTTCCTATTTATAGCACAACGCTCGTTCAACTGTGCATCTGCATTGTACTTGTCTCCCCACTCGACGTACAAATTTAATTTCAAAATAACTGCCAGTGTTACGTAACTAAGGTTATATTCACAAGGACGTGCAGTATTCTATATTTTCCCATGCCGCTGCCATCCGTTTCCCAACAGTTCCAGTTTGCGAAAACTAAATAAAATAGTTTGCAAGGGTTACTCCCGATGGACGCTACACCCTTGTTACGTTTATTTGACTGGAACGAGGTTCACTATTACTTCAGCTGGAATTGAAAACACCGGAATAAATAATAAATAGGTAGCGCAAATCAGATTTAACAACACATATTAAAAACCGAAATAACCTAATCCCTACCTCTTGTTTTAAACTTATCTTGCTTGTGGTTTGAAAATTATTTTTAGCTTCTATTGTGATAAAGTTCTAAGATTACGTTCATCTTTGAAGAGCTTGTTCAAATATAAATTAAGATCCCACGCGTAAAATTTTACGCCTTGTTTATTCTTTTATTACGGATTGTGATAAAACGTAAATGTGGACCTACGTAACGAGCTATTTTAGCTGGTATGCAAAAGTACCGCAGTCTTAAAATTAAAATTTTATGTTAAGATGTTGCAGTATATTCTTCCGGTACCTTTGAATCCTGGCTTCATGATTATATATGTAGATACGCACCTTCATATATATGTATATTTTCACTGCCCTAGCTACCTAATTAATTTATATGATACTTTCCATGAAATGACAAAGGTATCCAAACAAAGATATATAGAGGGATACCTACGGATAAGATCGAAATCTGCATAATTTATAGAAGCTATCACATCAGCTTTTAATCGGACATTAATGATCAATTGCTTGGATAACCCTTTATCTTAAGTTGTATAAGAAGAAGATTTACTCGAGAACCAATATTGTAAAGTATTCGAACTAACTCCAAGTCGGAGCGAAGGTTATAAACTTATAGTCGGCACACGGCATCCGTTGGACCGAACATAGCAATCCGGTCCCCGTCACGTTCCTGCACCCGAGGAAACTTCATGAGAAAACTTTAATTGGAAAATACTCCTATTCCTCTATACACATTTTCTCTACCTACTAATAGGTATTTACGGTGGGCCAAGGTGATACCACCGGGGACCACGAGGCTATGTAATGGAAAGCGAAACTTTTTACCTGACCCTATAAAAACATTTCTAGTCGGGCGTTTTTTTTAATACTTATTTTTTTTTTTTTTTTTTTTAACACTTAATAGATCTATGTTTGGCCGCTATCTCGCCTGATGTGAAGCAATGATGTGGCCTAAGATGGAGCACATAGATCTAGAGAGAGACGGCAGTTGAGCGGCTGCTCAGACCCGTCTCCCCGATGGTTCACCGAACATCATCCCGAAACACGACTAGGTCGCTTGACGGCATGGCTTTGTTCGGTGGGTGGTATTACAACCACGGCTAGAGCCTACCACTCCAAAAAGTTTTTATATTATCATAGGTTTTGAGTTTGATATTCATTTAATCTCGATCTTCTCTGTCGATTTTTACTTTGTCCTTCACGTTTAAATTAAAACCCAATTTCTTGAAACTCGAGTGGGCCTAAAGAAGCCTAGCATATTTAGTTAGCCCAGTTGTTTAAAAAGCGAAATTGTAAAGTAAGCAAGACTGGCTTTCGCTTTCGAACATAACTAAAAAAAGTAATTAGTCCAGCGAGTTTTGAACTCCGGTGCGTTGGATCGTAAGTCGCACAAGTTCCCGCTGAGCCACTATCGTTGTCATTGATCTCTTATGAAACGTAATTCATTAGGTACTTTAGTACGCTAAAGCTCGGAGTTCGCGAATCGTCTGCAGTGTTTCCATTAAATACCCAATAAACCTTATTAGAATTGACGTTTTTTTTAGCGGCTAGGTAGACTTTGTTAGGAGCGAGTGTGGCTCAGTAGGCATATGCGACTTTCGATCCGACGCACCCGAATCCCCCGATCCTAGCGGGATCGGGGGATAGGGCCCCGCACCACTCATTGACTTTCTTAAGTTATGTACCTACGGATTTAACATTCGCTCTAAAAACAATGAAGGAAAACATCGTGACGAAACCGGCATGTCCAAGAATTAATCATTAAAGTTCAAGACAATGTGACCCCCCCAAACCGCACTGGGACAGCGTGGTGGATTATGGCCGATACTCTCTCTACACTGACAAAAGGCCCGTGTCCCAGCAGAAAGAACGGCTGAGGATGATAATAATGTGACATAGATATTCATTATATATCACCTACCTACCTACAATATACGAGTAAATTATGTACTATAATTCTCATTGTTTTTTCTAGCATAGCTCCTTATAGCCTCTAAGGGCCCGTTGAGTAAGGCTTAAGACAATAACAGGCTATCAGAAAACGTTATTAGTTTCAACGAAAATATTTGGTCGCCAAATGGGTTTTTGCCGAAAGCAATATCCTTAATAGGTACATGTTTATGTTCTTGCTTTGTCAACGAAATTCGTTTATTTTATATGTTAGTTCCCCTATATACTGTAGGTAGGTACCTACTTAATTAGAGTTGGTAGATCAATATACCTGTATTAAGCTATATAATTTAGCTACGCTTTGACTGAAACCATTCGCGAGGAAACCAGCAAATTTCTATAAGGACCACAAAAGTCAACACTCTGCTCTCTAACATAGACCTTAAAAAAATCTTAATGAACGTGTCCCCAACAATGGAAACATACCTGCAGGGCTGATGATTAAGGTAATATGAAAACGGCTACAGATAGAAGATACCTTCCTAGCTTGGACGTTAATAACAGTCGTCCTGCTCCACTATTTCATAAGCGCCATCGGTGCTAATTAAAAGTTCACCGTATGTTTGCTACAGCTAAGCAGCCATATTTCAAAGCGTCGACAACATCTGTGCAGCGGCGGCGGCGCGGAGGTTCTATTCCATAATGCAGCCCCTTACAGAGGGCGGAGGGAAACCGCGGCGACCGCGGGCGGCAGCCGGTATAACGTAAACTCCTTCGCTCGCTATGCTAATTGGCCGGATAAGCTGCCAGCACGCAGCCACCAATCTAATTAGAAACTAGAAAAATAAACCAGCTTAGGTACCTATACGTACGTCAGGGGGCGCTCGTTATCAGGTGGGTCAGACATGTGGAAACGCGGAGAGTTTATTACGGAACTGACTTCCTCATCACAACCGGTTCCACCGTACAACATAATACTCATGGTTTCTATATATGGCCAGTAGGTACCGCACGAACCACTCCCAAGCATGTAGACTTGAGAAAGAAAATCCCAAGCCATCACCACTTGGCGTTTCCTCGATAAAATGTAACAGATAGCACTACGGGCTAAGCTCTCGCTCCGACATTATGTATATATATATATATATATACATACTATAGCTAGATATAAAAAGTAGTGAGATACCTTATACCTACTTACTCAGTATTTGCGTTTGTTTCAGGCGGCAACGGGGGAACTTTTCTTTTCCTAAACAACACAAGTGTATAAGAAACCTACGAGTAATTTATCTGTAGGTAAGTATTCCTGATTTAGGTTAAAGATTTTTGAAACTGCGCGTTGTTTGATCTACTTAGTTAGGTAAGTACCTAGAGTGCACAGGTCGCGGCTGCAGTACCCCAGAAAGTGCCAGTTCAAATCGTTAAAGTTGAGCAACTTAAGTCATTTTAACAGATAGCTTCCGTACTTCCTTTCTGCGGATGCAAAGAGTTCAACAAATCTTGTCAGGTACTTCGGTTAAATTAGATCCTACGCTTTCGGACAGTATTATCCCTGAAAAATTCGATTAGTAAGTGGACCTTGCCGATAAAAGGTACAATTAGATCAATTATAAAAAGGTAAAAGTAAAGCTTTTAAAGTATATTTAATATTTTATGTTCGTACATAAATATATTGGAATATCTTTACATAATGGTGCCATTGCGTACCAAGCGTGAGAGAATGTCAACTCAATTATATTAAAAAGTTACAAGCAAATTACCAACTTTTAATATCATGCCGATTAGTGAATTTGATTGTCTTACTGTTTTTTTTTAATTTTTTAAGAATTTTCCTAGATATAGTTTTCTAGGCAAGAAGCAAATCTAAAAAAATATAAACGAAAGCAGTCAGAGTCGGACTAGAACTGCTTAACAGGGTTCCACTGATTTTTTTTGTTAACATATTTCAGAATTTTCCTAAATATAGTTTTCCAGGCAAGAAGCAAATCTCAAAAAAATATAATAAACGAAAGCAGGCAGAGTCGGATAGGAACTGCTAAAAGCAAGGTTCCGGTTTTAGCAAGTGATCATAGCTTGGCCTTTTAAAGCTATTATTAGGTACTAAAGTACGCCTATTTTCCTTTAAAGTAACTCACATAAACAGCTCATTCCTAATTGCTGCTTAGTATACTAATTAAGTACCGACATAATGGTGGACTGGGCTTATACCAACTGCCGACAACAGTGCAGTGAATATCGCTTGAAATATAGAATATCTACCTACTTATATTGGAAGAATTTGCAGAAAATTAAATTTCATCTTAAAATCACCTTCACCGTAAAAGCTCAAAAAAGAAGTTCTAGAAACCTTCTGCCGATGCATAACAGTTGTATCTAAGACCTAAACTAGGACCGCAATAATTAGTTAGCAAAGCAAAACGTAATTTCGCTAGCTAAGCCCAATTAAGATCGTGCTCTATCAACGGCATCTGCCTCACTAATTGGCGGTTTATCAGTTGTAGGTATCGAGTTCCGCACACACTCCATCGTATGTGGAAGACATTATAAGTATATTAAGTAATAGATACTAAAATCAAAAGGTTATTAAAAGTTCTTAGAAGCGCGAAACCGTGAGGTCGAAAATAGAACACGATATAAGGAATTTTTATGTATCTCATTCTTGAATACCTAATTGAAGTCCTATACGAGCAAGTTATTGTACGTCCCACGTTCTACCACAAAAGGAGACGCGATGAATAGCTGTGTATTTTTATGTAGGAGCCTATAAATATTGTAGAAATATGTTTCTCGCATCGACAACCTTTCTAAATTTAAAAGCAAAAAAATAGAAGAATCGTCTTCATGGTACTTTCATATACACATAACATTGGTATTTTTGCATCGATATCTATAGTCTTTCTTATGGTAGCTGGTTACTTAGGATGACGAACGCCTGAGCGAGTTTCAGCCTCTGGTGTAGTGGTTCAGCCTCTGTGGTGGGCAGGTTGGCTCCAATCTCATGCACCACTGACTGCGGGTTCGATTCCCGCGCCGAGACAAATGTTGGTGCACAGAAAAAAAAAAGTGGTCCTTGTAGATCCTGGTTCCCTAGATACAGGAAATTCTAGTTACGGGCCAGGATCTATGTATGTGATCGTTGGGAGTATTTATTTATTTACAATTCAGATTTTACACAGCCTGGCTGATCTCATTGGGAAAAACATACACATGGCCTAACGTTTCTTTCTCCATATGAAAATAGGATATTTTCATTGCCAACACTGGCTATTTATGCAGGTAGAGCGCTTGAGCAAAGGCAGATACAATTTATTCAAAAGCTCGGGCACCTGGGAATACACGGGCTGGACAAAGGACTGGAATTGCTTTTATGAAAGCGAATCTCAAACAACATAGTTATTCAAATACCGACCATGTAAACGACCTTCACTTACTAAAATGGTACCTAACTCCCCAATGAACATAGTAAACAACGGTCCCACTCGTATAGCGAGATTGGAACCCACGATAACTCCAGCTTCTATTTGGTAATATTTTTTTGCTTCTCGGACGAAAATCTTTCTCTCATATTATTTATCAGACCTGGTAACGTATATTTTCCTTATTCCGTACAGGGATCTCGACATCGAAAATTACGAAGACCTATGTTCGAAAAAGCACAGAAACGAGATAAATATTTGTTCGCTACAGACATAAAACCCTCTTACGTCTCTTACCATCCAAATGCCTCCTAAGCTGCCACTCAAACACCGCAGAATTTTTAAGAAGCTTATATAAAGGGATCTTAAAAAACTGAACAGTTTAAAGAATCGTTAAAGGCTTTTAATATTCTAAGTATGATTCAGCGCAGATGCTACGTAAAGGCGTAGGCCGAAGCAAAGTTTAATTGGAAATGTCTTCTTCTAAAATTGATAGGCGCCTTACGAAGTTTAACCAATTTGCTTTCGGAATTCGAGAACCACTCTGGATTCTATTTCCGCGAACCCTAAGATCCTTAAAATTTTCTGCTGAAGGTTTAAGTGAGTGCTTAAGATTTCAAAAACAATACGCCACAAAGTTAACCGATGATGTTTGAGTTTGCCTTTTCCCTTTCGTAACTGGATGAAACAGCATTTGTTGACTTTGAAAGCGCGACTTTACAATACAACATCCGAAACAGCAGGTAATAGGTACTTTTCTCGAAATTATTAAAATTACTACATTATTTATTGAATTACTGGGTATTATGAGACTTAACAGCTAATTATCTCAGGGTGACGAGCGCAGTACAGCACCGCGCAGGATTTTGCAAAACAATGTTCTTGGTGGTGCTGTTATTGTTATGGGCTGGCGTATTGCTTACCATCAGGCAAACGACTAGATCGTCACTCAGTTACATAAAAAAAAAAACAGATTTAAGTACATCATTTAAATTTCGGGCGACAATAGCGTCACTTTTTGAAAGTTAAAAAACTAATCACTCTCCAGCTCATCACACAAGCCTTCTATTGAGGACAAGCAATTAAGTGAGCGTAACGAATTAAGTGCTTACCTGCCTACGTAGACTTCGGAAACACGGTCTATCGACAAGGCAGCCAAGTGCATCGAAGTACTTGAAGTGGTGCTTCAAAACGCATTAGCATTACCTGCCTGATGGAGCGTATGCATATTGTATAGAACTTATTTACTCTGTGGTCCGAGAGAGACGCAACTGGAGAGTTAGTAAACTAAGTGATGTCTAAAGACGGCCGGTTGTGTCTGTTAGCTTTTCTCTCAACCTGTTCATTGAAGTAAAGGCGACGCGATTATAAATACATCTTTTACAAAATGGTACATCAAATATTAAGTTAAATGAGTTGAGTAGGTAACAATAAATAATGTTATTATCAAATTGTACCTGAAATTACCTAACAACGTAACAACTGTTCTGTGTTCACGATCCGTGAACGATCGCGGTGCTTCCGATCGTGCACAGTTACGAGGAGATTATGCTCTAAATCAGATTTATCGGCGAAACTCGCTGCTGGGAAATATGAGTGCGAATTTATCTGAAATGAATCATAACACGCGGATTAATCCCGTTTGATTTGCCCAAATTAAACGGGTAAGTGTACCTTCCATTGACGGTTGACGTTAAACGAAGACCTGGTTACAGATGGAGCTTAAAGAAGACGGCAGTTGAGCGACTTAGACTCGTCTCTCTGATGGTTCACCGAACTGATGGAACTGCAGCCGTAGCCTTACGCACTTAAAATAATAAAAAAGTCATTAGTGTAAGTTATAGTCGGGATTAAAACTAGGGTGCGTCGGATTGTAAGGTGCACCAGTTACCGGTCGAGCATACATACTAGCTCTAAATGTCTATTACGTTCCCAATGCTGGGACACGGGCTTTCAGGCAGAGAATAAGAGTATGGGCCATGGGGTTAACGATGTTTACCTTCACCGTTTTTATCCGCAAATAATTACAATTCACGTGTATAACAATATCTTTTTACCGACTGGAAAAAAGGAAGAGGTACTATGTTCCACTTTATATAGGTATTTATATGTATGTTCACCGATTTCTCCGCCAATTGTTGACCGATTTCAAAAATTCTTTTTGCGTTCAGTCCAGTATAGCTACTAGGTGGCACCATATAAATTTTATCGATATTCGACATTAGACTTCCAAGATACATTGAACTCGGTTTTCTTTTTGGTAAAATTTATACTTGTTGTTAATTCTGTTGTAGATGTTTCATTACATAGGTATATGTTGTTTGTGTGCAGTAGGTACTCATACCTACTAAAATTGGTGAATATGAATAAGAAATTGAAATGAGTACATACCTAATATTATAAATTTTGGCTATACTTATCTAGATAGTAACATGAATACCTACATTTAACTGTTATATTATACCTAGCAGTACTCAGGTAACAAAACGCCTAAACTAGGTCGTTCATATGAAGCCCTAAAAGCCCAATTTGTAAAGCTTTTGGCAAAGTAAAACGACTACCTGTGTTGTGGTCATATAAAATAGGGACCTAAGTATTTTATACCTACTTAGGTACACACTAATAGACCTTATCACTGCCTATTCAGGCAACCAACTTTATATGCGGCGGACCTATATTCTGTTCTATCATAACGACCTGCTTTTTGGCCCCTTTTAGATTTTGCGCCTTTTTATACCCATTATTTACCATATTCATCAATCACAGCATAGAAGATTCACATCTTTAAATCTTTTCATAATTACCGCAGGATCTTTTTTCTTATCATTGCTATTACTTCTATGTACCAAATTTTTTTGTCTTCGTTTATCACAATTTTTATACAGAGAAATGGGGTTTTATATGTATACTTTTAGAGCGAGTGTGGCTCAGCGGGAACTCAGGCGCTTTTCGATCAGACGCACCTGGGATCGAATCCCGACTCGGCCTGCACCAATGACTTATAGTTAAGTGCAGATTTTGCACGCTCGCTCTAAAACGGTGAAGGAAAACATCGTGATGAAACCCGCTTACGCGCTTTGGAGTGGTAGGCTGTGGCCGCGGTTGTAATACCACCCACCGAACAAAGCCATACCGTCAAGCGACCTAGTCGTGTTTCGGGATGATGTTCGGTGAACCATAGGGGAGACGGGTCTGAGCAGCCGCTCAACTGCCGTCTCTCTCTAGATCTATGTGCACCATCTTAGGCTACATCATCGCTTCACATCAGGCGATATAGTGGCCAAACATAGATCTATTAAGCGTAAAAAAAAAAAATACTAATCACACAATTAAGCAACACATTTTTGTCATAGTTTATATGACAAATAATAAATAATATCTAGCATTCCTAATTACTCTACCGCCTAAGAATACGAATTTCTCGATTGAGCTTTCGGTAAGCAATAATAAAAGCATCACCTTGCTAGCGCAGAAGAATACATTTTCTAGACATACAGTCTACTTACTACTGCCTACATTTATGCTATAGCGGTAGGATAGACCTCTATAGCATCTTAAGCTCGGTAAATCTTTAGTGCTTACCATTGAAAACGCAAATCAAACAACTTTCAAGCAGTGAGATGTTGACTTAGCTTCAATTTTTATAGCTCGAGCTTCAGGCGAGCTCTAGGTGGTGTCCGGAGGCGCTTACTGCTTTTGACAATATTTGTACAATGCCGTACAAACGTTTACAAAAACCATTTAGATGACTGTGTGGTGCTTTCTACAAAGAATGGACGATTTGAAACCACTGTGGTCCTTTTAAACTGTTTGAAAATCTAAACTATATGGAATGTTTCCAAATAGTTTACTAATTTCTGAATAACTATTTTGTTATCTACGCAAACGTTTCAGTGTTATTACCAAAGTATTATGAACGTAGTAAATATATGCGAATGAACATACTCGTAGAGTTAACAATGAATATTGTAGACGCAAATCTAAAGCACTTGATGGATGGAACATTTAGGGATTTCTATATAGTTTAAGTAGTGTAAGTTTAAATGTGTAATTTCTGAGAAACTAGGTTGGTACTTAGTTCAATGAATAGGTGTTTTCTAATAACACTCCATTTATAACCATATAGCATGTTAAACAAATTGATAAGATCAAACTTACAAAATACGACTAAAAACTCATGAATTAGCAACACAATATTAGCCCGTTTACAAAACGACTGTCAATTAGCGAACCTTATATGTGAGGGCCACATTACACGCGGCTCGCAATGTGCATCGCCCAATCAAAATGTCCACAATTTGTGGAAACAATAATTTTAATTAATGCACAAGCCTCACTGAAAATCGCTGAGAACTAAATACCGGTGGGAGTCCCCTGAATAGAGAATGAAATGGTTAGATTAGTCGGACATGAGGACGGGGCACGTCTGAAGATCCCGGAAGATAAGTTTTATTGCATTCCTAGCACAAGAAAAGGAATTATAGCGGACCTTCTCTACGTGCGCGGTCAAATATTGCCTCCCCACTGTCCCACTGTCCCATTCAACAATAGCCCATTACGGAGACAATGTTACATGTCTTCAGTGTAGAAATACCTAGTTCGTTAAAGAAGCTCATTGAAGAGGCGTTCCAATTCCCTTCCGAGATGTAGGTAATTTCCTGTGGCTCATTCCGATGCACGTCTAGAAACTTTGTTATCAAGATTGTAGCTTCATTTGCTTTGTGAAGTTTTATAGAAAATTTGATTTCTATCTTCTTCAAGTCGAATCGTTATGGAAAACGCAAAGTTTTTAGTGAGTAAAACAATTTGTGAGTATATTTATATCCTACTTAACACGCCATTGCTATCGAAAAAAGTGTTCAGAGCTATTTGGGGGAAAGATACATACCTACTACAAACCAAGAACAGGAGATGTACCAATCCCCGTTTCCCCTTTGAATGATTAATGAGAGCTTCCTCCAAGAGATCACGAAATAATTCTCAAGTATTTTTCATTTAAGATGAATTCATGAATAATAAACTACGAGGCATTGGTCCTAGATACAATGTTGACCTACTAAGTACTTTGGGCCCACAAACCGCGCTTCTCTCAGGGGAATGTTTCATTAATATTTATGACCGGAAAATTATCGTTAAATATATTTTGACCCACGAGGCCACGACTGTATCACCACCGATACGCCCCGTTCAATTATTCCTTTACAAGAGACGCCAATTGGGTTTTTGGTATCTCTAATAACTCGTGGAATATAATCTCGAATCTACATAAAATGAACACGAAATATACGACACTTCATTACTTTAAAATTATTTAAGTGCTCTCTCATTGTAAAGGACCGGTGTGTAGGGAGGCCGGCCTTTATTTGACCGCCAGCGTCCATTTAATAACCCATCACACATGCAGGTTTCAAGCGGTCGGTATTTTTATGTAGGAATTAAATTCGGGTGTAGTTGGTCGCCATATACATTTTACAGTGCTGTTTTACAAGCATATAAAATGTTGTACGTAACATATTTACGCGGGTTCGGCTACTTGTTAAAGAATTATAAACAACTTGCAGCCCACGGATACCAGAACACCATAACCGATTTGCTTAGCATATGTATCAAGTGTTGAAATTCAAATATTTATCGTCAGTTCCCAGGCACATGCAGGCCGACCGTTGACCCTGCGCCCGCGCCGCTGCGCCGAGAATGTGCCTGCTGCACTGCACTGATGCGCCCGCGCACCCGGCGCGCTAGCCGATTGGAGGGACACGCCAAACAACTACAGGTTCTGTCTGAACACGGCCACAGATTATAAACTAATAGTTATGGCACTACGTGACGAGATAACACCGACACGCACGAGAGAAGGAACACTGTTTTAATAAAATTGCAGCTTAAACGACCATAAGCCAGCAAGGCTCCAAAGTCCTATAAAATTAAAACAGGTTCTCAACTTTTATTAAACCTTTAAAAGAGAACATAAAATGCAGCTACAAAGTCAAATAACCGAGAAAACTCTCGTCTGTGCCTCTACATTTGAGAATAACAATATAGATCTGTCAGCATTACGCAACCTACCACTAGGTTCTCTTATTTCACCACTTCATAGGAAACGCTCCGGTCGAGAGCAAAGCACAGCGCAAATGTAAACATCTTATAATAAAATACGGTGGCAAGTAGGTCACATCACATACCTACCAAGTTATTGCAGCGTTTATAAAAGCTACTTTAATGAAACTGAAACGGCTGTATTTTAGTGTATATGGCTGTATTTCACTTCATGGTGAATTTAACATGGTTTATTGTTGATTGTGACTAATAAAGGGAATAAAATTCAATAATATTGAGAAGAGAATAAGTTTCTGTTAAAAACCGCAAATGAACTGACTAACGGAGCAGTCGTAACGAACAAACGTTAAAAGATATTGTATTGGGAGTCGGATAAATGCCGTTCATTAAGCTCCAATTAAATTGATTTTTATAACATTTTGCGAAGTCGGCAATCGCAGCACTCGAATGTTTTATGCCTCTATAAATTAAAAGGGGAACGTGGGACCATAAAACCTGCAGGCAGCAAGTTCAATGATTGCTAAAGCGAAAAGGTTAATCGCACTTGATGACCGGTTCGCGAAATGTTTTCATTTTTCACCGAACAATATAGGTACCATAGGAGAGATATAATGGTGTTGAAATTGTTATTCATGCGGTAAAGTATGCCCCTACTTCTTCATCCGATACTGCCCCTAAAGGTTTTCTGGAAGATATTGCTTTAAGCGATAAGACCGTCTATTGTAATACCATACTTAGTTTGTGCCTCAGTTTTGTTGATTATTTTTGTAAATTGGTATAAAATAAAGAAGTTTTAGAACTATACATTTCGTGTGACTGTTTATATATTTTTTTGACAAACTTACAGGTTCAAAATCCTGGTACTTTCCAAGTTAAAGCCAGTTATTTCCGATGATGTTGTGCTAACAGGAAATTGTGCCTAACTAATTTTGCTCACATCTTCGTCTCTGAGGGGTAATAATTTTATTAAAGCGCCATTACTAGCATATACCAGGCTCGAGAGCAACACTACGTCTTCCTCCATACGTACAGCTAAAGTAGGTATGTTAACTGTAGAAATCCTGTCCAAGATGGGGTGATCAATAAAATTATAAACGAGATAGGTCATCGAAAAAATTATTTTTTTCTATGGTTCTATAGTCTAACATTATTTATTAGGACAGACGCGTCTGTCTGTCTGTCCTAATCCTTTACAGACTCATACCATAACTTCTACAGTTATGATCGTAAATACATGTACAATGATTTTACAATATAGGTATAATTACTAGATGATACCCGCGACTCCATCCCAATAGAATTTATAGTTTATCGGTTTATAGTTGTTACCTGAGGAACTGTTCGTTTTCCCAGGATAAAAAGTACCCTAAGTCCTATTCCAGGTCTTAAAGTACCTACATACCAAATTTAATCAAAATTCGTTTGTCAGCCATTACGGAGATAAGTGATATCACACACACACACACACACACACACACAGCCTTCGCATTTAAAATAATAAGTAGGACTTCTCCTACTAATGGATGGGAGCCATCCCTAAAATACACCCTATCCTACGATAGGGTGTATTTTAGGGATGGCTCCCATCCCAGCTCATCAAGGTAAAGAGGGTTTGAGGCAAAAAAATGTCTGTAGGTACTCGTATAAAGCATCGTTGAATTCAAAGTTCAATTCATTTGGGTTAATTGAGTTTTAAAATACAACTAAAAAAATTTTTCTTGTGCAACGTTCATAAACTGTACCGTTTGCGAATACTATGACAAATTCGCTAACAATGTCCTCACCACCCTGGATTACAAAAGGCTCAAAGGTCATTGACCTAAAAGCAAAGTGATTTTAACCAAAAATATGTTTCCAAGCAGTCTTCCTTTTGATTATACCCAAAAAAAGCAGTGGCTACGGAACCCTACTTTATGCACGTGACCACTTTATTATTTATTAAAAGTCTGCCTGTGATTTATGCATGTATTATTTTCAGATGCAGATGTTTTTCATACAATTTGCTCTTTGCGATCCCTGACGCTCAATTATTCGCGATGAGCGCCAGTCGGTGGCGATGCACATAAGGGTCGCGATACACATGCAATTTCCGAATGTATGTAAAATTATAATAGTAATGTTATTTCGCAATATAAAAGGTAAACCTTCTGCAAGAGTAGTTAACTATATGAACATTTTTTACTTCGGTAAAGCACTAAAAGCCGCAGCCATAAGTATCTTCATACGCGCTTTGATTCCGCTTCTGTGAGTGTATACTACAGCTTCGAATGCGTCGGATCAATATACCTAAGAGTTTGCTGTGACAGACACACGCACTCACACTCGTGCATTCCCTATTTGAAATGAGATAAATAACACTTACTAGTTTTGACAACGCGTTCTGGTTCTGTATTTGTGGTAGGACCTTAACACAAACGTAATAAAACTGCCCGATTCCACGCTCCAGGATAGGATCACGCAACCCAATTATTTTATGCACCTCATTACGAGCTTCAACGAATGTGCCAGATCTCATGCTGGTAACCGATGAAATAGATCCGCCAAAAAAAATTAGACGTATTTTACCTACGCGCAAAACGCTACAAAACGCTTCAGGATTAGCTCAGGCAACCCTACTTTTTTAGGAAGCCAGTTTTACAAGCACCTTAAACAAGCCCCATCGTGATTATCGATGACGTAGGGTTTCCTTCAGTGCGCTCACGTACTGTGAGCAGGCCAAAAAATATTCATCTAATTATTCGAAAAGTTTTACGTCATGAATTACATGTCATGAAAATATCATTCCAGATTCGAATAGGTACTGAATTCTAAAACATGCTCGCCCGCCCTTCAAGAAACACTTCTTGTATAATCAAAAATCAAAATTTTTACTGGTGGTAGGTTTCTCGGAGGCCGTCCGGGTAGGTACCACCGCTTTGCCAGTTATTCAGCCGCCAAGCAGTAGTGCGCAAGTATTACTGTGTTCCGGTTTGAAGGGCATGGTAGCCAGCGAAATTACTGGGCATTATGAGACTCAACAGCTAATTGTCTCAGGGTGACGAGCGCAGTGCAGCGCCGCGCAGGATTTTGCAAAACAAAGTTCTGGGTGGTGCTATTATTGTTATGGGCTGGCGTATTGCTTACGATCAGGCAAACGACCAGCTCGTCTCGTCACTCAGTTACATAAAAAAAAAAACAGCCTTTATAGTGTCCAATGTCGATGCGTCGGAATTATGTCAGTGCTCGCTGCAGACTTGCAGATACTTATTAGTTTTTTTAAGATTCCCTTTACCGCATCCCTAATAGGAATGCGTAAAACAACGATTTTGTATGTTAACTAGGAAAAACAATAGCGTGATATCGAGTTGTCTACCATTTTATTTTCAGTATACCTAGAATTGGTTATTTAATTTTGATTTTTATCGATGTTTATTTTTGCTTTTAAAATCTGGATCCCTCAATATACGTTATAAAACAATGCATTGAAGTCATAACTGCAACTATACAATTAGTTACAGAGAGAAGTATGAGCATTATATCTGGGAACCCGTTTTTTTGTTTACGATAGTCCCTTATGCTCAAAAACCAGCCATGTCATTACACCGGCACCAGAAGCAACAAAAATAAATTTGAATGGTCCTCAACTGGAAATTAAAGGGTACTCATTATTAATATCGAGTTAAAAAGGGCTCTACCTGAAGAGCTCTCGTGCTGGCTCTGCCATTATGGGATGCTCGTAATGAAGGCGCCTTATGTTACGACCTCTCCCGCGTTAATGGCGTTAGACCTTAATGCTTTTAGGAATCTTGATTAAGACGTACTAAGCTCGTTTAGATTGTTATATTCTGTTAATGAGACGTTCCCTTTTAAATACGGAGACAGATTCACATTATAACATGCCTTAAGATTTGTAATCTATGGTTAAGGGAGACATAAAAACTTTTCGTATGGTAGGTATGTTCAAAACGAGGGTTTTATTTCCAAGCGCAGTTAAAGAACTTTCAGAATACTTGAAACTTTGCAAACTCCGAGATAGGAATGTCAACACTAACTTAAGCCTGAAATTCTAGCCATGAAAGTTACAAGGCTTCACCGTATCTATATAACTACAAAAGATTAAAAGCTTAAAGTTCGCACGCTAGACCGGTTAGACTTTATCTAATAGGGAAGTACTAAACAAAATTAACGTGGAGTTTACCACAGCAAAGGTTCGTATAACGCTAACATCGAAGCTTAGTAAATCCTGTGGCAGCTTCCTCTCGAGTGTGGGTAAAGCATCGGTTTCGGCTGATTAAGCGTGCTCTGGGCTGAGTCGGTTAATCAAGGTTATACGCTGTGTTGCCTCATTATTGGCGATTTGTGATCTGCTTTTCTGGATTAACACTGAGTTACGTGACTGCAACTGACCAAAACCGGATTTGTCATCTAATGAGCCTTGTTTTTTGAAGAGCATCATTCATTGATGAACTTCATTTGACGGTATAGATTAAGTCGAGCACCATCTTACTCATTGATTTACCTAGCGTCAAGTCATGGTGGATTTCTAAAATAATTACGAAAAGGAAAGAGTGATCGTCTTTTAATTTTAACAGTGTTTGGCAAAAGGGGCGGTTTACCGAAATTCCCTTAAGAGTTACGATCGTTTGATTGAACGGCTGCGGAATTGAGTCAGTTAATCACGGTTACACGCCGTGTTGCCTCATTATTGGCATTTTGTGATCTACTTTCCTTGATTTTAGGATCGAATTACGTAATGTAGATTACTAAAATAGGTCTAAAGTTATCTTGTACGTATGTTTTTAGGTACGATATCCTGATCATAATGAGCAGACCTGAGTTCGCATGTAGATCCAGCATAGATTGAATTCTATCCACACGACGGATACAAATGAATTAGGATATAATGGTTACTCTTTATTGGTGACTGGTGATATGGGACTTACGAGTTAAACCCTGATAATTTAGGTAATTTTAAATCTGTCGAAGGTACCAATCTATCTACTTTTCATAAAAGAATAAGATTGGGCTAACTTTTACGACCATCTTAACTAAAGGGAGTCGTGCAGGGTCGTGTTCGTTAAATATCACTTTGGGTTTATTAACCGCCTGTTGTAACAAATCTCTTAATCTGCGTTCATGCCATATTGCTCCATTGTTGGCGAATGGTGATGCCTTTCTGGATTAACACTGAGTAACGCTCTATAGGCGTCATGTAAACAGTGCTGTTTAGCTAATTATCGGGACGCACCAAATGAAAACAGAGACAAAGAAATAGCGGTGTGACAAATTTGATTCAATTGTTTCCAGAATTTGTGAAGAGCATTGTTCCACTATTGAGACCAAGTACTTACTACAGTAACACTTTGATTTAACTTCTCCCGCATCATATATATCAAAAATCTACGAAGACTTTCCTAATGGTTAAAATTGGCTTAGTTCACAAGTCAAAATTATACACAGCATAAATTGTGTTCTAACTTTTGCCACCTATTTATCTTAATCTTACTGGAGTTGTACGCAGAAACTTCCAGACTGAGAAGTTTTCCGACCTAATCAAAACTGAAGTTTGCAGAAAATAGTGTCGGAAGTTTCTCTACAGTGCAAACGCTAGTACAAACTTGACGCTCGAGACTGTGAAATGTTCCTGCGAGACGTTCCAGGCTTGAGCAATTCTCAACTGCAAAAACAAGTTTTAATATATACCTAGCGAAAGACTCAGGATGTTCCAAGAACTTAGTGTTATTTTTAGTTTCTTTAGAGGAACGAGTTTCTTACAGCTAATTAGCGCTTGCTAGTTCTAAGGTTACCATACAAAAATACGAGATACGTCCAGCTGCTTATACATTGTTCATAAATTAATCTTCACAACTTTTCGGCATATTTTTTAGAGACCTGAAAAAGAGTATGCTCCTATTTGCCGTAAAAGATTGACTAAACTCATCACATAGTATATCTACGAAACTAAGAAAGTCATAAAATTATACTATCTACCAACCAACAAGTAGGTACAGCTGTTACCATAGCTTACTGCCTTATGTTAATAAAGAAAACTTACTTAAAGCGATTGCCGTCATCAAAACAAAGAGAAAAATAACAAAGCGTCGAATAACAATATCTGCCCGACCATCAGCTATTACTGTGCTAAATTACGTAAAGAAAGAAGCAATGATTATCTTTAATAGGCACCGAACATTAGACGAGCAATTCGACGACCGTAATTACGCCTCGGCTCAAATGGCTCCAAGAAAGTAAGTGTCGAAAGCACCAGCCTTACAGAAAGCCTTACGCGACAAATATAAAGAGCCAAATAAAGCTATTTTAACAAAACGACTACACTGGGGTCTGCAGAGCAAAGCTCAAGGAAAGTTACAGTGAAAATTCACGGCTGTTCGCGACTCGCGGTCTATCATAAGGGTTACCAGCTGCCTTCTGTATACTGGGTCAAAGACGGAAAACGATGCTTCATTATTATGTTTTCTTTGGTAACAGAATTCGAAACATGGAAGTAATTATTCTTATGGTAATGAGTCAAAAGTTGGATTTAGGTATGTCTAGTATCTAACTATCCACAAGTATTACTATGCTTTGTCCAAAAACATACCTAATTTACGATGCTTTTTATGTACAAAACCGACAATCAGTCAAAATATCCTCCCCAAATTAACTACCCCCTACTAAACGAGACGCGTGGCGTCGTGGCAACGCGGCGTCAGTGGTCGGCTAGACGGCGCGGCACCCATTTCCACAATACAACTTTTATACAATCGCTCACATTCCCCCAAATGCTATAGTCCGATTTTTATACTAATAACGTGATGCTCTATCATTTAAGCACATAGTGTACTAACAAAAGTAGAATTTGAACCGGTCACATCATTATGGATGTATGTTACCTACTGATTTCATGATAGATTTGTATATCTTGAAAGCTGTTCTGGTTATGTTGTTGACTGTACACTACTAGAACAATTTGAAGTATATTATATACGCTCTGAACAAAACCGCATCGTTAGACAAACAACTCATGAACAGCCTTTCACGCTCAGAATTACACGTGATGTACCACCAACATAAGTACCCATACTGATGTTCTTTTGTGTAACCACAGCGACAGTAAAGACGAAGAGAAACAAAAATTGGTTCAGGCGTATGAAAAGATTTAAAGGACAGGAAAAAGGTAAATCTAGATTACAAATCCTTAGAATTTGGTTAATAACAGGTGGGCACGAGAGCGAAAAAATAAAATAGAGTAAAATAAAGTTGAATTTTAGACTGCGAAAGCCAATGCCAGATACAACATTATTTATTTCGGGTTGGAATAAAAAGCAGAATTCAATAATACTCGATATATATATATATATATATATATAACACTGAATAATTTAAGTTAATGTAGTTGAAAGACACTATCGTCCTTCAGAACACTTCGTCTAACTCTTTTTTATTTGCGTATTTCGAGCGCAGAATAAGAAATTGATCCGAAATAAAATGCGACTTCACGTCCTTCAGAGGTCGAACGGTCAAAAGGTGAACGTTACTAGACTACAACTGGGACACTACGGTATATTATTATTAAGGACTTACTAAACTGAATAGTTTTCAGTTTAACCACAAAGGATAGTTCGGATCTGCTTTTGCCTTCAGTTGACAATAGATAGTTTCCCAGCGCCAAATTACGGTCCGGTTCGACAGCAAACATTGTAAATTAATGGTTCTGATTCTGACTCGATGCAACCATAATCTATACCTATCTAACAGAAGGCGACACGACGTAACTAGAGAGAAGTAGGTATATTTATGTCTACTCGTACATGGACATTGGACACATTGGTAAAGCCACTATTACCATACAAACGACCTACTTACTCAGTATATAGACACCCACATAAACCTAATCTGTGCTAGTTCGGTAGCTCTCAGCTTCAGGGAAAATATTCTGGTTGCTCTCCAGCGGCGAATTTTTATAAATATTGATTTGGTCTCTCGACCTACATTTTTTATTTAGGGCCTTGTATGACCTGGTGTGACATTGAGGTTATTTGACGTAGGTAGGCCCTGTCTTAGTAATTTAACTCGCAGACTTATTGCTTGTTTCTCTAAATTGTGATGAACATTAATGTTAGTTCCATTACAAAAGCTTATCTATATCAAACCCGTATTTGAGCGATGTCTTATTCAGCCTTTATGTTTAAAGGGATTACATTTTGGAATTAATACTCCGAGATTATTCAGTCTAGTAAAATAGTATCTAAAGCCGTAATATTCAGCGCGACTGCGAAGGAGTTCTTAAATTTTTTATTCATGCAAACTAGAAACAAAAATATGCAATTCTGAAATCCAGCCCAATGAAAAAGTTAGTCTATTATTTTAATGCCTTTTTTTCCAAAAGCTCGCAATGAAGTTATGAGTTGGAGATACTATTCCAACGTTAGCATACCCACCAAGCCTCTCTGAGGGATACTTCCAGTGTATGTATATCATAAGGGAAGGGAATCCCAAAACAGCCAGACAGGGAATAAATATTTATACATGTGGAAATAACATGATAAAATTCGTATATAGTTTACTCGTTTTTTTTAACGATCAAAGAACCAGTTTTCCATGTTACTTAAAGGTAGTTCACAATGAAAGAATAGGGTCGATTGAGTCGATAGCAGCGTTTCTTTAACAAAAGATGTTGTTTTATGTTGCGGCACGCACGACGTTGTGCTTTCTCGTTTAACATGTTTAGTAGTGGTTTCATATATCGGGCATTGAAAGGGATTAGCGACGATGTAGGTAAGGAACATGCACATGCAAATGTAAGGGAGATTGAGTCGTTAGAGAGATGAATATGTATGGACGATTTAATAATACTGATTTCGAACGAGGATTGCTTACGACTAGCTTCTAATGTGGTCTCACTAACACATTAACAGGGACCTCTTATTACCATAATAATAACTAGAAGAGATAGTTTTAGAGTTAGCTTTTCTTTTTATAATTTCAAAATTGTTTTTACATTCTTTTCTACCTACTAAGTTTGATATAATTTATATCAAAAGTTCCTATAAAGATATGAAAGTTTCCCATTATTTGCGTTGTGATTAGAATGCGGACCACGCGCTCGGAAGCCCAAGTTCACAAGTTTCCTGACTCTTAGCATCGTTGGAAGCAGAAAATAACAAGTTTCGCCCCAACCGCCGAACTTCGGCTGTTTACGATACACGCGATATTAAAATTAATCAGTCATTGTGATATTTCCATTTAGTTCCATGAAAATTATGAATTAAAGGTAATTTTGTGCAGTACCTATACCTAGCTAATGAAATCACTGTTGAAATATCCATTTCATTAATATAAGGAATCCGTTACATGACAAAAGTTTAATAACAAAATTTAATAGGTATAATACAAATCGTATAAATGAGACTGCTCAGATTACACAATTAAAAGCGTTCGAGAAAAGCTTGGTGGGCGTCACTGTGTGATAGCACTCAACGGCAGCTGTTAAATTAAAAGTTAATTTTTCACCCAAAAACAAGTTTAACAACAGTGCGTGCCTTGAATGGTGGGCGAGTCGTTAACTTTGACTTGGTTATAAATCTCGTGAATGGGTGGCTTTAGCGGCGGCCGCTAGGCGAGGATTCCGCAAACTGACGCTTCAAAGCTATATCAAAGAGAATTTAATTGCTTACTCAACCAGAGTTTACAAACATTAAATTCGAATAGGTATTCGTCCTTTTTATGATGATGATAATTACCGAGTAAAGACTCCTAAATCTGAACCCTAGGCGTTTATTAGATTTCATAGTTATCCTTTGCGCTTTTTATCGAGTTAAAAGTTTGCAACTCGTGACATGCGTCTGGACTTGGAATAAAAAAAATAATTTCTAAGCATTCCGGTTTGCTATTTCTTAATACAAGTTACTAAAGCAGAAATTAAAAAAAAAAAGAAGAGTTCTGCGTTATTATAAGTATCTTAGTCAAATATGTTCAGAAATTTTATCATATGTATGTATTCTAAAATTTCTGAATAATTTTAAAAGCTTTCAGTCAAAAACATAATATGCATCAGCGGTGTCAGCAGTTTAGGATTATCACTTCGCTTCTAATGATCGTATTTCAGTTTTTATTAGTCTGCAAATATAGCTTCCATACGTTAAATGTTTCCATACGTTACATGACAGCAGTTTGCAAAGTTTTTAGAATCAAATTGGAAGTAGCGAGTACAAAATTTAATGTTTCTGTTCACACGATTTCTCGGCCCGGCAAGTTCCACCCTTCTTAAAAAGGTTAAGTAAGCAGTTAATCATTTATTTACAGGTGCCTGTGCTTATGTATTTTGTGCTCATACACATCTCTATGGAGAAACATTATAATAGAATAAGTAGGTATTGTACCCACCTAGTCTACCTAACCTACCTGTGAACTTCACACATGTAATTAATTGACTACACAATTGATCATAATACAGTATTTCCTCTAGTTTCTCAAATCAACATCTTTCGTTCTTGGAGAATAAATGTTTGAACAGTATGTAATAAATAATAATACATAATATGACTTATGTAAGCCTCTTTGTAAGCAGTCTTTGAACATATGACGCCAAAACTTAAGCGTCACTTTGTTATAAATTGCAAGCATACTGGAGCACCGAGTGAGTGGAGCGAGAAAACAGCTTGGTAAAGATTAATGGACTTAAAATTGCATCGCAACAGCGAAATAAAAGCAAAGCGGTGGAGGATGCAGCAAATGCTGAGTTTTTATCAGTTATATAACATCCAAGCTATGTCGCCGGAATTAAAAGCATAGGTAGGGTCACCGTCAACAATAAAAAAGCTTCAAGACAACAATACTGATCGAGCTGAACGTGTGGTCGCCGTATTCGAAAAGCTCGTAGTCGATGAATCAACATGAAAAAGTGGCTTCTTCCGTTTAGTATTTTTTCTGGACAGCAAAAAGGAGAACAAGCTTGCTATACTGGAAGCATACAGTGGACAGCTGGCAACCCTAAAAGCGAATGAATTTTTAAGATTGCTGAATTCACTAGTTCTGGCGAACCTCGCATTGCCGGAATTACGCGAATTACCTAATGCTGGAGCGTTCCTACTGCAGGATTAACGAGAGACCGTACGAAATCTAACCTATTTATTACGCTGCATACGTTTTAGATTTCGGATACAGAGCTTATTTGCAGGAACGCGCTTATTTACGGAAGTACAAAATTAAATTTGGTTTGGTCTAGTTTGGATTGCATTAAATTTTATTTAGCCTCTTTGGGGTGTAGGTATGACAGCTAAATAAATTGAATTTTTATTACGTTTTACTAACATTGGCCCTTATTGGGCCTTACGTACCTACATGCCACCTTATTTACGAACGGTGCAGTGTTTTACGATTACTAATTTATACCCTAAAATATAACTATTAAGTAGGCTGATCGATTCTTTCACCACGACGCCTCAGCCTCTCATCCAAGACGATCTTTAGGGACCAGACAGAAAAGCCAAATTATGGATCGATACCTACAAAAAAAAATCATCTTCCAAACCTCAGAATGACAACGCAATCCTCATCGATCCATCCATTAGGCTTATTTGGCATTTCATCATTTAGTCACAAAAAGGTCAGTTTCCTTCGCGACCAGAATACCAACTATAATCCCAATTTTGTCATTGTCAGGCGCACTTATTGAAATTACTCTGGTAACGTTACCGGGTCGTGACCGCTTTGCTAATTGAAACGGCTGTGCCTCCCTAAGGGTTGGAATGGTGAGAGTAATTAAATCATGCGGCTATGATCACAATTTGATTACCATGATATTCTTGTACGAGTAACTTGATGTTTTTGAAATGGAATAGATGCATTTTATGTAAAGCCTGAAAGCCATTGGATTTAATTGAAAGGTAAAATCTGTGTGCATAGTTCACTCGGACGGATCGTTGATGAATGCAAACTGAAACTGATACTATTATACTGAAGTGATCAAGTGACCATTCTTTAAAATTAAAGAAACTACATTTGGGTATAATAGACATATACACGCAACATTACACTGAACTCTAATGCTATAAATAATAATAATAGTCATAGTCATAGTCATAGTCATAGTCATAGTAATTTATTCATATAAAAAATACACGTCACAAAATATAATAAAAAACAATAATCCAGTTATTCGTACTACTTTGTACCATATTACACAATAAATTGTAATTTAATGTCATCGATTAAAAATAGATCATAGGTTTAATCAAGTAAGATAAATAATAAAAAGTGTCAGCAAGTATACAAAAATGTCAAGTTCTATCTAGTCCCTAGGAATTCTGCGTAGCTGTAAAAAGTTTGGTTGATAAGCCAACGTTTTAATTTCAACTTAAACACTCTCATACTTGATTCTTCTTTTACTTCTTAATAAGTATAATAACATTAATAACAATAAGTAACACACAATAAATAATATAATATACAATGGAATGTTGAATGATGTCAGGAAATGGTTCTGACTCAGCATAACAGATAAATACTTAGGTAAAAATAAATAGCATTGATTTTCAGTTGGAACCCATGAACATCACGAAAAACGAGATGATTTTTTTAGCAGCAGTTCTGCACTACACTTTTGCAGGTTTATGATTGAGGTACATAATTCAACTAAAATTTACTGACTAAAACTAATTTCGATACAGTTTGCGCCGTCGGCAATAAAATGAATAAGTTCGAGGAAGCTCGAGTAATGTGAATACGGTCTCCACTCCAGTTATTAGATATTCAGTGCTGGAGGCTATAGCCGAACCTGCTACAATTAGCCCCTTTTATTATCAGGATGTAGGAATTTCAAAGCTTGATCTGGACCGGATCGATTAGTGTCGCAACTCTACGGTGGTAACCGGGATCAGAACACGGAATCATTCTGCTTTTCTATCGAGATAGGTAAACTGGTGGTCTAGATAGGCTGGTTTATTTATAGAAAGCGGAGGTAAATTCACATCGAAGCTTTGATTTCATATTTTTTAATTTGTTTGCTTGTATGCTTGCTATACGTAAACGTAGCGAGCGCATAGAAATCCTGTTTCAGTATAGGCATCGCAACAATCGCAACAAAAGATGTATTCCTTCAACAGGAAGCGGCATGAAGCAAACTTTCTATTTTTGAACAATTTTTAACAAGCGTCTCAACGACAACGTTTCTTAACAAAGCGATAGGATAATACAGCCTTTTTCATGTTTCAAAAGAGGCATGTCGCGCCCACGATGCACCTCAAACCAGATAAAATTCCAAAAATGGAAAAGTCCACAGCGACACTTCCCTTTGTCGTTCTCGACAAACATCTTTCCGAGCGGGAAAATGTACCTTCACGATCGGAAGTAATTTACTTTTTTCTACCAATTTTCAAACCAGTTTCGTTTGATCCTAAACGTATCGACACAGGGGTGGCAGAGCGGCAAGGCAAAGCGGTTACTTTCCGAGATAATATCTACAGACTGGCGTTAGAAATCATTGAGGTCAAACAACTCGAGCGAAACAAAAAGGAACACGTGTAAGCTGAATATTAAAAGTACAGATGACTATTATAAGAAAATATTCTCTTATTATATTTTGAAGAGGTTTTGGGGGAAAGTGCCTACAGAGATTTTCTCGGTATAATAAGATCCATTCTAATATAATTCTATTCTGCTAATATGAAAACAGAACTGCTGAATTTTGTATAATATAAATCCTAGGATAATTACTCCATCCTATTGAATACATAACAATGTGCTTACAGAAACAACGGGAGATGCTATAAATAATACAATTCGAGATACTTACATAGGTACTTACATATACTACAGTAAGTCAATACAAAATTTTGTTAAATCCAATGTAACCTTATTAATGAAAATTGGAAGACGAGGATTAAATTCCATAAGCAAATAAGAGTCAATATGCCTCTGACATTAAGCGATTTCTCTTACGTGTTTGTTTAAATACTTGGTAGTATGTATAAATAAGCTTAATCCTGGAGCTCTCATTGAAGACATTGAGTTTATCTTTATTATACACATTATTGCATAATGTTCTTGTTAAATTGTATTAATAATATTAGAATCACTTTGATTCAATTTCTAAATTGGGTCAACTGTTTTATCTGCTGTTCATAAACAGCTCGTATCTGTGATGGGTTCGGGTTCGTTATTTTGCTTCACTTGCAACTAGATGCTTGGCAGTAAACGTTTTATGATCATTTTGTCTACATATGCAGTACACAGTGTCTGCTTCTAATATGGCGATTTATATGACAAGTAATAACAATAGCTAATTCATTAGCATCATTTTATCTTTTGGTTTGTAGAATTTTGTTAACTCCCTTTTTCTGCGAAGAGTTGAGGTTACGCTTACGTACCTACGTATACCTACCTAGATACTATTATCACAGTAAAGTAATCTCTTCTATAATATAATAGTATAGAAGCATACGATGGGCTATTGTTATTTAAAACTTTAAATGCAAGTGGTGGACAATTCAATCTTTAGAAAGTTCTACTCGTACTATATTTTATGAGGCAGTTATGCCTTTCTTAAGGTTATGCTATCTCCATAGAAATTTTAATATTAAAATGTATAAATGTAACTCCCAAAGTTATGTAAGTTATTGCATGAATGAACGACTACCGAACATTGAATTAATGATTGACATCAATAAACATGAATCGAAGCATTCAGTTGGTATGCGTTTCAATTATACTCGACGGCGACGGCTCTGACGCTGTCATGAGCATTTTAATAAAGTTGACTCATGCGCGCTGTTACAGTGAATTTTATTTGGGTAGGTAGCATTGTTTTATTCTCTACATAGATGAAGCCTTTTGAATATGCGAATTCTTTAACTACAGAAGTCTTAAAGGGTTATTGTAGGTATATTAATTTAGGCGCCGCTCCTTATTTTGATTATGGCTATAACCACAGACTAAATAATAGTACTACGTATGCTATAACTTAAATAGTTACTAACCAAAACCCGCGACTCCGTTCGCATTTTTATTTTTTTATTTTCTTAAACAAAAAATATTATACAAACATATTTTTATAGTACCACAAAAACCAAAGGTTTGTCTTGGTACGCACATTCGCTTTGTACTGCCATTAAGAGTTCAACTATAAAATAAGATAAATGTAAACACCGGCATATAATATAAACATAGGTCAAAATAAGCATCTGGTTACTTGTGTATAGGTATGTATGTGTCGGCTCCGCTACCGTCCGCTGCACCGGACAACTCGACTAGGCGAGGGGCAGGCGGCATAGAACTCAATTAATAGGCGTTTCCTAGGAAACTGTTCGTTTTTCTCTTTCATATTTAAAAAAAATCTCTTCTATTCTAGGACCATACAAAATTTCATCAAAATCCGTTGAGTCGTTCGTCATTTATAATTTGTTTCAAGAAGTAATCCTTTTATCATGATCCGTCCAAATCGAGATACATTGGTAATCGGATACATCCCATACTCGGGTTGGGTCGAGTGCTTATGGGTGTCTCCCATTCCTGATTAACTCCTCATTATCAGAGGAGGTAACTAAGCCGAGATTAAACATGGAGCCTGAATTTCCTGAAAGCAAACCACAACATTTCCATTAACAAAAGACCTTGATCGCGTAGCGTCTACACAAAAGCTTTAGGTATCTAACAAAGCTATAGCTAACAAATTGGTCGAATTCGCAATGACTTCGAACGGATCGATACTAGATAAACAACTTGGGGACATCGAGGTCTTCAATACATTTCGATATCAGTAGAGAATCTTCATACAAACCAGCAATTCCTATAGATAATAATATATCTTTTTTAAATTTAAAATGTCGGTAATCAAGCAGACGGCGCGCCTGATGATAAACGGTTACGGTCGCCTATGGACATCTGCAGCACCAGAGGTGATTGCTGATGCGATGCCGTTCCTTAAGGACTTTATTAATACCCCTTTTACCATCAATTATGTAAGTATAGGACAAGCTATAATATGCCTTTAAAAAAATGTTATTTTCAACGTTAGGTAGCTGTAGATTTAAATGACCGTTTATTTGCGTGTAGTTATAAATGTGACGTTTGACCGGAAGCTGTGGGTGATTAAGTGCGCAGTTATTGCTTTTAATGGGGTTTCGGCTAACCCATAAAGTTAGCTAAACTAATGCTTTAAATATTGGCTGCATTTTCTCTGATCTTCCATAACGCGTGTGCCCTATTTGATAGATCGGGCAGGTGACACGCAGTGATGCTGATCTTCGTCTTCGATCTTGGTTTGCTGATTCTCGGTAGATTTTGCTGCATTCGAACCGATCACTTTGTTTTTGTACCTATATAAATTCAAATCAATATTTTTTCAAAGTGTATGTACTAAGTTGATGCTTAAGAATAAATCTGTAACCTACAATAAAAAAAATGACCGAGAAATAATTGACAATGAGCTGAAATGTCTTTTTCACTAAAACACGTACGCGGGGGCGACACACGCGGCGCGGCGGGGCGCGGGCGCTCGCCTACTAGCCTCGCCTCATCGCCGCCGCGTCGCCCCCGCGTAACGTGTTTAGCGAAATACACATTACTACTAATTGTCAATTATTTTTTACACAATAGATTTATTCTAAAGCATGAACAGAAACATTTCGGAAAAATATCGAATTCAATTCCACGTAGTACGATTTGGTTTGAGCTGTTGGTACAAATATTTTGTACTGGTCTCAAAGTGTATAGTGGCTTGGGCACATCGGGTGGGGCGGCGACCCCTCACTCTTGAGGACGCAGATGCCCATGCAAGCTACAAACGTCGCAATCTAATGTTACTGCCAGACGGTTTAATCTGGTCCCCAGATACTGAGGGGATAGACATTAAAAAGATACATAATGGGTTTGCAGCAGAATCCTTTAGTTGCCGAGGCAATATTAGCACCTAGTTATATTCAACATATGGTTTACAAAAACACATATACAGTTGAAAAAATATAAACCCAATAATAAAAATTGTTTAGTGGGTGCCTATTATTATTGTAACGAAAAATCACACCGGTATGAAAAGAAAAAGCAAATGAAAAGAGATTTATCTTTCAAAAGAAAGTAAGTTGGTACTGTGAAGTGAGCTTAGTGTAATTCGAGGGAAACAATTGTGTATTTTATTGTAAAGTTAATATCAGACAAATTAAAAGTATAGACTTTGATCAAAGGAAATTCTGAAAACTTAAAATATTTTATCATGCCAGAAAATATTTCATCAACAATCTTCAAATTAGGTAGCAAGAACTTTCTGCTAAGATTTCGAATTGAAATTCTTGCCTACTTTGGTCAGTATGTCGCCTTACTTTTGTCAATACTTCGCCTGCGCGCGATAAAATCCCTAAAAGAGTTCCAAGAAAGAGCTTTTATTGTAGTAATTCAAACACCCCACAAAAAACACGCACGCACCGAGGAGTGCTTAGCAGTCTAATCCCCCGCGATCTGGCGCCAGTAGCGTCTCTAATACGATACCAGTGTGGGCCATCCCCCGCATGGTTTCACTTAGCCGACACAATACTGCTCTAGAACGACATTTAAACAATAAATATGCCAATTCGAGAGAGCAAAATAAGTGCATTGTTATTTACATCGACTTCTACAGTTCTGGAGGTTTTAAAATGGAAGACAAGTTATTTCGAATACGAATGTCTACCGCACTAATGTGTATTTAGTCTGCTCCCTACAGCTAGCACTGGCGTCTCTCAGCGCACGAAGTAGGCCAAATGCGGACAAATCTCGCAACGATTCACTTGGGCGATAACTGACTGCTCTACAGAACGACAATTTTCGAACTTAGCTCTTCACATGTCATCTGCACTCAGATGTACATCAAACGATAGATTTGAATTTACTAGACGTTTGAAATAAGTACATACAGTCTACAATATCAATTTATTTTTTTGCATTAACTACTCACATAATCAGTTGTTTCTGTAAAAACGATTTCGAAATTTGCGAGCATCGCACCAATTAATATGATTAATAAATATGACCAAGATTTATTTACAGGTCTGGTATGCTATCAATTCGTTATTGATACATAATCAAGCAATCCAATAACAATGTAGAAAATCTAGTAGAGTACGAAACTAATTTCATTTCACAAACTAAACTATTAACTGCTAATAGCGTTCTGACATACATTTAACTACACAGTAGTGGTCTTATGGAAGGAGACCTATTAGTGAAATGTGCCGCTTGATCTGACAATGTAGGCAGCCAAGAACCGTCAACAGCTATGTCGTCTCCTTAATTGACTTAATTAGAACCCGAGCAATTACTGCGTAGATACCCTACCCGAAGCTGAGAAATCTATATAACTGTCAAATTACAGAGCTGTATTTTTAAGAACTTTTTATGGCAGGGCACGTTTCAAATAAATAATTGAAGGAAACGTGAAACCATTTTCCTTCTAATCAAACTCTCTGCGGAATTACTCAGTGGGAATTTTGTTAAGAATGGGGAGCATTGCATTTCTCCTTGTACCTACTGGTTTGGTGAGGCAGGAGTTTCAGGTTACATTTCATATCGGATAGCCGCCTCCGCCGGTTATATAGATACCAACCGCATTATGTGGCCTCTTGAGCCACCGCAAACGGTACCCCCAAGGTTATTTATACCGTATATCTTGGTTTCATAGAGAAAACTGTATGAACCTTTGCTTTTGGGGGATATATCTTTGCAGTTAAGATGTTAGAAGAGTTAAGATTAGATATTCGTTCAACTTTAGCTTTAACAAAATCCTCACATTTCAACTACATTTTAATATTTGTGTTCGTGGTCCACCCACATGGTTCTGCTGGTAAGACTGCCTTTTTTTCGGTGTTTCTATTATACAGGTAGAGTTTTTTCGAGGGCCTCTGGAGCTAAAATCTAAACTCTTATAGATATAGAAAAATGGTCGTAGGATTGATTCTGAAAGATATAAGATTGATGTAGCAGGGTACTAACTTATTATAAAAGATATTTTTTTCATAAACGTGTATGTAAGTATACGTTTCTAATAGTCATGGACATATAAGACCATCATCAAACTAGATGTCGATCTCTAACGCTATTTTATATGACCTGCGCTAAATACCTTATTACTAACATTATTACTCCAACTACTATTTATATACAAGTATTACGCCTCACACTGCATATTTCGGAGCTAGAACAAAGGATCGATAGGTCGAGCTTAGAATAAATGTAACAATAGACCGAGAGACAGCCGCTTAAAATGCTTTCCGTGTTCGAACTCATCCGGCGGTGACCGCTGCCGCCGCCGCCGTCCGCAGCCGGAAGTGCGACATGGATCTCTAATCACGAGCTTATCTCACATCGAGTGCTTGTAGCCGACTTAATGTGCCGAGATGGCTTGCTTAGCAGAAAATTAAAAGAACCGGTGGAAAATTTAACAAGAAATAGCGGCAGGTATTGATTTTCACTAGTTTGCAGTAGATATGCCACGAACAAGCCGGCCGCCCGCCGCTCGGGGTATCGCCAGATGCTACGATGTTAACGTGGTTTTACAAGTTGATGACTTTGTTTTTAGTTTTATTTTTTATCCCTAATCTACTTTTGAATAGAAAACCTATACTAATATTATAAAAAAGTAAAATTGTAGGTATGTTTGTAGGGTAGTCCGATTTTGAAAAAAATTGAAAAACAGCTGAGTGCTACTGCTATCGGCTATATTTTTAACCGACTTCAAAAAAGGAGGAGGTTCTTTGTTCGATTGTATTTTTTATTTTTTTTGTTACCTCAGAACTCCGTCATTTATGAACCGATTTGAAAAATTCTTTTTGCGTTGGGTTCAGTATAGCTACGAAGTGGTCCCATATAAATTTCATCGATATGTGACCTTGGACTTCGAAGATACATTGAAGTCGGTTTTTGTTTTTTTCTAAAAATTAATTATAATATATCAACGTGAACGAAGTCGTGGGCGGTTGCTAGTCTGAATTACTAATAAAATAACTATGACATGAGGTATTTGTTCTGGCTACTTTTTTGAACCACCCACTCGAATTCGAGAGTGTGGTAGCAAAAGGGCCACCCTAACAATGTTAGAAAAATCGGCGTGTCAAAAATCCATTAATTTCACTTTAACACAGGATGTGAGCTGTGACTTGGAAACGCAAGATTGTTTTACGATAAGTCTATTGCACTTAATAAGGTTTACGACGGCATTATGAAGCTCTATTATAGAGTCAAGTCGCTTGAAGCATTGATTTTTACGACTCTACCTACATAACCAGTTATTTGACTAACGCGTAAGTAAGCGGTAATTACGTTAATACTAAAGGGTGTTATATGTAATGATTTTTAGCTACTGACATTTTAACGACAGTATAGTGGTAGTAAAACGTTTATCTGGTAATTGCACATTTAATACAAACACCGCAGTTTGGATTTTTCGCAGCATTTAATACTGCTTTTAGATATAATTTTTGTTCAATATATTCGATGAGTCTTAGTTCTCATGGGCAAGCGTGCTCAATCTTAGGCTGCATCTTCTCTTTCCATCAGGCGAGATGTCGCCAAACCATTTATCAATAATAAAAAGTATATTTTCAAATACCTTCGTTGAAATTCCTATGGAAATATTGGTATAACATCGATTGACGTTTCAAAAAGCGAGCATGATTCGGCAACTCGCGACTCTCGCTACTAATGGAAACCCCGAAGGGTGACTCATGGATCCCACATGTCACTCTTAAGTAAGCTACAGACGGTTTTATAGAGACGGGGCACGGATACGGGACCCGCTATTTTTGGAACTAAGTAGAACGGGTACAAAAACACCCGATATGTCAGCTGAGAATATGGAGTAACCAAACGTCACGGGCACAGAATATCAATAATACTTAACATCAGGTAAAACTCGGCTTTTATTTCGGCTTTACGTCTGCCAACATTTACACATTACGCGCTGTAACTTCATAATTGATCCTAATTAAACAATGAACCGATTCCAGTCTGCTAATTAACTGACTAAAGTCTGTGAAATATCGGAGAGCAAAACTTAATTGACGGATCGGAGTTACCCACACTGTAATCGAAGTTGCTAACAAACTCACTTTAACAATCGTAAAAATGTCTCAGTACAAAGTGAATAATGAAAGAGATTTTATTTAAGTCAGTAGGACAACTAAATATTGTCAACGCAATCGGATTAAAAAAATGCCTCGGGACAGCTTACGCAGATTCATTGCGTAAATAGCAATCCCAACTTCTAAGCACATATGCGCACTTAATAAATCTCCCGTCACTGGGGCAAAGGCGAGTTTGTATCATAAATACAGAGTGTATGTGTGTCAAAACATGGGGATTGGGTTCTCTCCCCGCCCGTGCTCGCCTACCGAGATAATGAAAAAAAAAGATTTATGATCTTATGTAATCAAATTTTATTACCCCCTACGACCCCTTACTCGTTGCGTCGCCATAGTTCTCCATCATCGATTTCTGTCCATGTCAACCGTCTGGCCTAAACGTTAACATTACAAGACCTATAACATTTTTCATTTGGCCCGGATTTACGATGCTGTCGAGTAAGTAAATTAAAATATAAATATGAAGGCTGATGGCAGCCAAGTTTCTCGGCCAAAGGGGTCGTGGAGGATTTCCATAAAGTTTCCAGTGCGGAATGTGGTGTTGTAATATAGCCGGCAATAATATAGCTATTCGTACGCAACGTGGAATAACGCTTGAGGGTACTCCCCCCTTCCCCCACCGCCATGGGCCCGTCCTTCACCTCTTTGACCCAATTATATCGAGCATATTGCTTTTTAGCATTTGGCCACACATGAGGTTTAATATTTTGACATTGATATGTACACTAGAGACACATTTGAATAGGAGTTCATGAACATGAACTTTTAAATATTGTATGGTACTAAGTAGGTATTTATTTTATCAAGAAATGTTCACAATAAGCTTTTTGGCGTATAGGTACCAATGTTTGAATAAACATTACTTATAAAATATGTTATTTAGTTATCGTGGTAACTTGCCTAGCTGTTCGTAATATATCTTCTAGGTTAAGCAACGTTCGCAGCGGTCACAACTTGGATGGGTGACCGTTTGTGGTATGTATTTGCATCTGAGCGCTACCGTGCTTCGGAGAGCACGTGAAGCCGTCGGTCCCGGTTGTTGTCTGGACAACAGTCTTTAGGCCATGTTGGAGGCCTTCGGGCTGTCTGAAAACTCCGACACCAGGGTTGGCCACACACCCACACGAGAGAAGAAGAAGGCTAAAAAAAAAACAATTTTTCACAGTGCTAAGTTTATCCAACTAATTATTGCCGAATATCGACTTGACTGTTTTTGCTTTAACTTTTGTAATTCAATTTTAACTACAGAAACACAAATTACATCGCAGTTTTGCTAAACTTTGTTCACATACTATTATTTAGTTTCAAAAACTAGCGCAAGGTGATCCTTCGACCTTTAAGTGAACTGGCAACCTTTCAATACTCGAAAGGTAATCTATTGTCATTAACATTATATTGGTATTCCCTCCAGCGCAGCGCGTAATTAAATCCAAACTGGTTTCCAATATTAAATAGACCTATTTGAATAAAGTAATTGGTAATCACGGCTTTGAATGCCAACCGCTCATTAAGGCTGAAAGCATTTCAAAATATTTCTGCAAAAACATTCTCGAAATGACCCTTGCCATAAGTGAGAGCCGCACAAAAAAGCCATTACAGAGAGTAAAGCGCAATGACTTGAATTAGTTATTCAGCTGATTATGCCTCCCCTCCGGGTACTCTATCATTATCGTTTTACTTCACGCACGTGCCGGCTTGCGGAGCAACCCTCATATACTCTTCAAGGTCGATAATTATAGACTGACTAGACTGTGTATGCCTTTTGTTCATACTCGACCCCCTTTCTGTTTATCTTGCTTGTGTACATTGTTTTGCCTATATATTGTCATATAGAAAGCTTTCGAGAATATCGTGATTGTTGTAAGAAATTGCTTCCTTTGTTTGTAACATGCTCGGCATCCTTTTCCCTAAAGGGGATATTGGTAAGATGATTACTTTCTCTGTTGATACCGATCAAGGTATGTTTTGTTTTATTTTGCAATGTATTGTGTGCCACTTTTGGAGTGACTGCTTTTTAGTTACAGTATTAATTCCAGTCACTGAATTTTAGTCTCTCTTTTCAATGCCTTTGATATTGTGTTTCAAACTTAAGTGAGCATATTCCAGCTCAAGCACTTTTGTTCTATATTGCGTAATTATGAACATTCATAACTCCAACACATTCAATTTATGATTTTGTTAAACATAATCCTGCAGAATCAGTTTCGCGTCGCTGTGTCATGACACTGGGGAAATAACTTGTCAGATATAACGATGTGAGATAGTTAATTCCAGATAACAACCGATTTAAAGCTGCCATTGGCTCCATACTATACCCAAAGGATTACATACAATGTACAATTTTACACAAATTGTAGGTAGAGCAGAATATTAAATAAAAGGCTGCGTAAAAGACTGAAATAAAATAGTGCAAAATATCAGTATTTCAAGCTGTAACGGTATAACTTCTATTGGTATAATGTTATGATTTAACTTGAGGAATCCCCCGAAATACAGAACTAAAACATTTTGTAGAGATAAAATATCTGAAGCATTCCTAATTTCAAACAACGGAAGTATGCTTATCTAAATTAACTTGCTCCACACTGGAAGGCCGAGAAGACAAATTCATTTTGCAACTTTAGACTAAGTCTCGACATTCCCGTGTTTTTCTTCATAAGTAGCAAATGAGGAAACTTTTGTAACACCCAACATGTTTGTTTATACTCAGCCACTTGGTTTACAACAAGGTTCTCGCGGTCCCAGGCCCTTCAGGGAAATTTAAAAGCAGCCCAATTTGTACTTGGGAAATCTCCACAAGAATGTTGCGAACAAGTTTACGTCCGTTTTGTAATTAGATTTGGTCTCCTTAATGTGTCCTTACGAAAGTCCGTGACTGTTGGCATTCTTGACGAAGGTTGCGTAGTGACTCGCAGTTAATCTGTGACGGAGCCTAAGACAAATGTTGCTCTACAATTTGAATCTTCCCACGTTGTTTGTCTTAAGTCATTGATGTTAAAATACACTGTAGATAAGGAACCCAATACCTAGTAATATAACTTATATACCTCGGAAAGTATGGCCCAACAATACGTTAATAACATACTTACCTTAAAAATACAATTATTTATATAATAAAAAAAATATAAGTGCCTACGAGGTTTTTAAAGTTAAGCTTTATTTTTAAATGTGTAAATAAATAAATTAGTCAGTAATTGTTTGTGCAATGGATATGCGCCAATAAGTGCTTCAATACCATAATTGCGATGCTTATTATCGATATTTCTATCTTTGCCTATTTTAACGCTACAGACAAATAAATTACAATACAAAGGGTACAGCAAAAGTTACTAAAGCAAGTGTCACAATTGGCAGTCTTATCGCACAGATTTTTTCTAGACAAACGTGCAGGGAAGCAATAATGAAATACATGGACAATATCATCAACCTTTTTACGTTCCCCGGCCATCTCTCATAGGGACAGAGTAGGTGATGGGATATTGTTACTTAAACTATGCGGAACTTTCAAAATCTTTGGTACCGTAAGCTCTTATAGGCGGTGGCAGACAAATAGTCACCGAACAGACCGCAAGTGTTTCGTTTTCCAAATTCGGTAAGTACAGACTATTAAAAATGATCGGCGCGCCGAACATTCCTCAGTTTATTATTACAAAAAAAAACAAGATACGCGACGCTGAGAACTGAGAGCGACATCGTAATCAGAAAACACATAAATAAAACTGGCGACCCTTGAATTGCATGCGAGATACAGTGAAGTCAGTTATTGACGTTCGTTCAAGTTGCCGTAGGTAAGCAACTGATCCATAGCCATAGCTTCATCCGGCTATATTGGGTACCTACTTGGGTAGGTATATCTAGGTGCAAGAGCTACATTGGGAATAGCGAGCGAACAATCGACAATGACTTGCCTGTAACCATTGGGGACCTCTTTTGCTGCGCCCAGCAAACAGGAGGTACTGTGAACAAGGGCCAGATTTAACTTAAGCCGAAAAAGATACTGAATTAATTACTCATTTCATATATTCATCCATTTGAATGAATAACTTTGCTTGCGCAAAGACGAAAATAGTGTCGGTGAATATAAGCACGTTGTCCACCAAAGCTCCCTAAAATCGTAGAATTCAATTCACTCTTCTGCCTCGATGTGGCTTTGGTTGCTTTGGTGCGAGCTTTATTACTGTAATTGATTGTGTGACGTGCGCGGGCGCAGTGCAGCCGCCGAGTGTAAATACACACGCTGCGACCGAAACTGAGATGAAAGCGGCGCGGCGCCGCGCCCGGCACTTATCGACTCCCTGCAACAGTCCGATTATGCTTACTCTGTCATCGCCCCGAAATAAACGTAAACACTGCATTCTTTCATACGAGAATACTTAACCGGCATTAGGTATACATTACTGACTTGTAGTACATACAAAGTGAGAGATAAATGCTGCAATAGCAAAAGCCGACCTAATCATATTTGCGGATAAACACATTTCAGCGGTTTGAAACATCCCACATTATGCCGAGATGAGAATTTAACGAGCCCCTGTCCGGAAATGTCTGATCCACGCCCGCCGCGCCGCTCTGATTGTGTTGCTATTAATCTAACTATTAATACGATCGTCATTACAATGGATGTCGGAGAAATAACGAGGAATTAGCGTGAGTGAGAGAATATGCTATGATACGTCTCTCGCCTAACCTAATTAAGTAATTCGACGGATAACTTATACCTATCTGCACAAACGTTAACGGTTCCGAAACCGGATTAGAAAAACATATACCTACCTACTTTTTAGCTATAAGGGTCTTGAAATATCAAAGCGATTTGAGCAGAGGCCAGGTGCGCGCAACATCCGTTCGGATAGCAACAAAAAGTACAAGACTGAGAGAGGAAACACGCCACAATATTGCACCCAAGGCTTGGCTAATAACTTAAATCCCGACGAAGTTAGGAAATAAAGTTTTAATCTTTCTACACGCTATAATTTAGCCGATAGCTTTAAGTTTAAGTCTTGCAAGAACCGCACTAAGTCTTGTCGTTCTTGAGAGATAATCCTACAGATAAAAATATAAGTCTAAGAAAAATCCTGTAAAAGTTCAAAATATTTGCATGTCACTAATAATTGACTATGGGTTTTGGATCGACTAGAATTTAAAATAACGGTTCTATATGTTTCGGTACGTGCAAAAAAAAAATTGATATCAAAAGTGCGTCTTTTTACATTACAAATCTAAAAATATCTGGTGGGCTCTATTAATTACTTCCTCTCGAATTCAATAAACCAATAGATTGATGAGGGAAAAACAGTAAAGTCACATTTTTTTCCAACTTTGTGAAGGCATTACTTGTTGGGGAAAACTTCGTGATTTATCAAAACCTGTTCAAATAAGGGTTTCAGCGGCAGATAAAGTTAAAACGATGCTCTACTCCGGTAGAGCGCAAAAAAGATCTATTTACGCAAATCGAGTACGATCTCTTCAATAGGCTGAATGCTGCTTAAAGCTTTTCTTTAAAATATTATTAATTTCTAACAAGTGTTGGACAAAGCCCAGATTCATGACAAATTGAATCGTTATTGGCAATTTGCAACTCGTCGATTGGAAAACCGAAGTTTAATTCCAGCTCAAAAAATTCCAATACGCGAACACACATATTTTTGTGTGCAGTGATTGAGCAATTTTATTTTGAACAAAAATGAAACCCATCTGACTGCCGATGTATGTTCTGGCTTCTACCTGCATTGAACACCTGTCGCTCGCCGTCAAAAAAACTTAATCCCGGTTTCTGTTTGTATTCATACCCAGTTTGTGGAATTTGCAGGCTATACCTTACCTATAGGACGTAATATTCGGATAAGCCTTGTCAATCAATGAAATAGAATCCGCTGCTTTGGACGAGGACGTCGGCACGAAAGCTGTTACCAAGAAGACACTAAACAATGTGATTAATATGCCGCATCATGGCCAATTGATGAACGATGCGGAACCAATTCCCATAGATGATACCGGCAGATGTCCGCGTAACAATGACGAGCTTTCGTCAATAGTGCCTATCTATACGCTGTATCACTTTCGGGATCCTTTGTGAATAGCCGGACCATTACTATAAAAATATTCGAAACAAAATATAATTATGGTGATATAACAGAACGAGTGGTTGTTACTTATAATAGGTAGAGCTTACGTTTAAATTAGAAAAGAGGACTATTCAAGAGCAATTGTAATTTAAATTTAAATATATTGGGACAAGGGACGACCGCAATTGTTCGTAGAAATGAGATCGCACGCAAAAAATTGCCCTTTTCTCTCGAACCATCCCATTTGTTCCTTCAATCGCTCGGGACGAGGGTCTTTTGGCAGACTTATAACTTATTTTTTAAAGACACGTGATGTATGGAGCAAGCTGCATGACGTTACCATTAGGGAACGGTGTTAAATTTAAATGTAAGCTACAATAAAATACTTTATGGACAATGCAGAATTTTAGGATAGGTACGGATAGATAAAATAGCATCGTTCATATGTATACAGATGATAACTATTAGCCACAACTTCTTGATAAGCCTGTAAAATAATTAAATTTAAATGAAATTCAAGCATTACGACTAGCGAGAATGGTTGGTTGTGATAGGAAAACAGAAATGTTTATTAACTACGATGAAAACTGGATAAACAACTCTCAAACCGGCATCACGGGAATGAGATGGGGGTGGGAACTACCTGAATGGGTATAAAGCCTACAGGGTTCTCACAGCTTTTAGTATCTAATGGAATCTAAATTGTCATGCATCTTACCTGTTAGCAGGAGCAGCAGAGTCAAACGCCGCATCTCGGAGTGTCAGGATCTGTTTGGTTCGACTACGCGCGCGTCCCGGTAGGAGCCATCGCCAACAGTCCCGGCAGAGTTAGGCCAATGTTTACGCGACTCAGCTGACGGCTCCGTTATCGTATTAGCCAATTAATCACACACTCGCGCACTGCGGGATCCGCACGCTGCAGTGTCAACGGCCACGAGAAAAACCAGACACTAAGCGAAAGCTGTCCCGGCGGGTTCCTAGCGGAAACGTCTCGTACGGTGAGTTATTTGCACGAGTTATTCATTCATGTTGCGGAATACCGAGTGCGGAAAGTAGACGTGCGTGATCCTCTGTGATGAAAACATCACACATGGCTCGAGCGTGGAGGAAAGCTCGGTCGCGCGCGGTCGGTGCGCACGACGGCTGACTCGCGAGTTGCGTGAGTGGGCCGGCGGCGCGGCGCGGGGGACGCGCTCGCCACGCCTGCGCACCGCGCCCGCACCGCACTACCTCCAGTATTGACCGACGACGCCTCCTTCCTACATTTCACATCCTTAACTAGCTACGAATTCTCCTTTGAAAATCCCCTAATTTCACCCCCGCGATTGAGATAGGCCACGTCTATGGCCACCATAGTAGCATCTGCATACAATAAAATATTTCAAAAAATAATTAAATATTACCACCATCCTTCGACCTAGTTACATGAAAAGAGATAGGAAAATTTTGGTCGTCAACGGCTGAAGTATGTTTCAGAAGTTATGCAATCAAAATTCAAAGGATGGTTGGGAGACTCGGGAGATACTTGAATACAGAAATGTATATGATATGAGAACTTTATAAATAAAAATGTAAGAAAGTTCGTTACATCTAAATATTAATAGTTAAGCATTTATAAGATTTTTAGTAGTGCTTAACTTTTTTACTGACACTCCTCAATTTTATGGCAGTTTAAAAAGACGGGACTAATGCGAGTAGAACTCGCACCCTGAGACGGTTCCACACCGTTATAAGTACAATAGGTACGTGCTTGTTAAAGGAATTACAAAAATTGGTTAGGTACTCTCAGGTTTGTCTCTGAATAACTCTGTAAAACGTAGGTTGTGCACATAGACGAAATTATAAAGTAGTTCTCGCTTAAAGGGGTTGAATCTGGGAGCCTGGAACGTCGTCCATTGTCAGAAGACTGCACTGACAAGAAAAAAAAGAAGAATGGAGTATCGATTTGAGAATGAAAGAAACGATCGAAGGAGAGGAGAAAAAATTGTGTAATGTTCGTACGAAAACTTACTTAGCTTACCTTAAATCCAAACATTTCCTAAAAAATCCATATATTTATACCATTTTGATTTTTTACAAAACAAATGGAGCCGTAGACATTACTTCATATTTGATATTAATTTTAACTTTCGGTATACTTAGGTACCTATTTATTTCTAGCAGATCCTGAGAAAAAGTTACTACAGACAAACAAAAAATATGATGATCCGGTTCCTATTATTCTATCGAAGTACAGAACCTCAAAAATTAAGTAAAATTATTAAAGTGCAGAGTGCACATTTAGCCCACTCCACAACTTTTACAAACAAGTTCATTTCCCTCGCACGCCTAAGGGTGGAGCGTAAAATTGAGGTTTTTAACTATTTTCTCATTTGGACGCTTCGTTTCCCTATAAACTTCAAAGTCGTTTGCATCGTGTTTCCGTAATTTATGCATTAAAAATCTGGAAATGTCGACCAAGTAAAGATTAGTGTGATCGTTTTATTTTCTCACCAAGATTGCTGTTACAGATGGATCTTGAACTGTCTTTGTAAAATCCAAATTTTAATAAGAAAATTACGAAAATTTTCTTGAATAGCCTTTTACGTACTTCCTTATACCTTTATAAGATACTAGCTGTACCCGGCAAGCGTTGCAATGCCTGATTTTTTGGGCCAGAAACCCTCGCGAGCCTACACAGAAGAACCCACCAAATTTTCATTACAATCGGATCAGTGGTTTAGGAACGCATAGAGGACAAACATCATCATCATCAGCCCATCACGTTCCCACTGCTAGGACACGGGCTTTCTCTCATAGAGATAGTATGCTATGAGCCATAATCCGCCACGCTGGCGCAGTGCGGGTTGGTGGATGTCACATGTCCTTGATTTTTTGTGATTCATTCTTTGACATGCCAGTTTCCTAACAATGTTTTCCTTCACCGTTTTTAGAGCGAGTGTTAAATTCGCACATAACTTAAGAAAGTCAGTGGAGCAGGGCCAGCGGGATTCGAACTCGGGTGCGTCGGATCGAAAGTTGCACGTGCTCCCACTGGGCCACACTCGCTCTAAAGGACAAGCGTACAAACATTCAATTTTATTTATATAGATACTCACATACTCTTAATTGTCTATCACGTTTATATTTTTTGTGAGTTTGTTCCCTCTTCATGCCGCAACGGCTGAACAAATTGCGATGAAATTTGGAATGTAGATTGTTTATACGCAGGATTAACACTGAGCTTAATCTTCATCCCGGATAAATAACCACGCGAGTCAGACCACGGGGCGCAGCTAGCTGGTAATACAAGGTGAATAGAGACCTACCGAGAAGAATTACGAGTATTCATGAACACGAGATCGTTAGGGTTGGTGCATTACTTCATCACCCCGCTACTTACAAATAAGAGTGTCAACCCGAAACCATTCCGCAATGATTTAAACTTACGGCAATCTCTGTAATGTAGTGGTTCGGCAGATCGGCTCATAACACAGAGGAAGGGTTCGATTCCATTACAATATTTGACAACAAAATTATATATATATGTACCTACAGTGCACAAAAAAGCGCAATACTTATTTGGTTCGGCTGTTCCTGTAAGTTTCTGTAAGAGTCCAAGGACCTTTTTCGAGATGAGGGAACTTTTTGAATACAACTGAGTGACGAGATGAGCAGGTCGTTCAAGCAACGCGCCTATCCATAACAGTTATAGCGCCCAGAACTTTAATTGTTGCGCGGCTCTGCCTGTGCTCCTCACCCTAAGACAATAGCACTCATAACGCGCATTAATTTGGCTTGAAAAAGTGCTTTTTAAACCGAAACACAGTAATGTTTTCACACTAATGCTTGGTGGTTAAATATCTGGAAAAGATATGGTACTTTCTAAGAAGGAGTCTGAAGATACTTTCACTAGGTACAGAAAAGAGAGACGGAATTCTCGTTAAATCAGGTCTACTGTTAAAATTAGTAAGCACTAAGTATAAAAAAGCTTAATTCATAGTGCATATTATTACAATGGTCTTAATCTAAAGGGTCTCATGAACCCGTAACCTCTGGCAATGATTCTCACGCACCATTCCACCACACGCCATCGCCATAGCAATAGAGAGCCCGTCTAGCCTGTCTCATAAAGATTCCGTCCGACGGCACTGCCGAGCCTGATAAATATGTCTACTTCTATTCTAGGCCTACTGACAACCTATTTGGCCTGCAGCCTACATACGCAGTACATGACGTCAACCAAGTTGGCAATAGATAAAGATGCCCGCAGAGCGAGTTAACTTAAATGGAACACGGCAAATAAAGAAGAGCATAAGATAAAATCGCTTGCAATATAAATTAAATACTTTCGTTTAATTTAACTTCTTTTTCTCTTGAGAAAGGCAATAAAGAAGCTGTGCTCTGTTTGCGTAAGTACATGAGCGTAGGAAATACGCGACAGTAACTTAAAAAGAAAGATTTAAAGAACTTTACTTTTTCCTGTTCGTAACATTTGCGAAAATACGCCGTAAGACCCAGACAGAGATGGCTAGACGTAAGTATATTAGATACTCCTCAAGTACTCATATTGAATGAGAAAAGGAAAGGACCTAGGGCCATAACGGATACTGATACCAAAATTTACAAACTAAGGTAGAAATCTAAACTTCATTGCCACCCTAATATCATCTAAATTTGCATCACACTCCTAAAATGTTTATAGTCTTACAGAAAAAAAAGGAATATCATATAAGTAGTAAGAATTATTGTTCCCTGAATCATCTTTCTCAATTGATGTTTAGTAACAAACAAACCGTTAACGACTTATCTAAATTAAGATTTAAACTATGTGTTCGCAAGATCTAAAAAGAAACGTATAATTACGCCGAAATTATGATTGATAGAAGTCACGATCCCTCCAGACAATGACTCCTATGTCACATGCTTGTTATCAGAATTTAGACAGATAGAGGCATTTACCGGTGACTGGGACAATTTAGCTCCAACAATTACCTTTGAATGGGGTCGCCATGAACTAGTTTAGGAAAGGATCAGAAAATGGAATCGCTTGGTCATTGGGAACGTCGCTGATAAATTCGTAAGTCTGGGCCATGTCAGTCTACTACTCAAAGACCTTGATGTCTACTTTGCATGTATATAGCTTTATATCTATATAGCTATCTCTTGAGTACTAAGCGCTAAATGGAGCGACGATTTCTCCGAGATTATTGCTGAAGAGTGAGACTGTAGAATGGGTAAATTAAACGTCACTTAGCAAAATCTATAGACAAATAGAGCGAAAGCAGTAAAAATGTTGGGAAGAAACCGAATTTCGAGGTAAGCTTTATTTAAAGCTCTTATAAAGTTAGCAGCTGAAGTTTTCGGTAACCTTGAACGATCTTTATCAGTACCTATGCAGAAATGGGTGGTTCTAGTCTCCCATTACCCAATTACATTTTACTCGTGGCAGGTCTCTCGTATGCCATCTGGTTAAGTACCACCGCTTCGCCAGCTATTTTGCCGCCAAGCAGTAGTGCGCATTCATGTGTACTGTGTGTGAAGGGCATTGTAGCAAGCGCAATTACTGGGCAAGAATGAGACTTAATATCTGATATCTCTGTACTTTTATGGTATTAAAGTTCTCGATGGCACTGCAATTGTTGTGGATAGGCGTGGCTTTTACTATCAGGCGAACGACTTGCTCGTCTCATTACTCAGTTCCATAAAATACCTAGGTCATCGGCCTATAATGGAAAGATAAAATACTTTCCGGACGGAAGTACCTACGTGGGGACAACCTACCTTCGAAGCGAGCTGAGCTGGCACAATAGAGAACTAACTAACGCACTTCTAATTGCAGGTATTAGGCTTGTTGGACTGTACAAATTGCCCTTGTAATTGATGTGTGGCGATCTATCTGCATTAACAATCAACGTGATATAATCACCTACTTTACGTAGGAAATCAATTCGTTGAAGACAGGAACCTGCCCCATAGCATAAGTTACAAATGCCATAGAAATCGATTTAGTTGTTTTTTCCTTTTCAGAACTGTAAGTTGACACGCCAAAACTGTCGACACGAACAGAATAATTTATGAGCGTTTTGTGTCGTTTTATTATTTTGTTGGTAGAAATCCAACTATGCAAAGTGTAAGTATTTTTTCATTATCACTCGCAATTATTTGCATGAACTGGCATCCTAGGCATTCGCCGCCCTTAGCCTACCTTTACCTAGATCAATTTCTTTTTAGTTTGTATCTAAATCAGCTTCATTCAAGTGGCGCCATCTAACGAAGTTTTCCAACAACCCTAACTCACGCAAGGTTTTAACTTTATCTCTGCTAATAAACTGCGACGGTTTTGTACGCTGAAAACTTCAAGGATTTCACGTTTTTAGTTAGTTGATAAGACCAACATTCACTCTCACATTGGTTTAGTAATAGAACTAGAGAGGCAGATTCTCAAAATGTTGATTTTTGTAAGGAAACTGCAAGTGGAACCACGGGGCGATATAATAACTACTCTGATATAATCACTAAATAACCATACATTACTAATATTCCCACAAAGGACAGCTCTGGAGTGATTATAAAATACTTTAAAAACCTTATTATGTTATAGGAAATTTATAGGAAATTAAGTAAAAAGATGAAATCCAACTCAACTTCTATATTTACATACTATTCTACGACTAATGGCTAATCAAGTTTACAATCTAAGTAGCTTCGCCCCAGATTTGGTCCTGTTTTATCTTCCTCCAAGCTTGAATGAGTTGCTTCCTGATTTCGAAGGCGATGACTGCTGTTGCCATGCCAGTGTTAAGGCTTTCTACTCCTTTTTGTAGGGGGATGTTCAGTCGTAGACCATTTCTCGCTGCTGCTAACCTGCAAATTGAATATATATGCATAGTTTTATACAATACTGGCTGTTTAGATGATAATACATAACATTGTAGAAACCCAAAAAATGGTAACAGATTCTCTAAACAAAATGCCCCTCATTTTCTTGCCGTATCTTCTGAGTAGTGGTTCTTTTTCCGATACGGTGGTAGAGTCATTGTGATCATTTGACGTTCATAAGTGCTTCTGAGATGCCAAAATTGAATAAAGAGATTTTGACTTTGACTTTAATACATAATTTATTGGGTTAGTGTTTATAATAAAGTGTTAGTGTTAATTTATTGGGTTGGGGTTAGTGTTTGAGTTATTGTGTCTGGGTGTTGTGAGGCCATGGTCTGTACAGTTATTATTTCTTCATTTATTAGCATAGGCTTAGAAAGTTAACATTAGAAGAAATGTAATCTTTTAAGATTTCACTTACGCATAACTATCATCACTTATGCCCTCAGTTTCACCACCAATAACAAGTGTAATATGCTTCATTGATCCAAATTCAACACCATAATACGGCAACACAGGTATTTGCATATTTTCCTCCCCTCCTGCATCCTCATCTACTCTTGCATTGCTATCAGCAATGAATACTGATGTATCAGGTGGTAAGAAGCTGGGCATCTCGGGCCATTGTATGGAGTGGTGGATAGGTAGTCTGAAGTGAGCTCCTGCAGCACTTCTGATTACTTTAGGATCCCAGACATCTACACAACCTATAGACAAAAATATAATTTAGGTATTTAGTTTTTTAAATAAGACAAATAAAATATGTAAATAAATAATTCCCAACGATCACATATCATCATCATCATGATTAGCCTATACAAGTCCACTACTGGACATAGGCCTCTCCTAATGCATGCCACTGAGTCCGATCCTCGGCTCTTCTCATCTAGTTACTGCCAGCCACTTTATGCTAACAATCACATATACATAAATGTAATCAATCTACATATATTGTAAAATGCAATACAATAATCACCTTTGGTAAGCAGTACTTTTTCACATCCCGCTCCTACTGCAGCCCTGAGAATAGCCCCCAAGTTGCCAGGTATGCGGATGTTATCACATATCAACTGCAGTGGTAGTGGGTTTGTCACCTTCCTAATCTGTTCTGCTGTGGGTGTTTCGAAGACCCCTAAAATATTTAATAAATTGTTAGACTAACATTATCTAGTAAAAATAACAATGCAGAAAAAGAGGTGGTGATAGTAGTATTTTTAATTTGGTATAGAGATAGATAGATACACACTTTATTATTTACCTTAAACATAGAATTTAAATACAAGTTAAATGCTTACAATGGTGTAACAATGGGTGGTCTTATCGCTTAAAGCAATCTCTCCCAGACAATCTATATATAATTACATACCAAAGATCCCAGATGGTGTTTCAACATCAGAGAACATGTCAATCTCTTTGTAAGGTATCTTGTAGATCACAACTCCAGTTTTTGGCAGAAACATCCTTATTTTGTTCAATTCTTCAGGACGGCTGAAGAGAATATACTTCAGTGCACACTTAGCTTCAAGACCATCTACAATTAGCCTGCATCCTTCTACTAGTGTGTGACCTGACCTCATCCTTTCTTTTTTGGATTTTAGCCTCACCATCAATGCACTGAAAGATGAATAAAAACATCTTATAGTACTATACAAGTATGATTAAATTACCCTTTAGAATTTGTTAGCAATTAGAAACATTTCTTACCCTATTCTGCCATCATTTTCTTTTAACTTCTCGTAAATTATTTCGCCATCATCATCAAACACCTTTTTCTGGCTAAGATAGAATTTGCGTTTTTTTAGCTTATCTTCTCGTTTATTTTTGATCTCAATTGTCTTTTCTTTTGGCAGAGTAGAACGCTTAGTTTGATGGAGATGTCCCTCATCCGAATCGCTTGTCTCGGCGTCGATTTCAGCAGCATTAATAACTTTTTCTTTAAACTTTTTGAGTATGCCCGGGTCTAAATCAATTACTTTCTCTTTTTTCAAGCTCACTTTTTCAGTTGGTTCAAAAGCTAGCATCACTTTTCCAGGAATTCTGTGCGTCCACCGAGAGTAGAATCTTGTGGTTGTTAAAATAGGTTTTTGTTGCATTGCCATTTGTAAGACTAAGCGTTGGATATTTCTCGACATTTTGCCTTAGTTGCTAGTATTTAGGCAATATTTAATAAAAGCTTGTTGCTGTATGTTTAATTATAAAAATAACTTCACATTTACTGTAGAAAATATAGCCTGATATTCTGATATAACCTCAAAGTGACAAATTTGAAATTGTAAACAAACCTTCCTATTCCTGTCAATGTCAACTATGAACTGTCAAGCCTCAATTGTGATGAAAATGTCAATGTCAATATCGTAAATACAGAGTATGACTGCTATGATTACGAACAGTGTGCGACATACGATCAAACCATCAATCATGCATCATAGACAATGACCTAGTTTATTTTTGTACCAGCAACATCAGCGTCATCAGCCGGTTTTTATCTTCTTTAGTCTATGGTTATCAATATCAACTTCAATTATCGTCAGCTGAAATTATATTGTGGATGCGTGCATAGTATTTTGTGTTTATTTTTAAATCTATCAGGAAAGGAAACTAGTACGTTGCGACAACATGGCAACAGGAGTAAAACCTCGTGATGAAGATATTAACTTCACGCGTTCTGATCTCGATGCCATACAAGACGCCATGAAGAATAAGAAATTTCGAGAATTGCTCTCCGAGTACTGCGACGAAATACGTGACCCGGCAAACCAAGCGATCTATCAGAAAGAAATGGTCCAACTCGAGAAGGAACGTGGCTACGACGTAACATTCATCAATCCCAAGGGGGGTTATGTTATCAAAACAAGTGTTGCCGGCGACAGAAAGGCATTTATAAATATTTGCAGCAACGATAACGTCGCAAAACCGTCCTACAAAGTGCAAGAGATGGGCGGAAAAAGAGGAATGAACTGGGCAATTCCATACTCGATGATTCCTCCTAGAGAGGATTACGATCATAAAAGAGAGAGGTGCGTAATATATGACGTGGTGTTTCACCCAGACACGCTGCGCATGGCAGAGGTTAATAAACAGTTCCGCGAGCTCGTCAACAAGACCGCTTTCGAAGGCCTCCAGGATGCATACAAAATTCATTTTGATAGCAATAACTTCCGTTTCCCAAAGTCGCACTACAAGGGTATGACCGCTTCTGCTGTAATCAGAAAAGAAGACCCTAATTACCAGCCGCCGGCCGAAGACGAAAATGAGGTCCTTACACCGGAAATGATGGAAAAGTTGTATCCTCAACGCATATACTCAGAAAATAAAGATGAAGGGAAATCAAAAGTTATGAAAGAGACAGAAAAAGCTGATGCAATACAGCTAGCAAGAAAACAGAGGAGAGAAAAAATGGAGTTCATCCACAATAGTAAAAATGGTTATACTGTTCCAAAATATGCCATAAAACAGCAAAAGAATGTGGATTTGCAAGAGTTCACTTATCACCGAGACAGCAAGCAGCATTCTGCTATTCCTAACCAGATAGTGGTGGAAATAAATTTACCTCTATTATCTTCTACAAAAGATTGCACTTTGGATGTTCAAGAAAAATCTCTTAGCTTAATCTCTGAGAAACCTGCTAAATACAAGCTTGATATACCTCTCCCTTATACTGTGAATGATGAATGTGGCAATGCCAAGTTCGACAAGTCGAAACGCAGGCTCATAGTGACTTTACCGGTGATCAAACAAAACTTTACCAGTGAAAAACATTTTAAAGTGGACAGTGGCGTAGAAAGTGAAGAGAATGGGTCTCAAAGTGAAGAAGACCATTCTAACTTGGTTGTTGAGTTGCCTTCATCTCCCAGTGAACCTTCAGCACCTTCTGTAGAGGTTGGGAAGCCTACTTCTGACACGGACTCCTTTTTTGAAACCTCATTAGGTTACATGCTTCCACCTTACACTCATAACATTCTAGATGATATTGTAGCCTTTACTTTCCATGTTAAAAACACCGAGCCTGACACTGTTCATGTCAAAAAAAATGATAACATGATCTACATTAAGTTCACGTCTATTGGGTCAGGGTTTGTGCCTGTACATTATGCTGCCGTTCTAACATTTGATGATAATGTGAAATTTGACAATGTTTCTGGGGAAGCTTGGGACAACAATGTTATTCTTCAACTGGAGTTGGCAGGTGACATCCCTCAGAAATTCCAGATTGGTTTAAACAGTGAGAGCATGGTGAGCGAATACTTTGATATGTCACAGGTTACAAAAGGTCATAAAGAGGTTGAAAGTGTAAAAGAGGTGACTGAGGAAGCTGCAACTCCTGTGGTTGAGGTTACAAACCTGGGCAGCCAAACCAACATTGTAGTTTCATCAAACACTGATGATTACGATGAAGATGATGATGAAGATGATATTGAATCTCCGACCAATGAAAGGGAGATTGTATGGACAGAGTCAAACAGTGAGAGTGGAGCCAAAAGCATCTTGCGTAAACCCATATCTATGATGCGAAGCTTCTCAGAGTCCAGTGCTGGAGATGTTGCTTCATCGATGGATTACATCAGCAGCGACTGCATCCCTGAGGAATCTAGTTACAAAAAGACTGTTAGGTTTAATGATGTTATTTCAAAACAATTTTATAGGTGAGATATTTTATTATTATCTCTTAACCTCAATTCTAATATAGATCTGCCTCTACAGTGTAGTAATTTGGCACGTTGGCTCAAATCTCATACATGACTGAGGTTGCGGGTTTGATTCCCGCGACAAGACAAATGTTTGTGCAGAGAAAAATGAAGTGAAACCATTTGTTTCGTGTCTGGGTGTTGTGGGGCCATGGTCTCATAGTTTCTGGTTGCCTAGATACAGGAAATCCTAGTAAGAGGCTACGATCTATGTATGTGATCATTGGTTTTAAAAATAAAACATATGTCTCTGATACATACATGGAATATTTCTAACCAGTAACTGAATTTTTAAATATCCTTGAAGTTGTTTACAAAACTGGTGCCAAAACTGAGGAACTATCTAGAACAATGTTTTGATTGTAATTACCTAAAGTTTTTATCAATGTGGGTTATCACAATTTATTATATTTTTTTTACTTATCATGAAAAATACTGATAATAAATATTATAAATACTTATACATAAGCAAACAAAGGTAGATTATGTAACTATGATTTATTTGAGAGGACATTGAACTATGCTCTAATATCCCATAATTGCATATTGGGTCAATCTTCCTAAATGTTTAACAAAGAGTTACCACATCACACAGTAAAGTCATATTATGTTTTGCTTTTAGCTTAACAACAATTTTATACATAAACAATAACAACATACCACTTTATTATCAAATATATACGCTTATCCTCTACTTTGGTTACATACACATTATTGTCATCATGATAAACCTACCAATGTATATGTATACTAGCTGCGCCCTGCGGTTTCACCCGCGAATTCCCGGGTTAAAAAGTAGCCTATGTGTTAATCCAGGGTATAAGCTATCTCCGTACTAAATTTCATCAAAATCCATTCAGTAGTTTTTGCGTTAAAGAGTAACAAACATACATCCATACATTCTTAAACTTTTGCGTTTAGCATATTAGTAAGAATGTATATGTAGAAATCAACACACACATTGATAAAATGTATGTGTATGTAGTACATACTATTCAAACAAACCGTAAGTTAATCAAGGTATTATAGCAACCATGCCAATTAATAAACACGGTATTTTCCACTATAAAGTGTCAGATAACAGATAAACCATTGGTTGTTATTAATAATTTCAGGTACAACTCATCCATTGAAGGTCAGAAGAAAAAGAATCAGCGTAAGAAGAGCAAAAAACGCAGTTTGGAAAGGCGTAAAAGCGAAAGCGAAGCTGAGGACGACTCTAACAATAATTCACAGGTAAGGCATGGCTTCATAAGTAAATAAACTACCTACTGTTTAAACTTCGTCATCATCAGCTCATTACTTGCCCGCTACTGGGACACGGATCTTCTCGATAGAAAGTATAGGCCATAATCCTTTACGGTTCACGAACAAGCAGGTTGCATCACATTGTCTTTTTTCACTAGAGCCTGCGTCTCTTCTCTAATAAGTCTATAACAAAGTCGCTATCCGCGTCCTCGTTTCTGATTTTCCGCTTCGTCTAAACCACAAATTTTAATAAGGTTTTCACTGTCATTTAGAGATTTTTTTACCGACCAATATATTCTGATGTTGTATAGTTGATGATGTTGTATAGTTGAGAAAATTCAATGTTTTATAATCAAGATGTCAAAAAACGGATGAATTATTAAATTGCATCCGTGCGAAACCGGGGCTAGTAGAATAATATTTTTTTTGAAAAACATACTCAAACCGACTTCAAGACTATCGTCTATCTATACGCGCTGAATCAATTTCGATAATATTTATATGGGACCACCTCTGAAGTCGCTCAGTAAATACGCCCCACGATCACATACATTGGTGGTAGGTTTCTCGTATGCGAGAGGCCGTCCGGGTGGGTACCACCGCTTTGCCAGGTATTCAGCTGCCAAATATAATATTAATAGGAACCAGGAACTACGAGGACCAATCGTCCCACAACACTCAGACACGAAACAAATGCTTTTTTTACACAAACAAATGTCTTTTTTTTACGCTTATTAAATCTATGTTTGGCCACTATCTCGCCTGATGTGAAGCGATGATGTGGCCTATGATGGAGCACATAGATCTAGAGAGAGACGGCAGTTGAGCGGCTGCTCAGACCCGTCTCCTCGATGGTTCACCGAACATCATCTCGTCGCGGGAATCGAACCCGCAATCTTAGTGGTGTATGAGATTGTAGCCAACTTGCCCAACTACTACACCACAGAGGCTGACGTAGCAAACAATTATTCTACGGCTTGTGTCAATATAATCAATGATTCTGAGTTTATCGACATAGAAACGAAATCGATAGCAGTAAGCAATTTACCTCGTCCTTATCTTAATTGTTTACTAATTTCAGTCCAAGCCGAGACTGACATCTGCGTTGAAAGAGAGACGGGACAGCGGCCTCGCTGACACATCAGATGCCGAAGGGGAGTACAAAACCTCACAGGACGAAGGATCCTACAATCCCAATGAAAACGGAAACATCTCCAGTGGACACTCTGAATCCATGCTCAACATTGTTGACAAAAAAGAAGCGAACCCCGAAATATGGGAAACAAAGAAAGAAAAGATTCAGAAGTCTGAACCAATCACGTGTGAAACTTTAAAACACAACACCGATCTCTACAATCCGGACAAGTTAAACAAAGGCCAGTACACGGAGGTTACTTTTAAGAACGATCTCATATTTGATTTAGATATGTGAGTAATGGATGCCACACATGTGTCTTATGGGTTCTTTTCAAAAGAATGTATTTGAATGTTTAATTATAATGAGGTTTAGCCTTTAATATTGATAGATATTTTTTGTTTCTTTAGAGGTATCTATTAGTAGTATTATTTCTATTAGCGATTTAATGTTCCTTTCCATAATAGTGATGAGTAATTTAGCATGTAATTTGGATTTGCTAAGTTTATGGCAATAGTTTTATTTCAAATCCAGAACTGTAGGTATATTGTGTCTGTCAAGAGGTCTGAAGTGTATGTGTAGTCTATTCACAAGCATGTTTCAGATTTAGTTTGTGTATTGCACTGGGTTTCAAATACACATAAAATGACGCGCAAGGTAAACGATTTGATAACAAAGGTGCTTAAATTGGTACTAAAAAGATTGGTAACTATTTTAGTGTTTTATGTTTTTACAATCGGGCCATTGATTGCCCGATTCTTATTGGACAAGCAATTGAAATTGTAAAAGAGATATACTATGTTCTGAGACATGTATAGAACTATAGAGCCAACAACTATGTGCTCTATGTGCTTCATCTTAGGCCACATCATCGCTTCACATCAGGCGAAATAGTGGCCAAACATGGATCTATAAAGAGTAAAAAAAAAACAACATATATGTTCCTTGATCTCCTCCAATAGACATGTTCTTTGCATCAAGAAAGAGTTCCTTCAATTAAGAAAGAGTAAACAATATCTCAAGGCAAAACTACGAATTGATGTGGAGCAGAAATCTAGGTATCGAATATTGTAGATTATCTAGAACTCCTTTGCGCCATTTTTTGTGTATAAAACCTGTAAATTCACCACTACACATCAGAACTCTTAATTATGTACTAAAGAAATATATTACCTATTCTCACCTACGGTGCTCAGACTTGATCTTTGATGAAGCATCAGAAGCACACACTCGGGGTTTGTCAGCGAGCAATGGAGCGCAGTATTCTGGGAGTCAAGTTATCAGACCGCATTAAAAATAGCATACTGCGCTCTAAGACCCAAATCGCCGATGTTGGTCAAAAAGTTGCCAGCGTTAAATGGGACTGGGCTGGACACATCTGCCGTATGTCAGACGAGCGATGGGCCAAACTCATAGTTATGAGTCAAGCTGGCAACTTTTTCCAAACAACAACTTTTTTGTCAAATTTTACGACTCACTCTTCTGGGCTATTGTTTGCCATTACATCAAATAGAAGTCCAGTTGCGTGGGGTCCATTCAACTAAATGGACCCCACGCAACGCTACATGACGACGCGGCAGGCCCAGAAACAGATGGCGGAATGAACTGGACTTCTATTTGATGGAATGGCAAACAATAACCCAGAAACGTGAGTCGTGGAAGAAGGGTAGCGAAACCTTTGCCCAGAGAAATACATCCTAAAAATAATACAAAGTATGCTCATGTTAGAGACAATATTGCGTAGTGAAATATGTTTAATGGTACAAATTAGTTTTATATATATTGTTATTCATGATAAGTCCCTGCATTTAGAACTAGATCATTTGCACTGCATTATACACAGTAAAATTGTATGTAGTTTCACACTTTAAATACACAAATATCCGTTCCAGTAAAAAAGATCCCAGACGGTTGCAATATACCTGCTACTATGTAATAACTACACAAATTATTACTGACAACCTAGGTTTACCAATTCTCTACTTATTTTTTCCTAGAATCCGAACTAGGATTGTATGTATCAGATTTACACAATTGTGCAATTATGCACGTTATTACAAGGTAACATGTTATTCAGGCAATATTTTTTTTGTCTGATCCGTTTACCGAGAATTGAAATACTACGCAAAATGGATTTACACGCGTCATTTTTAGTCATTTACAATAAAAATAGAAAAGTACCAATATCTGTATTCAGAGAACATCAAAACCCAATTGCATTGTAATTTTTATCATAAGTTTTAAATCATTTTATGTATGTGTCTTGGATTTAAATTGACCAGTGGCAAAACATGCATTTTGGCTCGTTTTTAAGAATTGATCAACCAGTTTGGATGATGCTTTCTATAAGCAAAATATAAGAAACATTTCTCTATGAAGAATCATAAAAACAAGTTTTTTTGTGTAGAAGAATCGGGTAATGCAAACATGTTTCATCAACTGTTGTCATAAACCAAGCATTTGTTTATATTTATTTAAGTGTCTTATAGGAGAGTTATGTTTGGTGTAAAGTCTACAATAAAGAATGATGTTTTGGTGACTAATGAAATACAATGAATTAATTCAAATCAATCTTTCATTTGATGTATAAATAAAATAACATTGTTCTCTTGGAAACGAATCATGCCTTTAGAGCTAGAGTCAAGATTTGTGGAGGAAAAGCTAACAGCAAAGTTATAATTATGGGGTTATAGATAGGCGTGTTGCTTTTTACCTTTCACGAATTCAAATAATTTATTTCAATTTGGTACATCCGTACACTGTTGAACGTTAGGTAACAATAAAATGTATGTCAATAAGAAAGTAAGTCAACAAAAAAATTCCACATTTTGTGTTTTTCACAATTTGAGAAGATTTTTTTTAGGTATGCAGCTTTGACGGGAATGGAATAATCTATTTTTGACGAAATCATGCCTTTTAATTTTTTTTCTGGTGTAACTATCAAGTTTTGGCCCAATTTTTTTTTCACGGAGTGTAAATTCGAATATTACCAAACAAAAAAAAAACAGTTTTATCGAAAGTGGAATAGTCAAGTTTTGAAAAGAAGCTCCTCAATTATGAAATCTTCAGGGTAGGTGTGGCGCCGCCGCGCCTTTCGTATTTTGAACAAATTATTTTGTCTCCTAAATAGTACGTACATTTCAAATTAGAAATTGTTTATCGGATTTACCACAGTTTGTCTTAACATCTGACTGGCTGAACGATATCAACATTCATAGGAACGATTCAACATCAAAAATGCTGATATGGAAAAAAAATATTTTAAATTTTCTCAAAAACTAAAACTATTTTATTTGGTGAGTTACTATGTGGGAATAGGGTTGACTAGGTCCAATGACGAACTATAGGTCCAAGTAGTTCTTTTTTGCTTTTATTATTGTTTTTATCCTGACTACCTTATTTCAAAATCGCAATGTTTTTTTCTCTATTTACCTACCCATGTTTCTTAGGAATAAAACTTCCACACTGCAAAGGGAAAGGTACCTAACCTGCCCCCCGATTCAGGAGCTCACGATAACTCGTTGCCGACTGATTCGGTTTGATATCTTACGATTCATGCACACAAAACGAATTCCGTAGATGCAAGATGTAATCGCTACCGATATTGTAACCGAAACCGTATCAAATTCTCTGGGCGGAATAGCTCGAAAAGGAACCTACAACGTGAGTTGTATATCCAGTCGAATAGATTCGGTATTCGTTATCGTGAGGTTCTGAATCGGAGCGCTGAAGATTTAAAATACTTGCCATGCCTGTGTATAACTTATATACCTACATTATGTGCCAAGTCGTTATCAAGCAAGGGAAATATAATATAGGTACCTCCTAAATTAAAGTGCCTCTCTCGTCAGTCTTGTAACAAATATTCTGGAAAGGCTTCCCTTTTTCATTCATTTCAAAATAGGTTCTAATTAGTTTCGAAAAACGTTTTTTGCTCTAGCTAGATGAGGTACCTACCTACGAGTCAGTCGCGAAAATAATTTCGGCACAACCCCTCGACGAAACGAGGCTGGCCTAATTAATTTACAGTGGGTAAACAGAATATTTTAACCTAATTAGTTGATTTTCCCTTCACTCACCAAACACTGCAGTCGACTCTGGACTTTTATAACAATGAAAACAAAAAGCGCATGTAGGTATATACGAGATAACAAGTTTTAGTTTTTCCTAATGAAGTTTCTTAGACACCTCATTATCTCATTAACATTACGATCTACCCTAAGAAAACGAATACCTAAATAATTGGAGTTTAAGTTAGACCTCAGAATACTTAATAGTACCAAAGGTTAAACTGCTAAGTAGAGTAAAAATAAGCACTGTCTCTATTATGGCGAAAACACTATGTTATCTTTCTTTTGGAATCGTTATGTTATCTATTTTTGTTATCTTTACGGGTAGCACTACCTATACTTACTAGGCTACTACAATACACTGTCACTTCACTACACTAACTCAAAAGGTTTTGTCCGTTTGTGTCTGTGCTGTCAAAAAGCTGGATAGCTTCGACGTTCACGTGATGATGAAGTCTACGTTCATGAGCTTCGGCGAACTTTTTGATTACTTACACTATTGACGAGGTTCACTTTCAGGTCCCGTAACGAGGTAACAAGTAAAAACGAAACCCTTAGGCACGTGCTTCATGTAAGTGCCTACTTATACAATAAAACGAAATGCGTGCTATACTGATTTTGATGAGTTGAGTTAGTTATTTTTATACTTAATTTCATATATAAGTTCTGCTACGGAAGCACACTGATTTGAAACGCCAATGAATTTAGTTTTAATAAAAAAAATAGAGGTGTTTTAAAACGATTAGTCATTGTAGCAGCTACAGAGGGTCAACCAAATACGTACGTAGGTACCTAACCGAGCTTCTGAAAGGGTTTGCTTCCACTCAGCAAGTTGCCTTCCGGCTACGTGGTTCGATCGAGAACTTCGGCGTGTTGGTTGTTATGATTCTATCGACACGACTCATCTTTAAAAATTAAATAGCATTCAATAGATAAATAAGTACCTACCTACCTACTTATGTTAAGCTATTACCAAAGTTAAGTTAGGTAGGTATGTACCTACCTAATACGAGTATCTGGGTATGAACCGTGAGTACATAAGTAAGTACTAGAAAGTAGTGGTAGTCTCCGACCGCGGTTGTAAACCATTTCTTTTTCTCTTTATTTATTTATAGAGGGTTTGGTCAAAAAGACTCTTAATAGGGGCTTTCACATTAAAAAAAACTTATCTACGCTTAATACCTTATTAAACAATTTTGTATAACAGTTGTATTCAGCCGCCAAGCAGTAGTGCGCAAGCATTACTGTGTTCCGGTTTGAAGGGCATTGCAGCCAGCGAAATTACTGGGAATTATGATACTCAACAGCTAATTGCCTCAGGGTGACGAGCGCATTACAGTACCGCGCAGGATTTTGCATAACAAAATTCTGGGTGGTGCTGTTATTGTTATGGGCGGCCGTATTGCTTAACATCAGGCAAACGACCAGCTCGTCTCGTCATTTAGTTACATTAACCTCTTGGCTTCCCTGGACAAAGGGGCAGCCAAGATGCTATTAAATAAACCGATCATATTTAAATCAAAACTATACTTTAACAGAAATACATTCCTCTCGATTTCATTCCGGACACACTCTGCTAAAATATGAGTCACATCTTCTACCACATTACATGCTAAACAATTGGGAGATTCACTTTTTCTCATTAAGAATGCGAAACTATTCAAGGGTAGGTAGGTATATGTCCAGAACGGAGCCTGAAAGCAGTAAAAAAATATAGGTTGTAAACCATCCCATCTCGTTACTCAGTTCTTTAAAAAATATGTTACTTAGTATAAGTACAAAGTGCAGAAAATTGATACTTAAGTCCTCTAGCACAGTATATGTAATTATGTAGGTATAATCTGGTATAATAAAAATACGATGCCAGACTCTCATTGATTCTCTGAAGAGACATTAAATCGATACTCGCGCCCCATTGTTCCCAAAGCGACGTTAGAATTGTTAAAAGTTTCAAAATAAATACCGACACTTCTGCGAAATGTTTCAAAACAATTTAAGAGCTTTGGTCGGTTCACAAAGCGACGTTGTCATGCCCGCGTCCGATAATTATTTATTACATTAATAATATAATGTAGATACTAATTAATCTATTGATTTATTTGTGTTAAAAATTACTGGGCACCGATTTTACAAAGATGGAGGTTGACGAGCGCAGTGCAGCCGCCCAGGACTGGGCAATAAAGTTCGGGGTGTGGTCCTGCAACATTTGGGGTGGCGGTCCTCCGAAGTGCGGTCCAATCCAACCCGTCCAACTAAGAAACTTTGATCAATAAAATCCTTATGATCCTGATGATCCTTATGATGTACAGTCGGGCTCAAAAAGTAATTTCTCAAAAAGACTTATCGACCCCATTTCCCTTTAGGAATCTTTCCCTCAAAGTCACCAATCAAATAGTTTTGAGAAATTTCGAAATAACTTTCCATTTAACCAAAAATCTAAAAATGCAGATTTTATTTTTTCCAAAATTCAACAGATGTTTCCTAAGAACAAAACTTCCTCACTGCAAAGCAAAAGATACCTACCCTGAAAGTTCCAAAATTTTGTGTACCACACTCTGTATACAGGCCTGTCATTAGTAGGCGTGTGAGGAGACAGAATCAGGAAGCTCACTGGCCACAGAATTCTATATTTTGTCCACATAAGCTTAATTGTGAATTCCCAAATATAGGATCAAACTTTGTTTGATAAAGATAGTACTTACCTAAGTATGCGTTGTTATATAATTTATACTGGTGGGTATTTAACATAATTTTTACCCTTTCGCTGTGTCGTCGATAGGGACGGTAGGCACGTTCGATCTACCCATATGACATTGGCAGAATTGTGGTATGGCAACTCCACAAATTCCATCCAAACAAGGAGTGAAGTACATGTGATTCGTTTTTCACTACTTACCTACATTCTTGATTATTGTTAAATATAATTAACTAATGTTATCAGGGAGAGGAGTGGACACCACCTAGCCCTGAAGATCCGGCGCCCCACCCAGTTCACTAAAATCGTAGACAGGTACTAACCACAAACCCGTGCAAAAGTCCAAGCGAACGGTTGTGAACTAGGACCAAACTTTAGTTAACGGCTTAGCAGGTGAATAATCATTAGTAGCAGCCGTGGTCGAGAACTATAATATTCTTACCTACCTTCTCATAAACTATTAAGATTAACTTGCTCTAGGTTTATGGTAGAGCAGGCGAAATTATCATCAGACTTCAGCGGCTTGTAACGTCAGACTTTACGAAAATAGGTCGATTAATTTTGCAAGTTCTAAAACTGCTGAAATATCGACCTAGTTGTTGACTATGAAACCAATTAATTTCGACTTGATAGGTAAGCGTGAAAGGATTCTGGGAGGTTAATTCATTCGAAAAGAAGCTCGCTTTTACAGGACGCAGGAAGTTAGATAGTTATACAAAACTTAAAATAGGCTAATTTAAAAATATTAAGTAAATAAATATTAAAAAAAAATGCATAAATATATCGACTTTGTGGGAACACTTCGGTTGGAAAATAGACTCGATAGTTTAATTTTCTGCGATTTTTTCAGTTAGGTAAGTCAATTTTCCTGTTGAATATATGTACCTTCTCTTAATTATCAAACAATAAGGTATGTACTTAAATATTTAATATTTTCAAAACCTAAACTTTCATAAAACAACAGAACCGTTTAACTTTAAGAGAAAAGATAAACATCCTAGATGCCCCAAAGTTTTGCGACATTCTGTATATAAAATAGACCGAAACTGTTGTTTTTTTATAAAATTGGATAACCCCCGAAGTCAAAGTTTCTATCAGGCATTGATCGTTCTACTTATTTTTAACCCCCAGACAAAACCCTAGAGAAAAGTCAGCCTCATTGATAGACTGCGTAGGCAGGGTATTTTGAATATTCAGTCTAAAGTAAAGCGTACCTTTATGAAGGTATCTAGGTAATATATGTTTACAAAGTTCCATCATATTTGCTGACTTTGATTTACATAATGCGTGTTACCTCCATTTCGACAAATTTTATGAATACCGCTACAGGAGCGTGTAAAAAGTGTCGCTTTTAATTTTGTTTTACGTCAAATTACATCGTCAACCTGTAGGCAATAAAATTCATAACACTCGCTTTACGAACGTTATTATAAATAGATTACACTGAGGATGCGGGTTCGATTCCCGCGACGGGACAAATGTATTTTCACAGAAAAAAATTGTTTTATTGTTTCGTGTCTGTGTGTTGTGGGACCATGGTCTTCGTAGTTTAGATACAGGGAATTCTAGTTAGGGGCCAGTATCTATGTATGTGATCGTAGGCCGTATTTATTTATTTTTATTTGTTATACTTACGACTGAGAACATCAAAGCTGAGACCTATTTAATTTATTTATTTATTTATTTATTTATTGAACGCCAACATAATGTACATCGTTACTATAAAATATAAATTCATTAAAATTGGAACTGGGCTTAATGCCATTATAATTATAGGCGAAGACTACATGCAACTATTACAATAGCAAGCAAGAATTACATAGTAAAGATGAAAATAAATTAAAATAATTACAACAAAACCGGAAATTAAAAATTAAAACAAAAATAAAAGGTATTACAAAAATTAAAACTGAAAATATGTCAATAAATAATTTAGATGATAAATAAAATATACAAAAATATCACACAATGGTTCTCTTGAACTTCCGAACGTCATCCATAAACAGATCTAAGTCTGCAGTTTTAGACATGCGATTAAATTCTCTTACTAGTCTGTTTAGAGGTGCGTTCTGGCCCAAGTTAGATTTGCACAATTCGTCCTTAAGCAAGTTAAATCTCGATGCTCGCGGCAGCCTTGATGGTGCAGAAAACGTTAAACGGGAAAGTAGATCTGGAGTGTCTAGGATGCCATTTGCAAGCTTATAAAGAAACACAATATCTAGGATTCGTCTTCGATCTGCGAGAGATGTTATTTTGAAGTACTCGAGTCTTTCGGTATACTTTAAAAAGGTTTTGCCTAAATTAAGAGAATAGGTTAGATGCCATAAAAATCTTTTCTGAACACTTTCTAATCTTTTTATATAGACGTCATAAAAAGGATTCCAGGCGACACTGCAGTATTCCAGGCCACTACGGACAAAGGTGTTAAATAATAGTATTTTGGTTTTAGGGGATCTAAAGTCTTTGCAATTGCGAAGTATAAAACCTAAATTCTTGAACCCCTTTGAGCAAATGCCATCAATGTGTGCATTCAATTGCAATTTCGAATCAAGAAAAACTCCCAAATCTCTAATTATGTCGACTTTTTCTATGGTATCGTTTTTGACGGTATATTTAGATTCAAGTGTACCTTTTTTCCTAGAGAAGCAAATTGAGAAACATTTTGAGATATTTAAGTCCATGTCATTTTTTTCACACCAATCAACGAGGCAATTCATATTTATTGTTTACTAGGATTGATAAAGGTTCAGGTGCTCTTAACTTTTTTGTGCAAACTAGATATTTAGTAGGCTGTACCTATTTACGTCATCGTTTATGTGCAAATTAATAACTTAGTAAGGTATAATACATTTTTTGTAGCAAGTGCTACGAAAATCGTATTTTTAAAACTTACCATGCTAGTTTCTAAATGCGTTTTTGTCTTTTCAATCAATAGTTTGCGCGCAATCATACCTATATCAATCGCTAATCAACTAATTTAATGAACTAATGATTAAAATTAACGTATTTTAATTGGTTTTTAGTTTTAGTTTCATGTTGTTAATTGGTATTATAATTTTAATGTGTTTTAATTTGAATTGTTTGATATTAATTTTATTTATGTTGACATGTGTAATATGGATTTTTATCTGAAATAAATGATTTAATAATAATTATATTGATTTGTATTTTGTGTAATTTTTTTGTGCCTATTTAATAAATATGTTTTGACTTGACTTACCACTGTTAGATAATTCCTTAAGGAAGGTTTGAATACAGTTCTTTTAGGTCATCGTCATCATCAGGGGCTCTTTTACGAGTCCACATACAGAGACGACATACGAGTTACATAGACCTCTCCCAATACTTTACGCAGGTCGTCGCTCTATCTGGCCGGAGGGCATCCTTGTTTTTACTGCCACAGTTTTAAAATTCATAAATACTGTGCTACTACTTTAGCCTAAACGTGGTTTTCACTCTAGAACTTATTTACCCCATCGGTTCGATAACCGATACAATCCGTCACATGTATTATGTCGAAGAACCGATGTTCTTCGACATAATATATGTGACCGGCCCATTGGCACTTCAGCTTACTTATTCATTGAGCTATGTATGTCCGTGACACTGAGTGAGCGTATCCTATCCTTCCTTCCTACTAATATTATAAATGCGAAGTTTGTTAAGATGGATGGATGTCTGCTACTCTATCACGCAAAAACTACTGAATGGATTTTGATGAAATTCGATATGTAGGTACTTATTAAATCCTGGAGAAGGACATAAGCTTTTTATTCAGGGAAATCGCTACTAGTAATTCATATTTCAATCTAAATCGTGCCATCTAGAGCCGTGGCGCGTCGCTTCTCGCTTCTAAACCTTAATTGCTCACTTAAATCAGAGCACGGACGTTGCTTGACTGTAAATATATTTTGTGTATAGATACGTGCATAGGTCAACGAACGAAATATGAATATGTTAGTACCCTCCTTCTCCCTCAAGCCGTGCGGGGTCTTAAAAGGTTAGGTACTTATTTTTTACAGGTGTCTGAGCGGTTGCTGTTATCTTTAGTGCAGTTGCTATTTCTAGAATACTATTTATGGTAAAGTCTAAACACGTACATAAAACAATGTAGGTACCACAAAATACTTTATTATAATAATATGTACATGCAAAATTAATAAAAAGATCTATTTCGCATTAGCGACAGCACCCGCCATTTCAGTCAATTCGAGGCTTGGAAAATGTCGCAATACAAATACAATTATTTTAACAATTATGTTAAAATTTCTTATGAGTTCCGAACAGTGGACGGACGCAGACAACGCGGCTGACCAAGACGGAGATGGCGAGATGTACATACCTGAGGAATCGGCCCATATTATCTCAAAACCGCGAGAAATGGAAGGAAGGTCTGCCCTGCAGTGGGGCAATTGGGCTGAACATGATAATATATTAATCAGTTTAAAGAATGTTAAAGTAAATCATCATAAAGATTTATTAAAATCCGCCGTCTCGAGCCCCTATAATATTCCGAAAAATGTTTATCAAGAAAAAACGGTTATTGAAAAAAATACATTATATATGTCACAGCCAACAAGCTTAATCAGCCGTTCAATCAACAGCCTAGCCTCTTTACTAAACAGCGCCGTCAACTAGCTTCCTTGTTGGCTGCGACATATATACGACATACATTTTATAAATTTTGGGATACTCATACCTACATACTATATAATTGAATGCATTGATGCATGCCAAATAAAAATCCAAGATTTTAAATGTAAAGAAAATTGTAATCGCTCTGAGTCTTCGGATCGTCGTCTCAACCGGCAGATATCAGATGATTCGATTTTTCCTTATTTTTCTTTTTAATTACTACTTAGATGTTTATATTCTTAACATAAACTATAAGATATACCTTCGCATTGTTCAATATTAAACTATAAATATCAAGATCTGCTGCTAATAATATTTGTGTTGCATTTCAGCTTATATAAATGTTTCTACTTTATAAATATATTTTTTATCCTCCAACCTCTTAGACACTATTTCTAACACATTATACTTATCTACTTAATTTTGTAGCAAACAAGTTCTCAGACATTTTAATAAAAGTAAAGAGGACTTGTATAGTGCCAAAAAGGAAAAAAAACACCTTTTCAAAAAAAAAATGTTTGCCGCATTTTCCACAATGGAATCTATTTGATACGTTTCAGGTAGGCTGCATAAATAGATCAAGTTCGTTTGAGCGGCCATGCGACCTACTTAACAGCTGTACCATTGCTCACTTTACAGGAAACGACGCAATCAAATAAAATTACACTCAACTTGGACGAGGAAAAATATTAACATCGCCCTTTAACATCGAATAATAACATCGAATCTTTTTTAATGTATTTGAGGGACGATGACCTGATGATTAGCAGCACGAGTGACCATAGCAGTTGCAGCAGCACCCAGAATTACTCGTATTATGCTAATTATCCGCGGCACTGCACTACGCTTGTCCCCTGAGACAATAGCTCAGTCTCATAGTGCCTTATAATTTCGCTGGCTATTACAATGTCCAGAACACAGTAATGCTTGGGAACTCTATTAATCGTCTATTTCGTTCTGTTCTGTTCCGTCTATATACGTTAAATATAAGCTATTAATCACTCACACGTTGATTATTGCGTACCTAAAGATAACGTGAACGTGACAAATCTGAATAGGTAAATTTAAAATTGTATAATTTTAGATAAGAGATAGAGATAAGAGAAGAGATTCTTTTTATATCAGAATAGGCCAACCTTTGCCCACGATCTCACCTGATGATGGGAAGCGATAATGTGGTCGAAGATGAAGCACGCTTGCCTAGTAAGTGTCTATTCCAGAGATAATAATTAGTATACTTATATTATATTATACATATATATATAATATAATAATAGTTTTTTAGTACCTATTCTAGAGATGATATAATAATGCATATTTATTTTAAAAATTTGGCTGTATTGGTGTAGGTAAATGGTGTATACTCAACGCTTACATGATGAGGTGCGTCAAAAGGCATGCTAATTAGGTAGACAATGGGACGCAAAAGGTTCTATTACTCATCTCTTTACGAATGATGGGTATTCTCTTCGTAGGTACCTTAAATATAAAGGTGGGGTCGGGACAGTAAGTACTGAACCTTACAGTCCTTAGCTACATCCTAACAGACACTATTCAGTATTTGCAAGGTAAGAGTTCTCTCTATATGTAAGTAATGACGAAATAACGTCCTAAATCACGCGGGATTTGCCTCTAAGGGATAGTCATAGCTTTTCTTGGATCCTAAAGACAGATGCCTCGTCAAATGCGTCAACGTCGCCCTCTTTGACGATACAATAGTTTACCTGTTTAATAATAAATATAACAGTGCTCGATAAACAAAACAAGTCAGTGGCTCTTATAGATATTGCCGTTTGTAACACACACAACACACTGAAAAAATAGCAAAATATGCCGATCTCTGTATAGAAATTAAAAACCAATGGCGCGTCAACACCACTAGAACATTACCTATAATCATCTCGACCACAAGCGTCATACCAAAGACACTTCATACAAGTTTAAACACGCTAGACATTCCTTCGACAAGCTTTACTCCTACACAAAGCTGCTATTTTAAACACATGCCGCATTGTACATAATTTTTTAAGTATGTAGATAGGTGACTACTGAAGTTATTTTTATAATTTTGCACTTGGCTTCGGCCCGTGCCTCATTTACCTCCAGTTGTGGGAGAGAAACGTAATTCGTAAAAACAAAAACAATAATAATAATAAATTCATTTATTTCAGGCAATAATACAGTTAACAAAATAAAAGTACCAAAGGCACATAAAATTACCTTACAAAATAAAATATATACAAATTATAAAATCATTAATATACACTACACAATACTACAATAAGGGGCATTTCGGTGTAGCCTCTCTGTAGCGCCAATAATGGTAATTGATGGATAAGCCTGTTCTGCAAGAGTCTGCCTTGGGAAGTTATTCAAACGCCAAGCAGTAGTGTACACAAACATTTCTGTGTCCCGGTTTGAATGGCACTGTTATAAAAGCCAAATTACTGGGCATTACGAGACTTAAAAGTGATTAATCTCAGGTTGACGAGCTCAGGGCTGTACTACGCAGGACTTTACAACACAAGATTCTGGGAGGAACTGCAACTGTTAGGAATGTTGCTTATTATGAGATGAAAGACCTGCCCGTCTTGCTACCTAAACACTTAAAAAAATCTTTTTTAGCTCCATCAAATTCAATATTCGAGAACAAAGGATCTCATTTAGCTATCTGCAAAAATGTGACATAGATAAATTTATTAATTATGAAATAATAATAAATAAATAATAAAATAAAAAAATATAATAATAATATAAATAATAATATAATTATGAATTATTGATTATTAATTATGTATTACCAACTGTAATTCTGTTTTCTTGCAATAACAAGTGCAATAAAGTGTTATCTATAGATTATTTTTAACTATACGACGCGACGTCATAAAATACAGAACAAGTGAGGGGGGAAGTAATCCCGAAGTCGGATGGTACTATTGTGGACCGTGTAACAATGCAGTGATTAATGGTATCAGGAACGGGGAAACCTTAAACAGACTGAATTTCAACATACGCCATTTTGAACCCTAATATTTTGCAACAGTGTCCATAATTGAGGCGCGAAGCTGAAAGATATTGCGCATAAGATGATTACTGAATGCAATTTCAAGCCCGTACCTACTAACCCAGTTCTTAAGAAGTTATTTGAGCTTGTGCTTAGCGAAGGGCTTTTACCGGCTTTCTTATTTTTAGAGCTTCTAGGTATTCCATTTACTAATTTGTTTTTATGTTTAGGTATACCTACTTATTTTTTTTTACTGGTTATAGGCTTGCGTTTGACCACTACCTCACCTGATGGTAAGCGACGATGTGGTCTAAGATGTAACACGCTTACCTAGAAAATACCTGTTCACTCTCGATTTGAAGACTCCCAGGTTGTAGTTGTCAGGAAACACAGACGTTGGCAATGCGTTCCACTTCTTGGCTGTTGTGATTTCTAGATTATGATTTTTGTCAAATTTGAAAATAACTTATGGCATATGAACATTTTGCAGTGTCCCGTGGTGGATTTGCATAATATAGGTAAACATGAATCATATCAGATGAAGAATCTCAAAGAAATTACCCAAAACTAGAACTTGAAGTAGGTATATAAATAATAAAAACATGTGAACAAAGTAACACTACTAAATAGGTACACAGGACATTTGAGACGGGACATGGAGGGCAGCTACATGAATCCTTGTATCTACAGGAAAAGGTTCGGAGACTTTCCATTATTTTTGGAGTTAATAACAAATATTACCAAATCTGTGAATATATTTATTTAAAACGGCATACAAAAAAAATACAAAAACTTTATTATACATACCAATAACGTAATAAACTACTACATATAAACCTCATAACTAGGGTAGTACAATGGGTGGTCTTATCGCTTAGAGCGATCTTTTCCAGACAAACTTTGCATGGACAGTATCGGAAGAAAAGGAGTAGACGGTGGTGTACAATAACTGCATTTGCTTTTTATGATGCTAGCCGATCATGTTTCTGAGTAGAAACAAATCACTCTGAGACCAACTGAGGTAGAGGTACTAGAAAAGTCAGAAATCGCAAAAAGCTAGTCCCATATATTTTGTAGAGATAAGCGGGCATCACCACTTCAACCAAAGTAGGTTACTAAAGAAAATGTAAAAAGCAAATGAGATGAATTTCAAAGCTACTATCACAGAATACAAGACAGAAGCATCTCTCCGCAAATTAATTTTAACAAATAGCGACTCTTGCTATGACGCAATAAAATTCAATTCAGCTCGCGTAGCACTGCATATCTACCAGTCATATTAACCTACAGAGCGCCTCTCTTTCTATCGCATAGCTCTTATCTCTTCTGACGCGGCACGTGTAACGACGCGCGACCCGCTGTCGGTGTCCGGCTATGTACTTGTAGCTTCGTACCTACAGTGCGGAGTGCGCTAGGCCTGCTGCAATCGAATTCAGTTCAGCCATTTTGAAGATAGATTTTTTTTGGTTGTATTTGACCACTATCTCACCTGATGTTAAGCGACGATGTGGTATTTATTTATTCTTTTAGAAAAACTACAGGTAAATTTAGTAAAAATGTGGGTATAAATGTTTGGACAGGTTGGTAGCTTATAAAAGTTTCCACATGATGGACAGCTAAGTACACAATACACATACATGAATATACCTAGTCTATAAAACTTAACAATGTAATACTGTAATATAATTAATAAGATACCTATCATGAGTCACCTGGATGAATCGCACCAAGCGGCTGTATATTGCAATATGTTATCCTATGTTATTTAAGTGCACAAAAAAACGTACAGACATACAAACTACCTCTTACCTCAAACGCATACATAGAAACCTTCTCCGTTCCGTCTTGGGTACTAAAATAGCCAAAGATTCAAATTGCTTCTAAGTTCATCTTTTTTATGGTAGGTACTGGGTGATGAGACAAGCAAGTCGTTCGCCTGATGGTAAGCGTCACGCCTGCCCATAACAATTGCAGAGCCACCAAGAACTTTTAAGACCATAAAAATACTGCGTAAATGTAAAATACTGTTTAATTAATTTTTAGAAAAAAACAAAAACCGACTTCAATGTATCTTCGAAGTCCAAGGTCAAATATCGATGACATTTATATGGGACCACCTCGTAGACTGAACCCAACGCAAAAAGAATTTTGCAAATCGGTTCTTAAATGACGGAGTTCTGAGGTAAGAAACATAAAAAAAATGATAAAAAAATACAATTGAATAGAGAACCTTCTCCTTTTTTTTGAGCGTATCAACCCGATATTAAGTCTCATATGCCCAGTAATTTCGCTGGCTACAATGCCCTTCAAACCAGAACACAGTAATGCTTGCGCGCTGCTGGCGGCAGAATAACTGGCAAAGCGGTGGTACCTACCCAGGTGGCCTCCCGCATACGAGACCCCGAGTGAAAATGAGGACATAAAATGAGGGACTCACCTACATAAATAGCCATTTGATTTTGCAGCGCCTTAAATACACAGTACTTCCGGCTTTAATAAAAATATCTCACAAAATTAATAGGCAGCCACTTAACTCGAGTCGAAATGTCACTGAAATATTATCTAAATGTTTTAAAGTGAGTAGGAGATGAATAATATCTACATTTCTTTTTAAAATACACAATATAATAAAGTATTCCATTACGCTACTAGTTGCTTTGCTGCCGTCGTCTTTGATAGATACTTACATTATCTTGTGGTTAATGTATCTTTTGAGTGCGTCGGGCGAACTTTGCTAACCCATTTCTGTTTCGAGTGGAATACCTAAATCAATTGGGATTTGTCAGTATTAATGCTCTTATCGTTAGGGCATTGGGTCCATTACGTACTGTGTTTTGGTAATGGAAATCGATACTCGCAATCTTGTGGAGAGCCTTTATCGGCGGGAGGGTTCGCACAAACACTAGTGAGAGCGCCCCGAGCCTTGAGTGACTCGCAAGGGTTCGTTGTTGTATGTAGGCTTGATGCCTAATCCTTTACATGAAAGGAAATGTATATGTTCTATACAATACTTATACGTCGTATATGGAGTTGGTTTGGCATAAAAAGATAATACAATTAGGAGTCATAACTGTTAATATTAAATTACCATATTGGTAATTTAATGTTCTCCCTTCCCGATTGCTATGTGGGATTCCTTAATCTGATGATTACTGGGCATTATGAAACTCAACAGCTAATTGTCTCAGGGTGACGAGCGCAGTGCAGCACCGCGCAGGATTTTGCAAAACAAAGTTCTGGATGGTGTTGTTATTATTATGGGCTGTCGTATTGCTTACCATCAGGCAAACGACCAGCTCGTCTCGTCATCCAGTTACATAAAAAAAATTTATTATGAAAACAAAAAACTTTACGTGAACAAATACTTACTAACAAATAGTCATTTAAATATATCACATGTACAATTAATTTATCAACCCATTTGTATCATAAAACATTTTCACGACAGCGTCGATTTTATTTTATCTTCACACTTCACTTCATTCCAACCCTTTTATTAGTCTCCGAAGTACCTTTGTGGAATTCAAATGGTCTCTGAATTTACTAAACGTGAATAAGGGATCTGCAAAACATTGATCAGATAAGTACCTTTTATCCTATCTCTTGTTTAATTAGAATAGGCGCCCTTTTGCCATTTTGCCTCAATTTGTATTGATATTGGTGAGAAATCGAAGCAAGTAAATTCAAAGAAACAAGTAAGTTGTAAAACGATTCCTTGTATCTATTTTATAAAGCGACTTTGTGCTCTACGATTTATTTATTCGTCATGTGGTGACTCTACTTAACACTCAAATTATTGTGGACCAGAAGTTGGCCAGCTTTACCGCCCTATCCATCGCTTTGTTAAGCTCTTCTCGGTACGGGCAGGAGGGGCAAATGTATTTTATAATCAATCCGCCATCACAATTAACATTGTGGTGGCCGATGTACCTACAGGGAGTAGCGGCTGTGTTTCCTGTTTGCGTTTTTTTGGCTGAACAGGCTACTTCGCGGCCGACATCAGGTGGTGATAAAATATTATATTTTCGTACAAAGCGTTTTGGATCCACGTGTATATAGTGCACACTGCTAAGGAATTGAACTCTTTGCCGTCTTGTCTGTTTCTTGATAACTATAATTTAGGTGTTCTCAAGGCCAACGTGAATAAGTATCTTCTAGATCTACGTTCTCCATCTTCAGCCGTGTCCTTTTAACATCAGCGAGATGGTGTTCTTTTTTTTACGTCTGACTAGACCAACGTTTGACCACGATCTCACCTGATGGGAAGCGACGATGTGGTCGAAGATGAAGCACGCTAGCCTAGTAAGTATTTGTTCACTCTTGATTTCAACACTCCTAGTCTCCTAGGTTGTATTTAATAGGAAACAGACGATGGCAGGGCGTTCCACTCCTTAGCTGGACGTATTAAAAAGGATGAGCCAAAACGCTTCATACGAATAGGCGGGACTTCTACCATGCAGGTGTGGTATTGTGCCGAACGTCTTGTTGTCTGATGGTGGAATAACGATGGAGGGATCAAATTGTGCAGTTCCTGAGCACACTCTCCATAGTGTATTCGGTAGAAAACCGATAGGCTGTCAACTTCACGTCGACGAGACCGACTTTGGAGTTCAAACGTAGATCTGTCATAAATAATAATGAAAACCCTTACGTTGCGGCAGGTATCGGCAGGTTGCTCCACATACGAGGTATTACAATGACAAAAAAGGCAATCCTATAATAAAAGAAAACATTTCTTGTGACAGCTCCAAGCCTTGTAGACAGAAAATGTAAAGACAATATTTTGTATTGTAAGTCATTCGGGTCACACATAACATTGCTGTAAGCTATGGGCGGAGATTAAGCCCACCAGTGTATCCAGAACAAAAACCAAGGGCGGGCGTGACTTAAGTCGAGGAACTTATGAGGTTGTTTTGTGTTGCTTAATCTATGTTTATCGCAAATAGAAATGTAGAGATTTTCGTTTTGGTATCTAGACCACAGTCAATACGAAACAATTACAGAAGACTTAATTTATAAAGTTAGAATTAACTTTAGAAAGGATTTGAGTTCTCGATATTCGGCACTGCTGCAAACGCCATGGTCACGAAGAACTCGTAACACAGTTCATCGTAATCATGGTAAATATCCCGTTTTTAAAGTTGATTACTAACCTACTTTACCTCCTTAATTGGTATTTTCTTATCTTACTTTAAATAGCACATTTTATCAGAGGGCTAGCTTAATTAAACATTATCATCGTCGCCTATAAAGTCTAGGGACTGGTCTCCTGCACCAGTACTGAATCAAGTGGACACAAGTACATTGACATTTCACGACGATACACATGTTAGTATTACTGTATACAGTATACAGAGAAAGCTAGTCCTTCCACCACGATAATTCAACCTATCATCATAAGCGGCCAATTTCAGGTAGAGCAGCTGATTTGTCAGTATATTATTTTCGACTTTTAAACTAAGCTTCTTAAATTAACTCAATGATCCTAAAAAATACCTCGACATAGTCATCATAATTAGGAAGTTAAGTTAAAACGATATTACCTACGCATACTCGACTACTCTCATGGTATAATGCGTAAGGATTGATGTACCTTACCTCATATACCTATACCTATACATACATCAACCAAGTAGGTACGACGAATAACTATTTTAGGTATACCTACCTATATAAGCGCAACCCCGAACTATCACGTATCCAAATCCGATGTAAGATGATCAAGATACAAGGATACGATATCGACGGCGACGGAGAAAATAGGGAAAAGGTTTATGTCGTCATTTTCTCTATATGAAGTACTGCTAAAAATAATAAATCTATTACTATCAGGGCTTTGAGATTTTAAATTAATAAGTCAAAGTAACTACCTAAGTAGGCAATCTCTTGACGTTGATCTTATAAATCATCGAGCAACAGCACGAAGGACTTCAATAATAACAAAATTATCTTTAATTTCTAACTTCGTAGAGTGTATTAACTATGAAGTATTTCCAGAAAAATACGTGACGTAACTAGAAAATCAAGAAAGTAGTATTTATTCCAAGAAAGCTCGCGTCGCGGTGCCATATTGCATCAGGCGATAAGTGGCAATGGCAACCTAGTCGAAGATGTTGGGGTGCTGCGAAGATGGTAATGTGGATGTAAATGGGGTGCGCAGGGCGCGTGCGGGGGTGCGCGGGGTGCCCGGGCCGCCCAACCTGTGGCACCGGCACCGTGCCGCTGCCGCGCCGTCCGCCGCCCGTATCTGTTGCGTCCCGCGCGGCGCCCTGCCGGAGTAGCGGCCAGTTCGTGTCAAAGCGCCGCCGCTGACGCTGTGACTCGCGCTCCGCGGGAAAACCTACTTTTCCGCTCCAAAACACGTGCAAATATCGTTCAAAAATCCCGCCACTTCCCGCGCCGCGACGCTGACGAGTTTGTCGCAATTTTTTGTTACTTAGTTCTTGATATTCTTTGTTTTGGACTTTAGCAAGGGTGCTTGCTTTTCATTGGATCTGAGGTTTCAGTTTTTGTTTATGGTATCTTTGAATTAAACTGTAAGTAATATGCTAAATTATGTACCTTATTAGGTACCTACCATACATAAGACTAAAATAATAATAATAAGTTAATGAAACATTAACAAATCTGGAACTCATTATATTAAAGTTATAAAAGCTTATTATCTTGGTTCAGCTTCAGGTAGCCCAAATCTGAACAAAAAATGTAATATTTCTGAAATCTGCCTTTTAGATTTCTTCTTTCATCCTTTGTACTAAAGAAGCAACGTTTTTCAATACCTGGGAGTAAGTTCATGTTTTATTCATTATCCGGTAGTTTATATTTTATTTTTATACGTAGTATCTTTTGAAAAAGTAAAATCTATTTATATAAATTTTACAGCGTTGGGGTTATGGGCAGATAAAATGTTATGAAATGAAATTAATTTTTGGTATAAAAGATTTTTGCAATTATTCGTTAGTTTACGCTCGAAAAGTAACATTATTCTAAGTATATTTCACCCAATTACTACGATAAAATAGATTGCCTTTCAAATTGAACTATTCAGTATAGGTACTTATCAAGTCGGTAAAGTTAGTAAATCTTCAGCTTAATCAAATTACCTAAACCAAGTTTAATGTAACTAAAGTATTAGCACGTCACTCTCGGCTGTTGTCGTTCAACTAAGCTTTCTCCTCCTAAATCCATTAGATTAGCCGTGATTGGGCAAATTACCAGCTGCTCCTCGAATATCAAATTATAGTGAAGACATTCAGTGTACCTAATAATTGTAGCTTGAGACCAAGAAATGAAACTAAGGCTACGATGTAAAAAAGCTTTTAAGTAGATAGGTACTGTATTACAAGTGAGATTTTCTAGATTGTTGTTATTTTTTGACCTTGGTTTTCATGAAGAACATGTATTCATTTTGTGTCACCTCTGTTTTATTTTCTGTTATTGTCTGTTGTGTTCTTCTGCGCTAATCTTTATCAGAAGCGCTAACACTTAGTTTTCCTTTGTTCTGAAATGTTCTACAAATCATAGTATATTTCATTTTTCAATGGTGAGAATAGCTGAGACATTGAAAGATCATTAGATCCCTTAACATCTCCTGGGAGTGCGTGATTTCCGATTATTTGCTATTTACATTCTCACAATGAACGAACCCTTTCCGGACCCAAAGGATTTACCCCTTTATTTGGAGTGTTTTCCTCCAAAAATTTGTTTAAGGATAAAAAATTCTGATTGTTAACCAAATTCTAGAAGCTTTCTACTTTTTTATATCATGCTCTACTTTTATCTCGTCAATTTTTTGTAGATTTTTCGAAAGTAGGGAGTGAAATTGTTAATTAAAACGTCTTAATTAACATACTTCTGACTAACGGGTGTCGTTAATTATGTATTGAATAGGTCGATGATAGGTATTGAATAGGATGGTATAGATAGATAGGTACATGGGAAATTAATAGTGAAATGATGGGCAGTTTAGTTCTGTCACAATTATTTCAGCAGCAATATTCCCAACGCCCACGAGGAAATGGAACCGTTTACGAAGATTTATCGATTTGTCTTGTCGAATCGAATCGGATAGCGATCAAATCGGCAACAGGTCGTTTATTTAAATTTATTCCCAGCGTAGTAAAAGTTTCGTTGACTGATGTGACTTTGGGCAATCCGCAGACCGCAATCATGTCATGGAGCTCGAGGCCCAATTGACTCAATCCTTGGTCATTGTTAGGCATCGCGCTTATCTCTGATAAGCGCTGCCTATCTCTTGTATCGAAATCGATACATGTAAATGTTATTCAAACCGAAATAACTCCAGTAGGTAATGATAAGTACCTACAGAGAGTTGAAATTAATACGAGAACTTGATCCAATGATAAGCAACCGAAAACGAATATAGACTTTTGAGGCTAACTTCTCACATTTTCAGTTGCTGTTTATTTCAAGTCGTGAGTGTAATTTGTGAAGAAAATGTTTTAAAGACAAGTGAAGTGTTGTGTTTGGAAATCGTCACTCCTGATGGCCGGGATAAGCCGGCCGCGCTAGATCGATCCGGCCAGAGCGGCGCAGCTAACGACGTAAGTGCATTCAACATATTGCTATGCCTTGATAGCTAAACGCTGGCTGCAAGCAATCATGTACATAAGCAAGCTCTGCGTTTAGCGCTCGGTGTAATGTCTATAACAATCATATTCGAGATCGGAACGGTTTTATCTTACTCAGCTATTTGTAGTTGAATGTATTTCTACATATTCGTTTCTGAAGCGATTTTTTACAATGCGAATGGAAATGTGGATTTCCATTAATGTTTCCTTAACATAAGACATTTACGGAAAGGTTTTTTAAATAGACCTGAAACCCGACTAATAAAGGCAAGACTTGGATCTCAGCCAATTGTGTTGCCATGTCAGCTGTTTCTCTAGTCAAAGACTTTGCTTAATAAATTAAGTGTTATTTATTAGAACAAAGCAGTGGTTTCTGACACGAATATACTTGTAGTAAAACACTGCACGATCGTAACGGCCTGGCCGGTGATATTTATTTATGTTAAGGTATTCTGTGGAAATTTTAATGCTAATATCCACATAGTAAATCTCATCTCGCCCTAGCACGTAAATACATAGTTTCTGCATAGACTAAAGAACAACACTAGACGAAGCTTTGTCAATTTTCCGAAGTATTAAATGTGCTAATGCACTGTAAATCATAATTAATTTAAGTAGATGAACTTGTCGCTGATCTCTGAGGACTATCTTGATAGCTTTTTAATGATGTAATGGTCTTACTTTAACAACAACAAGTTACCTGATGGTGAACTTAGTTGCAGTACAGAATATGGTTGCGGTCTAAGGTGGAGCACGTTTGCCCATAAGGCGCCTATTCACTCCTACTGTTAAAGAAAAACCAGGTTGTAGTTAGAAGGAAACAAGGATATCATTCGTTATTTCATCATATTTGTTTGTAGCTACCTTCATAGTAACTTTCAAAAGTAACCAGTAAGGGACATAAATATAAGTAGGTATCTCGTATCTTGCTGTTGTCCATACGGCGTCTTGTGAAGTTTCCTGGTCTACGCTTCAGTGCGTACGGTTCATTTCATTACTAAATGAATCCGATATCGTGACTGCGTGGGTTTCATAGGGACGCCTTCAATCCGTATCCTCTTCGAACCAGTCAAATTTATACCCGTTGAAGGTAAGTTACACAATGGAAACTAGGTTATCTATATACCTCAATGCCTATAGATATGATTAGGTAGGTAAGGTACCTACTCCATACCTGAATGTCTATAGACATGGATTAGGTTCCAAGAAGGAATTCAGCTTCGGATTGATGCCACACAAAAACCGTTGAAACGTTAAATTCAATTATCCTGATTGAGACGAAAAAATGAAGAGCGAATATTGAGTTCATCAGCACATTACGTCAATATTCTGTGCAAACATTATTTTTCATGTCATTTTCAATTTCGTACGAAAAGTGTTCTTTGAGAAAATGTAATTATTATTGAGTACCTCCTGCATTTAAAAATATTCAAATTTCAAGAGCAAAGCGATTACAATCAAAACAAACCAAAGAAAACAAACATTTTACAAGTAACATCGTGGACATTTTTTGTTCAATATCTTGAAGTTATCTATTATTATATGTATATACAGCCCATGTCGTCCCACTGCAGGGCAAAGACCTCCACACCTTCCTTCCGTTTCTCGCGTTTTTGAGATACCTATTATGAGCCAATTTCTCAGATATTTATCCAGCTCGTCTCGCTCGGAGTTACCTATATTGATTTTTAAACAGATTATTTAATCTAAATACATAAGTAAAAAGTTAATTGAAAATACACTACACCCACAAATTCTGTGTGTAGTGTATTTTCATCGTTTTTAAAAGATTTAACTGAATTCTATGGGATTTTGAGACAAAATGAAAATGAATTCAATAAAATTATCTGCAAATAAATTAAATGTATGTATAAGTAAAAGATTCGACTGTTGACGATGTTGTGTCCATTACAAAATGTATGTAATAATTTTAACGAACAACAAACCCTCCGTAGCTACTCCGAAATTGTAACTAAAACGAAATAGTTACGTATGTAACTTACTCTTTTAAAATAGTTATTCTGTGCATGAAATAGAAGCAAAAACAAACAGTGCCCCAACACAAACTATCCTATGAAGTTGGATGTTTTATAAATTTACTTACCAAACCTTTTCCCCAGGCCGTTTTTTATAACCCTTTTTCCTTTTATCTAAACAATAAACAGCTGTTACTTGTCTTGTTCCTTATGTTAACAATGTGTGTTCATATTTACACATATTAAATAAATACGACATACATAAAACCCACACAATTAGAAGGCACCTAGGGTAGGGTATAAAATTCACGAACCTCGAAATTTTTCTATTGTTGATTTAACTGTAAAAGTATTAAAAAAAATATAAAAATGAATATGTATGTCATATGAAACATTTCTTTGTAAATGTGCCTACTTAATATTATATTATAATTTTTAGGTAATTAGTAGGGACAACTATTTCCAAAATCTCCAGTAGTTTTGCGTGGTTAGCGCAGTGGGGATTTCGGGAATAAGCCACAGAATGCACCTAATTAGACATAATTTAAATAATGCAATAAATTTTACATGTACCTGTACCTAATAGAGATTTTTGGCATTGGTAATTTCCAGATCATCAGTGAGATTCATAAATCGTGCATGGTTTACTAGGTAGGATTACGAGGCTTAGCGCACTCCGCACTGTAGGTACGAAGCTACAAGTACATAGCCGGACACCGACGGCGGGTCGCGCGTCATTACACGTGCCGCGTCAGAAGAGATAAGAGCTATGCGATAGAAAGAGAGGCGCTCTGTAGGTTAATATGACTGGTAGGTATGCAGCGCTACGCGAGCTGAATTGTATTTTATTGCGTCATAGCAAGAGTCACTATTTGTTTAAATTTCTTTGCGAAGTTATGTTTCTGACCCTTAGTATTCTGTGGTATTACTAATATTCTCGTATAGCATGGGCTACTATACTAGAAGAGAAATATGATATCATTAGACCCTGAAAAGGAACATAATCACGCGTACCAGAGAACCAATCAGGGAGGTTGTATTCGGACTAAGGGCAACACCTACCTACTCGTAAGTATAATCCAAGTTTCACAATTACATGGGCATTTGTTCAGTACCTAACGTTTACGGACCTTTTTGTGTTCATTCATTATCGTCATAATAAACGAATGCTAAAAGCTTTCAGAACAAAAGCTTGGGAAAATTAAACAGTCCGAGGTCCGTAATTATGAAAAATACTTATAAGGGAAAGTGGGGTAGCTAAGGGAAATTTAAAATCACAAAATACTGTCTACATGTTTAGATTATTTGGGATATCGAGTTATCGACTGGGTATATATGACAGACACTAGATACTATACTAAATATTGCGGGTTCAATTCCCGCAACGGGTCAAATGTTTGTGCACAGAAAATAAAAGGCGCAAGCATTTGTTTCGTATCTGGATGTTGCTGGAACCATGGTCCTCGTAGTTCATGGTTTCCTAGATACAGGGAATCCTAGTTAGGGGCCAGGATCTATGTAGATCGATTAAAAATAAATGGCTGTCAATTTATTCATATCTTTTCTCTTGTAAATAATTGTTTCTACGTTGCAAACTTTGTTAATGAATAAATATTTTTTCCCTTTTCTTGTTATTTCTAAAGTCTGAACAATATATTTGTTGTTAAAAATCCATCCAGAGGTCCCAAACGTATTAAAACTGTATTTTCGTATTCTTGAAAAATGTCTTAAGATATTTTTAGAAATGAATTCTATAAACAAAATTATTGACAAAAGTTAATATTGATTATATATCATTAAGATGTTCATTTTCAAAGTTGTATAGCAGCTTTACAAGCAGCAGATTTTTATTAATTTTAGGCAGATAAATGTAGACCTACGCGGTGTAACATACCTAATATTACAGACATTTGCAGTTGATCTACGTAAAACACATGTCAAATTAACTTTCTGTACCCAAATTCCGAATTCACCAGGAATAGCTGACCTAAAAGCAAACGAACGATTTGTTACTACAGAATATTTTCCTGACATTTATTTTAGAAAAACTTACAGCCATTACATGCATATGATAATTAAATTATGTTAAGGTGAACTAGGCCAATTACAAGTTTTCACCTATAAGTAAGAATTAATATATTAGTTTTGTACGTATGAACAGTAACGCAAACATTTGTAGGTTACTTACTTAAAAATAATAATAAAAAAAGTTAAAAGAGTTAAAATAATATCAATCTACTACTTTATTGTGCTATACATAGGTAATCGAGATATAAGACAAATATTGAATCAATCAAAGATTCTCTAGACATGCTTACCTTTCTTTTCAGTCATGATATTTTAAATTACAATTTTTAACGTATTTTAATTGATTTGTATTATATGTATACTCGTATATAGGTATGAGTGTGCATTTTTTGTGCCTATTTAATAAATATCTTTTGACTTTTATCAACACATAGACTTACTTTTTATCCCAATAAACTGCGGGGCGCAACTAGTAGTAAATAAAGCAGTAGGTACCTACCTAGAATGGTAGGCATTATGATGAAATTCTATAAAGGTTCATAAGCAAACGTTCCTAAAGCATATTGTCATTTGAACTGAATACTGTGTTCAGATTCAAACAATCAATTAAGGTAATGGCTGTCGCCTGCACAGGGTGTCACGGCGTGATCACACTATGTGGCTGTCCTAATCTGATATAAAATGTCCCGTAGGATGGCAGGTTCGTAATATGTTGTTCATTTTCAGAGGCAGCCAAAATCTAACTACGTTGCTAGTAGAACGTAGTGATTATTTTGTCTATGGTAATAAATATAGTCTAGCTAGATGACTAATAATCCAAAAGGATTGAATAATTGCTGCATTTAAATTCAATATCCTCAACACATTGACATGTATTATTTAGGTACAATGTATAAGCTCCTGTTGAGCTAATTTTCTTACAAGTCTGCCACACGTCCCCATGGAACAAATAAACTCTTACAACTAAGTGGGAACGAGGTGTCAGAGTTTAACAATCTGCGCGCCAACGATCGATACTCCCGCAACGCTTTAACCGGAGATTGTTGAAGCAATTTTCGACGAAAACAAATTGCTTTGCCATCGACGCCTCACGGCTCACACCAACCTACGTTGCCAGGTGTCGCTGACGCTTCTATAAAATGCTTTATCGGTGATCGCGACCGTTTCCCGCCTATTGTTCACCTCTCTTTATTCTTTGATGAAAACAATTTAAACGTTCAAAGCGGACTGTAAATTAACGCGAGAATTTGATGAGCTTCATCAGGCAATGTCAGCATAAAACTGTCATTCCGGGATTTGTTACGGCTCAGCGTTTTTTAGGGTTTTCCTTTTGAGTTCAGTGAATGCCCCTTTTCCGCGTGATTTTTTGCCTTTTACACATCATTTAGAGTGAAATTAAAAGTGTTTGATTTCGAAACGACTTGTTTTATGATTCTATATTTGGCCATAATGGCTGCTGTCGGTCATTGCCAGAACAATTCGGGCGTCCCACGCGTTTTCTACTTCCGGCCACATTCAGAAATCCTAACATAACAACAAAAGTCATTATTTATGGTGCGCTAAACAATTGACGATTATTGATCAAAACCTATGTCTTATTTATCAGATATGTCCAGACGTACAATAAAAGTTTATTTCTGGTAGAAAAGAAGCTAGCGTCCACTCATCATTATCCAGATAGTAAAAAATCTTCATCATTATTATTTCAATAGACTTCGATTTCTTATCTCATATAATAAATAATTACTGATACCTTTCTATATAAAAAGTATCTCAAATAGCAAGTCCAAGCCAACAAGCTGATGAAATAACATCCCAGTAAAAACAACGTAGAAATATCAATTCTACAATACTGGCAACATTTCCGATAAACGGCGAGCGTTCGAGGCGATGAGTTAAGACTTCGTGGAAATTCGAGAAATACATTTCACAAATATAATAGGTACTTCGGCATCGCATACAAGAATATTAAATTATTTGTAAGACTAGATAAAAATACGATTTACCAACAAAAACGAATTCAGCTACAGAAACTCATTAGCTCTATTCATCTCGAAGCACCAATATGAATAAGAAAAATGAAAAATCGGACCGGACGACGGGTCCGATTGATTCATTCATAACCAATATTCATACAAAGCTTGGGCTCCGTGACTGCATTTTTAAGATCTTGATAAATTTGTGAAAATAACGCTTTAAGAGAAATATATCACTCTAATACTATAAATGCGAAAGTTTGTGAGTGTGTGAGTATGTAGGTATGTTTGTTACTTCTTTAGGCTGTAATGGCTCAACGGATTTGAGTGAAATTCAGAATGGAGATATCTTATATGCAGGATTAACACAGAGACTACTTCTTATCCCGGGAAATCGCGGGACGCAGCTAGCCATTATAGTACCTATATTAGTAACAATTTAATGGATGAGATTTTTATACAATGAGCTATCGATTCTTTATGCCTTCCAATACGAAGATGGATTTGGTACTCTTCAAAACTATTATTGTTGGTATGCGTAATAAAATGTGACTTGTTATGGAAGGAAAGCCTACAAAAGAAAATGATAAATAGAAATATAACACAAGAAATAAATAAATGTAATTACTTTGGCAAACCGTCGTAACTAAATTACTGCTAGTTGTTATGAAACTTGCGTCCTTTTACGATATAGGTGTGGTTATAAATCAAAGTTAATGCCGCATAGGAAGGATAATGGCATCCAAGAATTTTCATATCACATATATTCTCTATCATCTATCCATTCGCGAGCATGTTCGTCGCGAGCTTGCGCGTTGGTTGGTTGGTAGTATTTGCCGCTAGCCGACTTGTCGACCGTTCATGATAATCGCACTTCAGTATTCCTGTCAGTCACGCTCATATTGCTTGATGTACTAGCTTGATCAAGCGGACCTAAAAATACTACGTTTTGTCAGTGCTCTAGTGGGAAGCGGCAAGCCGGTGAGCTTGTTCGCCAGTAGATCTCCCTAACATCACTACCTATCGGATGGAAAATTGTAGAGGCGTATGTTAAGCCCAGGTTGACATTTCACATCCAGGATTAATCGCATATTTCGCCTACACGGTAGCATATGAATTTTAAATACCTACGTGTTGCTTGAGCAGACATAAATGGTATTGACATATAAACCGGGTGAATGCCTTTTGCTTCCCACCAAAGATAATATAGTCAATTAATCACTACTTCCCAACGTGAATTCACCCACGTCACTTCAGATCAGACATCGGCTGACATAACCTGAGTCAAAGGTATATGGGGATAGGATTATTAGGTAGTAGGTACTATTAGGTATTCTGTGGTATCGCACAGATTCTACCTACATATTATTATGTAAGTAAGTACCTATAAGTACTATATAATACGTCATTATGTTGTGTGATAGTCGGCTCTTTACACGTTTAATGAAACATGGTGTCATGTCGGAGTGAGTTTTGATGGAAGTGACTACATACTAACTATCACAGATGCAAATAAGTCAATATATAACACGCTATGATCCAAAAACTGGTTTTATTTTAGATGCCATGAAAAGCCATAATAATTATCCTAGACTAGATGGTTATAGTTTTATAAACTTTATCGCGTAAACAGTTATATATCGGTTATAAAGTACATAAAGGATGAGTACTATATTATTATGGCGCTATATCGCTAAAAAATATAAAAATGTTTATATTATTCTTTATTATATCTATTAATAACATGAAACTAAAACTAAAAACCTTAAAAAATATAATACTAAAATATATTATTAAAAGGAGTCCCTTTAGGCAAGGTTCCGAAGATACTGGCAGCGTTCCCCTTTTGAATAGCTAGACTAATTCTTTGTCCGAAGTAGCTGTCAGCTCTTCGGTCTCCTGTGATGTCGACTAACCTTTTTGCTATTTCTTTAAAAAGCTTTATAGCGCTAGGATCCCACGGACCAAGGTCTCGACACCGAATGGGACAAAATCACATTCGGAGCCTAGACCCCTGTATTTGTATGCTTTAGCTTTTTCAGCAGCTTCACAAGCCGTACCAGCTCTGTTGTTGGGTCCATGTAGATGGGAAGGGGCCAGCGTGTCTGAACAAGTTGCATCCCATACCAGCACCCGGCCCATCTTCCATGGAATTAAACTCATGCTGTCCGGTCTCTTGCCATCGTCTCTTGCAATACCAGTCGGCTCAAGTAGACTTGGCACGTTGATGGTGGCAAGGGACCGGCGTATGATATCGTTAAGTGCGGCATGTCTCGAGAAGCGGCCTGCAGTTTTTTGGCATGACAGTCCGTGATGTCCTAGATTGTCGACATCACTGCCACAGGGACATTTATGAGGAGCGCAAACCGGAACCCCAAGCCGTAGACAGGTTGCGATTCGGAGCGTGTCAGGTTCAAGAAATGTTCCTGTATTTGACGAAGGGTACGCGTGAAGCCAGTAGCCGGCCTCATGCGTACCCACAGCCAAAAGCCTAGCACGCGCCGAACCTGTACTACAGCTCAAAAGATTGTCATGTTTATATTAAAAAAAAAATGTTTATATTATATTTTTTTTTATTTCGATGATTATTAGATATTATTGGATCGTATTTAACTGTACCTCAATTTATTACCATTTTTTTCGCCAAATATACTGATTGTGCACCAAAATATGTTCATTATGAATATTATTATTATTTTATGAATATCATTATTATTTTATGAATATTACATGTTACAGGGTAACTTACCGAGGGCTGCCCCTTATACCGTTGGGGTAGCCCAACTACCGAGGGCTGCCCCTTATACGTTTGAGTGCTAAAACAGACCAAATTTGGTGCACAATCAGTATTTTTGTGAACGGTTAAAAATTATCCTTTTTTATTTACTACAACGTATCAAACTTCCTTATGTTTCCGAAATAGTATTTAAAGAAAAAGTCAGAGCTTACCTTATAAATTAATAAAAAACACTTGCAAACACGCTTACAAACTGGCAAAAAGTTACTTCTAATATGGCTATTAACTAGGTACCTTAAATTATGTGTGAGTAGACAAGGATAGTTATTAAGGAAGTGTAGTTAGCAAAAGTTTGTATGAGCACAACTATCAAGGGAACTGTAAACTTGTCTAATTCGGCACATAGATGGTCATTATCTTGCGTGCTGAACATAGCCTGCCATTTACTCTATGGCTCCACCCGCATCTCTGTTATCCTGTGGGAATGCAATAAAATAAATAGCTACTACTAGCCATCTGGCGCTAAATACAACGTTGCTAACTACTAGAAAAACGATCACGGAAAAATATTGGTCTATTTCGGCTGATTCAGTAAGCCATTATACCTACCCACCCGTGCGGGTTTGCTTATAAACAAAGCTGTGCACTTTTATGCCAATTTTTATTGCCTCCAAAAAAGTAACCAATTAACGTGGAATGAGTCAAAGCGCACGCATTGTTCGCGGCTGGCGTGGCGCCAACACGCAGGCCTGGGCTCCTAATTAATAGAAATCGAAGTAGGTCGAAATCCGTCATTCGATTACTTTCATGCATCGGCCTTTGTAAATGAAATGGGCTGTATTTTCGCTTGGTTTTCAGAGGATGGCATTGGCAGGTACTCCGCGAGCTTTTAGAGCTTACTGCCACGTAAAAATGAAGAGCCGTCCTGAAATTTTAAGATAAACGGCCGAACGCAAACAATACCTACCTATATAAGTAAAACCTATTTCTAAAACAGGTATTTGCCTATTTTAGAAATGGGCTAGGCTCTAGCTACACAGAAAACATAGGACTAGCTTCGTATACTAGCTTCGTATATATACCTACTAATAAATATCTAATAATAATTTATATCTATGGTATTTTAGTCATTAAATAGAATATAAGATAAACTTTATCGTGTGCTATTTCAAGGTTGTGCATGATGCTGATGTATAGGATTGCGAAGCATATGATGTCATTTTGATGCTGAAACCTAGTCATAGATAACACTGCAGATAACAGATTACCTTAGCATTAAATATGCTAATCATACGCGTAGCTAATCTAGGATGATTCAATGTAAATCACATGAAAAGATCAACTATTAGGTATGTTCGACTACGTACCTACGCATTATAGAAATATTGGGTATACCTATTATTCATGCTGTCTGGAGTCACTAATACTTATTATACGTTAAGCGTAGAAACCTTAAATATGAATAAAAACTGAAACAAAAAAAAAATTCTATTGCAAATAACATTTATTACTTTTACAGTGTGTTAGTTTAATACATTAATATAAAACAATTTAAAATATAAAAAGCTTATTCGAAGTGGTCTCCATTGGCTGCAATACAGTCCTTTAAACGTTGAGGCCAGTTATCAATAGAAGCACGCACTCTTTCCATTGGAAAATTCTTCACTGCTAATCGTACGGATTTTTTTAGGGACTCCAAATTATCATGGCGTTAAGAGCAAGCCGTACTTTCTAAAACTGACCATAAATCATAATCCAGAAGATTAAGATCGGGACTAGACGACGGCCAGTCTTCAGTCTTAGTCTTAAGTCCGAAACGTTCGTTTCCAACCAAGACTGCGTAGACCGAGCTTTATGACCCGGCGCCGAGTCTTGCTGGAAGGACCATTCTTGGTTATTGAACATGGTGTTGTTAAGGAGCTTCTCTACCTTCTCAAGAATGGTAACTTGATACACTTGTGCCGATGTTTTGATACCTTTTTCACAAAAGTATGGCTCAGTTACTCCTTCATAGCTAATACACCACCAAACCATCACTGAAGTCGGACAGTGCCCACGTTGCACTCTGTCGACTAATTGGGAAGCTTCCTTAGAGCTTTGAGCATAAATACGGTCATTTTGTTTGTTAAAATGTTGCTCAATTGTAAAAATATTGTCATCCGTAAACAAATTTTTTCTGTGACCTCACTTTGCTTACCGCTTCAGTAGTTGTTTCGATTTTACCACTCTATTCTTTTTTAAATTATCAGTTAAGAAGTAAATTAAGAAATGACCAGTAGGTCTCTTATAGGCTTCCAGTCCTAAGTCATCTTTTTAAATACGCGACATGGTTCTAGGTGCTATCTTCATCTACCGAGATAAAATCTTTTGCTTTCGGACAGGATTTCTTCGAATTCTTTCCTATACTGCTTTGACCACCTTTTTAGTACGAACACTACGTGGACGGCCAGATCTTTTTCTGTCACAAACAGAGGTGTCATTGTACCTATTAATAGCCCGGTACACAAACATTTTACTAATACCAAGCTTATGGAAAGTTTTAAAAATTGAATTTGGCTCCATACCTACTTTGTGTAATGCAATCACAGCGATTCGGTTCTCCTTATCACCCCACTCCATTTTAATACCGCAAAATATTGTACAATGTATTGGCGCCAAAATGAGAAAACTCAATGAACAATCATATAAAAATGTCACAGATTCCAAATTCAAATGTAATATTTTGTTTAGTTTTAATTGTAACAGTATTTATGGCCAGACTAAGTATAAGCATGCATGACTGAATTTTAATTTATAGGCACTAATTCATATGAATTAATATGTTTTTCTTTTCTAGCAGCTGTGAAATATCCGCATATAAAATATTAAGTCATTGGCCGAGCTGGTATTCGAACTCCAGTACGTCAGATCAAATATAGCACAATACATATGTTACCGCTCGTTCACACTATATTTAAATGTCTACTCACTTGGTGAGTTATTTTATAAAAATAATTTCTGGGTACAATCGGCCTTTATTTGCAGACCGATTCTATTAATAATATTTTTATGTCGATAAGACCACGATATTATGTACCTGCAAGACTATTGTAGGTACATAACATAATTTAAAAAAAAATATCTCTAAAGTAATCAATAATTATAAGTAACTTTGAACGGGATAATTAAGTTGCAAGGTTCAAAATAAAATGAATCGAAGGTTGCAAGCGCCATTTTTACCAAAAACTTGTTCTTCAGAATGGCGCTTGCAACAGTGCCGAAATATCGAGTTACGAAAATAAAAATCATCATCATCATCAGCCCATTACGTTCCCGAAAATAAATATAAAACATTATAAAAATAACGTTTCGAAGCGAATAAAAAGGATGTTCCTACTGTACTGTCCTGGTTATAGGCACCTAATTGTAATGATCCTACCTACCTACCTACTTTCTTCTATCCTATAGCTATCCTGGTCTCGGCCAGCAAATTGTAACCTCCCTACCTACCTACCTACTTTTTATATATATTACTCTCTACTCCTATCTTGAGTTACTACTGAACCTAATTATAACATTCCTAACTAGCCTAGCCTAATCCTAGCAAATAAATAACAACCACTTAATACTACCTCTGCCTCATACCTACTTAATAAAATTTCACTAATAATATAAACTCTAACATTTATACCCTCATTATTCTACTCCAGAATTATTATGATTTGATTTATGTTTGGCCAATGTGATCATATAGTAATTAGAATCCTTTATACGTTGTGATACCGAAATAATCCATGATCTTTTAAGGTAATTAAAACAATTCATAACTAGCCCTAATAACTAAATTTAATATCCTGTATTATTATAAATATGAGTATCTCTCCTAGGTATTGTTACACTCTCAGTCATACTAATTTGTATTTAAAGGGATAATTTTGAATAAACAACATTAGTTAAGCAAAAGGAAATCTATTAAACATGGATATATATTTGTAATGAAAAGTTTAAAAGATTATTTAGAAATTGACATTCTACATTTGAGAAATAAATGAATTTAATTTAATATAGAATAGTCTCGACAAAGGTTACAGCACCATCCATCCGCTGTTAACAGTGAATCTCGTCCCTGACTGGATAATTCTCCTTCGAGACTGTTCTCGGAGGTCCATGTACCTCAATCATTGGGAATTCATAAATGTTATTAATGTACTGTCTAGTCTGTCAGTTAAAATAGTTCTACAAAAAGGACAAGAGGACATTTTCTTTTAGCAAAAGTATGTCAGTCAGTTCGTTCCTAACCACACATCCATACAAGTTACTTTACTAGGTATTTAACAAATAAAACTTTCGCTACTCAGAGACAGAGCGCAGACATGGTACTCCACTCCAAGTACCATCCTTCATGTTCATCCATCATCTAGTTCATTTCGAGACTTCCTCAAACTAGATTTAGTTTAAGAGAGTCTCTATTTAGGGCTATACAAATGCCCATCAACTTTGTTAGAATTGAACTAATGCCTAAGAATTATAATAACTATGAATATTCCTAAACTAGGTAAACTTCCTGTTCATATAAAATCTACTCCTGATAGTAATTTATCAGAGTAAAAGGTAAGTTCGTACTTTTAATCAAGTCTCCATAGGTAATTACCAAAGTAATATTATACCGCTGAGATAAGTATTCCATTTAGTCAGAATAATCCAACTCTACAAACATAGATATTAACAGTACCTAATTTGTACCAGCCATGATAATAAGTAAAATATTATTTCAATTCAATGGTGTAGGATTTAGTTATCCAAAATAATGATTCATTCACTTATCAGTCCTGTTTCTCAGGAAGAATCTGAATTAGACATTCAAGTTAAATGTAATAGTAGATTTAGACAGTGACTAATAAAATAGTATCTGCCACTTTAATAAGTGAAACAGAACCATATAACCAACTTGGCAAGTATGTCTAAAAGTACCATATGTGCTTAGTTTCTCTTGTTTAAGAAATTCGATGCTTATGGTAGACCTGGTCAGTGACTACAATAATAGTGTCTCTAATCCGTCTGGTATAGAGTTCACACTATAGGCTGCTTTTTGCTCACCTAGTTTAACCGAAATGTACCACTTGCACTTTTCTTTGAAGAGTCAAAATCTGAATTATTTATAATTTTATCTTTTCAGCTTTCAACCTTTAAAACATTGATCTGAGTCAATAAAAGAATCACTATCTGTCAATAGTTTTATTTTAAAGTGTATATTCACCCAAATTGGAAAAGGATTATTGTTAATTAGCAATAGTTTTATCCATATTTCCTATTTCCCTCGGCAATCCTGAAAAGTCCTAATAACCTATGTTTCCTAAGTGTTCCTATCCATCTAAAAGTCTCCTAAAATGTAGTTACTTACCAATCCTGAAAAGTCCCTATTTGTTTACTTTCCCTAAAACGTTTCCTATCCACCTAACTTCCCTAAAACCCTACTTTCTACCCTAAATATATTCCTAATCTATCTAAAAGTCCTAGCTAATAACAAATCTAGGGATAAATCCCACATTTACATTTAAACGTGTAAGTTTTCACGGTGTAATGAAAACCCCCCTATAGAAGACGCTTTCCGTAGCCACAGAAATTGTCACCTGACTATTCTAACGACGGGATTGAGAAGGTATCTCGACTAATCCTATCACCTGTGTGTTTAGTTTCCTTACCCAAGACCGAAGTCGGATGGGCTTGGAAACAGGACAGAGACATAAAAGGAAATAAATAAGTATATAAATAAAGACCAAATCCAATGACTCTGTTCATAGTAAGGCAAGTGTGTTACCACATGGATTCACTTCGACGAGCCCCTTGCCCTCAGATAAACAGAATGCATTAGAAATGAGAGACTGGTTAGTCGAAAAGCATCAATCGACTGCTTGCTCGTCTCAGGCAAGCCCCTTCCGTTAGGAAGTTGAACCAAGGAGAAACCATTTAACACCGCAAGGCGGTACCCCTTTGGCCATGACACTTCGTCATGTGTGTTCTGTGATCAAACAACTAAGCTCTTAAACCACAAGCCGCGTTTTCCCTAGTAATAAAAAAAAAACCCACTAAAGAAAACTTCTGTACACTGCCATCGCTATAACACTAAGAATCCATTATCCGAACCTCAGAACCCACAAAGGACTGCATCACAATCCCCTATAGACTCCAAAACCCAAACAATAAATCCTTTAAACAACACTAAAAATTGTAAATTAAACTCACTGAAATTAAATTAATTAACTATGGCAAACTCAGAAATCTTCCCTAGTAATCCCACCAACTAATATCGGGAGCCCAGCCACTCAAACACAGAGAGCGCCAACAAGAACAAGTGATAGAACAAGTCCTTGAACAAGTCTTTTAACAAGTGCCCCAGTGAACCCTTGCTTCCCTTTATATAGCTTTTTGAGTCGCCACATCAGCGAAATCCTAGTACATCCTGCCACATCCTTTTCTCGTACACTAAAAGCTTCTGTAACTCCTACGTGTTTAAATCGATAATCCTGCATTCTACATTAATAACTGGTACATTGAGCGACATTTCCATTTTTACCAATCAAGATTAACTATCATCTCTCATGTATTTAAGTCATTATTCCTCCATCCTTACGTTAGCGTTTTAGGCCCTTTTAGAATTTATTAATTTCCGCGCATGCGTACTAACTACTGCGCATGCGTAGTAACCATCAACTGCGCTTCATCGCCCCGCCCACTTTAATTTGTTTAAATGTTTACTCTGAATATTGTTCAACAGTAGTGTGCAAACTTGCTCACTTTTTCCAATTAGCTATACTAAAATAACTTTATATTTGTCCTGCTGAAAACCTTTCTCTGTTGATATAAGTATCTCAAATTATTGTTCGAATAATACTAAGCTAAGGTTATAATTCTGTACTATGTAGATTAACTTTAATGATATTCCTTTATTTTATGAAAGTTAATTCTCATTATTCTTACGCATACTCTATTAACTATATTCCTATGCCTTTATTTATTTAATTACATTAATTAATGCTACTCCTCATCTGTTAAAGATTCTGAAACGTTTATTACATAACCAAACAAGATAATCATTTATTTATTTGTGAAATGGACAATCGGGTTAAATGAACCTGACTTGTCACAATCAACCCCCAAAATTTACGCAGGTGTTTTCCTTAAAACCCGTAGAAAATTTTCCCCTTATATTAAAAAAATTCTCAAATAAATAAGTTTTAATTGACTCACAAGGATTTCCTTCCAGCCTTTACTAATCATTAAAATAAATATGATCAAAATTTAACTGAATATGTAACTTATGAAAGTGCAAAGAATTAGAAGAATTCATAATTTAATTACACCCAACCCCCCTTTTGTAATAAACTAACTTAACCCATAGTTAAACCTATTCTTAATAAGTATCTGAATTTACAAACAATCTAACCTGTTGTCCTTGTTTTCAAATTTTTATGCCAATTTTGTGTGGTGTGTTTTTAAACCAAACCAGATGTAACCATCACAAGAGCAAATTCTCTCAGTTTATAACATATTAATCATGTTTAATCATTGCTTTCACAAGGACAATATAGCTTCCGCCAGGGAAATCTGAGTTGTGAGTTCAAACCAATCCTAGTGATTTAATATGAAATTTTCCAAGCTAAACAACTTTTCTTTAGCCGGGAACGTTTTCACACATCCCTCAAAAACTATATTTCTTTAATAGCTTGAGCCATGACTTTCCATTGATCGCTAAGCTCCACCAAGAAATTCCCCCTCTATAATAATTACCTCTCCTTTGGTGCTTGAATAGTGTTCTTAAAGAAATGTTAGCTTCTTGTGTAGTAAAGAAGATTTTATAAGGTCCCAGCCATGCACTGATTATAATCCTGTCTTCTGACCTAACCTAACACATATTTCATCTCATAAAATCTTCCACTTTGCATAGTGTTGTGTATTTGAACCCAAAAGACAACAAGCTGTCTCCAATTTATAATCCGCCAAATCATTAGGGCCCCTTTCATACCAAAATATGTCAAAAGTCATTAGTAGTCATATGTAAATTTGTAATGTCTAAAATTTCAATTAATTCCTTTCAGAGCCGCCTCTCATTGCGAAACTTTCCACCTGTAATGACTTAGACAGAAACTTTATTAATTGGAAACACGACCGTATCGATTAACCCCTGATTTACAATTTCCTTCACTAATCTGTAGATATAAATAACACTACTGAATGTCAACAAACCCCGGCTTTAATTTACAAACCCAGCTCCCAGTCTAGAAAAATCCTATACGCCCTCACAAGTCACATTAAGTTAACTAGCAAAATCCTCACTGACCTTCCTTGAGCCACCAATGCATAGTTTAATTCTAAATTCACCCATTTAAACACCTTTTTAACTAAAAAACAAATAAATCTCTCTTGTATATCCCCTTTTTTTTTTTTTTTTACGCACAGATTAAGCACACATTATTTTTAGGGTGCGTTCAGTGCCGAACCCAACAATTATTACGCTCCGTTCACCACGACCAAAATGAGACTATCCACTTCACCTAATCTCTAACTCCTACTGTTTTACCCTAAAATCTAATTGTATAACCACTAATGATTTACCTTAATATCGAATGTAAATTTATAATTAGTTTAATTTTCCTTGACCTTTAGCCTATAAAATTAACTATAATATAGCTAGTGACGTCTAACAACATTATTCCAACAAGTACTCATATTTTTGCCACACCAAGAACGTTTGTCTTTCTTTCTTTTTTCCTTCCTTTTTTTTTCTATGCAAACTAATTCAATCAAAACATATGCAGATATTGAACGCATCCCTGTTTGACAAGTGACATAAGGAAAATTATGAGCCTATTGCCACAACTCAAAAATACCGCTCACTTTTACTGCCATAGATTAAAACTCCTTATTTTATTTGATCATCGCCGAATATCGATTTCCATATTCCCTATTTGTTTCCGAATTTCAATGAAATTTATAGTTTCCTATAGTTAAATAAAACAAATTAAATATATATACATAGATAACAATGAATTTTAATTAACAGTAATTAACCTGCCTTAGCTTACACACTAAGTATCCAAAAGGTATGCCTAGTCGTAGTGTACTCGATTCTATGGTAAAATATTTAAACTCGATTCTATTCTGTTCCCGCCTTTTGTCTATGTCAATTGATTCTATTTTTTTGAATTCCTTAAAATTTGTGACGCAGCCTCCCAGCAAACATCAAATACCCAAAATTATTCAGTGTCTGGAAAACCAAACCATCACACAGCCCCAACAATCACCCAGCTCAATCACAAAGGATCACCTCTCTTTATTACTTCTTTCTTTCATGTCTTCTCCCACCTTCATCATGTCATCTTCCGACAAACTCATTCACAAATATCCCTGTCTCTGGGATCCTCAACATCCGGATTTCAGAGACAGGACCATCCGTTCAAACTGTCTCATCAAGCTCACCTCTGACTTCAATAAGCTCTCTATTTATCCTCTTTCCCCTAATGATATTCGCCGTAAACTTAAAGCATACACCACCAAACTTCGCCGTCGCGCCAAAACTCTTTCCGTAAGTACCTTACTACTTTCTTACTTATTTTACCTACCAAATTCCCAATTATAATTACTTTATCTAATACACTCCCTTTTACCGCTTATTTTTTTTTTTTCAGAAACTTCCCTCTTCAAACCCGGTTCCCGAGTCCTCCAGTTCTAATCAACTTTCCCTACCTCCTCCTATTTTTCCTCTTCCTTCAACTTCTTTTACTGAACTTCCGTCTCCCTCTTCTCCTACAACTTCCTCTTCTGTATTCGAAGAACTTTCTCAGCTCTCTCCCACGAAAAAAAAACTTGTCACTCCTCTTCTCAAAACTATCCTGTCTCTTTCTCAAAATAACCTCATCAATGAACACACCACTATCTCCCTCTGCCCTATTTCTACCCACTGTTCTTCCTCTCATCACCCTACTACCTCCAATACTACTTCTCTCCCCCAACCCCCTCTTCCTTCTCCTGACGTAAGTGTTTTAAATTTTCTTCCTATATGTAATTTGATTAACTTTGTTTCTTCCCTGATACTAATGAACTCTTGCATTTTTCAGATTACTTCTCCCATTCACCTGGACTTCAACGACTTACTCGACGATATTGACGCCTACCTTTCCTAATTCGTAAGTTCCTTGTCCTTTTTAATAGTATGTTAAATTTTTTTTTTTCTAATCCCACTAACTTAAATTCTAATGCTAGTTTCAAAAGTTTTTTTTTTTGTGAAAGGCCGCCACACACCCCTCTACCTAAATTTACGCATTGTACTAATAATGGAAAGATTTGTAGTTTTTTTTTTTTTTTATAACAAATATCAGTTCTTTCTTTTACTTTGCAAAAAAGGTTCTTTCGTAAATTTAAGTAGGCCTTCCCCTTACCTCCTTTATTTTACAATTATCATTTACTGAACATTTATTTAATAAATCTATTCTATTCCTCTATTACATTTTTATCTCCAAATATTATACTAAACAATATGGCTTCGTTTTTTTTTTTTTTATAAACCTTACCACTTAAATAACAATAAATGAATTTTAAATGAAATTAAGTTCCACTAACATGACCTAAAGCTTTACTAACACAACAATGGATCTTTATTCGTAAAATAAAATGTTTTATTATTACCATAAGACTACTTTAACAATTATACTTTTATTGCGACGTGTTCTTTTTTATACGTATAAGGATTTTAAACTTAAATAACTTCTTAATGTAGGTAAAACTGAACAACCAACTTATACATCAATTATATGTAATTCATAACAATTTATCCTATTCCTTATTTACTTCCCGAACCAACCTCCCTTTTCACATCTAAATAGACCTAGATTATATTGTTTTTGCTATTCCTGATAATACTTTGATAGATGTATTGTATTAAACTTCCCTCTTACTTGTTTAGTAATAGGATCAATTAGAACATAAACGTTTTTATAAGGATTTGCTGCTATGGTATACGGTCCTTCATACAACGCCTCAAATTTTTTTGTTAGCTTCTGTGTTGCATCAGATTTGTTTAATTTCCTAATTTTAACTAAATCTCCTATCTAAAATTGAATAGTTCGGAATTTTTTGTTAAATTTCGCCTGCCGCTTCTCCCCTGCTCTTTGCAAATTACTTCTAACTTCCTCCCTAACCCGTCCTACTTCTAGCTTATCCTCTACTCCTTTTATCTCCTTATCAAATGTTAACTGAGTGGTTTTTCCATACATGATTTCACTAGGAGTATATCTTGTGCTCTCATGAAAGGTATTATTATATAGCAACTCTATTTTAGGTAACATAGTAGTCCAACCTTTATGATTATTTCTACAATATGTTCTAAACAGTCGTCCCAACTCCTTGTTTACTCTTTCAGTTGTATTAGGACGTGGATTCCTAACTGTAGTGTATAATACTTTTACTCCAGCTTGTCTCATGCTCTCCTTCCAACTTTTACTAGCAAATTGCGTACCATTGTCTGACATTATAGCCTTTGGCTTTATAATATCAAAGAATCTCTTTGTCTTGCCTATTACTGCTCTACTTGTTGCTTTTCTTAACCCATACAATTTTACAAATTTACTAAAAGAATCTTGAATCACCAAAATATATTGCATACCAAAAATGCCTGCTGGTAATGGTCCATATAAATCAATCATAACTATCTCTCCTATTTCTCTAGTGATTTTTGAACAACAGGGTCCCACATTTTTCACCGTATCACTTTTAGTTATTTGACATTCATGACATACCCTTATTATCTGCCTTACTAGTTTGTTAATCCCTCTCCAATAAAATCTATCCCTTACATATTTTATCACCTTGAACACCCCTTGATGACCCATCTCTATGTGAACCTGCCTGATTATTTCGCTTCCAGTATCAATCAAACCTATTACCGCAAGATCAAAAATTTGAATTTCTATTTCTGATTTAAATGTAACCTGACTATTCTCTTCCAATTCATTTTCCTCAAACACAGAAGTAACTACATGTCCCAACCCCCTATATTCTAATTCAGTTTGTTCTATTTTTAATTTTAATATTTCAACTATCTGTTCGGGGACCAACATTTCTTTAACCCTGCTTACTTGGTAACCTAACCCCTCAGTTTGTTGACGCTCCAAAATACTAATTTTAATTGGTACTTTAAGTCCTTTGTCACCTTTCCCTAAGATTTGCCCTGGTTCCCATCCCATTTTCCGCATTATATTTAATGATGTGTTCCCTAATAAGGAAGCTGATTCGGGAACGTAACCTTCAGCCTCCCCTAGTTTAACTCTACGCTCTGAACATTATCTAACCCATTAGTTTGTATATTATTAACATTCCTCTTTTGGACCGTTTCTGGTTTCTGCCATTTTTTATAATTTTGTTGAAATCCTCTTTTCCGCTTCTCAAACTCTTGACTTTGTGTTGACGAAGAATAACCTGGTGTCTCTTGTTTATTTATATCATCCAAATTCCTAAGAAATTCGGCGGTTTCTATAATAGTATTCGTTTTCGCAGTCGCCCAAATTTGTTGAACGTGCTTTGGGTAATGTCTCATCATATCAGCAATCAATTGCTTCTCTGGTATATTACAAGAAAGCATTTGAACTCTGCCAACAAAATGTAAGAAATAATTCAACATAGAAGGATTCTTTTGTCGATCCCATCTACCTTGCACCAAACTCCGCCTGAGTTCATTCTGTTCACTTTCACCCCAAAAAGTTGTTAAAAAGTCAGTCTTAAAATCTTCAATTCCTGTCCATCTCCTCTTATACACTCGCGCCCAATCCCTGGCTTCTCCAACTAGGCAATCCTGTATTAGATCGATGTCTTTCCCTTCCTTTGTCGCCCTTTTTAAATAATTTTCTAAATCCTCTAAAAATGTTACTGGATGTATTGTTGCATCGCCTCCAAACTTAGGTTTCTCTAAGGAGATATTTCTCACATTATAAATTATATTTCTATATTCTTCAACTGGTAGTTCCTTTTCCTTCACTTTATCAATTGTCTGTAAGTTACTTTCCTTATTGTTATGCACTGGTTGCTTTACCGAATCTTCTATACAAAAACTTTGCCCTTCTCTTGTTGTAATTCCTCCATTTAAACTCAGAGGATTTTCTAAATTTCTTAAGGTTGTCTTAGTGGTTCGAACATCATCACTTAATTCATTTAATTTGCTTGCTAATGTGCCTATAGCTCGCCTAATCATACGATAAGCTAATCCTGTTCCTTTTCCTCTATCGCCCTTTGCTTTAGATCTTGTTACTGTAGACAACTGGCGTCTCGGTGATACATGGCTTCTTCTAGTTTCCTCTTGTATATATAATTCCTCCTCTACTCTCACATTCGAACCTTCAGTACTAATTACTGTTTCCTGTTCTCTAAATCTAGCCGGTGCTTTTTGTTTTCGTTTTGGTGTTGAAACTTCCATGCCTCCTCTTTTTTATTAACTTTTAATTTATATTACTCTTTTTTTTTCCTTTTATAATTTTACCCTTTTTTATATTTTTAATTTATACTTTTCTTAAAGTTAAATACTTTTGCAACTCATTCGTGTTTAGCTCTGTAACAAAATTTTATAACTTATTTTGACTTGACTAAATACTTGTATCTCTAAACTCCCTTAAAACCTCTATACTTCAAATCAATGCAACCGTCAATGTCACTGTCACTCCATTACTGTCACACAACAACACACAAACTCTATGTTAGACTATGATCTGAACAAATTACTCAAACAAACAATAAAAAACTTTCTAAGTTCCTTCCTTAATTCTTCCTTTCCAGACTTCCCATCATTCCCTAGTTCCAAAACATAATCCAAACACCCAAGAATCCGCAATCAACCATGCCATTGATCGCTTGCAAGTGCACCCGTCACACCAAAACTGATCAAGGATCCCCTGAAGTCTATATAGCAATGAACCTCTCAAACTGCATATTACCAGGTATTTATAACTATTATTATTAACCCTTATTTACCGTATCTAAGACTAGTGACTCATTATATAACTCGCTTTTAAAATAACCTATAAACAAATGGTTTCCACTCGTTATGCCTAACTTATAAACCCCTTAATGTATAAAGTCTTTAGCCTAACCTAAATCTAACAAATAGTACTTCTTTTTCCAGATGTTGTTACCACTAACTACTACAACTCATCTCTGACTTCATGGAACATCAGACCCCAAGAAAACAGACTTTTACCACCGAATATCTCCTGTTTATACAGCTCAACTACAACTCTTAAGGAAGCATTTTAATTCACTAATAAGACAGATTCCCACTTTACATTTCTAACACATTTTTCAACAATCATTCATCAAACAATCTAACTTGCAACTCTATTTATATCTTTTATATATTTCAGATTGCGCCAACTCAACGCTACACCAACGGCTCAACAAGTCTCTAAACTAATTTCAGCTCACCCCTGCCAGTAGAGAAACTAATTCATTCGTTCTGTTTGTTATTAATTATCATAAATAAAATCCTTTTTTCAAATATATAAATAAAATAGAATAACTAGGATAAATAATAAGATCCTACTAGAACTGTTTTAAACCTCTCCTATTTCACGACAACAAATTGTACAAGAGTTAATCTCTTGTACTGTTACTTAAGATCAAATCATAACATTCTAGAACACTTTGCCACTGCTTATAACCATCAATCCTATCCAAAACCAACCTACTTCCTACACAATTATCCTAGGTTATTACTACAGTCCCATATTATACAGCAGTAACTCATCCTACTCATTCTAGACAAAAGCAACCAAATGTACCCAAACATCTTAATCCTAATCATGTCGGCTCCTATTATAATATCCTTGTCACTCGGCACCTACTTGTAATGATACTGGTCACGGGCTCCAAATTGTACTGTCCTGGTTATAGGCACCTAATTGTAATGATCCTACCTACCTACCTACTTTCTTCTATCCTATAGCTATCCTGGTCTCGGCCAGCAAATTGTAACCTCCCTACCTACCTACCTACTTTTTATATATATTACTCTCTACTCCTATCTTGAGTTACTACTGAACCTAATTATAACATTCCTAACTAGCCTAGCCTAATCCTAGCAAATAAATAACAACCACTTAATACTACCTCTGCCTCATACCTACTTAATAAAATTTCACTAATAATATAAACTCTAACATTTATACCCTCATTATTCTACTCCAGAATTATTATGATTTGATTTATGTTTGGCCAATGTGATCATATAGTAATTAGAATCCTTTATACGTTGTGATACCGAAATAATCCATGATCTTTTAAGGTAATTAAAACAATTCATAACTAGCCCTAATAACTAAATTTAATATCCTGTATTATTATAAATATGAGTATCTCTCCTAGGTATTGTTACACTCTCAGTCATACTAATTTGTATTTAAAGGGATAATTTTGAATAAACAACATTAGTTAAGCAAAAGGAAATCTATTAAACATGGATATATATTTGTAATGAAAAGTTTAAAAGATTATTTAGAAATTGACATTCTACATTTGAGAAATAAATGAATTTAATTTAATATAGAATAGTCTCGACAAAGGTTACAGCACCATCCATCCGCTGTTAACAGTGAATCTCGTCCCTGACTGGATAATTCTCCTTCGAGACTGTTCTCGGAGGTCCATGTACCTCAATCATTGGGAATTCATAAATGTTATTAATGTACTGTCTAGTCTGTCAGTTAAAATAGTTCTACAAAAAGGACAAGAGGACATTTTCTTTTAGCAAAAGTATGTCAGTCAGTTCGTTCCTAACCACACATCCATACAAGTTACTTTACTAGGTATTTAACAAATAAAACTTTCGCTACTCAGAGACAGAGCGCAGACATGGTACTCCACTCCAAGTACCATCCTTCATGTTCATCCATCATCTAGTTCATTTCGAGACTTCCTCAAACTAGATTTAGTTTAAGAGAGTCTCTATTTAGGGCTATACAAATGCCCATCAACTTTGTTAGAATTGAACTAATGCCTAAGAATTATAATAACTATGAATATTCCTAAACTAGGTAAACTTCCTGTTCATATAAAATCTACTCCTGATAGTAATTTATCAGAGTAAAAGGTAAGTTCGTACTTTTAATCAAGTCTCCATAGGTAATTACCAAAGTAATATTATACCGCTGAGATAAGTATTCCATTTAGTCAGAATAATCCAACTCTACAAACATAGATATTAACAGTACCTAATTTGTACCAGCCATGATAATAAGTAAAATATTATTTCAATTCAATGGTGTAGGATTTAGTTATCCAAAATAATGATTCATTCACTTATCAGTCCTGTTTCTCAGGAAGAATCTGAATTAGACATTCAAGTTAAATGTAATAGTAGATTTAGACAGTGACTAATAAAATAGTATCTGCCACTTTAATAAGTGAAACAGAACCATATAACCAACTTGGCAAGTATGTCTAAAAGTACCATATGTGCTTAGTTTCTCTTGTTTAAGAAATTCGATGCTTATGGTAGACCTGGTCAGTGACTACAATAATAGTGTCTCTAATCCGTCTGGTATAGAGTTCACACTATAGGCTGCTTTTTGCTCACCTAGTTTAACCGAAATGTACCACTTGCACTTTTCTTTGAAGAGTCAAAATCTGAATTATTTATAATTTTATCTTTTCAGCTTTCAACCTTTAAAACATTGATCTGAGTCAATAAAAGAATCACTATCTGTCAATAGTTTTATTTTAAAGTGTATATTCACCCAAATTGGAAAAGGATTATTGTTAATTAGCAATAGTTTTATCCATATTTCCTATTTCCCTCGGCAATCCTGAAAAGTCCTAATAACCTATGTTTCCTAAGTGTTCCTATCCATCTAAAAGTCTCCTAAAATGTAGTTACTTACCAATCCTGAAAAGTCCCTATTTGTTTACTTTCCCTAAAACGTTTCCTATCCACCTAACTTCCCTAAAACCCTACTTTCTACCCTAAATATATTCCTAATCTATCTAAAAGTCCTAGCTAATAACAAATCTAGGGATAAATCCCACATTTACATTTAAACGTGTAAGTTTTCACGGTGTAATGAAAACCCCCCTATAGAAGACGCTTTCCGTAGCCACAGAAATTGTCACCTGACTATTCTAACGACGGGATTGAGAAGGTATCTCGACTAATCCTATCACCTGTGTGTTTAGTTTCCTTACCCAAGACCGAAGTCGGATGGGCTTGGAAACAGGACAGAGACATAAAAGGAAATAAATAAGTATATAAATAAAGACCAAATCCAATGACTCTGTTCATAGTAAGGCAAGTGTGTTACCACATGGATTCACTTCGACGAGCCCCTTGCCCTCAGATAAACAGAATGCATTAGAAATGAGAGACTGGTTAGTCGAAAAGCATCAATCGACTGCTTGCTCGTCTCAGGCAAGCCCCTTCCGTTAGGAAGTTGAACCAAGGAGAAACCATTTAACACCGCAAGGCGGTACCCCTTTGGCCATGACACTTCGTCATGTGTGTTCTGTGATCAAACAACTAAGCTCTTAAACCACAAGCCGCGTTTTCCCTAGTAATAAAAAAAAAACCCACTAAAGAAAACTTCTGTACACTGCCATCGCTATAACACTAAGAATCCATTATCCGAACCTCAGAACCCACAAAGGACTGCATCACAATCCCCTATAGACTCCAAAACCCAAACAATAAATCCTTTAAACAACACTAAAAATTGTAAATTAAACTCACTGAAATTAAATTAATTAACTATGGCAAACTCAGAAATCTTCCCTAGTAATCCCACCAACTAATATCGGGAGCCCAGCCACTCAAACACAGAGAGCGCCAACAAGAACAAGTGATAGAACAAGTCCTTGAACAAGTCTTTTAACAAGTGCCCCAGTGAACCCTTGCTTCCCTTTATATAGCTTTTTGAGTCGCCACATCAGCGAAATCCTAGTACATCCTGCCACATCCTTTTCTCGTACACTAAAAGCTTCTGTAACTCCTACGTGTTTAAATCGATAATCCTGCATTCTACATTAATAACTGGTACATTGAGCGACATTTCCATTTTTACCAATCAAGATTAACTATCATCTCTCATGTATTTAAGTCATTATTCCTCCATCCTTACGTTAGCGTTTTAGGCCCTTTTAGAATTTATTAATTTCCGCGCATGCGTACTAACTACTGCGCATGCGTAGTAACCATCAACTGCGCTTCATCGCCCCGCCCACTTTAATTTGTTTAAATGTTTACTCTGAATATTGTTCAACAGTAGTGTGCAAACTTGCTCACTTTTTCCAATTAGCTATACTAAAATAACTTTATATTTGTCCTGCTGAAAACCTTTCTCTGTTGATATAAGTATCTCAAATTATTGTTCGAATAATACTAAGCTAAGGTTATAATTCTGTACTATGTAGATTAACTTTAATGATATTCCTTTATTTTATGAAAGTTAATTCTCATTATTCTTACGCATACTCTATTAACTATATTCCTATGCCTTTATTTATTTAATTACATTAATTAATGCTACTCCTCATCTGTTAAAGATTCTGAAACGTTTATTACATAACCAAACAAGATAATCATTTATTTATTTGTGAAATGGACAATCGGGTTAAATGAACCTGACTTGTCACACTACTATATCTCCTTTTAAGTGCAATAAAGAGTTTTGTATCTACCTTTGTCAATGCAAACAAGGACATAGCCCTGATGGAAGCGGTCATCGTCACATCCATAAACATCTGCAACCAGAAGTTTTGCCGATGTTCTGCCGAGCCTGTAGAGAGGGAAGGAGAAAAGAGATGGGAGAAATCAGGTTGTAATTGGAATACTGACCTTCTTACTGACGTTATTTTAACTCTATACATAAAGATGGTATATAGCTGTTGTATCTATATTGAAGCAGTATCTACGATGACCGTAAGCCTGATTAGGTAAGGTATTAGGGTAAGGCCAAATCACGCTAGATCGCCCGTTCAGTGTCCGTGCACAAAGAATACCTATAGCTTTGACAATGTGTATCTACCACACGAGAAGTGACTGTTCCGAATTATGTGTTTGTTTTTCTTTGAAGGAGATTTCTTGAGAAATGTAGAGTACCAATATGATACATATTACAATTATAATATTACGATTATGTAGTCTGTATATATTATTATTTAATACTGGTTAGTTTGTTTATACACAACACCACCGTCCCTTACAGTTTCTTAGAGTTCTTTCCATCTAAAGGTTGTCTGTAAGAGATCGCTATAAGCGATAAGACCGCCCATTATAACACTTTAGCTTTAAGTATTGTTTTGTAATTTATTTCTTGTTGTTGTGTAACAATAAAGCGTTATCTAATCTAATCTACAATCTTGACACCCGCGACTTCGGCGGCGTAGAGATTCAGTTTATAGCTATTATTTCTAAATAATGTATAGATTTTTTTAAATCTTATGACCTGACCTAAACCATGTTCGAACTCTAGTCTTAACTTAGGTACCTAATCTAAATCTGTTTGCAAACAAACATCGAAACATCTCTAAACGCCTAAGCTCTCGCATTTATAATATTAATTATCAGGATTAGGATTAGAACTGTTATAAATCCCGTTCTTTTACACAGCTGAGCACAGGCTCTCATTGACCTTTGAACATATTTAGATGTGAAACAAGTCCTAGCTTATCTTATAAAGAATAAAATACACTCGAGAGCAATGAATCCGGGTCACTTAAAGAATCCTAAAAATCTCGGAAACTAAAAATGCTAGGTTAATGCAATAAATTGTATTTAATAGACAATGTAATACTCCTTAAATGAAGGTATTAAAACTTCTTAGTTATTGTAAAGTTATATCATAAAAAAATCAAATTTGAAAAAGGGCCACTTTCGAAGATGGAACTACGAAATTACAGCATTTGGTTTTGCTTTTGTTTGTAATCTGTCATTTATGTGGGTACATAAACCATGTTGATAGTGCTCTATATTCATTATTCAAGCTGAAATTATGTCGCTTACGCCTGAAGAATGCACCAGAATACTTACAATGCTGGAAACCGGCCGGAGTCAGCGCGATACAGCCAGGACTGTCGGTGTGTCGCTGTCAACAGTACAAAGAGTTCTCCGACGTTACGAAGAAACTGGTTCTAACCTACGCAGACCAGGAACGGGCAGAACCAGGTGTACCACAGCACGAGAAGACCGATACTTGGTGAACACCATGCTTCGAAATCGCTTTCTCACAGGAACTGAACTCACCAATCAGTTTCGACGCCTCGGAGGAAGTAACCCAAGTGCATGGACAGTAAGACGTCGGCTTGCTGAATCTAACTTAAAACCCCTTAGACCTGCAAACGGCCCTAAACTGGAGCGTGGGCATCGTATTTCGAGACTAAGATATGCCCAGAGCCACGTAAATTGGAGTAAGTATTGAAGATTGGTCAAAAGTTATGTTCTCCGACGAATCAAAATTTATGCTCTACAAGCACGATGGAAGACACAGAGTGTATCGAAGACCAGGGGAAAGATTCAAGCAAGCATGCATCGAAGAAAAAGTAGCCTACGGTGGTGGGTCTGTACTTGTGTGGGCCGGAATTTCTTCTGAAAGTCGCACAGAGCTGGTGATCATAGAAAACGGCTCTTTAACTAGCGTAAGATATGTGGAAGAAATCCTCAATGATCACGTTGGTCCATTTATGGTCAATTTAGGTGAGGATGCTATATTTATGCATGACAATGCCCGACCTCATACAGGTAGGATTGTGAATGACTACCTTCAAGAGATGAACATTACTCGTATGGAGTGGCCAGCGCGCAGCCCGGATATCAACCCGATCGAGCATGCTTGGGACGAGCTAGGCAGATGCGTAAAACAACGAAACCCTCCCCCAATCACGCTTCGTGAGCTCAAAATTGCTCTCACAGAGGAATGGGAGAATATTCCCCAAAATCGTATAAGGAACTTGGTGTACAGCATGCCAAACCGCGTAAACGCAGTAATGGAAGCACGAGGAGGCAATACGAAGTATTAAAATTCAAGAAAATCGTAATAAAGTTCAAAAATTTCATGTTTCCTATTTTTGTTTTAAGGAGAGATCAGCAGTTTTTTTCTTTATGTAATTTTGTGTTAATAAAATGTATGGTGACTCATATTTTTTTTACTTTCATTTAAGGAGTATTACATTGTCTATTAAATACAATTTATTGCATTAACCTATCATTTTTAGTTTCCGAGATTTTTAACATTCTTTAAGTGACCCGGATTCATTGCTCTCGAGTGTATATATCCAATACTTTGGGATAAATCATATATTAGACCTGACTACCTACGCCTCAGCGAGGCCTCAGCCTGCGCTTCAGGAATTCTGTTTTTGAACCTATGAAAAATCACATACCTTAGCCACAAAACTCCGCCAATTTTTTCCTTCTTTATCAGTTTACCCTAGATTTGAGGGCGTGCATCTGTTGCGCCCATATATATAGGAAAATTGGATCTTTGCCAAATATGCGACCAAAATTTGGTGATAATGTCTAGCATCTATCATCGCTATTAATTTTATTAGTTTATTCGCCTCTGACTATAAATATCTTCAAAAGACGCTGTCGTATGTATTTACATATATATATTTTGGTGAAACGAGACGCACGCGTCCGGCTCAACGAGCTGTCTGTTTAGATTTTGAGCTGAGTGATTTCCGATAGCAATAAATGTGTTCTTGCAGAATGCCAGTAAACCATTATACGTCTACCAGTTTGCTTTTAAACAGATGTTACTCGTGCCGGATTCTGAAAAAGTCGGTGATATTTAACTACAAAGTTGATAATTAGAAACGTAAATAGCGCACACGCACTCAGATTTCACGAGTTAAATTCGACTTGCAACTAAAGTAAACAAAATGAAAAAGATTGACGCCTTCGCTAAACGCGACGGATTACCAAAATATTTGTAGCGAAGAAAACCGTACCTATATCACACATCCCTATCACGAGGGATAGGTCAATCCCTCGTGCGTAGTCTACTTCGGCACTCTGACCTTTTATGCATTATTTGCGTTAGTTTTTTTTTTTATGTAACTGTATGACGAGACAAGCTGGTCGTTTGCCTGATGGTAAGCAATACGCCAACCCATAACAATAACAGCACCATCCAGAACTTTGTTTTGCAAAATCCTGCGCGGCGTTGCTCTGCGCTCGCCACCCTGAGATAATTAGCTGTCGAGTCTCATAATGCCCAGTAACTTCGCTGGCTACAATGCCCTTCAACCGGAACACGGTAATGCTTGCGCGCTACTGCTTGGCGGCTGAATAACTGACAAGGCGGTACCCACCCAGACGGCCTCTCGCATACGAGAAAGCTACCACCAGTAAAACTACCACCAGTAGGTAGCCATTATTGTTCTGTTGAAGATGCGAAATAAAATATCTGTAAATATATATATATTATATATATATATATATATATATATATATATATACATTAAGTATAAACAACTTTGATTCACGGCTACTTAGGATAGGAGTAAAAGGTTTTATGGCGGTCATTATAAGATTAAAAAATATCAAGACATGGTGTGGTATATACCACAGTCAGTCACAAAACCTTGAGGGTCGGAATAACTTGAGTGTCTGCTTTCGCTCGTCTGATATAGGCCACACGGTAAATTAAGCTTATTTATCCACCAATAAGAGAAGTGCTCGCCCAGACGCTTTAGTATGCATAAAACGCCGAAAGTACGTCACCCACGCACACAATTTGACATCATTCAAACTCAGTCGGATTTAAATATTCTTTTCATAAATCTCCAAAACAAAAGGAACCATTTTTACCTTTCGATACCCAGTCAGGAATTAATATTTATTTTTTGGAGATTTTAGACATTGTATCAAACGGGAGGCTTAATGAAATATATCCGACTTAAAAGGGTTTTACAATATTGATAATAGGGAATCAGACAGTAATCGAAATAAAACTAAAATGTAGTTATAACGAATGGTAATCAAATACAAAAAATCATTCCATCAACATTTTTGTAAAATAACAGTGATTTATATTTTTAATACATTAAATAAAATCTAATAACTCTGACATTTTTTATCTGTTCATTATCTCAAACGAAGCACCAATTACAGTGCATGACGTCATTTCAAAGTAAGTACCTTTGTTTATTTTATATTTATGCTTTTTATCTAAATCAAAACGATATGTTTTTCATTCCATGACGACCCTAAAGTCCTTAAACTTCACAAAAACGTATAAATCACTTAGCAAGTTTGCACTCGTATCGTTTGCCTTTATATGACGTCATACGTTCTGAGGTGATCTTTTGCGTGGTGATATTTGATACAACATTTAAACAGTTTTAAATACTTTTATTTAATTAAAATAAAGGACCTTTGGTCCATGGGGTCCGGGCACCAAACATTTATATAAAAAAAATTGCCCACGTCTTGTCGAAGCTGCAGGTGACAAAAGGGCTGGCTCATTTCTGGCTCAAAGATTAGCTTTAATAGCCATTCAACGCGGGAATGCAGCCAGCGTTCTTGGCACCATGCCGCATGGTCACCACTTGTATATAAATTTCTAGTTGTACATAGTTTAGTATCTTGTTAATAATTTATTTTTTGTGACAATTGTAAATTTCTTCCTAATAAATGTTATTAAAGTCATTAAAAGATATTCATTAAAATATTATTTTTCATGGCTATTTGAAACACTTTCTGAAAAGTTGCCCGATCCCCTATTCGGGTAATCTGCCGAACCGGACTAAACTGTACGTGGAACAAGTAGATAAAATATATTTACTTACTATCAAGAGGACTTTGTAGGCTTGAATGAGAGAGCTCGCTATCTTGATGACTCGATAAGCCCTCCGTTGTTCAGGGACAACGGGCCATGATAAACGATTTATGTCCCTATTCAATTATAATAGATATTATTAGATCCTACAAACAAGGTTAAATTGGGATAGACGCAGCTGAAATAGCATTTCAAAACGGCCGTCAGCTTTTCGTGAATAGGAAACCCGGAAATCGGGATTGGGGAAGTAATACCTATTATTTTTTATTTGATTGAGTCGTACACTCAATCAGATATAACAAACAATTTGCAATAAACTCGCTACGTACGTTACATACCTACTGCGAAAGCAATAAAGTTTATATTGAATTTGCATTCCTTCAAACTATTTACTCTCGGGTAATTTAATTTACTAAAACTGGATTGCCTTCGCTTTGACTTGTGGAACAATACGAGTAAATTGGGAACTAAATTAATGGTATATTTAAGGGTTTCCATTTGGTGGGTGGTTATATACGAAAGAAAAACACAGCTATGAATAGCTTAGGAATTTATAACCAAAAGCATATTAAAATTTTCTGCCTAAGGACTTCAGAAGACTACCGATTATGGCACCTACTCCGTCAAAATTGTAGGACCCTACTCATATAAACAGGCAATAATATCTTTACTTTCTTTATTTGCTGATGGTACCTACTCGACGCAGTCCTTCAATTGTATCATTAGAACTCCCCCGTTCAGTATTGATCGTTACCATTTACCTGTAATTTACGATATTGGAATATTGAGTTTCAATTATACAGATGGTGTCATTAATAACTTCGGTGTTGGGGAAGAGATGAAGAGAAACCGTTAAATGGGGTCCATAATGATGCCGGATTCCCTTTATCATTTTGAAACCGTTTTAATAATATCGTTAACCGTTTTAATATACCGTTTTAATAATAGTTTTAATAATATCCGTAAGTACCTACTTATTTTATTGTTAGTTAGAAAGTAGAAGCCTCATAGCCTTGTTTTTAAGTACACCCGTTAGGGCAGGCTAGTCTCTAGGACCATACCGCCATGTGTTACGTAGTTTTTATTTGATAGTTTAATATTCCATTTATTATACTTTTGTTGAGAATGAGTGTCATCAGCAACAAGCCGGACCCTCTCCTAGTGCTTCAATAAAGTGGTGGAACTTTATTCAAGCTTTCCATGGACTTTTTGACAGAACATAAAAAGCAATGTTTTCTCTATTTTTAACCGACTTCAAAAAGGAGGAGGTTTACAATTCGACGGTATGTTTTTTTTTTTTTTTTTTTTTTAATTTTTTTTTTGTGTGTTTGTTACGCGATTACTCCGCCAATTATGAATGGATTTCGATGATTCTTTTTTTGATTGGTAGGTCATACTTCAGAGGTGGTCCCATATAAATTTTATCGAAATTCATTCAGCACTTTTTGAAAAAAATAGCGAAAACAAAAAAAAAATAAGTTTAATCTTCAAGTCGGTTCTTGTTTTTGTTGTAACCGACTTTCTAAAGGTGGAGGTTTGTATTCGACTGCTTCACATGCTTCACCCAGGGTTGACTTCCGGCGAGGGAACTCCTCAACGGTGAATAGTATAGACACAAAATTTTGTAAATGGATTTAACCATAATAGCCTGTTCTAAATTCCACCATGACATGGCTGATACACCCAGGAATGACTTCCGGCGAGGGAACTCCTCAACAGAGAATAGGAGAGTCATGAATTTTTTTGTACATAAATTTAATTATGATAGCCCGTTTTAAACTTCGTCATGATGTGGCTGCTAGATCATAAATGCTTGTCTTTAAAAACTTTTTAAATTAATTTAATTAAAACTTGTTTTGCACTAAAAAGGTTAAAATAAATTATTTTTCAAAAAAAACTAAACCGACTTCAAAACCACAAATAGGCACTCAAAAGTGAAAAATAAATTAATATAATTATCATAAGCGCTGCCCACTCATATATTTGAAGTCGGTGCCAGCCAAGTCTAAAAGGTAGTAGATAGATACTACCTACAAGTAGTACAATACAATACAGTACAATACAGTAGTACAATAGTTACTATATACATAGTATTTATCTGCTACCTTATAGACTTGGCTGGCACCGACTTCAAATATATGAGTGGGCAGCGCTTATGATAATTATATTAATTTATTTTTCACTTTTGAGTGCCTATTTGTGGTTTTGAAGTCGGTTTAGTTTTTTTTGAAAAATAATTTATGTTTCATTAGCCTACACTCGTGCACGTTTGCAAATACATAATGGTTATTATTCCACCGATATTACACATGATCACTCGAAATAACACTGGTTTGGAAAATAAAACAAAATCGAACTGTATCACTTTTCACTTCCCGCCAAAAAGTCCTTGACTTAGCTATTTAGATAAAGATAATAGAAATGTAGACCTCATGACCTCACCTTCTTATATTGCTGTGCCCGACGGGGTCCACATTATTATAAGACTTTTTACATTTACCAAATTTCACTTTTACACATTTAGATAGATAGATAAACACCTTATTGTAAAAAACCTCGAAAATAGGTACATGAAAAACAAGTACATTTCACAGTAATCAGCATAACAATAGGCGGTCTTATCGCTCAAAGCGATCTCTTCCAGACTACCTTTGAACAGATAGGACTAACATAATTTGGAAGGACGGTGGTTTTTCAAAACAAATGCACATTAAATTACCTTGTACTAGCGATGCATGAAAGCAATAAAAAAATCTGAATCTGAAACTGAATCATGATGTGTACGTACATATTATATAGTATACATACTTTCTACAATTATAAACTAGTTCTTGTTGGAGTTAGCTACTTATATAAGTCATTTCTGGAAGAGCAGAAGTGATATATTTTGCTCTTGGAAAGGCATTAATTATTACGTATTAAATATTGAAACTAGATAAATTTACTTAACAAGAGAGAATGCAGAGTTCTCAAGGGAAAATAGGAAAACTGTGGACGATGCCACAAAGATAAAGTTATTCCGCAAATATTTAAATCATGAGTGTTCAAAACCGCTTGCAAAGTCATAATCGAAGTCAGACTTTACAAACACATTGAGCCAAAGCTCGCGCGGATCGACTTCGTTTATATGGAAAGTTGGAATTGCTTATGCGAATTTCAAAACAGCTAATTTTAAGACGATGTTTTGGTTCAATATCGGAATCACTTAGAGCAAAGTCCTTCGAGTTAATATAAGCGTTCTTCTTCATAGCTTAGTTAATAAAACTCGATATAAAATTCTCAGACAGAGTAACAATCATTTTATCACTACCTAAAGCTTTGATCTCGCAATTTGACAATAGGATCTGTCACGTTGTGATGTTGGCAGCGCTTACTCATTGTTACATTCTATGCGGCCTTGTGATTGGTGAACATAGAAATAGCACAAAGTCCTAAATGTCCACATTTGTGTAAACATCAGATGAACATTTTGTACAGAGCTGTAAACGATTTTATGTGTCGATACATGTATGCTTCTAGTTTTGAAGCAAATTTATACGCGTTTAAATTAGCGAACTAGTACGAACATATATTATCCCGCGGCGCTGTCTGAAACATATCACGATGCCTGCCCGAGAGCTTTCTAGTTTGAAATATACCTCAACTAAAACACGAACTGCGAATTTAAACATTTCAATTGCGTAGGTACAGGTTAATACTACTTAAAGTAAAAATCAACTTGTTTTAAAGAAGCAAAGATATATGAACTTATTTTTTTATGGCGATGTATTATTTTATTTACGAATTTACCAATTACTAAACTTAAACAATTTTTAGTTAAAAAGTAAATATCAATCTATCTATCTATCTATCAATGTTTCATTTCGCAAGAGTAAGATTTTCAATTATTTATTTTAATAACATTATATAAGCTAGAGAATGCCAATAATATGATGGTGTATAGGTAGGTACCATAAATAATATTCTATATTTAAAATAAATATTTATTTTCTAAAATTTTCCGTGCTTCTGAAACCTCCGACAGGCTACAGTTAAAATATCAATCTCATTCGACAAGAAGATAATTAGTCGTATGGCGCGTGACAAGGCGGCAAACTTGAGCAAGTTCATACTAGTCACATTATGTAGGTACAACTAGGTACCTACGAAGTATTTAATTCTTCAAATATAACCACAGAATACTAAGGGACAGAAGCATCACTCCGCAAAGAAATTTAAACAACAAGCGACTCTTGCTATGACGCAATAAAATTCAATTCAGCTCGCGTAGCGCTGCATACCATTCTCAGAAGAGACTCTGATAAAACACGAACATTATCTTTTTGTACACTCGTGCACGAAATAAAAATGAATCAAAATGGTTGCCGGTAGGGGGTTGATCAGTGTCGACCCTATCGAGGGTGTTTTTGTGAATAAATAGATATTGCAACTATTTCAATCTATTAGATGTAAAGTTGCAATGTTGGTAGGTATCTAGATTATAACTAGTCCATACCCGAACACAATGTACACTTTCCTCGATTGTATGTAGTATATATGTGTCTATATCTATATATTATGTGATGTAGTCGTCCTCTTTTACTTTTTATTTACACCGCCGACCTCTCTCACTCCTTTAGTTCTTTCCATCCAACAGGTTGACTGGAAGAGATCGCTTTTAGCGATAAGTCCGCCCGTTGTAGTATAGTCTGTAAGAATATTTCGTGTACTTTGTTAATTTCTTGTTTGGTGTACAATAAAGCATTAATTATTATTATTGTATACTTTCCTACCTATATAGTAGGTATGGACATACCTACTAGTACCTACTTGAGCCATCGAGTCCCTCGTTATGGTAACAAGCAATGTAAATTTCAGAGATCGAGGAGACTTATGTCTCTTGAGATCTGTATAATGATGTTGCTATATAATTTTAATTTCAAAACCTTTTCGCTTATGGTACAATTATATATATTACCAAGAACAAGTGGACCTAATATGATTATAGGAGTAGAATATATGGTTCGAAGTTGAGAACGGAATTTACCTAGTAGTAATCAGTACTACTAGGTCAATTCAGTTCTGCAAATCAACAAGCAATCGCTTTGCTTATTATTTTCAATATGCAATATTTATATCTATCTACTACCCGCTAACGTAATACCATGTTAAGTATACCTATAATTAAGAATATCAAACTGTTAAACACAGTCAATACAATACAATACAATAATACTTTATTGATCACCAAAACAGGAAACAGAAGTTTATAGTTACAAATAATAGGAAAGAACTATGGGCGGCCTTATCGCTATGTGCAATTTCTTACAGGCAACCTTTGGATGGACAGGAATAAATTGGTAAAAATTTGCGGTCATTTGGTGTATGAAGTAATTACCTAACAGTCATCAATTTTATTATAATTACTGGCATTTATTTCACCTATGTACCCACAAATTAGTTTGTGCAATAAATATAATTTGCTGTCTATCTATATATTGTATGTATGGTAATGGTTATCTAAGGAACCTCAAGTTACCTATATATACAATAGGGGTACGGAAAGTAATAAAAAAAAATCTAAAATGTAGTTAGAACGAATGTTTGTCGAATCCGAAAGATCATTAAATCAATATTTTCGTAAAATAATAATAATTTGTATTTTTAAATCAATAAATAAAATCTAATAATTCTGCCATGTTTTATCTGTTCCGAAACACCAACACAGTGCCTGACGTCATTTCAAAGTAAATACCGAGTGCGAAGCTTGTGCTTATTTTATATTTTTGCTTTTTATCTAAATCAAAACGATATGTTCTTCATGCCATGACGACCCTAAAGTCCTTAAACTTCACCAAAACGTATAAATCACTTTGCAAGTTTGCTTTCGTAGAGCTTGTCGTTTCGTTTGCAGGCGTGTGACGTCATACGTTCTGAGGTGACCTTTTGCGCGGCAATATTTGAAACATAACATTTAAACATAGTTTTAGGACTCTATTCAATTAAAATATTATTTTTCATGGCTATATATATGTCATTATGGATAATTTAAAACACTTTCTGAAAAGTTGTCCGATCCCCTATTTAAAGAAGTTCAGTAGATTATATATAAGTCGAAACTTTTTATAAGTAGGTAGGTACCTACTGAAATTAAACGACCTAAGTCGTGCGTGACATCTGTACGCGTTCATGTTATGCTAATTCTTCCCAAGTCGAGACGCAATGTTCCAATAAAACATACCTCAACGTTTTATGCTTCAAATTCGTTATTTCTTTAAATTATTTATGCGAATCTGCTTAACAGTGGCGTGCGTCTAAATGAACATAAATATTTCACAAGCAAAATGGGAACGGAGGACTAGGGGGTCAAGTAGAGCCAGGGACTTACAGGGGGTGTACCTTGATGAGTGTTTGCGCGAATATTTGCGGTCCATTAAAATTATACCCCAACAAGAACGTCATGTCAAGAAAATCGAAACATTATAGTTATAGACGATATATTGTGCAAACAAAATGATTTATTGTTAACGCTACATGTAAACTTTTAACATATTTACCTAATATGTGTGTATATGCCAAGACATATATCCAGTACATATCTATCCCTAACTAATCATGATTTTTACAACAATAGGTGAGTACCTAAGTAGATTCAAAGGGCAAGAGAAAATAAAAGCACGTTACATTACATATACATTACATATAGATATTGCGACTATAGTATGCGCATGCTCTTTTCAGGTACAACATAGCAACATACCTACATGATCATCATCATCATCATCATCATCATCATCATCATCATCATCAGCCTATTGCAGTCCACTGCTGGACATAGGCCTCTCCAATTGCACGCCACTGAGCACGATCCCCGGCTACTCTCATCCAGCTGCTGCCAGCGACCTTGCGAAGATCGTCGCTCCACCTTGCCTGAGGGCGTCCTACACTACGTTTGCCAATTCGCGGTCTTCTCTCTAGAACACGTCTACCCCAGCGGTTATCGGTTCTGCGGCTAATATGTCCGGCCCACTGCCACTTCAGCTGACTCATTCTGTGGACTATGTCAATGACTTTGGTTCTCTGTCGGATAACCTCGTTCCGGATATGATCCTTCAGAGAGACTCCAAGCATAGCCCTTTTCATAGCCCGCTGAGCGACTTTAAATTGGTGAACCAGACGTACCGTGAGTGTCCACGTCTCGGCTCCGTAAGTCATGACAGGACGCACTGATAAATACACCTACATGATAATTTCCATAAAAACGTACTCAACTATATAACTATGTAGAAAACGAAAGATGTCTTGATGAAAGATGTGAAGGTCTCACTCCAGTTTCTGTACGCATGTCCTTCGGTCCATCCTTCAGTTTCCAGAGGTAAACGGAGCACCGTTAACTTCTTGCTATGGAAAGGTACGTTAAAGTTTGAAAAGTAAAAAATTTTCTTTTCATCTTCACCGCCACCTTGCCTTCTTAGAATATCAAAAGGAAATCTTTTGTACAACTTTGATCAATACTTATTTGTGCCCATAAGTTTCAATGAACTCCATAATCCAATATTGATAACGACTTGTAAAGTCCACTTGGAACTCAAACAAATGTCGAAAAGCACACGGCCGTTATGGAAAAAGTTTTTTGCGAAACTGTGGACAAAGCTGAAACGTTCTTGTTTCTGTTATTTTGTTTTGAATGGTAGGTATTTTATGACAGTCATCTCTGACAGCTATTTATTTATATTCTGTCAATTTATTTGGAAATACCAAAGAAAAATAATTTTCAATTCAATATCTTTGGGAAATACTTGTCTTAATATAAGTTTTTAAACTATCATGATCACTAACACTAGTATTGTATATATTATTAACGGGATATTTACCATGTTTATTATTTGTTTTGAGTTTACGATATTTCGGCACAGCTACAAGCGCCATGATCACGAATGAACTGAAGTATTTGCGGGTGGATGGAAAACGAATAACGAATGAATACTTGTCATGTCGGCTATACCTTTTGGCATTGTATCCCGTGTGGTTAACATCGTTTCACTGTACCGTTTTATATCTTTGTTGAAGACAGTTGAAAGGCAGAGAAATGGTGAAGTATTCTCTATTTTTCTAGTTGAATATATAGTAACAATATTTCAGTCTTGAGGTTGGAAGGATAATGCGAAGTAAAATAAAGGACATGAATAAATCAAAATATATGTCGTGACTCTTTGGTCTTCAGTCACAGTAGGAAATATTAAAGAAGGTGTCATTTATTTAAGAAGCTTACAAAAATGATCATGGTCAGTTTTCTCAATACGTTTGAAAGGTTGATTCTGATATTCTCTTTTTTTATGGAACTGAGACAAGCAAGTCGCTTGTCTGTTGGTACCTAAGCACCACGCCTGCAGTGCCACCCAGAACTTTTAATATCGTAATAAGTACTGCATATCACTGCATTGCGCTCATCGCCAAGACATCAGCAGGGGAATCGTGTAACTGCAACACAGATCCCGATTGCTGTCAATTTCAAATTTGGAAGGCGTTAGTATCTTTCAAACTGCAATATCGATAATTTTAGCGACTGTGGTGGGGATACGGATTGTGTCGCGGACTTTTAGTAGAAAAGTTTGACAATTCCACAGACAAATACCGATCACAAGACATGACTGTTTGAAAGCGACCGAGATCGCTGTTCGAGTTAGACGATTGCAGATCTTTACAGGGGCTCTCATAATTCTCCTAAATAAAAAGTTTGATAGGACGGAAGTAGTTGCCTAGATTCTTAATGCATCTATGTTCAGGGGCAGGCTATGTTTTTGTAATTGATATGACAGCTATTACCCACCCATACTGTTTCTAGAGTGATTGTGGTACGATATAATATATTATGTTTGTGTATACTGTGTATGGTATCTTAAAATATTTACGAGGGAAAAAAGTATTGCCTTATGTTGAACAATACTTGACACGTTTGTACCTGGTATCCTTGTAAAACACTATTCATCCGTTTTCGATGTTCGTATTCCACGAAGCTTTTTGTGTTTTAATTTTAAAGGCCTCTCTATTAGTATTATTTTTCTATAGTATATAAATATTGTAGTTATCATCATCATCATCATCAGCCCATCACGTTCCCACTGCTGGGACTCGGGCCTTCTCTCATAGAGAGAGAATGGGCCATAATCCACCACGCTGGCCCAGTGCGGGTTGGTGGATGTCACATGTCCTTGAATTTTTGTAATTAATTCTTGGACATGCCGGTTTCCTCACGATGTTTTCCTTCACCGTTTTCAGAACGAGTGTTAAATCCGCACATAACTTAAGAAAGTCAGTGGTGCGAGGCCAGCGGGATTCGAACTTGGGTACGTCGGATCGAAAGTCGCACATTCTCCCACTGAGCCACACTCGCTCATTGTAGTTATATTAAGTTATATTAAGTTATTGGCAATAAAAAACTCATTTTCTTTTCTTTCTCTATTGAGTATTTATACGATAGGTACAATATAATATACAAAAACCGTATCTACCGTATACATAAGGTATGTACTAGGTAAATATTAGGGTTTAGACTCAGGAAGTTTATGCAAAACTCACAATTGGAATGCTAGCAGGTATTCCCGAAGCATTCCCAAGCGTAACTTCTTTAAACGACTCTCATACCTACATAACATAAAGTACTTTGTTGTTAATAGTCTGGTGGGGCGAGACGAAACAACAGAATCCACGTGCGAGTTACATTTGCAAATGACGCCGTAAATCTCGCCCCTGTTTTGGAAAATAGAAGCACAAACGATTCTCTTATGGTTATTGCATGAAAAGTATATAGGTGCTTGGGGAAATAAAACTTTTTGCAGAATATGCAAATATCCGTTACATAGGTATATCTAAATAAAACGCATGTCTTTTCGTTATTATCTTTAAGCATAATTTTTTTACCGTCCTCCTAGACGACATTATTTGACTAGCCTCCATAAAGTCAGGATCTTACGTATACAGGACTGATTAGCCTATTTTAGTCTATTTTCCTGCGGTAAGAACGTCCCTAATATCAAACAATATAAAAAATATATAATTTTCAGCATTGATGTAGCGTACGAAACTTATATGGAACATAGATACATAGACAAATATTGAAATAAAAACACGGCTTCTACGCTCTCGAAAATCGAATTTCAATAGAATCAGAGCATCTTTAAAAACGGCCACCATTTTGAATCCGCTATCTTGGATTTTTGCAACTTTTCCTAAATCATGTCTGTAACATTCACATGATATGATTTAGTCAGACTTGACAAGATTGCCCAGATTAATGCAGTACCATTTATCGCAAGTGACAAGACTACGTAGGCTACGACCATTAGACCACATATAGCATGTGACAGCACTGGTAGGCTACGAGCTGAAGGCTACATATGGTAGGTGACAACACTGGTAGGTTACGAGCTGTAGACCACATATTGCTGACTGATATGAATGTATAAAAAGAAAAACAAATAGGATCTTCCTAAAACACCATCTTTGTTCTGGAAAGGGATTCAAACACAATACGCTTGGACTTACAGGCATATTCTTAAGCAAGACGAGGGTTGTCGAATATTACTGCCTATTCATCTTAGAAGCTACTATTTCACCTCTGGCATTTACTGTTTTTGTAAGGGTTCGCAGAAAACATTAAAAACATCTGGCAAGTTTTCTGGATGACTGGTAAAATACGATCTATCTTATTAATATTGCTTAGCAAGAGGATCTGGAGCTGGGACATCTAACTCCCGAGAGTGAGTGTGGCCCGTTGGTAGCACGTGCGCCTTTCGATCCAGCGCACCCAAGTTCGAATCCCGCTGCCCCGCACCAATTTTTTTGGAGTGGCTCTGGCCGGGGTTGTAATACCACCCACTGAACAAAGCCATGCCGTCAAGCGACCTAGTCGTGTTTCGGCATGATGTTCAGTGAACCATCGGGGAGACGGGTCTGAGCAGCCGCTCAACTGCCATCTCTCTAGATCTATGGCTCCATCTTAGGTCACATCATCGCTTCAAATCAGGCAAGATAGTGCCCAAACATGGATCCATTAAGAGTAAAAAAACTTACGTTCTAAAATTAGTGCGGATTTAACACTCGCTCTAAAAACGGTGAAGGAACACGTCGTGAAGAAACGGCATGTCCAATAATTAATTACAAAAATTCAAGGACATGTCACATCCACCAATAGCTTCGCTCTATGAGTGAAGGCCCGTATCCCAGCAGTGGGAACGTGATGGGCTGATGATGATGGTGTCGTCGGTGGTTACGAATTTTTGACGGAACTTTAAAATAAAACACGTTTTAGTTTTAGTTAATGTATTTTAAGGCCCTTTTCCAAAATTGATTTTCTAGTTATTAACATAACGTTTAGCTAATTCTGCGGCATACAAAAGGTATCACACCTGCTTATTTTATTGAATACAATAGACTTTGTGTTTTTTAGAAAGTTCTTACTGAGAAAAGGCCTAAGGCTAGACCTACCTCAACAGCGAATTGTCTCAGGGTGACGAGCGAAGTGCAGCGCCGCGCAGGATTTTGCAAAACAAAGTTATGGGTGGTGCCGTTATTGTTATGGGCTGGCGTATTGCTTACCATCAGGCAAACGACCAGCTCGTCTCATCATACAGTTACATTAAAAAATACCTACCGCTGGTAGACTTACGTTTGTGTAATTATTTAAAATTCCAAGAATAATTGAAACGGAGCATTTGAGCTATCTATAGGCCTTTAATGGTCTATGGGTTGTCCAATTGCTTCTCCTTGTAAGTAGTTAGTTTAGTTGTAGTAAGTAGAGTGTAGTTTGTTTTCAGTAATAAAGGCATTCGCCCATATTATATTGAAACGAAACGTTAATATTGGCAGCCACAGCCATTTGTTTTCTTGAAATTTGGTAAGGCTTATTATTATTAGTCTGTCTCCTTTGTCTTGGTTGTAATTAACGCTGTTTAGGAATTCAAATAAAATTAAATAGTCTACATTGCATTGTTTTACTGTCTAATGAAGAATACCTTTGATCTAGGTTAAGTTCCCAAAGCTTTGACGAAATAATCAATTCATTGCACGTGGTGGCTCAGCAGAAATTCGTGTTACTTTTGACCCGAAGCACCGGAATTCGAATGCCGCTTGACCTATGACTTTTCACCCGTACTAACACGGTAAAAGGAAACGCAAACCAGCATGACCATTATTCAAAAATTTCAAGGACATATGTCTTCCGCCAAGCCGAACATGGACCTATGTGGTCACTCCGTACTATCTGCCTTCGGGAGAAAGCCTGGTGCCGCGCCGCAGTGGAATAGAGATGATTTTCTTTCATATAAATCCAGTTCAGAGATCTCGTCGGCTTTTCTTCTTATTCCAATGTTCCACAAATTCCACATAAGAATAGATGTACCTAAGCTTAAAGCTATCCTTTCTTCGTTATACATACCATACCATACTTTCACATTACTAAACAATCGGCCTATTCGCGCCCGAATCTTTTCACAGAAGCTCAGTAAATTCGCGTAAAATTCAATTTGTTCGACCCAACGGCGAACTGTTTTGGACCACAAATCTCTGATGGCAGGATATTGAGCGCGCCTTCAACATAATGTAACAGTCGGCAGGTCTGTAGCCAAGGAGGGTTTGGGGGGAGGAACCACACCCGAAATAATAAACGGAAGATTAGAACTTACAACTCAGAAATTAGGACGATTTAAGCTAGTCATATAGAAGACTTAACTGGACCGAGTTGGCAACAATAAGATGTAGTCTGCTTAATGCGTTTTTTTATTTTCCTTTGTAGTTAGCTCCCCCGTAAGTTTATCCTTTCTACAGGCCTGAAGATCAGACCGTCAAACAATCGATCGGGGTCGGGCTCATATCTTCCAACCATCGACAACTTGTTGATGCCCCCGACCGACCCTTTGCGGGATGAGGGTCATTCCAACATCAAAATATACATATACGTAGATACATGTCTACAAAATTCTTGTCTGTTTAAGGATTTTGTAGTTATGTTACGACAAATTATTGGAATTCTTATCTCATCATAACTCGATTAAAAAAGAGATGTGATGTCAAACATGAATAAAGAAAGAACTTTTATTGATTGATGAAATCCAACAAACATTTAATCAAGCACTCACCAAGCAAAAATAGCAAGATATTTAGTTTTCTTACTTCCACGTATTTTTATAGAGTCCTCAAATGTAAAATAGATTAAAGTAACCATCGAATAAAAATGTATTTGTTTCCAAATATTCCAGTAAGTATTTCACGCGTGTCGGTACAAAATCGCGTGCAATTCACATAAAATAACTTCGTTATACCGATACATATTTGAGTATCGATATGTAACAAGCTGAAGACAAGTATCAATAAACATATGTGATGAATATTGCCGAGGCTCGACTTGTAAATTTCCTCATTGTTTGATGTAAAAATAATCGAGAATCGATCTCTATAGGTAGCATTAAACCAGCTGTTGTAAGTTTCTATAGCTCATTCTATAGATCGTCGACGCATCGTGACTTCAGTCTGAGATCAAAGGACTGATAGAAAGCTACAAATCGTGTAGATAATGTAAACTGAGAATTGATGTACCTACTCGACAACGAGTGACGTTTAATGCTATATCGTCCGTTTAGGTAGGTAGATTCGTATGACTCTAAATCAGCAAACATAGAAACTATGGTTGCAATAAAAACTGTTCTATGTAACACTACAAATCAATGTCTGGTTCTAGTTCTGTTGAAGTAGGTAAATCAGAAGTTATTTAATCTTAATTAACTAAGTACCTATACATACGTAGGTAAGTACACATAGATGCAATATGTTAGAAGAGAAAACACTCATTCATAACAATGTTAGTGTAAGAATAGACCAAGACTGCACAGCATTGCTTAATTTACCAAACCTATTTATACAACCACTGAACTCCAGCGAGGCATGTACTATGACGAATACTAACAGGTAACGTTAGGGTTTGTTTACACGCATTACGGATCAGGAGCACCAAATAATGGTCGGTTATGAAACGCATCTATTTTTACCTGTCCACGTGCAACACCGATACCTACGTGAAACTTACTTAGAACGTATGTATAGCTAGTAGATAGAGAACATCGTTTATTTCCTTCCGTTTATTACCTTTCGTTTCTTCGAACGTAAACAGACTTGACTTGAGTAACCTTTGAACTTTAAATAAACTTCACATCAACAAGTCTACCTTCAAGTAGGTAAAGTTTATAGAATAGAAAACACTTTATTGCACTTAAGGAATTACATTTTGAACATACTTTATCAAACTACTACTACTATTGTTACCATTACTACTCTCTTTTCTTTCTTTTTCTTTTATTAGTTATGTGGTTATGCCTAGGTTTTGAGATATATTATAACCGAGTCTATTTTTATTTTCTTTTTACTCACGACAAAGCGAAAAAAGGAACAAACACCTTTGAGTTTGGGGTAAAAACAATTTGCGCACAATTCTATGTACCTATCTTCGATATGGCTGAACCGATTTCGATGCAGTTTTCGCCAGAAGCTTTGAAATTTATCTGAGCTAGTTCTGAATTTTTTGGGTCGTCTCCAATCCACCAGGAGGCGCTGCAATTGATATAATAGTATTCGTTTGTCACTACCTGCACTGCATGTAGTACCAAAGACATTGGGCTGAACTTCCTAACTACAGAGGACTGACGAACAAAGGCTACAGAATCTTTTGAGGGTATTTATTAGGTACCTACAGAATTGATTTGAATTATATGATTTAAATCAATCAAATCAAATCAGTCTCTTTATTTAATTTTGACATCACAGACGTGCTTGAACGTCAAATTATCACCATGAGTCTACCACCGTATTGGAAAAAGAACCACTACTCAGAAGATACGGCAAGAAACTGAGGGGCATTTAATTTTGACATTTTGTTACAAGTTTATATCGAAATGTGCTAAGAAGCTTGCCCGTTATAAACTCTTCAAGTTCTGAAATTACTATCAATTACCTACACACTTTAGCGCTCGTGTAAACGGCTGTAGAAAGGGATGCTTCACGCCACTCTGAGCAAGGGCTCGGTTTCGGGACCGGTCAAAGATCGTCCCTCAGATAAGTACGGGTTACACGAAGTAACTGCCGGTTTATAAATTAGTCTCTATGACTCCTGATCTTTAGTTTAATCCCTTTAAAGTGTAAATTATAAGTTGCAGTTTAAAGTAACATCAAGCTAAAGTGATTATAAAGTTATTTTATGGAAATTGGGAAACAAGCAAACGTCTGATGGAGAGTCCACCACCGATAACTTTAAGACATCTGTAACACTAGTGCTACCCAACCGCGCTCTTGCGGAACACCCCGCGGCAAATACACTGGTGTAAATAAACATTCTAGACCAGCGAGAATTCAACAAAACTGAGTTATTATTTTGTTTTCCTTTATCTACCTATCTCGGCTGGCCTTACGGGCTCATCGTAAATGTCTTGTAATAATTATTACCTAAGCAAAATGTAAACCGCTGAAAATCCTGTATTAGATAAAGAATACGATCCCGGGATTAAGTTCAATTTATGATCCTCAAAACCAAATACCTATTTATAAAGGCGAATGTATAGTTTGATTTCATTTTTGATTTATCAAAGTATCTACTTATTGAGAGAAAGAGAGATTCTATCAATTGAATATCTTCTGAGTGTTCTTACCATCTAGTAGAGATTATTCCAAAATCCAAGGATTGACTTTAACATATCCGAAGTTCCCGAAGTAAACCGTGATTGTATTCTCTAATTAGGTATATAAGCAGCTAATGGTGTATCTATCCACTTACGTGATTCCATACGAAAGCTTTCGACTGTCTTAAAATACATAATCCCTCGACGAATAGCTTTGTGAGCTTCGTCTTATGTTCCTAAGAACTGCTTTACTGATGAGAAGACACTAATGTATTTGGGTCCACCTCGAAATTTGTTTGATTAAAACTAATTGTGTTTACCTTTATATTAAACGCTTTTTATGAGATTCCTGTATAATAAATTTACATTAGCCCCTTAGAGATTAATGTCACCTCGTTCCATTGTTAAAATTGACTGTAGGTACACCCGAGGTTAATTATATAGATAGGTATATACGTCCACACACCGTTTCGTCACTTTAATTAAATATGGTTTCGTTTGTAGAAAAGCTGCTGTTGTCTTGGTAATGTAAAAGATAATATTACCAAGAAAATAACAGCAGCATACCGTTTCGCAAAGTAAACCGCTAATAAATATTGTCACGTATACTTACTAGAAACTTTTTATTGTTCAACTGAAGACATCTCCCGTATTGTTCTTCTATCGCGTATCATAAAAACTCCCGTAAAACAGGTGATTCAGATAAAAGACGAGCACGTTTAGGAAAGTCAATATGTTCATATCAAATGCGCAAACAAGCGTGGAATCTGTAATTCAATAAGTACTTTTATCCGGCGTGCGGTCGTATACATAAGTTTGTTTGTACACATGTGTATCAACATGAGCTTTACACAGAACAGCGAGCTTTTCCCGAGCAAACATGTAACATTGATGGGACAACCGACGTATGTATGTAAATGAAAAATGCAGACAAACAAGGAAAATATTATAACGAGGTAAATACATTCATCTCCTACATCATACATCTTCATGTATGTATATAGCGTCGTATGAAACAGGTGACTCGTAATATAAACTGGGACCATAAAATTATGACATGCAAATTACTCTCTCATTCGCAGAGAGGCTAAAGTATGATAATATAACAGATTGGCTTTTTAATTGGCTATGGCAGTGCGGGTAGTGCGTACGTGTGCAGTAGGTATGGAAAGCTCCATTCAGCTGAAATTCATGCTCCGATTATTTCAATTAATTGGATTGAATTAATAGTATTTTTGAGTGCAGACCTCATGCTGACCGCAGTGCGTTGAGTCACGAATGGCATGTGGGATACAAGAAGGTGGTAGATGGTACTATTATTTATTCTGTGAAGGTGATCCCATGATGTGATTATTAACAGGCCTTGCGCGCCTACAGAGCGCCTCTCTTTCTATCGCATAGCTCTTATCTCTTCTGACGCGTACCCAGTACGAAGCTACAAGTACATAGCCGGACACCGACGGCGGGTCGCGCGTCGTTACACGTGCCGCGTCAGAAGAGATAAGAGCTATGCGATAGAAAGAGAGGCGCTCTGTAGGTTAATATGACTGGTAGGAATGCAGCGCTACGCGAGCTGAATTGAATTTTATTGCGTCATAGCAAGAGTCGCTATTTGTTGCAATTTCTTTGCGGAGTGATGCTTCTGCCCCTTAGTATCCTGTGTTATTAATGAACAGTTTTATAGATCTTGACCTACAGTCATTATCTCCTTATGTCATGACAATAGTCGTGAAGATTTGATTGAAATGCTTGCATATCAGGAATCAATATTATTCATTTAAGAAAAGAACCGACTTTAAATTCTGAAGTATCTTCAAAGTCCAAGGTCGAATATCGATGAAATTTATATGGGACCAATGGAACCAATGGAACCCAACGCAAAAAGAAATTCCAAATCAGTTTATAAATGACGGAGTTCTGTGGTAACAAACATAAAAAAGAAGAAAATACAATCGAATTATAAACCTCCTCCTTTTTGAAGTCGGTTAAAAATCAATAATGATTTTTCCAAGCTGGGTTTGAACCAGGCAGCGTCTTGACCTCGACCTTTCGGGCACCAAGCCCGAACCCGAGCGTCAAATATTCTCTATCCTTTATCTCCTCTTACAACAATTTATTTTTCTCCTCCTATAATTTAACCTCTTAGAGAGCGTATGTCGCCATGCCGGGATCTTCCATATAAGCGATTAACTTAGGGTTTCGCAAAATATAGGTATGCAATACACACCTACTACAACACATACCTACGTGACTATACAAAACAGGCCCCTCAATCACAAAACATTAGCGTGATTTACATAACTTGTGCCCGTATTATTGTCATATTTATGTAATTGTATACCTACCATTAAACCAGCGTCTGGTGTCAATTAGTGACACTATATAGACATTTGTGCTGAGCCAAAATCCCATTGGGCACCGTAATTTCATCTTTCTTTTTATTTATTTGTATAATATGTAAACTATTTTCCTTATTTGTTCTTTTTGTAGGAGTTTAAGGTTTGTTCTTTAATTGAATGGTTGAGTATTGAGTATATATAGATACAGAACCTTACAGATAAAGAACCTTACCTAACTAGCTCTGAAAATAGCGAAGTAAAATCATGACGAAGCAAGTCGAAGAACCACTACAATCACACACATATTCCTATTATATATACATATATATATATATATATACAAAATTCATTTATTTCAAAATTCAAAATTCATTTATTTCACTTTGTAACAACTTTGTTTGAGAGACCCTAACTAATAATACCTACCTACTAAATATATATATATATATATATATATATATTGAATACTTAATATATATGTATATATGTATATATATATATATATATATATATATTGTTTCAAAAGAGTTTTCGCTTTCTGTTATCGGTACTACTAATAATACTAATGCGGACGTTTGTGAGTATGGATGTTTGTTACCTACTCAATCCCAAAAAATACACTGAACGGATTTTGATGATATTTTCTAACTTTAGGTTATGCAATAGAACATAAAGTAGGATATAGGATATTTTACATTGAAACATTAACCACGCAAGCAAAACCGTAGAGCGCAGCTAGTATACCTATAATATCATCAAAATCCTATAAACAATTCACGTACAAGCTCGAAAGCTTCACAGCTGTTAGGCACAATTACGCAGAACTTATTTCAGTGAATTATTCATAACAGACATATTTCAACTAGAGTGGTATGACCTACATACCTACCTGTACTGGAAGTTCTGTGGAAATGCGATGTATACGTAGATACCCTACGTTTAAAACATAGACAGGCATTTAAAACTACGATTTACGGCGCAATATCCCAAGAGTTCATAACACGTCAGAATAATTATAGATAGGTTTAAGGCGAGCTATGGGCTCGATTTTAAATACGTTTCGCACTTTCCTACGTACTTAGGTTTGAAATCGCTTAGCAAAATTTGAGATAACTCGAGGCTTTCATAGTTTTTAAGAAAATTAATAGTTAATTTGTCCATTACTATAATTAGTTAATACAATAATATTTTAGTTGGTTGGCAATGACTTTAGCAATGACCACGTCTTTAGCGACATTAATAGCCTAGCTATAGTTACCTTATTTTTTCTTCTCTTGTGGATGTGTTTATAGCAAACCGAGTAATAGACCACCTATGGCGTCGGGTTATAGACCACCCGAAGGCGTTCAACATGGTCTAACGCTCTAAGGGCTGTTGTCCTAAGACTACAACCGGGACCGATGGCTTAACCTGCCCTTTAAAGTATACGGTAACGCTCAGGCAGATATAAATACCACATAAGTCACCCATCCAAGTAGTGACTGCAGCGAACGTATCCTGGTATGAACGGCTAAGTGACCTACGCTATGTTCTTTTGTGCACAGAAAAAAGCCGAAGCTTTTGTTTCGTGTCTGGGTATTGTGGGACCATGATCCTCATAGCTCATGGTTCCCTAGATACAGAGAATCCTAGTTAGGGGCCAGGATCTATCTATGTGATTGTTGGGCGTATTTATTTTATTATTGTTAACTTAGGACAGGACTAGAACAAGAATGGTCAATTTCAAATTTCAAATAGATATTAATATAATCTCGAGTTGAAATTAAGTCTACATGTTGTCTTGTCCCCTAGTCTGAAGCTATAAGCGATTTAAATATCTGCGAAATTTCCAGCTAGGTTAATTAAACCGAAAGGACGGCAACAAATTAGTTGCAAAAATTTTTCGCTTAGATATTTGGCTTCTGTGGGCTGTTTGAGAGATTAAACCTTACTTAAGTTTTTCTTTACTCATTGAAGTAAACGTGGTTGTCTATGTTTTAGAACGTTGTGATTATTTTAACTATGGCTACTGATTATTAAATATTGCTGCAAAAATAATAAGTGGTAATAATAATAGGTGATTTTAATCAGGCCATTTTTATCCGGTAATCTTTATAAACCTTTTGAACGAATAAGAAGCAAGAACCTTGTTGTTTTTCGCTTGGCCACTATCTCGCTTGATGTTAAGAGACTATGTTTTAATTTTAGTACCAAAACCCGACATTAAATCAAATTTTTATCCATACCTTTATACGTACCTACTAAGCGTTGTGAGTAGAGAAAGTATATAGATGGTGCCTGATAATATTGGATTAATTAGCATTCGCAGCATAATTAAGCTGCAAAATTTATATTAACATTAATCAACTTAATTGTAGATGCGGAATTCGATGAATAAGCTAAAATTCATCGATTAGCCACACCACTTAGCATTGCAGGATGCTAAGCAGCATCCCGCAAGAATGTGAACTGCGGCGGCGATCTGCTAATGCTAATGCTGTTGCAATTGCGAATCAACGGAGGGTTCCATTCCCCCGTGCTCCTTGTCTGCGCAATTTTTAAAGCACATATTTAAATCAATTTTGTTTGATGTTATTTTGTCTGATAAACTCATCAAGCCCTAACATTTGAGCTCAAACACGAAGGATCTATGATCAATAGTTTTATTTTTGAATAATTTCATAATACACGTTATGTAATAATGACATTTCGTACGAAATTGCGAATTCACAACTGCGAAATTTCATATTAGCAATTAGCATCTCATCAGCACATGTCATGCTAACGAACAATATTTCGCATAAATGCTAATGAATTTAGTAAAAAATACAAATAGTAATAATTTCCATTACTAGTGCCTGAGGTAGGCTCTAAAGGTATCGGTAAAACAGATCAGCGGTTAGTGCCATCTTGCTTAGGTATCTGCTATATATCTACAAATTTATTGATTTGTTACAGGAATAAATAATCATAATGATATGTCGAAAACGGGTAGGTAGTTCCAATTGCGTGTACTAGGCTAGTACCTACTTTTACCTCTTCTGTGCTTTATATATAGCGATAAGCTAACAGGCTATTTAATTAAGACGGCTGTCATCATACAAGATAATATTATTAATGAATCCTCTTCAAGCGCGTTAAATTCATATTTAATTGTTACCGCATATGTATGCCTGATGGCATAACAGAGTCTAATCAAATATTTACTTCTAATTTATGCTATTTACAGTTAATTATAAACTAAATCAATAGTTGTTACGTTTCAATGTTCCGTATTCGCCGTATTCCGTAGGCGAGCGTCTATATGTAGTACTTACATATCTATGAGCTAGCTGTATGGAAGGCGTGACGTATAACAATACCATAGTATAAAGACTATAACAATAAACTATATATATATATATTGAAACTGACACCCGTATTCATAAATAACACTTTTCGAGGCACTGCTTCTTTTCTCAGCAAACAGGATCAGCCCCCCTACCCATATGTCCCTCAAGCGACAATCGTATATCGTGTTGAGCTCAAATTAAGGTATAGCTTCACTCCAACTAATGAGATGCGCTCCAATTATTGTCAATTTAGGCGAGAAATCGAATTGATCTCATTAAATTACACCAAAATACGATAACTACAAGTTGAGATAAACTTAATGGGACAATATATGGCATCATAAGACATTGTCGCAGTGATTTTACACCATAATCTGAGCTCAACACGATATACGATTGTCGCTTGAGGGAGATATGGGTACGGGTGCTGGTACTTCATATAAAACGCTGGCTTGCAAACTTATTGGTAATATTATCCCTTGTTTAGTAAAAGGTTTCGACAAGTGTTGTTCATGAATCCTGTATTCAGTTGTTAGGATTTCCCAGGTCAGGCCAGGTCTATGAAAGAACTAGTTGGAGTCACCCAAATAAAGATTCGCGTCAACTTTATTTTACCTACCCCTATTTTCATCGCGTCATACAACACCGTAGTAGCTACCTACCTCAAGACCTCAAGAGCCGCCTAATTGTTATCCCTTTAGGAACGCTAGACTTAATAGAGTTGTTGGTTGTTGCCTCGCCCTTCACTTCTGCACAACGTAACAAATCATTCATATAACCTAAGTTATATTTATACCACTTCCATTTATTTATATCAGTTGCATTCACGATCGACTGTTGTGTAATGGGTTCTGTCTTCTCAAGCGCAGTCTATTTTGTGCGGTTTGGTAAAATATTTTATTATATTTTTAATGAAAAGCGCTTGAATGCCGTTCTCATACCTATTGGATTTATGAATGTGCAATTTAAAATAAATATGAAAACGATGAAATCGCACTAAATGTCACCCTATTCCTATTGCTAACAATTTTGTTTGGTATTCACCTTTAGTAAACAAGTAAATAGTTCCGGAGTGACATCAAGCTCTTTTGTTATCTTCTATTGTTAAAAATAACTGTAGATTTAATTAATATTGTGTGTTGTACCTGTAGATAACAAATATTGGACGAAATCTTCTTTGCACGTCTCTTAGTCAGCAGTTTTCCTGTTTTTCCTTGTGGACATAGGACACATTTACCGGAAATTATCTTAAGCAAAGTTCACTATATCTTTATCCTTTCATTATTAATAACTGGCTTTTACCCGCGGCTACGCCCGCGTGTCTAGAGAAAAATAACTCTGTATTATTGTAACTGGAGCTCACTGACTATATTATTATTTTATAGGACGCTATTTTAAACGATAAAGTGTGAGTCGCTATCTTTCTTCAGATACTGACATTTTCTTTGTTTATTAATTTTAGTTTTAATCTGTCTTTGCACTTTAAAGTTCGTAGAGATCGCTCGTAGGCTCGTAGAATTTCAGTGTAAAAAAATCACGTTGATCCGTTGCTCCGTTGATGTGTGAAAAACAGACAAACAAACACTTTCGTATTTATAATAGGTGCTAGACTTTGTGTAGTGCACCTACACAATTTGCGACTCCCTGCTAGGTTTACCAGATTGGATACGCCCATTAAAGGTACCTATAATCATACGTATAGCACCTAATTACTATAGTGTAGGTATAGATAGACTTATTTACTGCCTCAATAACGTTAATCTTATATCTGTTATTATTTATTCCCACAAATGTACGTACCTGAAATTACAAAGTAACCTAGATACTGATAATAAATTACTGAAACCATAATAATGGTTTTATTGCTTTGGCCGACCTGCAAGATCAACAGAACTTGTTTATGTCAAGAAAGAACACGGATACGAGAAGGTAGTAGGTAGCCTCGGAAAACCATTAATTCATATTTACTGTTACGTAGGTAGGTATATTATTTATGAAACATAAAAAGTTTACGATAAGGTAGAAAGGCTGCAGGCGCGTTATTCACGTCTCCGGGTTTATGGGTCACCCCTAAATAGCCTTGTAATTATACAGATAGATTTACGAGCTGTTAATTAAATCTGAGCTTAATAAGGAAATAAAATAGGCAATTAATTTAGTTTTCCACGCTGTCTGTTTGTTAATGAGTTACTTAACCAATTTGGAAATTAACACATCAAACGGGCATGTCGAGTTCATTCTCGGATCAAAGGAGCGGGTCTAATGCCCCGGTAGGTATCGTGTCGTCGCGTATCGTTATTACAGCTAATCTTGAGCATGTTATTACATAATTGCTACGTAGTTAACATGATACTTTAATAAAATTATCATCCTCTTTACGTTAAAATATGTTGAGTGATATAAGATATTTATTTATAAAGATATGAATCAGAATAATGTAACGAGCTAGGGGTACAGGAGAAACAAAATTACTGCCGATTGAACAAAACTTGTACTCTGATTCACTCCAGTCACTTCACAACATTAGATCTCACTGCACTGTAAACCGTTTACTTCGCATTGAACACAATCACTTATAAAATCGTTCAGATCTAATGCACTCGAAGTCAAAGTAAGACCTCGGAACGCCTCCGGCGCGCCTATTTATATTTCGCGTAGTCAACTTTACTCGTATAACGTTATTCAATGTACCAGATGACATTTAAGTACGAATCTAGAACATATGGAATGTAGATACTAGATTCGTACTCACAGTGTTAAACAGTGTTAAAACACTCTGTAAAATTCTAGAACATTCCACAGACTTCTAGAACATTCCACAGACTTCTGGAGTATTTCACAAACTTCTAAAGCATTCCACAGACTTCTAGATTATTCCACCAATTACTAAAGCACTCTACAAACATCTGGAACATTCCACAGTCTTCTAGACCATTCTCGAAGTAGGTAGATACGGTTCGCGATGTAAATAAGCAAACCAATTTATTAAGAATCTTCTCGCTGTCGCTAAACATTAGCTTCTCTATTATTTGTTTACCTTTTTATTACCTATAGCCCATTCCTCACAAACTCTCTCTCCTTAAAAGATGGCCCGCATGCCGGCGCTATCCGGAGCCCGTGTTCAAACGTAATGATGCTCGTTATATAGAATGTCAGGTCACAAAAATATAATATCTCAGCAGCTGAAGCTAAAAGCTCAGCAGATTTTCCGAGCCATAACCCCGTTATGAGTTGGAAAATTTGCCACATACGTTTCTATAACAATCGCATGAAATGCATCTTTTGGACAGGTTAGAAAATTTGTCACCCGTAAAAAGTCCACGCTGAATTATTACAAAACCGACAAAACCCTTTGTTAAACCTGAAAAGTGTTCGAGATGGAAACGCGATAGGTGGGAAAGGGTTACAAATCGCTGGATTTATAACCTCTACAGGAAGGGTTCTGCATGTTAAAATACGGGTTTTCAGTATTACGGGTTATCCACTGTTCCGGGCCGGACCGCAACCGCATAGAAGTTTCTAAATGGCCGGGTTTGATAATCAGATAGAGCGAAAATAATTCTGTTTAATTTAGCATTTAGGGAAGCTCTTTAATCACAAAACTTTGTTTTGTTCAATTAGCAATACTTTAACTGAAAACAATGCCGATGAAGGTTTAATGTAAAAAAATAAATGAAACCGTTTGAATACGTTTTCTGAATAAAACAAATAAAAGAAACATTATAACAAAAAACAGTTTAATAAAAAGAAACCAAGTTTCGCGATTTCTAAGGATTTCATTTAGCGCATTTGTAAAACAAAAGTAAATCAGTGCCTACATTTAAAACATTTTCAGGCCAACTCAGGGGCAAGTCTGTATCTATAAAAAAAGAAGCTGAAAGTGCGAGTTCCTACGAAAGAAGGCTGCACGGTGTGCTTACTCGAAACTTGGCGGGCGCGTACCCCCGGATAATCATAATACGACTTCAGTCTTTCTTCGAGGAAAAGTTTTTGCAGGAATGGCTTTAGGGAGTGACTATTCAGCCAAAGTGTTCAGCTCCGGGCGTATATAGTGTTGTCCCATAAATAACATCTGTCATAAAGGGTGTCTGTTTGTCATGCCTCGAGCAAAGCCTACATTCTGTACGGCCTTTTTCGCCGTGCCCCAGTTTAAAAAGGTCCGCGATTCTTGCATGGAGAACATCTAACAATATCATCTAATTCTAGATCCTATAGGTAACTTTCTATGCGCAGTTTTGTTTTATTAGGAACCGCTCCAGACCGCACAAAATCAATGAAATCGGGAGAATATTTGAATTCCCCACGGGCGCACAGTTTGTCGATAGCCACAATCCAGTTGTTTTCAAGTTGGGAACCAATAGATCTGGAATGTAATAGCTTAGTTGGCCGTTTCCCGAGAAAAACATTCCGACGATATCATACAAAACTCGGTGGTGGAGTCGTTAGCATTTATGTAGGTATGCGGTGAGGATTTCTTTGAAGCGTATTTTTGTATACGCTTTATAAGATCTGCAGGTATAATGTATCTTTGTAGTGTAGTGGTTAGGCAGATTGGCTCAAATCTCTTACGCCACTGAGGTTGCAGGTCCGATTTCCGCGACAGGTCAAATGTTTGTGCACAGAATAAAAAGGGCGAGTGTTGGAGAAGTACGGAAAAGTACGTTCTCTTGAAAAATATTTTACTTTTAACGCGATAGACTTCGGATAAAGCTGCGGGGTGTAGCTTGTACTTATTTTTAGGAAGAGCACAACTTCTTTTAATTAATTATACGACATGTGTTTAGTAACAAATTAAAAAATATTTTATTGCTGCAGGTTGTGGGAGCAGTGCGCGGGGTGCGCGGCGGGAGGGGATGCCCGTGCGCAAGGGGCTGCTCGCGCCCCAGAACACCTTCCTCGATACCATCGCCACACGCTTCGATGGCACGCGTAAGTATCGTTCGATGGCATCATCATCATCTTCACAACACAACTCCATCATCTAGTGCTGTCTATTCGGTGTTCGACGTTCTACTGTCACACGTTTTACAAAACCAGTTTAGTACCAGTTCAATCTGCTTTTTTTCTCCAACTTTTAAAATTTATTTAAAAGCAGATTAGTCCAGAAACTTATGGAATGGTTGCTCACTAAAATTCATTGACCCCACTTCAAGAATTGGCGTACATAAACAAATGTTATTTTATGGCCCTTCTTTTTATAAGCACATGTTACATTGTTCTAAAACAATACCTATTAAAATACATCATTAAATGTGTGAAGAGAATTGAAACCTGTTTTGATAAATTGCGGTCTTACAGCAGCTTAAATTTAATACTTAGTTTATGTTAAATTTTCGGGGCTAAATAATGATGTAGCCTATGCATTATTACAGGCTATGATTAATCTCCGTGCCAAGTTTATTCGAGCAACACCAACGCACAGAATAAATAATAGTACTAAAAGTCTGAACAACCTCTTCAAATATTCAAAATCAAGAATCAAAATCGCCTTATTCATTTAGGCATCACAGACGCACTTATGAACGTCAAATTCGAGTACCTACCTACTATAGGTATATTATTGTTATTACTTTCGGCTTTGGTCAAGGGAAATGAATATTAGTGAGAGCGGCCGAGCAAACCCTAGAGATTCAGCGACCGCTCAATTAAAAATTTGTCCTTGCAAAATTGGCGGCGCGGCGCGGTGGTGTCAAAGCGTCTACGCGACGAAATTGTATCGTAGCGGGTTGCGGGACGTGAAGCTACTCGCTCCATCTGTTCCTATTAGTCCACGACCAAATATATTATTAGTACTATGAAAGAATTTTACCATCACCTTTTTTCGAACAAATGTGACCAAAATAGTCACTACCTAATAGTTTCTATCATTTGCAATGGTTACAAAGTCTTGACGTTGACAGTGACGCCACAGCTGGAGCGATTGTGGCCGAGCGGTATCTTGTACGCCTATTATTCGACGCACCTGAGTTCGAATCCCAAATCGGCCCTGCACCAATGAGGGTTAAATGCGACTTGTGCACGCTCGCTCTAAAACGGTGAAGGAAAACATCGGCAGAAAACCCTCCTTACGCTCTTTGAAGTGGTAGGCTCCGGCCGCGGTTGTAATACCACTAATGAACCAAAACCAAGCGACCTATAGTCCGTGTTTCAGGATTTTTGATGTTTGGTGAATGATGGCTGGGTCTGAGAAGTCGTACAACTGCCGTTTAGTTCTATGTGCTCCATCTTCGGCCACATCAATTAACATCAGGCGAAATAATCTCAAGAAGAAGAAGAAATCCAGATAGTGGTCTCTATAAATCTCCAAGTAATAAAAATTAATTTTTAGAAAAAAACAAAAACCGACTTCAATGTATCTTCGAAGTCCAAGGTCAATTATCGATGAAATTTATATGGGACCACTTCGTAGTATACTGAACCCATCGCAAAAAGATTTTTTCAAATCAGTTCATAAATGACGGAGATTTGAGGTAACAAACATAAAAAAATACAATCGAATAGAGAACCCTCTCCTTTTTTGAAGTCGGTTAAAAAAGCTAAATATCACCCAGATTCATTCGTTACATTCTATACTTACAGCACATTATACACTATACTTCTTTGGTCCTTTGCTATTTTCCATCCTATATTTGTCTAGTTTTCTTATATTTGTCTAGTTTTCTTAATATCATACAAGATAGGAGGCGGTGGGAACAATAATTAGTTAATGAGGTACACTAGTAGGTATACAGAAATAACAGTTAGGACTAAATAAGGTAATATTCAACAATGTTAGGTGATCACACATATCACACTTATAAATGCGAAAGTTTGTATGTAAGTGTTTTTGTATGTACTTCTTCACGCTGTAACGGCTCAACGGATTTGAGTGAAATTCGGAATGGAGATAGCTCATATCCTGGAATAACACATAGGTTTTTTATCCCGGGAAACCGCGGGTTAAACCGCGGGCCGCAGCTAGTGTTAGTATAAATTACACTCGCTGTTTTATTTCTATGAGGACTAAGAACAACAATTCAAAATTATGTTGACGCGTTGTTTAAGCTCATATAATTAACGCTTCCTTATTTTTTTTTTTACACTTTATAGATCTATGTTTGGCTACTATCTCTCGCCTGATGTGAAGCGATGATGTGGCCTAAGATGGAGCACATAGATCTAGAGAGAGATGGCAGTTGAGCGGCTGCTCAGACCCATTCAGTTTGTTACTTACACTCGTAGTATTATGTACTACATAGAATGTAAATTTGATATGTCTATAAGCCACGGATATATGTACCTATTTTTTTAACGTGCAAATCTCATTATAATTATTTTTTAGAAAAAAACAAAAACCGACTTCAATGTATCTTCGAATTCTAAGGTCAAATATCGATGAAATTTATGTGGGACCACTTCGTAGCTATACTTAACCCAACGCAAAAAGAATTTTCCAAATCGGTTCATAAATGACGGAGTTCTGAAGTAACAAATATAAAAAAAAAAAAATTAAGTCGGTTAAAATACTATTATACACATACATTATAATGAATGCACATCTAATAATAGTAAGTATTCTTTGATGTCTTTTAGTATGGGTACTAAGTTCCCACAGCTGGAGCTAGCGTCTTCTCTCACAGAGAGGGTATGGGCCATAATCCATCACGCTGCCCCAGTTCAGGCCAGCGAATGCCACATGTCCTTTTTTAAATTTTTGTTGTGGTGGTTCTTGGACATGGCAATTTCCTCATAAAGTTTTCCTACACCATTTTTGAATGTAAGTATTAGATACTTCTATGCTACCATAGATAAGTATATGTACCACATATATGCAGTAGTCATTTGAGCTTAGTTATCTCTTCATACTGTTTATTATATATATATTCATTTTTTCTTTTTTGTAATCAGGTTTTTTTGTTTCTTTATTTTGTTAGTGTATGATTGTGGTCGTCAAATAAATGTTTTTTCTTTCTTTCTTTATGTACCTGTATCACACAATTAAATATATTTACTTACACCACCGACATCTCCAGGGTTCTCTACATTCAAAGGTTGCCTGGATCTCTACCTAAACAGACTAGATGTCCGATTTATCTTACATAGATACACAACAGAGAGTAGGTACCCTGACGAGAAGATAATTTTATTATTGCAATTTCTTGCCCTTTAAACTTTGCCGCGTCCGGTAGATCTTCCTATGATATAATCTACCCAGCATACATGGCATAAGAACCAGGAAAGCACAAATCCACAGAGATCAAAAATAAATAAACGTACCTATTCTTATGACCAGCTGAATCCCTATAGACTACTCTAGAACGTTTTCTTAATAGCTCGGGGCCAAGCATCACTTATTATACTCTGGGGGTACATAACGTGTTGGAAGCAACCTTCCTGTCAACGTTCTGAAATATTTTACCTGTACGTGGCAGTAACCATAATTAGAGTAGAGAATATAATCATTAATTGCAAATCCAATCAAATATATATTTATTTCAAAAAACCTAAGTATATACAGTTAGCGACGTAGGTTGCTGTTCCCTTCCCTCCCGTCTAATGCCATAGTTAACAAGTCAGTTTTCTTGCTACCTACATTTGTTTTGTATTTTAATTATCCGATAGGTATATGTTATGAACAATACCTACCGTCTTTCCGATGCCCAATGTAGGTATCGAAAAATATTTTATACCACACCCACTTGGAAAGTGTCTTATTACTCGTTCATAAACGGGTTACAAAGTTCGTAATTTCTCCCTTAAAAATGTGCGGCGGGAAAAGTTACATGGAATTTCATTACTGCCCTCCGAAGCAGGGCAGGAATGTTGTATGAAAATCCATTACTGCCCGGCTAGCTTTCTTTTGTTTTTTAGCAGCGAACATAAAAAAAAAACACAAACGTCAAACCTCAAAAAGGTCTTGTATGAAATAATTAGAAAAAAGAGGCGGGAAACATACAAACCTCAAATCTCAAAAAGGTTTTATATCAAATAATTAGAGAAAAGAGGCGGTTTTTTTGTTTTCTATTTTTAATGAAATGAGGATGGCAACCTTATTCTGCAATACGAAAAAAAAAGCGCGGCAATTTATTTCGTTGCGTTAAATTTTGTTTATTTTCCTCGTAGGTGTAGTATAAAGCACTATGTATCACTCGGAAGAAAGTTCTATTTCTGTTCGAGAGTATGTTTAAGCCCGACGCGCAGCGGAGGGCTTAAAGGAAACTCGAGAATCGTTTTCTCCCCTCGGTGTACAATGTACTAAATCTTAAGTTAACTTGTATTTCTTAAGTTAAGTGAGTTGTACCCTTTTTTTAAAATAAATATCTTAAACCGTAAATTATTGTTGGCCCCCAACACTAGATCAGGCCAAGCAGATATTAACAAAGTTAATTACAGATACCTATATTATAGTTAAATATGCTTTTTGTTTTTTTTATTTCATAAATTTGAAGTTGTATCAAGAAAACTGCGCTGCGCATTGTTTTGTGCTTTTATCCGAATTCGATATTGTTAGAATTTACTGAATGTATTTTATAATGTTCTATTCGAGAACCCTTAACACTCACATTCACAAAGGGAACCAACCTTCATTTTCTCTTTCTTGCTTCAATTTCTCTTTCTTGAGCTCTTTATGAGGGAACACACAACCCGGTTAGGTAGGTACTTGTAAATCTTGGCCTTTGAGTATTTAACAAAAATCTTTGCATTTCTAAAAGCACACCCTTCTGTCACGTTTTAATGTTCCACGCGACAAAAGGGTCATGCACCTTTGTGCGGCCAAACTCATAAACACACATACTCATTTCTATATTCTCATTGATGATGGATAAGTTTAATTTACCTATTCTGCCATGTTTTTGGGAGACGCTAGTTTTATTTGTGTGTAGTCAAAATCATGTCCAAATGATATTAAAATCTTTCTTACCCGATACGGTTATACGAACTTTCAAAAATAGATAGAATCAAATTACTCGATAATCGCGTTTTTTTTTGTGAATTACCTAGCAACTTCTTTATTTTTTGCTCCTATCGGGTCTACAAAAATACCCTTGGCTATGTAATAGTCATTAGAATATTTCACATCGCCATAATTATGAGTCAAATTAAAATGTGTCGAGAGTCGAGACCTTGTTATCCCAAACCGTCAGCTAAAGGTCTCAGGTGTGAATTACAGGTTTACGAAGCGTGACGAATAAAAATTGCTTTGACCCAACTTCAGTGAAATTATGCGGCTGTAGAGTTCAGGACGCTAAATTTAATCATTATTTCGTTAATTGCGTTGAATTTTTTGTAAATAGAACGTGACAAAACTGTAAGAACCTACCTAATTGTATTTATTTAATATTTTGCTGTCCTAAAATGCCAAAAATGTAAACGCAATTTGAACACAAAACTTTCCCTTGAAAAGTAATTCTCTGAGGCGGTTCTCGAAATTCCAACGGTATTTAACCTATGAACAATGTCACAATACTTAATGCTTTTGTTTTGTAATGATAATAAACATAGTATTGCTACAGTGTCAATCTAAAACCATCTAACACCTAACCTTTTCATTCCAACGTGGCCTTTTCTTATCTCATTAAAAACGACATTATAAATTCCATATTAATCACGTTCATTTTAGCATATTTTGCTGAATCGACACGGTCTGGCGCTTACCTACATAAAATAAACAATAATTATAGAAAATTATTACAAAATTCAATTTCTTCTACGTATTGGAGGGACCGCGTTTTTGATTTTTAATTTGGCAACCCTTCTGGAACTCTTTACAAAGAAAACGGTGGAGGATCTTACACAACTTAACGTATTTTATTAAAAGGTATCTTTTACCGATCATAATAATTTTCCCATTCGTGAAAATAATTGCCGACGAGTTTCGCCACGGAAAGGACTTGAAAATATTCGTAAGAGGGCATTGAAAAAGCCCTTAATCTGTGTATTCAAAAAGCAATCGTAAGGTTTCTTCCTGCGAGGATTTATAAGGAATTACCCACCGCTTTGGAAGCCGCTAGGTATATTCTTAACGGATGAAAGAAAAAGCAATAAAAGTCGTCTCCGCGCCCCGAAAGATTACGAGTCTAGGTATTTTTCATTACTTACATAAAAAAACCTTGAAATAGCTTTTCTATACAGTTTAAATCAATATGATCAAAATAGTGTATTTTTTTCTACAGATTGTAAAGATTCTAATCATTGAAAAAGCAATGAATAGGCTTTTCCACCGGCTGATAAGCAAGCACCGTTTATCCAAAAGTATAATGCTTCTATATATACAATTCTCTGCGCGTCCTGTATAACAACATCTTCAGTATGCTGATGGGGCTGCCTCGCTATTGCAGTGTATCAGGAATGTTTGCGGAAGCGGGTGTGGATGGTTTTCACGCAATAATCCGCAAGAAAGTTGCATCCACACTCCATACTCCACTCCAGCGAGCACGAGGCAGTGCCAACAGTATCCTACAGATGATTGTATCACGTCCAGATTGTCCCATCCAAACAAATGGATGAAGACTTTGATGGGACAAGTTTGACTAATTTTTAATATTTTTTGTTTGACTTATTTTATTTTGATCTTCTTTTATTGCATTTTATATTATCTTGACATTTTATTTTATTTTTTTGCTTTGTACTTTTTATTATTTCAATATTATTTTAAATTTTGTGAAATGGTTTTTATAATAGAAATAAATGAATTGAATTAAATTGAATATACAAATTCATTTGAAATAGATACAGAAGTGGTACACCTATATTATGCAAAGTTTCAGAATACACATTTGACGTGCGGCACGTGCGTCAGAACACCGAAGTGGCTAATTTAATTGCAAAATATATCTACTTACTGTAATGATGTTCACATTCCAGTGAAATTATACTCCGGCATTAGAGATAATTTTATTATGTCCTCGTATATACGGCATTACGTATATACGGTATATATACGGTAATACATATTACGGCTTAACATTTTTCTTTTCAGATAAAGAACCTTACCTAACTAGCTGTGAAAATAGCGAAGTAAATGACGAAGAGAGTCGATGAACCACTATATTCCACACACACATATTCCTATTATATGTATATATATTCTTATTATATATATATATTAGGCCTGACATAATCGAAGCCCGTTTCAAAGTCTTGCCACAGAATAGATATTATTTGATATTTGATTGATTGATTGATTGAAAGCAGCTGCAATATTTTGATGGTGTCTGAATTGCCAGTGAAAAATATAATAAAATTTCGTCTTAGTCGTCAGTAGTATAAGTCAGTAGCAATACGACATCGCTGAGTCGTGTACTCAACATATCGCACTCCAAGTATTATTTTTGTGTCATGTTGTAAGATATTTTAATGTACGAAAACGATTAAACTATATATTACTTCAAGTACAAATTCGCACGCCGGAAAATTCCAAATCTGAAGAAATGTACATGATGTGTAAACAGGCATGTGTCGTATACGGGTCGTATCCGTGTCGTGTCGCTGTCGTGTGTTGGTACCTACCCAATGAGGCTCACTGCACAATCTGCCATGGCCTCGTGAAAGTCAGTGTTCTAGCACTTGGAACGTAGGTTTAGATAGATAGATAGATAGATAAACACTTTGTTAAAAAACCTTAAATATAGGTACATGAAAAACAAGTACATTTCACAGTCTGATTACTGTGCATAACAATAGGCGGTATAATATAGGCTGATAATGTACCTAACAATAATGATACCTTATTGTACTATCTGACAATTCCATGGTATAGTTGCATAAGCAGTTCCAGCTTACACGTGTGACGCGGATCATAAGACTGAAGTGGGTAAATCGATTATGATTGCACATTATATCTGTGAAACGGCGCCAGTTGCAATTAACTGTTATTCCTGGAGCGTTCAGAAACGGAAAGCGCATTGACCGTACGGTTTGATCACGTTGATCTCTTATCTGAATCCACAAGCAAACATGAATGCATGCTGAGAATGGGAAATGCCGGAAGACGAATCAGCCGTTTGAATTAGGAATATTCGGCAATCGTCAATCACAATCAAATATTTCATGATTGTAGAAACCATCAAGAATAATATAATCACCAATAAAACGACTACGATAATGTAAATCAATCATAAAATGAGTGGGTATCAAACATGAGAGGGAAACCAAATAGTTGTTGACTTATAAGCTTATAACTAATCTTCACTCATCCGTATCGGTGCTCGATATTTCATGGCTGTCATTGCCGATGCCAGCAAATCGGGTAATGATTAATGGTTCGCACTGAGAGAACGAGTTTCATGCTTTCTTGATATTTGTAGGTTTAGATATTTAATCGGTTCGCAAGTCAGTGGATATTACAAATCTCTCTCTCTCCCTCCCTATATCTCTCTCTGAAGTCTCTGAGCCTAAATCCAAAAGTTCCGTCATCACAGCGTGATGTTAGTAAAAGAAGAAAAAATATAATATAGTAAGTAACGTATAAGCACTATAAGAATGCGGTCAAACTATAACGACACGTCAGTAAAAATAGCCGTGGATTCGCATGCAGTGCATGCAGTCATGACCGCAGTAAAGTTATTTCTAGTTTTCCACCGGATCGGAATACCCCTCGGCCCTTAGTAACACGAGAGACACTTTGGGAGGACGTGCTTATATCGTATTTTATTTAGACAATGGCGGTCCATCCGCTCGGATAAGATTCATTATAGCGTAGTCTTGTGGTCATTCCACATTTTCCATCAAAAACTATCACACTTTCTGTATAGAAAGATACTTTTTGGTTTACCTACCTAGGTAACTAATAATAATAATAATAATAATTGAGACCCTTGACCCCCGGCTTGCCTTAACTGGCCGTCCGGGGGTGGAGATGCAAGAGCTAAGAACTAAGCTCCAAGGGTGGAAGTGTTAAAGGGCATAACGCCGGGCGTAGCGTTTAAGTGAAAATGAAACGGCGGCCCTTAAAGGGGGCCCGTTTAGTGGGTGGCGAGTCACCACCTGCCAAGATATTTTCTTATGAGGCGGAACTGGCAGGTGCCGAGGTCTCATATCATAGACCGGCTCTCATCCATTAAAAATTCACCACAATAGCCCAATCATAAGTAATTTTCATATTTTCAATAATAAATAGTCCTCGCACTTATCGGGGGCTGTCTTTGATTGTATCTTCTAATGATGCACTTAGAGACAGTCCCCGATAAGCGTTGCCCATTACATATCTAAATTAAATGCTCTAAGAGGCCTCTACGTGTTGTCTTGAGCTGATGAGCTATGAACCCCTTCTTGGGTAAAGGCTTCCTCCATCTTTTTCCACAATTCCCTTTCTTTCCCCACGTTTGTCCAGTATCTACCAGCAGTTTGGATTACGTCATCAGTCCACCCTCTATGTGGTCTTCCAACATTTCTTTTACCTGGTGGTCCTTCCCATTTTGTGGTCTGAATAGTCCACCTTTTATCTGTGAGGCGTGAGATATGACCGGCCCACTGCCATTTTAGTTTTAGTGCTTTTGTAAGTGCATCAGTTAACTTCGTTTTTTGTCTTATTATGTCGCTTCGTATTGTGATTTTTTTCTGATTTTAAGTATGCTTCTTTCCATTGCTCTCTGAGTGGATCTGATTTTATTTTTAGCTTTATTTGTAAATGCCCATGTTTGGCAACCATACAAAAGACAGTGTAGTAGACAAGTATCAAACACTTTTTTCAAGTGCAAGCTGTAGTCACCTATAATGACTTCTTTTAGTGACCAGAACTTTTTCCACGTTACATTTACTCTTCGTTCTATTTCTTCGTCGTTGCTAGTTTTTGCGAATGACACTTATATACCTAAGTATATATAGTTGCTTACATAGTCTATCATATTTCCTTTTACTTATATGGGTATCTCTTTGGTTACCTAGGTAACTACGAGTGCCTAATAAAAAACAATGAGAGCCATTTTAATACAAGATAAAAGGCGTTTTTTTACTGGAAGCGACATCTTCCCGGTAACCAAACTGAGATTTTACGAATTTTACATACATCTATCAGAATTGTAAAAATTCTGACTGAGCTTTTATCTTCAAAGATATGCCCGGAATGCTATTATTTACTCACGTTCACATGACAACAAATATCAAGGTATTCACTCGTTCACTGATACGAGTATATTCATGACCAAATTCAGAACATAATAACGAGCAAAATGTTTATGTTTTTCACGATGGAATTTTTCATCGCATATTATATGAGTAGGTACCTAATTTGAACCAAATTCAAAGGGTGCAAAAATGAAATGTATTTTTCCAGTAGGTAGGTATACTTATTTCGAAAGTACCGAAAGGATTTTCTTACGATTGAGATAGAAATTCTAGCTCCACAGAAATATAGAGTTAGGTACTAGTAGAGAAGCTATCTAACGTTGCAGAAAATTGAACAACTCTCATATACCTAAATACCTAGACATAGCGTAGATACCCAAATCGTTGTTTTGCCATATCTCGGCTAGAGATGTTATTACAGTTATTACACGTGCAGGACTGCTTATTAACTGTAATAAAAATAATATGGTGCTAATCCGAAAGGACCAAAGTACATGGACCGCGGACCATTCGACCGTAAACAAAAATTGAGTAGTTCCATAGAACACCATTCCATAAATACAATCTGGGTGTCTTCAAATCAAGAGTGAACAAGTACTTATTGGGTAAGCGTGCTACATCTTCGACCACATCGTCGCTTCCCATCAGGTGAGATCGTGTTCAAACGCTGACCCAGCCAGATGTAAAAAAAAAACAGTGATAAAATGTTGGTAAAAAATTCGAACTAATAAAAATTATAAGGTGCAATCAAGTAGAAAAGTTAAAATATAAAAATAAAAGATCTGAATGAAGAAATTTGATTTGCGAACACTAAAAGAGAAACTTAAAAAGCTGAAAGATATATTTTTTGTGAGGTGATAGAGTTTGTTCATTGAAGCATGGGTTTGATGCGAGACGGCAACGATCTGGTAACGATTGTCGCGACAAGTATCTAACTACTTGTTTTGTGTACACAAAAAAATCAAGTAGGTACGTACCTATCTCAATTGTTTTAGGTTCTGGGGTCATGGTCCTCATAATTCAGACAAAAATTATATAAAATACGGAATCTCTGCAATCCTATTGGCAACTGTCCGTTTTTTATATAATGTTTGATCTGTACGTTATGCTTGCTATAATTTTTAAATTAAATATCACAACTCTCATTTCGGTGTGAAGATCGTAATGAATTTTTCACAGAACTTTAGACCCGTGGCCCTTATTATTTGATATTCATTTATCTTGATACCTTTAGCAGTTCCTAAGAAAAAAAAAATATAAATATACGTGTACAACACGCTATCATCCCGTTTATAAAAAAAATACTTAATATCATTTTCGAGATGTTTGTGAGTTTCCTAAATCATATAATAATATTAATAAATGAACTGAATGAATAAATGAATATAATCTAAAATAACATTCATATTATTACCCTTTAGCTAAAGCAAATAATCTAAAAGGAGTTCAAGTTTAAGTGTTCTATTTTTAGCCGATCTCGCCGTGTGAGGATATAAAAGAGTCGCTTGTGGATGTATAGCGCCAGACGGCTAAGAAATTGCCGCTTAGAAAGAATACTGTTTACAAAACTGAGCTCAAGATGGAGCCGTTTGCTTTAAATGTGGACTGAAGAATTTCCGTTTTATTTACTAATATTTTAGGTGTAAACGATAATGACGGACAAACGTGGATTACTAAAGAAGAGTCTAGAGTTTGATTTAGAAAGGAGTTTGTCGACCATGTAATGTAAGTAGAGATTTTTATCTAAGTAATTTAATTCCGTTATCCGTTTATTACTTCGTTGCCTTCATGGAGCGCTAAATATAGATAAATGATTGCTACACAGTAAGTCGGAAGTAGTCGTGTGTAACTCAGGTCTGAGCCGGTTCAAATATACAGATCACAGAAACTTGTGCTGCTGACCTGAGGTTCAAAAGCAAAATAGACGGCTCACGGCTCGCGGCTCGGCTCGGCGCTAGCAAAGCTTTGAGTTTATCTATGGTAGTCAATTTGAGTTGAGCTGTTTATCTGTGGTAAGTCTGATTTATTTTATGAGCTGTGAGCTGACAAAACTTTGTAAGGAATATTTCTATTATTCCTGTCTCCATGGACGAAACGTACCTAGGGATAAAAATATCAACACCATCAACAGCTTTGGTGCGTTCTATAAATTCCGCAAAAAAATATAGAATGCGCTTTCTTCGTATAACTAATTTTTTACGCGGCGGCTAAAGCAAGTCAGTTGACTCAGTTAATATTTGAACCAGCTCAGACCTGAGTTACACTTGCCTACAGTATAGCAGAAGTATAAATTGAGCTGAGCTGCGAGCCGGCTCGCAGCTCCGATTCAAGTGTCTGAACCGTGATCTGACTCGCAGCTCATGAATTTTTGTTGAGTTACCCATGTCTAGTCGGAAAGTCTAATTTTTTTTTTCTTATTACTTATGGCTTCTCACGGTTTGTGCATTGAGCCAAATATGCTTCAAATAGGTAGTGTTAAGGGTCATCGGCTAGATGCCGTATCCTCCATCTCTGCCCTCGCGCCTTAATAAAGTGGTGGAACTTTATAAGGAACATGAAGCTTTATACGGACTTCTTGAGAGAAAATGAAAAGCAATGTTATGATCACCATTAGGTATGTGCAGTTTACGAGCATATAATAATGAATATTCTACAAACATTACACATATCCCTAAAAAAACACTAAACTTGTTTTGGAATATATAAAACAAAATGGAACTTTATTACTTTTCACTTCCCGCCAAAATGTCCCAAAATCGAGATTTTGATGCGGGCAGAAGTCAAAAACGTGTGAAGAAGTATACCTACAAGAGAAAAGAGTTCTAATTTGAGTCCTGTCTATGGTGATTATTGGTGATGATTGTTATTTTTTTCTTTTATAACTATGAAGTTTTCTTAATTCTAAGTAAATTTGGACTGGCTGTGAAGCATTGAACATTTGAAAAACGTAAATACTAAATACGGTCCTGACAGGTACAGCTTTAGCAAGATTTTAACGTGACCGCAGGCCATTTTCTAAAGTGAAATTGTATGTCAATGTCACAGGATAAATTGACGCACCTGTAACGAGCTTTCATTAGGGTAACTTCGAATTCCGCAATTATATTAGCCACAATAACATATTTAGCAAGACCTTCCAAAAGAGTCAAATCAATAGATATCTACTATTGATAATAGGCTCTTTGATAACGGTATAACTTCAATACATGAACTTAGAAAAATTCCATTGACGCTAGGAAAGTATTATTAAACAGGACTCTTAACATTTAAAAACAGAACTGTCGAGTCGTCAGACTCGTCATTGGTCAGTTTGGACACAAAAAAATTAAATGGCGGATCGATTTCATCAGTTGACACGTTCTTTTTTTAAATATTTTGAGCATAAAGTAACTTCTTATATACCTATTATGTTCAGCGTCGGTTGTGAACAAGAATAATTATTAGGTATTTGAAGTAGGTATCCAAGTATCATGTTGTGCGTAAAATGCATGCACGTGTCGTGAGACATTATTAATTTCATGTCATAGATTTAAAAACATGTCAAATTTTTTTGTGGAACCGCAATGCGCTTGTGCGAAGGACAAGCTGCAACCTTTGCTTATTACCGAAAAAACTCGAAGTCTAGTGAGCTTTGCTCACAATTTTTTCTCACAAACATACCAATGGGGTCTATAGGTACTTTATCGAAGTACCTACTGTTTATTCAGTCAGTTCCTAGCAAAATATAATATACTATGAACGAATTTTGATGAAATTTGAAATATAGCGATACTCCAGAATCTCCGGATAACATATTAGATATAAGACTTTTCATCTACGAGTGTACAAAAAGGTAGTATAATATGAATTGTCGTATCACTATCAATATTCTCGACCGTTTAACATTAGGAACATTTAGAAAAATAAAATAATATCCCCTTCATAATCTTTAATTACCTAAAAAAAGTATTATAGTTAGTACAAATAAAATATGAGTAAAGTACGTGTTTACAAAATTATTAACGAGTTCTTATTATAGCGCCACAAACTTATTTGACCCAAAATTGGAACTACAGAAAAACAGAACAACAGTGACAGTAAATGTTGTATTTTCACGTTGACATTGACACTGAGTCTTTTTCTAATTCCATGCAGAAAACAAGAACGTAGGCCCTTAGGTATTAATAAAAACCTTATTTAATGTTTAACATTTTGTCTCTTTCTAACATATAGGTACATTTTAACCTTTGTCGAACAGTGCCAAAACATATTATATAACTCTTATATACTGTTTATTGTAGTGATTAATCTATCCATCACATCGTCCATGCCAGCTGCTTTCTTTTCATAATGCGCTCTTTATTGAACTTGGTGAAATTGATTGAAATGAAAAGCAATCAAAAGGTACATAGTGTTTTGTTTTAAATTTAATATAGATAACAACCTAATAAAATAAAGACAACAACCTAATTTACCAGTATAAAGTGCAAAAAAAGTCATCGAAAAAATTTTGGAGATAAGAGCTTTCACGGTAGGTAAGTTTCGAACTCCGACTTTGTTTTGAAAGACAAACTTTGGTTTCAGACGAAAATTGGTTTTAAATCTCTTGATGAGAATTTTACAGTCTGATAGGTAAATCATCCTTCAAAAACATTTCCGCGCGGAGCTCGAAGGAATCGAGGAATTTAGATTAGAATCTGAGCTTATGAAACAAACTATGGCCGGAGAACTGCGAGCAAATAAGCTTAAACAATAGAATTGGGATTATTTATCGTCTTCTCAAAATTAAACAGGGGTGGTAAGTTTAACGCTGTGAAAGATCGGTAATTAATTGCCTACAGTTACATTACAACCGTTCTGAAGGCAGGTATTAACTCTAAAAAGGTATTTTAATTAAAATAGCTGTATTGAAAGGCGAACTTCATTCCGAGTTTGACGTGGGCTTTCAGACGGCCACGTTAATTATCTATCAGAGAAACAATTTGCACAAACTTTTGTGTATAAATTGAGTTATACCTACCCGAATTTTCTGATCAGGGCTGGACTGGCCACCTGCTCCTGCCAATTTCTTTTTTATTATAAAAAGTGTAGGTGCCAACTATAAAAAAAACATCGTCAATGATTTGTTTTGGCTGATAACAACCCGTATAGTTTTAATAGTTTTTTGTACGTAAATAGCTTCAACTAAAATAACTTTTAATTAAGTTTTAGTCCACTTCAGAGTAAATAGTAAATATCCCAAAAAATTAAATGGGAATTTTCTCTTTAAATAACTGATTTAATCCCTTTTTACGAGCTTCAACGTGTCGGATTATTTATAAAACTCGTGAGGAGCATTAATAACGCTTTTAATAGATTTATTGAACTAACTATATAAAGTTGAAAATTGAATACCGAATATGTTAAGTATTCAAACATATGGCTTGTGCTCAATTACGTGCAAACTTAGCATCTCTAAGTTTAGTCGTAAATCGTAACCATAATTGTTTTAAATCTTTGAGTGGCTTAAATTTGGAATGAGCAATAGCTTATTAGTTTCTAATTAATTTGAGATCAAATCTTAACGTGAAGAGTTTCGTGACTCTGAATAAGGCTTGAGTTTCCTTCACGCTCATACCGATGAGAGTATAATATTTGACAATACGTCGAAGCGAGGTTCACATGAAGGGGTGAGATTCCGCTCTGTAACCCTCCCCTAACCTCAGCCTTCACCCCCCCCCCCCCCTCATCAATCTTGTCTTTTTTGCGAACGTATCAAGTTTCGCGGCCGTCTAAACTGAATCAGAACGGACGAAATTAATGTACGTTATATTTCAAGGGAAATCGACACAAAAGTCTCGCGTTTTTACGACAGCAGCGAGGGTAATGTAAGTTTGAAGTAGGTATTTGTCGACATTCTTTCTGCTGAAATCTCGTACTGTGTATATATATGTATGTGGATGCCCAGATTATAGAACGTAAGATCTCAACACAGTTTAAACACAATAAAATTAAACTCTATTTTTCGCAGTCAGTTGTCGGGGCAGTGCCTAGGGCCCATTTACATTCAACGAGAACTCGATCGGTAGGTGCGAAGTTGCGAACCTATACAACTTAACGCATACTCAGAAATTAAACGGAGTCATTCTATCTATTGATCCCTAGATACCTATTTCGGTCTCTCGATCACGCTGCTCTCGCTGCATCCACCGAATGATCAGCTATAATAATGCGATGTTATATTACATTACGAGGAGGGATCAAAAAGTAGTGAGAGCGACATACTCCTTGGTAAGAAAAAAAATAAATACTAGGAGGCATAGCTCAGATACATATTTGTAATATTTATAAAGAAAACAAAATTCGATTCTCTTTTGTTTTTTTCTGAATGTAGTCATTTGTTTGCTTCGTGTCGGAACGTGTTCTCGAAAATGGAGAAAAACCAAGTGCGAGCCGTTATTAAATACCTCTGTTTAAAAAAGTTAACGACGCAAGAGATTCATTGCGATTTGGAGGCAACATTAGGAGAGTCTGCTCCGCCGTATTCCACAGTCGCAAGTCACCCAAAAAAATGTTGCGAAAGTCGAGAAAATTTTATAGAGCGATTGAAGAGATACCATTCGATACTTAATTCAAGAAATGGGCATTTCATATGGAAGTATACAATTCATATTAAAACAATCTTTGAATATGAGAAAAGTCTCCGCAAGATGGGTGCCGAGAATGTTAACCGACAGTCTGACACAAAATTGACTTGACATTTCGAAGATATTGTTGGACAAGTTTCAAGAAGATTCTGAAAACTTTTTGTCTCGCTTCGTAACAATGGACGAAACATGGGTCCATCATTTTGATCCCGAGACAAAACAGCAATCTTTGCAATGGAAACGGCCATCATCACCGACCCCGGAGAAGTTTCGTGCCGTGGCGTCGGCTGGCAGGGTTATGGCCTCAATATTTTGGGACTCAGAAGGGATATTGTTGATTGATTACCTGGAGCGTGGAACCACTATTACAGGCCCATATTATGCAGCTTTAATTCCTAAGTTGAGGAATGCCATCAAAGAGAAAAGGAGAGGGAAACTTCGAAGGGGAGTGCTGTTTCATCACGACAACGCACCCGCGCACAGGTCGGCAGTTGCGATGGCTGCCATTCAGCAAGCTGGCTTCGAATTGGTTGACCACCCCCCTTATTCACCAGATCTGGCGCCTAGTGATTTTTATCTGATCCCCAAATTGAAAGAATACTTAAGGGGAAACAGGTACGAAGACGATAACGAGGTGATGGATGCCGTGGAGAGCTTTTTGCAGGACCAAGACAAAACCTTTTTTTGGAAGGGATTGAAGCCTTGGAAAAGCGCTGGTCTTGGTGTGTAGAGAGATTTGGAGACTATGTAGAAAAATAAATTATTAAGTTATCAATAGTCATTACGTTCTATCTCATTCTCACTACTTTTTGATCCCTCTATGAGCGAATGCCGGAGTAACTTTCAAGTATAAAGACTCATTTAATGCCATTCCAAAGTATTTTTATTCTACAACAATAAAAAGACAAGACACCCGTCACATTGTTTTGTAGCGTAAGAAACATTGCATTCTCTTAAGCCCATATTGTTTCCCAAGTTGCCGCCACGGGCAATTTACTTCATAATGAAACAGTTTTCCATGAATATGCAATAAAAATACAATAGAAACGCGTGTCGAGGCTCGGTGCAAGTGCTATAGCGTGGGCTATGAGTAAAGTTCTGAGATTAAATCCTCTCAGTCTAGCCAAGGGTGCCCACTGATCCCAGTGGGGGCATCGGGGGCAATCAAAACTTTGGCGTGCAAGCATTTACTCCTGCCTCAGTTGTCGTACTGCCGACAACTCAGTGGGACCGCGTACCCACATTATTTAACGAACCAATTTCACTGTCGAAACAAATGATGGGTGTACCTTTGAAGGAACTTTCCAATTTCGTATACTTTTCGGAACCCACATAAAATATCAAAATAGGTATACGTTGGTAAAAATACTAAAAAGGGCACGATGGACATAGAACATATCTGCATAATTTAGTATGAACCCGTACTCAGGATGAAGGTTTCGAAGGCCTTTATTGTGAAGTTCACTCAATTAACCATCCGTATTTAGCTATAGGCAAGGTGAAACAGACATATGGGTAGACCATTATTCTTTTCTTGTCTAATAGTAGATATTCTTTCCAACTATTTTCACATTTTCAACGTGTTTATTTTATTTTAAATTATTTATTTAATTTTTGAACAGATCTTTAAATGCTTTAGGAAAGGGAGCTGACTTTTGACTTTTTGTTCTATAAATGCCTCGATGTGCGTTAAAAATATTCGTATAATGAATGTATGTACATTTAGGCATTTGAATTCATCGTTAATTTTCCACCTGTATAAACAATAGAGACCCAAATGATAGTAAAAGTACATGTTTAGGGCTTTTGCATCGTTAATCCTTCAGCGCACATGTGAGATAACAATTAAAAACAATAAGTTTACCACATGGGGCTTTTAGACCGTGAAAGCGCTTCCGCTATTTTATGAGATGTAGGTACATCTTATAAAATAGCGGAAGCGTTTATTCTGCTTCTCTGTGTTACAGCAGAGCTGTTATCAAAAAACATACTTATTTGCCTACTATTATATGAAGAAAAAAGGTTCTTTTCCTAAAAGGTTTGTGTATTATATACTTTAGACTTTGTAGTTAGTACATTAGCTATTATGTGTGGCTAATATCTGGACTAAAGTAAAACGAATTCACGTATACAAATTCTTCAGAAAGTAAACCTGGATTTTCTTTGTCAACAGACAGCAACTTCGTGCTGGGCAATGCTCAAGTGCCGGCGTACCCTATCGTGTACTGCTCCGACGGGTTCGTGGAGCTGACGGGCTGGACCAGGGCTCACATCATGCAGAAGGGCTGCGCGTGCAAGTTCCTCCATGGCGTAGACACGAGAGAAGAACATCGGAGAGAAATAGACTCCGCACTCGACACGAAATCTGAGCTCAAACTGGAGCTTATCTTTTATAAAAAGAATGGTGAGTAGGTACTGAGTAATCATTCTACTTACAAATTGCAGCTTGTGTTCGCACAAGTCGTGAAAGAACGCAAAGGGAGCTAAATATATCGCAACCCAGAAACTAAAAATTAAAAACTAAAATACTAGAAATTAAAGGTAATGCTTTGAGCATTACCTTTAATTGAACATAACAATGCAGAAATAAATTCCCTAGAGATCATTGGTGAACGCATTCTTCAAGTTGTCCTATCTAAGATCTCAACGTGTAAGCCGTTATTTAACAAATCGGTATTTGAAATAACATTTTGAAATACTTTGACAAGTCTGTTCATACATATACTTTACACACTGAATCTATGAATTTGGTCATTCGATATGATATTTTAGTGACAACGGTATTAGGGACACCATGACAAAAGTATGTGGAATAAAGTCACTATATACCATTAGGTTGGGTGCTATTACGAATTTCATTCTGAGTTCCCTTTGAGAATGTCCGTAAGCATAACAGGAGACAATCCCGAATACCTACAAAGACTCGTAACGCGCCACTTATATAAGCTTGTAATAAAGACCGTTGCGCTTCAAAGTGCGCCCATTGGGTCTGTCCTCGCTTAATATCCTTTCAGTATTATTCACGGCTTTCTCTTTGCAACGTTCGCTCGCTTAATGATTACATCACCCTTGTGAGCCGCTACTTTCAACATGAGGTAGATACGCCCAACTACATGCGTTCTGTTATACGGGATTACCGCTGGGCCTTTTTAAAAAAAGGAATTAAATGAAATGCAGTAATAAAGTATAGGATGAGCCTTTGGCAGCCTCGCGGTACGGATGTAAAATGCAGACTGGTGGTCCCGCGCTCTCCGCGCTAGAGCTCACGAGAATAAGTCTGGGAATTGCTGATGAAGCAGTTCATCAGCAGTTCAGCTGTCATGTGAGGGGTATAACAACCCCCCGCAAAAGACTAAACTTCGGGGTGAAGCTCCGAAGTTTATGGATGTTACAAGTTATAACTCCCGAAGTCGAGGCATCGGAGTGCCTTCGGGTTCAGGATTGTTGTGGGTGCTATTGGGTCTGATGCAATATTGTAAGAGGCTGCTGCCGGGTTTCGAATATATTTGGTATATAATAATACAGATTATAGCAATTACAGAAATGATTGTAAGGGTGGAATAATGCGTCCCGTATTTAACTATATGAGGTTTGTCTGTTAATATTTCTGCTCGATTTATGAGCGATTTATAGGTTTGACTATTATAGTTGAGGTTATTTAAATCGGTATCTATTAAGGAAATAGGGGACACGTTATTTAACAAGTAAGTAGTTTTATCATAATTACAGCAAGAGTCATTAATTAAATTAAAGTCAGGTTGTACAGATGCTATAGTAATATTTAAAACTGTTTTGCCCGTAGGTACAAGTCTGGCATTGCCACAGTATGCTATACAATTATCAGGTAGTGTGAATATCCCTGTGCCTAATATTGTCGTAACATTAAGTTCTTGGTTCTGACAATCAACTGATAATTTATTCGGTTGAGATTGAATAAAAATCCAACGGTTATTTGAAAGAGGTTTCCAGATGCTAATGTTTCCGTAGACTAATTTAGTTTCGCACTGTTCCGGGAGTTCTTTTATCACTTTTGATAACAGTTCACTTTCACAAGTTGGGTTAGAGCCCGATGAGAACACGTTTATGACGTCACAGATGTACTTGTTGGGGCCGATTATTTTACATTGTTCGAGATTGTCCAGGCTACAGTAATTAAGTTTGTCTTTGGTCGTTGCTATATACATTTTGGTTGGAATGATTGTACTATAAACATTAGGACGTTCCGGCCTATGAGGTGTTGGTAATGCTATGTTATGATACAATGTATAGTCTATTGGTGCTACCAAAGGAATCCTTAAAATAAACAATATCTTACCATTAACGTAATATGACATTAAACTCGAAATACTTATAATAGAATGAATATTATCTAAGTTTAAGCTAAATGGCAATTCGACATTTTTAGTTATATGCCTATAGTTATCGGCAAGTTCTCGGTAAAGCTGCTGTGGTGTGATTACTGACGGGTGGAGGATGTTTTGACTACTGAACGCGATAGAGTTTGTAATGTCTTCTAAACGGAATGATAATGTTAAAAGTGAGGATTCTAAGCTATTTATAATTGAATTTATGTTTGTTCTAATTATCAAGTTGTTTGAAATATTATTGACATCTTGTAGGCTTACCGAGAGTTTGTCGACAGTTTCAGCGAGACGAGCTTCGTTAATTTTTATTTGATGTAAAGTTTTGTTATGACTTGACAAGGTGGAAATAGTTACTAAGATGTTTTCTTTTATTAAGGAAGCTAGTTCTCTTTGATTGGTTTGTACATTTTCTATTGCCTGATCATATTTTAAAGCGTCGTCCTCGTCCAGGGTGCCAAATATATGTTTAAAAACGGTCCCTACTCCGCCAAACCAAGCTGAACGTCTGTATCTTTTTGATAAGAGGTGCGATATCGATTCATATTCCTTGATAATGTCATAATAGCGGGCAGTTATAGGTTCTAATATGTTATGACATTCTAGTTCCCTTAACGCTTCGGTTTGTTTACATAAATAGCGAGCCGTACCTAAAATTGAATTAATATTTTCTATATGTGGACTAATGTATGATATATCTATTGCAATAATAGTATCTAGGTAGCTACTACCTATTTTGAGTTGTCCTATGTAGTCAAAGTATATGCCTGGGCTTGATGTAATGGGTTGGACATAATTTGGGTGTGTTTGAACTGTAGCGCTGAAATGAAAAATAAGTACGGTCTGTCAGCCATCCTAAAATAACTTAAAATACTAAGTACTTATATAATTAAAGTGCGCTAGCATATTACGCCGATATTATAATCGTATAAGTTCTCATAGAATATGAGGAGCGGTTATCCGCGTAATATGTCAGTATTAATTTTAATACTAAGTATATGTTTTAACTCTAGACAATATCTAAGCTATTAGCTACTCATATTATGATTAAAATTATAACTATGCCTAATTACTAACTATGCATATGCCTATTTATTAGTAAAGTATTTATTGTGGTTGGACCGTCGCAGGTTTAACTTCGTCAAAATGATATTTGACGTGACGTCGGTTTATGAGTAGCGACAACGTATTAAAGCCGTGTACTTTAACTACCTTATAAGGGCCTTTCCACACGGGTGATAATGCCTTTCGAAGACGGAGGTGATTTTTTAAATAGACTAAGTCACCAATTTTATACGTCACCGGTCTCGTGCGAGTATCATAATAGGTTTTAGATTGTTGCTTTGAATGGGTGATATTTTCATAAGCCTTGTCACGTGAGTGTTTTAATCTATGTTGTAGCATTTTTACATACTCAGGGTAAGTTATGTCTGGAGGATTGTAAAGGGAGCCAGGGAGATGTGGTTTGTGTCCAAACAGGAGTTCATGTGGTGAGAAATTTGTTGTACAGTGTACATTAGTGTTGTAAGCCAGTATCGCTGTGTAAACATATCGAGGCCAATTATCTTGGTTATCGTTGACAAACGATTTGAGGTATTCCTTCAATGTCGAATGGCTGCGCTCAAGTGCGCCTTGAGTTTGGGGGTGATAAGGGGTAGACCATAACTGTTTGATTTTAAGGAATTCGCACGTTTTCTTAAAAAGTTCAGCAGTAAAGTTGGAACCTTGGTCAGATAGAATTAATTTTGGTATACCGAATAAGGAAATGAAGTGGATGAGACAGTCGCTTGTCTCTTCGGCTGTTGTAGTTCGTATAGGGTAGGCCACTGAGAATTTTGTGAGGTCATCTTGCAAGGTCATTATGTATTTGAGTTTAGCTGTGCCTGATTCAGGTAGTGGACCTACTATGTCAATGGACACGCGTTGAAACGGGGCAGTTGATGTGGTTGTTATCTGCATCGGGGCTCGGTTGGTCTGTCTAAGAGCTTTGTTTTCTTGACAAAGGGTACATTGTTTGACATATTTTTCCACGTCGTTGCGCATTCCCTTCCAATAATAATTATCTTGGATTCTTTTCAACATTCTTACGGAACCTAAGTGACCGGAAACAGGTAAGTCATGGTTTTCGTGTAGAATTTTCTTTATTTCGCTTAGGGATGGGTACATGATGTTGTTGTGATATATGTGTACAGCGATATTAGAGTCGTGGAAAAGGTAAGTGATCATATTATATATTTTAATAAATGCATGCTTCTCGAACGGGTTTTTGAAATCAGACACTGCGATCTCTGTGACATGTGCGGTAAGTAATAATTCATCTTTTATTTTTTTCAGGGTCAGGAATATATCTTGGTAGGAGCATTCATCGAAATGGTGGACCTTCGTGAAAAACAGGTAGTATGTTTTTTTATTTATTTCTATTCTTTTAAATGAATGTAACTCTCTTTCACTTTGCATGAACTCTTCTGAATTCTCTAGGTTACTCAGGATTTCACTAACGTATGGGTTTGCTTCGTCTAAATCTATTGAAGTAGGAACGAGGATATGCTCACAGGACGCTTTCATTAAGCTTTCGTTGTGTTCGGTCAGGTTTGTATTATATGCCGTATTTTTATCTGTAATAGTTTTGAGAAATTTGGAGTACTCTTCATTTTTATTTGTGTTATTGGATATTGTTTCAGGATTGATCGATTCAGTAGGACTTGCCAGTTCTTCAGGTGACGGAATATTGAGGTCTTCAAAATTTAGATTTAGGTCTGAGCTATGAGGGCTAAAATCTAAAGGACCAATGTCAACAAGGTTGTCGTCAGGTGATGAGGTAGGATTAGGTGGGTCACCTATAGTGTTTTGAGGTAAGATTCCTATTTCTTCCAGGTCATGGTCTGGTGATGGGATGGAGTTCAACGGATCGTCTACAGGATTTAAAGGTAAGAGGTTAGGCTCTTGTAAGCCATTTTCAGAGCAATCAGGTAATATTGGGTTGACTGGATAACGGGAAAGAGCATCGGCTGCAGAATTTAGTCTTCCTTTACGGTAGAGTATTTCATATTCGTATTCTTCGAGTTTTAGTCGCCATCTTTGTAGTTTACTGCTGGGATCTTTGTGGTTAAATAACCATTTTAGTGGTCGATGGTCGGTAACTATTTGAAACTTTCGTCCATAAATGTAGGGTCGGAAGGTTTTGCAACCGTATATGATAGCTAGTAATTCTTTTTCGGTTGTGCTATAATTACTTTCGCTTTTATTTAATGTCCGTGATGCATAAGCAATGGGTCTGTCTTTGCCGATCGGTCCCTGTGATAGAACTGCACCAACAGCATGATTGGAAGCATCACAGGTCAGGATAAACGTTTCGTTAAAATCAGGATAACACAGTACAGGTGCACTGGTAAGTTTATGTTTAAGGGTGTCGAAGGCTACTTGTTGTTGGTTCTCCCATTTAAAGGGTGTATCTTTTTTAAGAAGTGTTGTTAGTGGTTTCGCTGATTTGGAGAAGTCAGGAATAAACCTCCGATAGTAAGAGACCAACCCAAGAAATGATTTAATGTCTTTTGGGGAGGTTGGTGTAGGGAATTGTGTTACAGCTTCTATCTTGTCGGGGTTTGGTTTGACTCCTTCTTCGGATATTATATGGCCAAGATAGGCGACCTCGCGCCGAAGAAATTCGCATTTGTCCGGTTGCAATTTGAGGTTATATTCTCGGAGTCTGTCAAGTATGGTTTTTAGGTTTTGGATGTGGCTATTTAGATCATGTGCATAAGTTACAATATCGTCAAGATATACAAAACAGCGGATACCCTGAAGGCCGGATAGAGCTGTATTCATCAGCCGTTGAAAGGTTGAAGGTGCATTTTTCAAGCCAAATGGCATGCGGGTGAATTGGAAATGTCCCTCAGGGACAGAGAACGCGGTTTTAGATGAGTCTTGGGGAGACATTTCGATTTGATGGAACCCTGATGCTAAATCTAGGGTGCTAAAATATTTACTTTGGCCAAGTTGGTCAAGGATCTCGGAAATATTTGGTATAGGATAGGAATCGCCAATCGTGATGTCATTCAGCTTGCGGTAATCTATGACAACCCGCCATTTTCTCTGACCAGATGCGTCTACCTTTTTAGGCACAACCCATATGGGCGAAGACCATGGCGAAGATGATGGTTCAATGATACCTTGTTCCAGCATTTGATTCATTTGTTTATTGACTTCGGATTTATGGATTTCAGGGAAACGGTAGGTCTTCGTGTGAATAGGAACGTCGGAAGAAGTATTTATGCTGTGATTGATAGCAGTAGTGCATGTAAGTTGTTCTCCAGGGAGGTGGAAAACATCTGAATAATCAGAGCAAAGTTGAAGAAGTGCATCAGTTTCTTCGCTGTTTAGATGGGATACGCGCAGTTGATCCAAGACTTCTTGGGTGCGTTGCACAGAGCTTTTCCCAGGCATTGATTTGATGGAATTGACTGGAGCTGATGGTAAATTGCAAGGGATACCATCATTTGCTACGAGTGTTAAGTTTAAATTTGATTTTATATAAACGGGAGTCTCCGAAGTGTTGACGACTGATATATTTATTCTTTTATTATTTTTTACTTTAACTAGACAATTAGCGATTAGCAATTTTTCAGATGGGCTCTGATCAAGGATAAGCCCTTCCTTTAAACCGGGGTTAGCGACTGAACATTCAATTATTGTTTCAGTGCGTGCTGGAACAAGGTAAGTTGGTTCGTGAAATTTCAATTTTACCTCATGATTCTTTATTTTCAGAGTGTCGTGACTATAGTCAATATTACAGCGGAAAAAGTTTAAGAAGTCACTGCCAATTATACCATCGTAAGGTAAGTCAATGTTCTTTACAACGTGGAATTTGCTGGAGACGTATGCATTTGAGTTGTCTTTCACGAATAGATTAAGATTGAAGTGGCCTAGGGTCTGTGTAACCTCTCGACCAGGGTCAATACCTTTTATTTTTACAGGTTCTCTATTTAATTTTTGATTACTCATTATACTTTTCTGTTTCAGGAGACTGATTGCTGAGCCCGAGTCAACCAACAGAGACAGAGGTATGCTAGATACTTGTGTGTATAACAGGACGTGTGGTAACATTTTGTTGACGTGGTCTGTATTGATTTCGTAGATTTCACATGAGCATTCATTCATATGAACGCTTTTGGATTTGTTGGATGTGGAACCTTCAGTTTGGGGCTGGTTACCTTGTTGGACCGTTCCAGAGTTAGAAATCAAATCAGTGGTTTTTGATTCAGTGAATGTAGAACCTGCAGTTTGGGGCTGGTTACCCTGTCGGACCGTTCTAGAGCTAGAAATTAGACCAGTGGTTTTTGTTTCAGAGGATGTAGAACCTACAGTTTGGGGCTGGTTACCCTGTCGGACCGTTCTAGAGTTAGGAATTAGACCAGTGGTTTTTGTTTCAGAGGATGTAGAACCTACAGTTTGGGGCTGGTTACCCTGTCGGACCGTTCTAGAGTTAGGGGTGGATTCACGATTCGCATTTGTGGATTTTGTGTCGCTTTTTACACGACATCTCGCACGACACCGGGACGAGATGCTTATTTGTTTAAAGCATCGTTAGGATCTTCTGACTCGTAGGGTTCGGGGCAAGTGCCCACCTCATTAGTGGATTCGTCTTCAGGCTGTGTGTCATTAACAAAATTTACCCTTCTAGGTTGAAACGTAGACGTAGAGGGTTGGTTGAGGCTACGAAAACGGTTATTATTATACTCTCTTCGTCGACAATTTTCCAGCGTGTGGCCGGGAAGTTTGCAATAACGACACACGATAGGATTGGTTGAGTTAGCACTGCTCATAGGTCTGGATTGAGTCTGCGGTAAGGAATTTTGCCTAGGGCTGAAATTTTTGTTTGCAGTAAATTGGCGAGGCCGTTCAGCATAGTTAGAATTGGCGTGTTTACTAAGAGTGCTATTCATGATTTTTTCTTCTGAAGTAGCGAAACCGATAGCGTCATTTAAACTGTTTGGATCCCTGCACCGGACGATGGTGGATAATTTTGGGTTAAGGCCCGTTACAAACGTGTGGAGTGCTAGGTCCTGCATGGCCGCAATACGTCCTGTTAGTTCGTCTTTCTTTTTAGTAGGTATTGATATATTGATTTCTGTTAGCAGTTTTGCCAAACATGTTTCAACTCGGAGTGAATATTGACTAACTGACTCGTTGACGGACTGTTTTGCGTCTTGCAGTTCCAATAACAAATGTGCATAATGCTTCTTTTCACCAAACTGAGATTTAAGGAACTCTTCTAACTGACTCCATTTAGTGAACTCTTTAATAGCACAGGCAATTTCGGCTTTGCCTTCAAGGCGGCTGAGGATATATTTTAGTAAAATATCAGTTTGGTTAGATGAAGCAAGCGATATGGCATTTCGGCAGTTGTTCAGAAATGGGTTTAATTTTTCCCGTGTGCCGTCAAAAGTACCGATGAATTTTATTAGAACATTGAGATCAATTTCTGCCATTTTTAATAAAATTTCCTCCTTTCTATCCTCTTTCTTTGTCATAAGACTAAAATCAATCTTCACTTAATTTATGGCAAATATTGAGCTCATAAACGAACATTAAATTTCAATTCGGAACGAAATAATTAAAGTGTATAAGCAACGACCAAACACTCACAGAAAACACAACGCGTAGGCAGTCGCGATAAGCTGCATTCTCAGACGGCGCCGGTGAGACGACGCGACGCAGCGCAGTGGGTAAAGATGACTTCGATAATCGGGATTCGATTTCGGGTGCCGGGAATTCTGGATCACAATGTAACGACTGGATCTTCTACAAACTTCGTCGAATGTAATTATTTGACAGATGAATCTTTTCCTTGAAATGTTATTCTAGGTAGTAGTCGTAGTTTTCCTTTCAGGATTCCAGGATAGGTAAGTATTCCTTTTCAGGTTATGCCGCTTCTTCTGGATGGTGGTCTTGCTAGCAGAGCAAGAATACAGCAAGGTAGGTAAGTCCGATAGGTATTTTATTTACCAGCGACACTTCACTTTTCACGATTTTTATTAATTTATTTAGGATTTTCACTCAATTGAGGCGATCCGAGGATTTTAAAAATCCCTTAAGCTGCCACCAATGTTATACGGGATTACCGCTGGGCCTTTTTAAAAAAAGGAATTAAATGAAATGCAGTAATAAAGTATAGGATGAGCCTTTGGCAGCCTCGCGGTACGGATGTAAAATGCAGACTGGTGGTCCCGCGCTCTCCGCGCTAGAGCTCACGAGAATAAGTCTGGGAATTGCTGATGAAGCAGTTCATCAGCAGTTCAGCTGTCATGTGAGGGGTATAACAGTTCACGGCTTTAATTAGTTTGTCAGATGGCCTAATTTATCCTGTCCACACACACTCCTCCTCCACTCCTGTCATACTCCCGTGTGTTTACGTTGGACCCATCTATAGGTATACTAAAATCTAAGCAAGCATTGACTTTATTAGTTGGTATTTAAACTTGGAAATTACCTTTAAGTTCAAATAAGCATTTGGATAGTTATGAAATTGGCTGCCATATAAGCTTTATTAATTTTCTGTCTGTGTGCATTTCATTCAAAGTACTTTATTTCTTCTTTGTAAACAGAGTGTAAAAGACGACAAACAAAGATTGTAAAACATACACAAGGGTAGAGCGCACACCTGTGGACACATCGTGTCTAGTTTTCTTTGTTGTAATAAGTGTGTTTACAAAGTCTCATATTTTTAACATTCACATTAGACCGCGTCCATTATTCGATATATGAAAGCGTGGAATGGAATTCATGAAAACCACACATTGAATTCCCAGACGCTCCACATTCTACATATTCATTGTGAATTGGACTACGTCTATATAGGGCAGCAGTTAGGTACACCTACCCACCCGCAAATCTGAATTGATCAATGATTCTGAGAGCTCTGCAAAACATCGTCCATGCCACAATCGTAAACACAAAACCAATAAGAGGTTTACGATTCCATTCGACGAAATTAAACTTTTATAAGCACCCAGCTGTTCGTCGTCACCTCCCGTTTACTACCGCTGGAACGACTCAGTACTAGCCCTTATTAAGAAATACTTTAGGATAATGTCCGCATAACTTTTCCAGGACCATTGGGAATCAGTGGATTAAAAATAAATATTACTTTGATCTCCCAAGCGTAATAGATTAAAGTTAATTACAGTCATTACTTTTATTTTACAGGCTCGCCGTTCTGGTGTCTCCTTGACATCGTCCCAATTAAAAATGAAAAACGAGAGGTGGTTTTATTCCTCGCCTCCTTCAAGGATATCACCAACACCAAGATGGCCGCCATGAACACTAATGAGGACTTCGACAGCGGTAAGTACCCTTCCATAAATAACACTCAAAACTTTACAAAGAAAATGTAAGATACGAAAATTGTCGCTAAGTATCTGTTTCGTAGCCTTGCTATGGAGCGCCCTGAATACTAATATAAGTTGTTTTCTAAGGATGTCGATCATTGTGCATTTGTCCTAAGTACTAACTCATGCTAAGCACATTGTTCTAGTGCTATAGGTACACCTATAATGTTGATAGCGTTAGACTGAGCTCCCGTAGCTCCGATTGCCCTAGCGAGTTGCGAGCATCACCGCACGGTAAAGTTCCTTTACGACTGTTTGTATTGTTCTATCCATTGTTTAGAGTTGAACAAATTAGTCTGTAGCTAGACAGGCATTAAGTCTGAGTAGATAGCGATAGTGAACACTACGCACACACCTGTTAATACGTACAATTGATTTACATAGTGTAATCCGTTGCGTAGTCAAACACCTAACTTGTTATGAAAGCTCTCTGTTTGCGAACGACCCTTAACGGGGAGATTTGGGCGGAACAGGTAAAGCTTTAAAGTGGGTAACACGACACCAACTTTAAATTTGAAGTACCCCAGGGCCGTAATTTACCTTTTAATGCGCTTAACTGCGACTAAAAACAATTTTAATTCACTCATTTGATCACATTATACATTCTTAGTGCACTTCCAGCAAAAGCTTTAAATAGGATAATACACTAACAAAATAAACAGCAAGTTTAGTTATAAATACTTTTAGATATAATTTCATTATTCTTTTTATTATATCTACTTGCTTATAAATTTATTTTTAAAATATAGCTAAACCACCCTGTATTTTATCTCCTCTTAGACGTGAACATAATATGTCGCCAGTTGCGATGTCTTTTTGTCAGAGAGCTATTGCGGAAAGTTGCTTTCCAACGTATTTTTATCTGCAAGTTTTTTCATATTTTCCGGTTTGCAGAAGTTGACGTAATGTTTTATTTCTCTCAGCATGAAGATGCATGGAAATATTATTCATGTAGTTAGACATTATAGTTATTGCAACTTCTCAACACGCATATTTTTTAAAGAATTTTTGTATTCAGTGGTGTTTTTAATGGGATGGTAATGCGATGGAGCATGCATTATTATTTTATAATCATAATAAAAAAAATGAATGAGTGACACAAATATGACTTCATTAAATTAATTTTGATACTATGAGTATAACTATGAAATCACTATAAGTACCTAATACTTAAGTTACACTGTTGTTCAGATACTCTCCGGGTATAATAAAATGTCATGCCGTAGGTTCCTATTCAATTATGAATATTTCCATAACCATAAAATAAGCCCTTATTTTAATTAGATTATATATTATTTTTATTTTCCTATTAAAGTCGCTTCATGTATGCTCAAATATGTCTGGCGACATTTCTTTAGATGATACCAATTATATTAATTCTTTGGTTTGTTCTTTTTTCAAGAGCCAAGCAAAGCAACATTTTAATTAGTCATGTAGTTCTCCTTTTAATATTGTGATTATAATTGGTATCAAAAACATGAGTATATGCTTACAAAGTATTCCATGTGAAATATTATAAGGTATCATTGAATTTTCCGACAATCACCTTCAAATCGTAGAAGTCTCCTGAGAAGAGTTTCTCATTATATTTCCGAGATCTAAGAGTAGAATAATAAAAGCCTCTCCACGATCCTTCACAATGAACTGAATTATTATCGAGTGTAAGTATTTTAAGAAATATCTTTTCTGTGGAAAGTTTTGTAGCATCTGCTCTGTTGGGCTCGTAGCCAGGAGCTATTATTTACGGGGTTATTTTGCAGTCGCATTAGCGTCTTCATTTTCTTGAGAATTGAAAAGCGAAATCCCCTAAGCCTGGCTACGGGCTGCCTCTCTTTAAGCTTTGTCTGTAGTATTAGTGAATAACAGGGTGGTTTGTGCACGCAGGAGCCGCGGTGCGGCCTTCGGCTGGCGTGGTCACTCTAGCGTTATCCCCATTTGTACCCGCAGCGGCTCTCTTGGGCGCCCGGTTCCGAGCTGAATCTAGTTGCCTACTTCCAGACCCGAATGGCAATCTTGACCCCGAAGCGCCCTCGCCCGCCAACATGGGCAGGCGGCGCTCCCGGGCGGTATTGTACCAGCTTTCAGGACACTATAAACCGGATAAAATGAAGACTAAACTAAAGCTCAACAACGTAAGACAAGCTTCACTTAACTACACTTTTTCTGTTTTGTAAGGATCATGTTGTTACTTTGTTTCACCTATAAGCTAGCTAAGCGTTCTTTATGTTCTGCAAGTGAATATAAAAAGCAAGATGTTATGATTGGGCTCTGACAAAATCCTTCGTTAATAACATGTGTAACTACATACCACACGATACAACGTATGGTACGTATATACTCTTTGGGAAGGAACGATGATCCGTAGTTCCCAAGGTAGAGCACGTTTACTTGAGAAAATTAATTTCACATTTTTAATTAAAATTTCCCCGGCGAGAAATATTAATATGTCCAGAGAGTAATAAGACATAGAACTGAATGTTGATAGCTCTTACTAAGATGAATGTTTTGAATAAATTGTTAACGGCACGTGTTCCAAGATAGAGATGGGTTTTATATATTTTTCGGGCATTATTTCTATATTTAGGTGGCTTTATACTTATGGTTCATGTCTTATTTCAACATTCTGTGTTTTCAGAACCTCCTTCACTCGTCTGATCCTCCGCTACCTGAATACAAAACGTCGGCCATAAAGAAATCAAGGTTTATAATATCTCATTATGGTGTATTCAAAACGTTTTGGGACTGGCTGATTCTTATAGCCACCTTCTACGTAGCTGTCGTAGTTCCTTACAATGCTAGTTTCGTTGATGAGGGGCACCCGAGGATTAGTGTCACAAGCGACGTAGTAGTGGAGGCCCTCTTCATTATAGGTAAGATATGTACCGTTTGGGGATTATTTGTTTTGCAACAAAAAGGATCTTGGGAAATGTTGGACAGCTTCTTGTACATAGGCACCTTCTACCGAGAGATAACTTTTGACACCTGCTGGCCGAGAACAGGAAAACCTCGAGCCAGTCTCAAGGCGATAATGTACAGTAAATCTTTATCTTTCACTGTTTTGGTCACAAATAATAACATTACATTTAAAAACGTAATATTTTCTATGTTTTTAGAGTTTTTAATATTACAACACCGTTACGATTTTAATGATCGTAATAGCAAATATCCTGTTTCTTAACCAAATTCTAACGTACACCTAAGAGCAACTAAAATCGTACCCCACATTATCTACCGCTCCGAACTGCGCCCAGCTAAATTAACATGTAGTGTACTTTTCAGACATCGTCCTCAATTTCCGGACGACGTTCGTGAGCAAGAAGGGCGAGGTGGTGTCGGACTCGAAGCTGATCGCGCTTAATTATATCCGTTCGTGGTTCGTGGTCGACCTGCTGGCGGCCCTGCCTTTCGACCTACTTTATGCCTCGGACGTGTATAGTGGAGCGGTGAGCTTGGACTTTAAAGCCGGTTACTACATTGATTTGTGCGAGTGCAAGTTATTTGGATTCCAAAAGTAGACTTTTGCTATTTGTCTGTTTGTCTGTCCTTGTTAGGAAGGACAGACATACAGGTCTCTGGTGACAAACTAAGAAAAAATAATTTTATACCCAAATCTAAATAAATAAATCAACGTCGGGTTAGTTACACCACCTATAACTTAAGAACGGCTGGACCAATTTTAATTATATCTTATTTGTTGGATTCGTCTCAACCACGAATAGCAGAATATCAGAAAAATCTTAGAAAAAAAAATGTACACAGGAAATTAATTTTTAAATAAATTAGGTTTGGAACTCCGCCATCTTCCGCAATTGACAGCTCAAGTCACGTACGTTTATAGCTTATTTGTAATAATTGATGTTCACTGCAAATCATAGACATCATAGGATAGAAATTCAACGGGAAATAGTAAATAACCGGCCAAGTGCGGGTAGCACTCGCGCACGAATGGTTCCGTACTATATCTATAAAAACGGCAAAAAATCGTGTCAGTTGTATGTGAGCCCCCTTAAATATATATTATTATTAGTTATAGCGGCAACAGAAATACATTATCTGTGAAAATTTCAACTGTCTTACTATCACGGTTCATGAGATACAGTCTGGTGACAGACGGACAGACAGACAGAGAGACAGACATACGGACGGACAGCGGAGTCTTAGTAATAGGGTCCCGTTTTACTCTTTGGGTACGGAACCCTAAAAAGACATTGAAATATCACTCGTTCAGGCTTATTTAGACACTTGTACTCGTAACAATCAATGTGGCGACCGGCCGAGGGCCCTTGGGTAGTTGACGACTTCTGAACTATTTAAATGTTATATAGAACAATAGAATGTAATTATACATTGTAAATAAAATTAATCCTTTGTAAAAATGTTTTACCTAAATATGTCCAAAGATATGGGAATTTATAATGTTTGATTTCTCACTTCATGCTCTCTAAGGTTCAAACAAACGCATTGGTAAGCTATGATTTCACAGCTACCTCTTATTATTCCTTTTTATAATCCTTTATACTACTTGCCACAAAATAAAACACAACTATATGTAGAATAATCTATTTTATAAGATTGTCACATTGTATGCCTGAACTTTGGTTCAAGATTGTTAGTTACAAAACCTAAAAATTTGGGATAAATTAGTAGAATATCAATTAGTACACATTTATTTTTGTTTATTAGTACATGTTTGAATTTTGTGAGTCGATTAATGTAGCATTGAATAGTCTAGTCCATCGCGTAGTACCTGGCTACGCTTCACTGCACCTCTAATATACAACGTATACGATGTGTAGAAGGCAACGCTGCGCACACGCATATTGCTACGTCGCCGTCGCTACACTGGACCGCGAGTTAAAGATTTTAGCATTGGTTTCATCAGTTGTAGTTAATGCAAGAGTAGGTACCTACCTAGTCCGAGAGCCTTAATTAGGCTTGTTTATGTTACGGCAGGTTTGTTTCGTAAAATTTATGTTCTTATTGGCGATCTAGTAATTAGGATCATACGACAAACAAATGTTTGCGTACGTGTATATCAAATTAAGTCCTAATTAAAGTTAACACTCTAATATAGGTATTAATGTATCTACTGGTGGTTTGCGGTTGTCTCTGTTTTCCACTTCGCGCGAGTAGGGACGGAGAGGTGGCGAATACTAATTAATTTAATGTAGTTTAATTATAGACCGAACTTAAGCTCTCGAGACTACCGCAAATGCGGATTATGGTTACGGTATTTTCAGATAAAGCATGTAAATGCAAGTGCATGACGTTCATACATACGAATCTATCACGATCACAAAACTCTAAACAATATACGGTATTATTTCGATTCCTGTGATCATGATTGAACATTTGCTTATTTTAATCGCTGACGTGATACCGTACGATACGTTCAATTTGAAAATACCTCACGTTGCCAGGTGTTTAGTATCGTGTTCGACTAAAGTTTCTGTAATTGAAACTTTAACAGCGTACTTTCGCTTTTTTCGGAACTGTAGCGCGTTTTTCAGTTGTCAACCCAAATGATATTTGTAGAATTTTGTAAATCAAACATTGCTTCAATTTCGCAGGAATCGACGCACGGCAACGTCCACTTAGTCAAGCTCACCAGACTTTTACGACTTGCTCGTCTGATGCAGAAGATGGATCGATACGCGCAGTACTCTGCGCTGATACTCACTCTATTGATGCTGTCTTTCACGCTATTGGCTCATTGGCTGGCCTGCATCTGGTTCATAATAGCTGACAAAGAAATTGAGATACACCAGAATGAAAATTGGGACTTGGGTAAGCCTCCATAATGCAAAGTACCGGACACAGTTTCTGATCATCCGACATCAGGCGCTTTACTCATCTGATGAATCAGATGAAATATAGGGTTAAGATTTGTCTTGGCAATCTATAAAATGGCTTGATATTCTTAACTTGAGTTACAACAATAATAATGATGTTTGCCTGCATGAAGCATACTCGTAATTACTTTAATCTTGGAATACAACTTTAGTACAGTAGTTACTAGGTGATAGGTATTTCGTATGCGAGAGATCGTCTGGGTTGGTTCCACTGCTTTGCCAGTTATTCTTCCGCCAAGCAATACTGTGGTTCCGGTCGTAAGGACAAAATTTCCTTACAACCGCAATACTTAAATTTCATAACGCCAGTGCAATTACTGGCATTATGAGACTTAAGAGCTGTTGTCTCAGGGTGACGAGCGCAGTTCAATGCCGCGGGGGATTTTATATAACAATGTTCTGGGTCTTGTATCTGTTATGGGCACTTGAACATGCATGTTGCTTAACTTTAGGTGAACGATATACTAGTCACTCATCTTCATCATCATCAGCCCATTACGTTCCCACTGCTGGGACACGAGCCTTCTCTCAAAGAGAGAGTATGGGCCATAATCCACCACGCTGGCCCAGTGCGGGTTGGTGGTCTTGTCACTCAATCACATGAAAAATATGTACATTAAGGTAGGCACCGTAGCCGCGACTAGCCATTATATTGTACAATACTCTCTCTCCCTTTGAACGATGTTGAGCGAGGATGCCAACATTTGCCAGGCTTCATATTAATTCCTGTTTCGTGCAACAACATTCCACTCCAGCCGCAACCACGAAATTTATAAAGCACACAGATTATATCCAAGGAGTCGTTTATAATTTCGTTAATTAAATAACTTCGAACATTTTCATTAATAAAATGTATTTACCTGCTCCGCTGGATATTGAGGGAGACCTTGCTAGAATCAAAATTCAATTAGAGTTATTGAAAAGTTAAAAATAAATATACGAATTTAATAAAAAGTAGAAATGCTTTGATACAATTTTATTGATGTGAGAATTTTCATACTAAAAATTTGCTAACCCACGGTAACTTCATTTTGTATGAAGTGACACCTAATCTGTGGGTTAACCCGTCTTCACATTAGCGCAAGTGACCCTAGACACTTATCGTGTTATTGTGACTTCATGAATGACGTTATGACCAATTTCGTTATCGTACCTATAGCAGCTGCGAGACGGGCGTTCAAAGGAAACGTACCTACTAATAATACTTACTTACATTTTTCTACTTGAACTTAAAAAAGTCTTGCAATGCTGTTTTTCTAATCTATTTTTGAAAAAACGCGGTGCTGTTTGGTCCTATAAAAGCCCCAATACACAAAATCCTTCCGCTTCAAATTTAGTAAAATTGAAAGCCGAAACATCCCCTTTTCAATATAAAGCTGATGACGCAAGATTTGCGTCCCCGTCCCAACCATATCATTGAGTTGGCAGTTGCAATATCTGTACTCTACGGGCAGAATATGTGCTTGCTAAATATTTTACGCAATATACAGAATGTGGCAAAATTTGGGGACCTTCAGGGTAGGTTTTCTCTTGCAGTGAGGAAGTTTTGTTCTTAGGAAACATTGGTTGAATTTTGGAGAAAAAAAAATCCTGATGGGAAGTAGGGTCGATTAAGCCCATGTTGTTTCTTTTTTGAGAAATTCATTTTGGACCCCGACCGAAGATTTTTTTTAAATCCAGAAATGCAATTCAATTTTCTACAAAATTCAACAGATGTTTCCTAAGAACAAAACTTCCTCACTGCAGGTGAAAAAGGACTTACCCTGAAAGTCCCAAAATTTTGCCACACCTGTATACTTACTACGTACCTACATGACTTCGTATTTTTTTAGAAAACCATACGAATAAACTTTTGGAACTGATCAACGAGATGAGCACGTCGTCCACCTGATGTTACCACGATTCCAATTAAACTGCCATCACAGAACTTTTAATACCCATGAAAATTAATGCGAGGCACTGCATTGTACTCGTCACCCCGAGACATCAGATATTCTCATACGCCCAGTAATTTTCAGGCCCAACAAAATACTAATGTGAACAGATACGTGCGGTTTACAATATCTAAATGTGAATTTTACCTAATATAATAATACCTAATGTAAATCGTAAATAATAAAATTATAGCACGCCTACACATTTCTCTTTTCATTTCCCTTCGTCCTTCTCTTTAGTCCTTCTCATACATTGGCATGCGGTTGTAGTGTAACAATTCCAAAATTACGAATCACAACATCCGCTTCGAATTTCGATTAAACTGGAAGCCAACAAACAACTTCAAAAGGTAGCTGTTCCATTTTCAATAAAAAGCAGTCACGTGCGATTTGCGCCCAACGAAGCCGTACCTATCACAGAATTGCCAGTTGCAATATGTGAGCCGACCAAATATTTGCTGAATATAAATATTCTGTTTGCTGAGTTTACTTTTTATAACCCTACATATATTTGGAACTTCGATGTTGGTGCCAATGTAAGCCAATGTGGAGTTTCTGTTTGTGTAACCTATATTGTTTCATATTTTTTATGCCATCACAGGTCACATGAATTGCGATATTTTGCCCTAAAATCTCAAATGAGTAGGTATGCCCGATAAGCTATTGTAACCACCAAGTAGTTTCTTCACTGCAAACCGGGCGGTGCGTGCTCAGAAGATGACAGGAAAAACTTGAGCTTTCGATATAATTAGACCTTAAAAATACCACCACCAATATGCGTGGAAGCTATGAGGGCGAGACCTTTGCTCAAAAGTCTAAACAATAATAGAAAACGTTGAAATCAAATACAGTTCGACATTTTCACAGAAATCGTGAATAATTTTTACTCCACCCAGAACATTCTCAATAAATATTGAAGTGAAATACTGAAACTGAACTGTGTGATTGGAAATTTACTGAGCTGCTACAACACTAAAACCTTGGAAACTTATCACTCAGACAAATTGAATCTCTAACTCTCGTGCTAATCCTTTCCAACTTACAACGGTTTAAAATTAGAGTATTTATTTGTAAATAGTCGCGGCCATGACTCTCTAAATCGATTTTGTTTTAGGATGGATAAACAACTTGGCGGAGAGGCTGAAAGTTCCGATAATCAATATATCCCACAGTGAGAGCTACGTGACAGCTCTTTACTTCACTTGCTCTTCACTCACGAGCGTCGGCTTTGGTAACGTGTCGGCCAACACTCTACCAGAGAAAATATTTAGTATCATCACCATGTTAATAGGGGGTAAGTCAATTACATGTATGAGGACGACATCAACTGATACTATACTGAAACCTACGTAATCGCTGTTTTCATCACTCACATTTCAACTCACATTTCACTTAAGTACTAGCATAGGGTTCAGATATAATTCTTAACTCTGAATATTTTTGGTTCTAAACCGTCTAATTAGGCAATCTACTTTTTTAACACTTAACAGAGAAGCATCACGGATTTAATACGTCTCGAGTCACGTTTTAGCCGAATCAAAGGAATCACTAACACAAAGCAACGATTATATAAACGTACCTTCAAAGCGTGAGGTACTCATAACTTTACATGCTCATCAAGTGTTAACTTACTACCAAATGTTACCACTGATGGGTTTTACACGCCTATATACATATAGCTCAAGTAGGTAGTTATATAAATAGTCTAAGATAGTCCTAATTTTACTATGCATTACCTACGCAAAGTAATATTTAATTGTACGTCTAACTTTACGTGATTTTGACTTACTAAGGTTAACGTTTCCTTCAGCGTACATTAGACTGTCTAATTAGACAAAATCTCATGATAGGCTCATTATACGAATTTAACAACGTCGCGTCTTTAATGCCTGCAGCTTTATCTACTGTGATTTGCATAAATTCGAATATGTTGCTACAACCTACCGGGCCGGCCGTGCTGAACATTTATATATTCATAGATTTTATATAGATACCTTTTATCAGGTATAAATATTAAAGTAGTGTTAATATAAGTACTGAAGTTTTGGCGTCAATCAATAATTCAGCATCGCTGGTAATATAGGCGATAAGTTCGCCAAGTTATAATACTTACGAATATGACCGGAGTTTGCGAAACACGATTCCATTTCATCCAACTATTTCCTACTGTTGCGAACTTGTACGCGGCTCAATGGCCTCCAACACAAATGTACTTATCTTACGATAGGGCTTAATCCAGATTCAACTCGAACAAAGTTTTGCTAATTGGTCCTTATACCTACTGAGAGAATAAACCTTTGGTAGAAAATACTCGCTGTAAGTAGTGACTCCATTATCCGATTGCCGATAACAAAAGCCTTTGATAAATATACATCCCTGACGTTTGAGGAAAGGACTCTTCGAGAAAATTATATAATAATATTACAACAATCACTGTAGGGCGGAAGAAATATTCGCTCTACGTGATTTTATTATAAGTGATATCATTAATGAACACCCAGAAGGAAATGGCGAGACGAACTTGACTCCTATTGGAAAGATTGACCTGATAAAGCTCTGAACCGTGAAAATAGGAAAGACAATGGGCATTTACCCTGCAGGGGACTGAATTGGCACAATTAAATAAATAAATATAATTTGTTATACCCAAAAGGAATATTCATGGCGCTATTATATTTGTTGTCCCAACTATTGCTTACATTTTGTCTATTAAAAGTGTCATCCTCCACAGCTCTCAAACTAATTCTTCTTCCTAATTCTTCCCTGACAAAAGCTATAGTTAGGTTAGTCATCATTACTATAACAGTGAATTAAATGTTTTAGCCCTGATGCACGCTGTAGTATTTGGTAACGTGACGGCCATTATCCAGAGGATGTATTCCCGCCGGTCGATGTATCAGAGCAAATGGAGAGACCTCAAAGACTTTCTCACCTTGAACCAAGTGCCAAAGGAACTGAAGCAAAGGATGCAGGATTACTTTCAAACAATGTGGTCACTCAATCATGGCATTGATATCCATGAGGTTAGTAAGATTTTGGTATGTAAACATGAATAACTTACGTTATGCATGTTCTAATTTCATGTAGTTTTAATAGTAAAACACATTAAAAATGAATCATTGAATATCCAGTGACACTTTTATTAGCTTTTTCAGATCTTCTCCATATTTTACTCTTTCAAGAGACCTATTTATTTATTCCTTTCCAACAACAGCATACAAGTTATTATTTTTATCGAGAGGTCAGACAATTAAGTATGTAAAATATAAAATCAGATGAGCTTGAACACGTTTGTGACTTTTCAATACCAACTGCAATATCTATATTACCTATCGATACTAAAAGGTCGCACGCTCATTTTCACCATTTCATCACGTTTTTTCTCTACGACATGGAATGGAATCTCATATTAAGTTCATAATTTCATTTGCCTATGACCTTAAACCTAAAGGTGACCTACATATTTACTACTTAAGTCACTATTTGGCCTTAATTTAATATTATCTAAGTACTAAGTTATGGAAAAAGAGAATAGAGGCGGCTACTTTGAATATATAATTTTACTAATTACATTTAAAGTAAATATAAACAAAATTTGAGAGCTGAAATCGTGTATTAAAGAAAATTACTTAAAATGACCCATAAAAGCATAATCTGCTCTCATAATTTCCAACCCTTATCTTGTACAATTGTTTTTAACGAGCCCCTAAAAATAGGTTAAGCGACTTATTTTATTTCTTCTGTTAACTGAGCAATTCGTAAAATATTTTTAGCGTATCCTACAATGTAACAGGTTTTTAAGGCATAAAATAAAAAACCTTAAGCTTAAAACAGGGACGTAAAATATGCTTCAGAACTCGAGCCATTTGGCTTATCTTACTACAAGAGTAGTTTAAAGTTGCGAGGCTATTTGAAATGATTACGCGTCATTGGAGCGGTATGAACCTCTGATGAACCCTCAGATCACAGATTCGGCAAAACGACCCGCTCTTTGAAGTCCCAAAACTCAGCTGAGCTAAATGGGCTGGAAACGAAATATAACGCGATAGAATCCAATCTGCCTTAAGGTTTGCGGGCCACATTTATTTATATCCTACTAACTGCTGCCTGCGACGCGTGCTGGTGGGATTTGGTTATATTGCAATCCCTCGGGAACCACGTGTTAAATTGGGATGCATTCTATGTCCTTCTCCGGGCTATGGGCTATATGTATCTGTGCCAAATTTCATCAAGATCGGTTTAGTCATGTAAAGATAACAAACAGAGTTACTTTCGCATTATTAATATTTAGTGTAGATTTGGATTTACATGGATAAAAACATCATCTTTTATTATTTATTTATAGAAGTTTATCATCATCATCATATAAATCACGTTCCCATTAGACCACCCACCAAACAGCATAAAGGCCCAATTCGGCTTGATGTCACACATATCCTAGTATGTTGCAGTTTTAAATACAGGTTTCCTTACGATGTTTTCTACATCCCTTTTAAATTATTTTTTTGTTTAACCTATTTGTTCCCACAGCTGGGCAAAGCTCCGTTTTAGATGCAACACATCATTTTTATGTCATGCGAGGCCGATTTGGAACTCGAAATCCTCTACGAATTATTCTATTTTTTGAGGTTTTTAAGTGAGAGCAAGTTTAGGCTGCATGCATCTGTACCTGTACATAATTATATTGATCGTTACGTTATCATAATCAAGTAATGATGCGTCAGTTCAACCTTATTGTCTATCTAAACTAATTAACTTGTTGCACGTGAGCGCTACCTCACCTGCCGTAGCAAGATGTTTACAAAACTATTTTAGTTCTCTATTTTTAGACGCTGAAAGAATTCCCTGAAGAGTTGAGAGGCGACGTGTCGTTACATTTGCACCGGGAGATACTTTCCCTCCCGATATTCGAGTCGGCCTCCCAAGGGTGCCTCAAGCTGCTATCACTGCACATTCGGAACAACTTCTGTGCACCTGGAGAGTACTTGGTGCACAAAGGAGATGCTCTCACCTACATATATTATATTTGCAACGGGTCTATGGAAGTCATGCAGAACGATATGGTCGTCGCTATTCTTGGTTAGTATTTTAGCGTAAGAACTAACCAATAATAGCAATTAAAAATTACTTGCCAGCAAAATTACTGGGCATAAAATATGAGATTTAATATTTGATGTCTCGGGGTGATGGCTCATAAGAAAAATAATATTGTCAAAAACAAACATAAAATATTGTAACAAAAGTTATAAAAAATATGCCCCTCAGTTTCTTGCCGTATCTTCTGAGTAGTGGTTCTTTTTCCGATACGGTGGTAGAGTCATTGTAATAATTGTTCATAAGTGCGTCTGTGACGACAAAATTGAAATAAAGAACTTTTGAATTGAATCACTGAGGTTGCGGGTTCGATTCCCGCGACGGGACAAATGTTTGTGCACAGAAAAAAAAAAGCGCAAGTATTCGTTTCGTGCCTGGGTGTTGTGGGACCATGGTCCTCATAGTTCCTGGTTCCCTAGATACAGGGAATCCTAGTTAGGGGTCATGATCTATGTACGTGATCGTTGGGCGTTATTTATATTTTATTTATTTAATTGAATTAAATTGATGAGCGCAATGCATTGCTACGCAGTGATTTTATTGCTATTAAACGTTCTGGGTGGCACTTTTAATTGTTAATTGTTATGGCAATTGTTATGGGCTGGCGTGGCGCTTACCATCAGGCAGACGACTTGCTCATTTCATCACTCGGTACCACAAAAAAAAAATGTTTTATTAGAACCTTTCATTTTGTTAATTCATCCGCTAGAGATTTTATGGATTGTGTGGACTTCCACACAAAACTAAGTAGCGTAGGTAAAGGTGTTATTTCGTAGTCATATATAAATCATTCTGTCGATAATGTTACATAGGTAATTTACTAGGAATATTGCTATAGCAAATTTTACAAACGCCGGTTAGTATTTATAAAGTACATGTCTCTAACTCCCATCACATGCTCTTCCATTACATAGACGGTAGCCCGAGATGTAACGGATATAAATTGTTGAACTCTAACGAGCGTCCACTAGGTCATATTGATCTACGGGTGACAAGGCTTACGTGTTTACACTGATAACAGCATTGTATCGCTGGAAATGAAGAGCTTAAAGTGTCGATAGCAACTTGTAAACAACTGACAATGCAAACAATATTGCAGATGCAAATCATTCCCCGGTATCAAGTACTCGCTTGTATTGATTCCCTGCGTATCTGATACAGCTCAGTGCGACGGAATAGCTGCAGACTGGATTAGCATTGTTAACCCAACTATTATTTGTAGACCGTAGACCCAAATTGATTCTACTGAAATATAAGCCTAATGGCACTATCAATTCATCCAATTTCACAGATACCAGCTGTCCGGACAGACTAGGTAGATACTAAATACATCCTATTATTTCCCACTTCTTACTTCTACTAATATTATAATTATGCTAAAGTTTGTGAGGATGCATGGATGGGTGGATGTTTGTTACTCAATCACGCAAAAAATAGAGAAGAAAAGATTTTAATAAAATTTGGTATGTATATTGTTATCTCGGGAAACCGCGGGACGCACCTAGTTAATCATATGTAGACAAGGCTAACGAGTATGCTCTCAATTCAATTCATTTATGCATATAAAATACAATCCACAGTTTTGTTATTAAAATCTAATAAATGTTGCTTTGATGCATTCAATTGACCATATACATGCACGTGTCTGATACATCTTAGAGCTACTGAGCACATTGCGGTTGACTCAACTATAATGTAATATAGCAGAAATAGTAACCCATTTGATCCATACGATGGATTCTAAGCGGAATATCAGGTTCAAATCATTGAGCACTAACGACCTTACACACGCTTTGTATCCATTACACGGGTCTGAGAGCACTCAGACCGGCTAACTGTTATGAGCATTGTTAAGCTAACTATTTACTAGTAACCACGTCAATTCTTAATATGTGACTCTCATCAGTCATCAACATCATGCATATAGTTCTCCGAATAGACTATCAGACACAAATCATTGAGCACTAACGAGTATGCACTCGCTTTGTATCGATAGAATCACGATTGTGATGAGAGCGCTGAGGACGGCGGCCTGGCTAACTCGATTACATGGCACATTGTTTACAAAACTATTTACCACTAGGTATGCTAAGTATTAACATTGTACGTTTACTGCGACTTTCTAATAAACGTAGAAACTTTTACTCGAAGTAGTTTGCGGTCTAAAAGGATTTTGAAGTAGAAGTTGAATAGTTGTTGAGCGTACTTTGCCGCAGTTTAGTAAAAACTTTTCCATCAGTGAAATATAAACTCTTATGAAAGTACCAACTGTTATTACATTATTATCAGAAAATAGGCAATAAAAATACGGTCAAGTAATAAAAATCCAATAATAATAAAAGTATATTCTTCAATTTTTGATAAAAGTATTTTTTGAGTCTAAAGCTTTTAAGTACCTACTTACTGGTTGTATCTAATAAGAAATCGGAATCATGAAGTTCACGCTAAGAAAATATATATTTAAAAAAAGCTGCCTCAAGACTTACCTATATCAACAGCCTTCTAAAAATTCTACCTTGCATGTATAGTTCCACGTCATACAGAGTTTTCAAGGATTTACTTCAGATGCAGAGCACATTGCGTGCATAGACAAGATTACATTGCTTGAAGATTTCCGGTAGCATTAAGCCTCGTACACACTACATGTCGATTACGAGCCTCTAATGACCACGTTCTCGAGTGTTGCGATTACTTTACTGTACGATAGTGCGATAAACATAAACACACATAAATAAGTGATCGCTGATCGTCGCGCTTACCGCTGCCGCATTGTCGAGACCACGACTTTAAATTTATGCTTTCGGAAAGCAACTTCGAGTGTCGTTGATAAGCAGCTATTAAAATGAATAAGTGTCGTTATTATTACAGTCGTCCACAGTGAAAGCGACACTTAAATTGATTTATTTACCGTTTAACTTGGTATATTTTGTATACTACAATAAACATTAAGTTCATCCTCATTGCTCCTGTTATTTTAATTTATATTCTCTCCTATATGAAAGCTGATTTATTAACTTTCATTTCAGAATCTATCTCTAGTAACCGCCACAACTCAAACATAACCAAACTACCAGTAGGCAATTATTTAATATGACCCGTATAAACGTGTAATATTAATTACATTCGGCTTTCCCAAATTACGGAGCTAAATTATGAAAGTTATCAATTAACTTAAAACTATTCCACCAAACAGGCAAAGGAGATTTGGTGGGTTGCGATATGAATACCCATTTGCAAGCGTACAACGGCACGGGCCCGTCCCAAGGGAATAATCCGGACGTCGTCGTCAAATCCAGCAGCGATGTTAAGGTACTTATTACGTATTCATTTGAGCATTTAAGCTAAGAGGTGAGGGCACACTGCGGGAAATTTGGTGCGAAGTTGTTCCTCCGGTATATATTAAGTACTGAAACACGCAGCATCAAACACCGCGCCGTTTAGGTTTTAGTCCTTTATACTCATTTTAAACAAGTCTTGTGCTACAGAATTTCTTGTAATGAACAAATATTGATACAAATAATAATTGTCTAACCATCTTCATACAAATCAAATGTTATCATAATATAGTTCGTGCAAATGCCTGAATTACAATTACATGATAATTCCATGTTCCACTTATCATTAAGCTATATTACACAGCGTGCCTCCAACCACTTACCAAGCTAATATCAGTGTTGATACGAGTAACTTCATTTACATAATTCCGTGTTCAGGCGCTGACGTACTGCGATCTCAAGTGCGTTCACATGGGCGGACTAGCCGAAGTACTAAGGCTATACCCAGAATACCAACAGGAGTTCATCCACGATATACAACACGACTTAACCTACAACCTTAGAGAAGGTTACGAGGCTGAAGCGGAATCAGACGGGAATGGACATCCTTCTTTAACGCTTCCATCGATATCAGAAGACGATGAGAATGCAGGGGACGAACATGCGCCGTCGCCGAAGAAACTGCCCAGTTCCAATACGAATAGTCCCAGACATGCGAAATTCAGGTGAGTTTACTTAGCCAATTGAATATTCAACAAGATCGTCTGTTGATTGTGCATAATGTACTGAATGAACAATTTAAATTATACAATTTTCTCGCAATACGAATTGTTCTGATAAAGTTACTTTAGCTACGAACGTTCAGTAAGTAGGTAGTGTGAATTTATAACGAAACTGTTTCCAGCTCGCCCATAAGTAAAACAGATATTGTATAAATGATTGCTTAGTGAAATTTAGTTATATTTATTGAGATTTCGTAATATACAGAATAGGTATTTATGCGGAGTAGGCATGATACCTATATCTAGAACAAATCATGAATGAAGATACAGAATAGGTAGTTGACGATCGAGAGATTGCGCAGAACTGGTAGAAATAGAACTATCTTGTGCCGACTAACTTTGGGTCGCAGAGTCATCGGAGTTAGTTTAGCTCTAGTTATTATTCGTTCGAGGACCCTTAATATTTCGCAAAAATCAAGAACCAACATAAATATTTTTGTGACCCTGTTTATAAAATTAGCTTTATTTAAATCATCAGGAATTGTCCTATTTCAATTTCAAATAACGAACGGAATTTCTCGAAGGAGTCATCATTAAATATTCAAGACGTTATAACTTTTTAACAGACTACAAGCTACTTTATCTTCATTGGTAACTTTTAAGGGTTTGTCTTTGGAAAGGGTAGCAATTATTTTTTGACTGTCCCAATTCTGCTAAATACCTTTCGATTTATTCTATTTAGTTTAGGGTAGGTATCTACATAATTTTTTTGTGCGCAAGATTTCCTCAATCAATATAGGTATAATATACGAGGAATGGTTTTGTTGGAATTACTGAGTGGCGCTCACACAACACTGCGGTTCGACGATAATATATTACTGATTACTGATTGATTGTGTCACTGTTTTCTAAAATTGTGACCAGTCGCGCCACAGTTTTGTGTGAAAGCCTTTAAGATTTCCCTACAAAGTCGGTGGTCAACTTACATCAATTTAATGTAAGTTGATCTGTCTCTTAGCTTCTTACCTCTAGTTGTGACATTAAAATGGTAAGAAGACAAATCAACTTATTAGAATGAGATTTATTTAAGTCTCTTTCTAAAATGTTACATCTACAGCTACCTAATTAGACTCTTCAAATCTTTATATTATAGGTCGGACGGTCAGCAACGTATCTCTCATAAAGAACTGCGCGAGAGAATAGAACGGCAGCGTTCAGTGGCGACGCCTAAAATATGCAGATCAGATTCCCTCGAGGGGTTAAACTTGGAGGTCCACAACACGCGGTCGTCAGTCGAGAGGTTGGACACGCAGGTGTCCAGTCTCCACCACGACGTCGCCGCCTTGAGTATGGAGGTAAGGATAAAGGTTGGTGAGATCCTACTAATATCCTAATAACATTGTAAAAGCAATAGTTTGTGGGGATGGATGGATGAATAGATGAATTTTACCACGTTTGTATTAAGTCACTTTCTTGTTTTGTCTGTCTATCGTTCCGGGTGGAATCTTCGAGGACTTCCTGCTATCCAGCTGAAACTTTAAGGGTAGCTTGCAACTCGATGACAATGCATTCTAAATCTATTTATAGGCATGCAATGGCGACCTAACCTCAAAAACTGCATAAAAACGTTGTTTTTACATTATTTTTTTAATTTTCACTTTTTTTTTGTATTTATCATCATCACGCAAAAACTATGGAACGAATTTCAATTAAATTTGGTATGTAAGTTTTTTAGGTCCTGGAAAAGAACATAGGCTACTTTTTATTTCGGAAAACCGCGAGTGAAACCGCGAGGAGCAGCTAGTTCGTTAATGTTGAGGTTTTATGTTGTAAGTTTATGAGCAAGTTCGTGTAATGTGGCAAGTGCCATGGCTATCCATAACAACTACAGTGCCACCTGGAAATACCAGAATATTGAACTGCACAACAACGCCTAGTAATTAATAGCAGAGTTTTACCTACCATTAAAACTCTTATGATGTCCGGAGCCTTATTCGAGGCCTTTAAACAATATTTGAGAAGCAGTCCTTTCGTTTCCGGCCGTGTAATAGTAGTTGTAGTTCCTTTTCCGGGCGGTAGAGGGGGTATTTCCCCACTTTGTTCACCAGGTGGCGCGCACGAGTCGCTCTCGTCATTGAGGTCTCAAATATATACCTTACTTATTTTTAAACTAAAATTAAGATTACAAACACCAGGCAGAACTTACCGTAAGGCCTCGAATAAGGCTCCGGACATAATAAGAGTTTTAATGGTAGGTAAAACTCTGCTATTATGTCCTATCGCCGTTATTCGAGGCCTTTAAACAATATTTGAGATAATGTTTGTTTTCGCCTGGTGAACAAGACGCCAATGTGATTACTAGTGATTACACATTTAAAATTTTTGCAGCTTGAGCATATAATGATGTAACTTAGTTCTTAGTTATATTTGTTCTTTGTCCTTCTTAGTCATATTTGTTCATTTACATAAACACATTAATGAGTAAATTTACAGTTTTGGTCTATCGTATGGGTTCAAACAGAGCATCTAATGAGTTATTAACTTCTAAGTATACAATAAATAATAGTTTACTACTTTAATAAAACGTTTATCTATCCATCTATTCATATTGTTACTGAAGACTGGCATCACACTTTTCGGGGCTTTCCTGACGCCAGCCTCTTCCGTAAAAAGGTTTTACCCAACTTACCGGTTCTAGAACCTAGTCATTGCTTACAACTCAGTGGCGTAGCTACCGGAGGGCTAGACGGGGCAGTCCCCGGGGACCCCAAGCTCAAAAGGCCCCTCGGACTCTGACCAGTGCTCTGACTTACAAACAATAAATTGAACTAGTGAATTTTTTTTTTTTTTTTTTTTCATATTCGCAATATAAATAAACCAGAGAACGCGACGAATGCGGAACAAACGATTTTAAATAGTTTAGTTGGGGCCCTATTTTGCCCCATGGCCTTTGGTTACCTAGCTTAGCTACGCCACTGTTACAACTGTTCTATTTCGCGGGCAATAATGAACGAATTACAGACATCAGCTTTAGTACGCCTATTGTTGTCACATATAGGAACTTTTGAACTCACTTTACAGGACGAGGATAACGGTTTTCCACATAAAAAAGTTTCCATTTCGATTGTATGCATGCATAGTTCTTATTGATCCGTATGTAGGCCAATCTATGAAATTACCATCCGAAATACATAAAAGGACATATGACATCCACTGACCATTTCAGTTCGTGTACTTACGACCTGAACTAGTGATAGAAAGTGATTTCCCACTCATAGTTGATCTTATCTTACATAATATCCAAGATGTTAAAGTATTAGCAGGTATTGAAACTATTCTTTTTTCTTTTTTTTTTTTCCACAAAATTCACGTTATTTTCTGTACTTACTGCATAAAGCTGAAAACCACGGATTCGGAACGTTCTGTGGCCTTGAATGCCAAATGATGGAGAAATCTGTGCGATTATTAAAAACATGCCTTCCGCCCCATTTAGATGCAAGACAACTTTCGGCATCAGATTTAGTGACGGAAAGATCCAAGCTCCTCCAAACTTTAATTCCCATGTATCATTTTGACTAATTAGACTAGCATTTTGGTACGACATCGGCTCACGCTAACGCAAAAAGATCCATCTCCAGAACACCTCGTTTGTCGAGAACTATATCCATCAACCGCGGAAGCAGGTTCGGCCACGCGGGAAGTATTGACTTTAAGGAGATCCGATTGGTTATACTGTTGTAACTGCCCGGAATATGAATTTCGAATATTTAATAAGCCAAATGATTTAGCTCTTTTGATCGACTCCCCCTCAAATATCAGATAACTTACGACAAATCTGCTGTGACACTGCATCACACTGTAACAAAATTGACGAGAAAAGGATTGAATCAAACAACGAGTTCTTCCGCGGCCTCCCGTCCTGCGTCAGCTGCCTCTGTTTTGAGAGAGTCTGATACCGATGAAAAGTGTAGTCGACACGATTTGATGATACATAACATCCACCACTCGAGTCAGGCTATACATTATAAACAACAAAAGTTGAACCGTCTCTGTGGTACAGCCAGCCGGGCGACGTAAACCTTAGACTCCTTACTATACTCTGAACATCTCGCAACGTTACCTTTTGGTCTGATTCATTAACTTATTGCATCGTATTGGTATTGTTTAGCTGTAAGGATTAAGGATGTTATACAGCGTGTAACATAAATGTGTAGTAATAATTAAACCACGCATATAGAAGCTTATTAATAATTCAAGTCCAAGTGCAAATCACCAGAAAATTTTTAAAATCACAAGATATGATAATTTAAACATTTCTGGTAATCAAGTTCATTTCAACCCTAACAATCAGCTGATAAAGAGCAATGAACTTGTGACAAAGAATATTAGTGCGCCGCGTGTACAGATCTGACAAACAAATTTTATCTTCAGTTAGCAAAGCCAGCTGTCCTATCAACCTTACTTTACAACTAACTTTCAAGCAAACTGCTTTTTACGCGACTCCCCAAAAAAGGAATGTAATGTTTTCGGGGTTAATGTATGTGCGTTTTTTTATTACACAATAAATGCCTCAACAGATTTGGATGTATGGGGTATCCTCGGAATCCTTAAATCATCCCAAGTGACATAGGCAAGTTATAAATAAATAAATAATAATATAAATTATCATATAATGTTTTTGGCAGGGTATTTTTTTTATTTTTCTTAATGCTTACTTGTTAATTACAGCATTAAGCATCATCGCTCCAATTAACATTTAGGAATAAGGATCTAATCAGTATGAACGTCTAATAAGAGCGAGCATGGCTGATGTTCTTAAAAAATACGTGAGGTCACCAACCACCGTAGGAATAGGATGTAAAAAACATCATGCATGAATTTCAACAGTAGGAATGTAATAGGCTGATAATGATGGTTAAGACATTTCCAACATTTGATTTCATTGCATAGTAAAAGAGTGTTCGTCAGTCAGTAATCAATAACGCGTCTTTACTTAGTCAGTTTTCAGAAATAAACCTGTTTAATCTTTGACAAAACGCGGCAAACACTAAAGCTATCAAACATTCGCCGCCGCTTCATGATTCGCTAGCCTTGTTTCGTATTGCACCAATCATAAAGATGTAATCCTAATAAATAATAGCCGCTGCTCCTCATTGGTCGAGCGGCACAAACAAAGTTACCTTCTAACGCCGCCCCATAAAACTCCACCGAAAAGGACCGTTTTCGTTTCGGAAATTTCGTTAGGTTATTTCTGAATATGAATTCTAAGACGTCAAGTTGGATAAAAAGTTGAAACTGATCAAGGCAAGGCCAAGTCGGGTACGTTAAGGCATAGATTAAAAGTACCGTTCGCGGAGATTTTTTTGTATACCGGTTCCCGAACATGCAAAAAAAACTGGTAAAAAAACTTAAACCTATGTTTTTATTATGGTTTTAATGCATTCAAATCTGTCCAGGCAATAAGAAGTAATGGTGGAATAAATAAATACATACATACATACGTAAACCCTGAAATACTCCTTTTTGGGCAGTCGTGTAAAAATGTGGAAATACCTTTTTTTTACGAGTGGGTTCGGGAACGGAACCGACCGAGTCCAAAGATCCGTTCAGTATGAAATTCCGGTATTTGAGACTCGAAATCAAGCCCTTGTAAAATGTTCGGCGTTTTCAAAGACAGAGCGCCTAGGCTACAAAACAGATAAATACAGAAGTTAATCTCATGTATGTACTTTTCATACCTCTCATACCGGACGGCGATGGAAGTTTTTGGGAGGAAAATTGATTGATTTAAAAAAAATAAGTGTACAAGATATCGACATAATTTTTTCGCAGTTACTATTATAACTGAATAAAGTTTTTTTGAAGACAAAACAAATGCGATTAGTTTACATTAACATCTTTCTCATTAAGATTATTGAACACAAGGCTAACACAGCTTATACTACAATAAATATCAAATTTTAAATTGTGAAAATATGACAAGGCCACAAAGTCATGTTCGCTTGTTCGGCGCAGGGCCGGGGGCCGGGGCGCTTACCTACCTACCTAACTATTTTGTGTTACGTGAAAATTAACCATCGAAATACAAGCAAATACCTAATGTTGAATTTAAACAACCGTCCACCGAACAGTTATAATAACCTTTTTTCGTTGCTCCATTTTTGCACAAAAATGTTCACAGACGCGTGTCTCAAGCGGATGGCACTCGCGCTCGCATCCCAACTGTGCCCAGATATCGTGTCCGTGAGCGGTGTCTATGTGTGCGTTGCTCGAGCGCACTTTGTATGTAGATTGATTTCTGTACTTATCTGTTTTGTGCCTAGGCACAAAGTAGCTCGGTCAGTGACCCGTACTACCTCGACTAGGCCACAGTTTGTTAGGATTGTCCAAAATAATTCAAATTAATAATTTTTAAACTTTGTATGGAAAATATAATAGTGTTTTTTTGGTTGTATATTCTGCCCGATGATTCATGACTACCTACTAGATACCCATACACACCTTTCAGTATTACTACACATTAATGTTATTCCCTGTATAATGTGATAAAAATAAATTAATAAATTTCAGAATCTTTTACAATATTTTATCAAAGCCCAGCAGCGTTTGCGATATGGAGTTACAGTCCATACATCTTCACAAACTTTTGCATCTTTATTATAGGACTAGGTAGGATCCGTTCATCCTGATTCTTGTCAGAAAGTTGTCCTGTGGAAAAAATCAAACAATCATCTCAGATAAACAACAATTCGATTTTCCTGCTCTCGGAGTATTATCCTCCACTCAATTTAAAATAGGCGCGGAAGCTTTTGGATCATAATCTGAAATAAAGTTATATTATTCAGAATTTTACTACACAGCCAAATATATTTGAGGCTTTTTACAATACTTCTACAAAAATACTATATAAAAACTGATTAATAATAATAAAAAAAAAAAAATATTATTATTTGGGAGCTGATGTAAGTCCAAATGGTCAACAGGTCATCTGTAGTAGTTGACTTCAAGAAACAACGATGAGATGGCCTGTATGAGATCAATTTTTTATTATAATCCAATCGTTTGGTTGTAAACAGATTGGAATCCGATGAACTGAATTCAGTATTAATTTGGTTACTTTTAGTTATTGCAGTATTTAATTGATATTTAGTCAATAATTTTAAATTAAATATGAGGCCTGAAGCCGTCGTATTATTATGTCACACTTTCTCATGAGTAAGTATACACCCGGTCCTTTGGGTGGCTTACGTAGCGACATGTGTCCAACACGTAGGCGCCCCTAGACCAATTTTATGCCTAAATATTATGAAATGAGCCATCTCGGAAGATGTAATAGTTTGATAGTTGGTACTGATCGACCGAGGCGAGACCAGCGGTGACCTCTCACCTCGAAACCCATGTGAAGAATCAATATTCCATAGCTTCTTCCCCTGCGTATTGATCTAACTAAATAAACTTTGTCGAATGAATCTTTTAGCATTAGTCGGGTTTCTTTGACGTGAGGTAAATGACTGCTCTAAATTTAGGTCGAAGGATACGCTAATTATACTAGCCTGAGCTAGAAATTCGTAATGACCCTCATTCGCACCCTTTAAGAAGGCGGATATCTTACGTTATTGCACACAAACGGTGCCGTGGAGTAACCACCTTTGTTGTAGCCACTAGGTATAGGTAAAAATATTAGATTGCTAAACACAAACAGTGCCGTGGAGCGACCAGCTTGGTTGTAGCCACTAGGTATAGGTAAAAATATTAGATTGCTAAACACAAACGGTGCCGTGGAGCGACCAGCTTGGTTGTAGCCACTAGGTATAGGTAAAAATATTAGGTTATTAAACACAAACGGTGCTGTGGAGCGACCAGCTTGGTTGTAGCCAGTAGGTATAGGTAAAAAATAGTATGTTGCTAAACACAAACGGTGCCGTGGAGCGACCGTCTTAATGTAGTTGTTAGGTCCAGGTTGCGCAGCCTGGGACCCATAAAAAGCACTCTCTTCTCTTGCGCAGAGAAGGAGGATTTTTGAGTTACAAAGACATTTCCAAATCATTTTCAAATATATTCATAAGATGGTGAATATTTCTAAACTACTATTGAGAAATTGATCTTTACCCAAGCTTTAAATGAATATACTCCTTGTTCAACAATATTGGCCCTCGAATTAATTACAAACAAACAATAGTTTTTTTTTTTTTTTAATGTCTTGTGTCTTTTGTAGAAGGGCTCTTTATTTAAAGCATTAGGCAACAACTATAGATAGGTTTGTATAGTTACAGCATAGGTGATTGCACCCAAAAATACATATATATATTATTTTGGCTTTTTCGGCCTGTTAATTACGTCATTCACCTCCAGTTCAGTAAACCCCGACCGTTAATTTTTTTATTTTTTTTTTTTGTTTTACCTAACTAACACTGCAATAAAAGAGGATATAACTACTACGTTTAACTACAATCTTCGGATTTAAAATGTTGTAATGAATTTAATTATTGCAAATACTCTTATGAAGCTTTGTAACAGTTGGCTCTTTTAAGGTTGCTAAATCGAAATTTAACGCACCTGAGGGCCGATTTGGCGGGCACCTCACTAAGCATTTGTTCATTCAGTGTGTCTACGTTCGTATCCATATTTGAGTTACAAGAGGCATCCTTGCTTTTGGGAAGGTACTGACCAACTCGAAAGTGGATAGCCACTATAACTATGACAAAAAACAAAAATGTTATGTCACTTACTTGTTTAGTGAGGCGTTCCAAAGCCTCACTCTCTTTAGGAAGTTCCTCACTGTTCCGTCTGCTTTGCTCATTGTACTCACTTCACTTGTTAGTTTTTATCCCGCTAGCCACGACTCTTTTCACCAGACGACGAAAAAGAGAAAGCCTCGCGGTCCCTTACCACAAGTATAAGATATTGTTAAAAATAAATTGTTCATTTTGATCCCGCTAGCCACGTCTCTTTTCACGAGACGATGAAGAAGAGAAAGCCACGCGGTCTCATCACTATTTTAAAGGCATTGTTAGAAATCACCTGAAACTTAATTAATATTTAAAAAATAATAATAATCGAAACTACAACTTAATAACTTATTCAATTATTTCAGAAAACTATTTTAAATTTAATTCTTTTTATTATATCGAACGCTAACAGCGTTACGACTTCACGGCACGAAAACTTAGACGCCAATGACGAGAGCGACTCGTGCGCGCCACCTGGTGAACAAAGTGGGGAAATACCCCCTCTACCGCCCGGAAAAGGAACTACAACTACTATTACACGGCCGGAAACGGAAGGACTGCTTCTCAAATATTGTTTAAAGGCCTCGAATAACGGCGATAGGACATAATAATAATCTGTAGAATTATCATCGTTACCGCCACAGACCTTTTCTCATAGAGATACATATAACGCCAAAACTCATAGTTACAAAATTTACTTTAACCAACAAAAGTAGGTACTCCAGCTTTTTTGCCATCAAATGAAACATAAATAATTCTAACTAAACGTGACTCCGTAATCATCAACCAAATAATATGCTGGTTGTATTTTCAGCATTTTAGGCATATTTCTGGACATTGATGTCATTGCCACGTCATGAAGTGTTGACCTATAACACACTATTATATATTCTGTGTCAGTACAAGGATTCGTTATTAAGGTATGATATCATACCGATAAGCGGGAAAATATACGCACGCTATTTCTTTTACGTACCTAAACATTTATGTGAGGTCCTTTCTGACGTAGAAACGAGGGTCAAAAGATAATATTTTGTGGATAAAGACTTGCCTCTGTTGTTTATCATAAGATAGATATATTATACATACCAAACACATACACATGTTTATGTAGGCATTTATATTGTCAGCCTGTAGTGGTTGGGCAGGTTGGCTCAAATCTCATACACCACTGAGGTTGCGGGTTCGATTCCTGCGACGGGACAAATGTTCGTTGACGAAAAAAAAAAGCGTAAGCATTTGTCTCGTGTCTGAGTGTTGTGGGGCCATGGTCCTCGTTCCTGGTTCCCTAGATACAGGGAATCCTAGTTAGGGGCCAGGATATATGAATGTGATCGTTGGGCGTAAAAGAAAACAACTTATTGTATCGTATTTATTAATTTAGTTTTGTTGTTTATTTTATTGACATTGTTAGTTTTTTTTATAATTGTAGTCCTTACATTCCCGTCTTTTAATATATTGATAATTCCTCTCCATCCAAAGGTTGCCTGGAAAAGATCACTTTTAGAGATAAGGCCGCCCTGGTAACACTTTATTTAATTGTTTATTATCTGTATTGTCTGTAATGTCTCTTAATTTGATGTTTACAATAAAGCTATAATTATCTTCGCAATGATAAGAGCCGACAGGGATTAAAAAGCAACGTCGCGTCTGTGGTCACTTTTCTGGCAATTCTATAGGTATAGGTAAAATTTTATATTCAAGACCACATTTAGATACTATTATTATAGACTTTTTCACCTAGGTACATTTAATGTATGTATATAATATTAAGTGTCTTCATACAAGCTATCACACCCCTCTTAAAGCTGTAAGCTTTAGAACCCGTCGATACAACCCAACCTTTTCTAAAGCTGTTTACCGCTAACGTGGAACAAAGAAGTAGGTACCTATCTTCATCAGAAATATAATAGGTGCATGTAATACCAATCTGCATAAACTTTTATGTTTACACACTTGATTGGTTAAACCTACATAACATGCTTAATGCGAAGTCCCGATAGCTAGCGGATTTCTTCAAACGCCTGATAAGTTCCTGTGGCAACATATGTCGACTGTCGTCAGATTTTCTCTACATTTATAACAGAGAAATCTCAGTAATATTGCATCCCTATTTTCTCGATATATAGCATTGATAATACGCTACGAGAACGACTTATAATTGAATACTGGATATTCTTTGTGATAATGTAGAAGCTCATCTCTTTTCAGTGCATTTTATGGAACTTTGTAATGAGGCTAGCATGTCGATCGCCTGATGGTGAGCACCACGTGCCACTCAGAACTTTAATACCATAAAAATTACTGCGTAGCACTACACTGCGCTCATCATCCCGAGACATCAGATATGAAGTCTTATATTTCTAGTAATTTCGCTGGCTACATGTCCTTCAAATGGGAAGACACGCACTCATGTTTGCGCAGTACTGCTTGCGGCAGAATAATCTCATACCACCCGCATAAGAGAGACCTACGTAGATACCTACTTCTCTATGTAAATACCTTCAATTAGGCTGCAGAATAATCAATCAGTACCTGGGATTTTTAACCGACTTCAAAAGGAGAAGGTTCTCTGTTCGATTGTGTTTTTAAATATTTTTTATATTTGTTACCTCAGAACTCCGTCATTTATGACCCGATTTGGAAAATTATTTATGCGTTGTGTTGAATATAGCTATGAAGTGGTCCCATATAAATTTCATCTATATTTGACCTTGGACTTCGAAGATACATTGAAGTCGTTTTTGTTTTTTTTTCCTAAAAAATAATTATGCTTTACTTGAATATACAAGGAAAATTACTCGAGGCATTCGTTACTAAAAACCTCTCGTACCTGACTTTCTAGCAAATTACCTAGTGACTCATTCAGCAGAGCGAACGGTCATGTTTATTGCAGATATAGAGGTACACTAACAATGTGATTATATTTATGTATATATGTTTTTAGTTATTTAAAAGCCTAATTTTTAGCTTCTTTTCGTAGCACATACATTTTTTTATGCGAAATAGGTATACCGGTCTCATATTTCACCCTCGTATCTCTGACAACAATATACCTAAGTAGGTATCTATATACTCTACCTACATTTATCTACATCTCTACGCTATCATGTCGGTTATTCCCGTGACCCAAAATCCTGATTTATTAACTCGGCTTCTGACAAAAGTTGACCTTTTGAATACTTATTACGTATATAAATGTACCTAGGTATGTCTTTTGAAGAAGAAGGTATAATTTAGTTTAACAGAAAAGGTTTAATCAAGAAGACCCTTTTTCTGATTAAAGTAAGGTACCTACCGCAAATGTACTGTGCGGCGAGACCAATGTTATACAATGCATTTCTGAACAAAATGTAAAACATGCATTCAGGTCGTTACTTACATTGTACCGAAATTTGAAAATTCGAGTAACATTTCACCGCAATATTACAGCAGCGAATCACGTAAAATCAAGACCAAACGAAATATCAACACCACGAATAATTCTACAGCGAAACTTCAGGGCAAAGTCATGCATAGGTACGACGACGAGCGAAGCGAGGAGGGGTGCACCACTACGCGCGAGCCGAGCGAGCGAAGCGAGCGTGCCGCGGCAGCGGCCGGCGAAGCGCTAGAAGAAGAATAAGCCAAAGACAATTACAAATTTTTGCTGTAGAATTGTTCGTGGTCTTGATATTATGTTGTTACGTGATACGCTGCAAAAATGTGTTATATTGCGGCGACATATTCGAATTTTCAAATTTTGGTACGAAGTAACGCCATTCAGGTAATATTTTTTTTATGGAAATGTGTCATATTCGGCTTCAAACTCAGCATTTCAGATATCGGTTTATTTCGCACCCAGAATTAAGTCCTCCGTACGGTACAGGTCCGGAACGCGATTCAAGCGCTGCAAGAGATGACGGCCCCGAGCGGCTGGCACGCGGCACATTCCAACCCCAACCTGCAGTGGAGCTCGCCGCCCAACCAGCTCGCTAGGAGCTGCAGCCATCCGCCAGACGTCTTCTGTTGGGATCAGGTATATATTGTTAAGCCAGGGATCAAACAGCTTTGACGTTCGCGAGGTTTCGCAATGCAATGCCATCACATAGCAAACTTAGTTGGATTTTAAAATGTTCATTCCTCGGGCATGAAAGCGTTCTTGCGTTCTTTTCAGCATGCTTTTTGGATGAACTATGTCCCACTTTTGAAGTATGATAAATTGAAATTATTACAAACTTACAATTACAATCTAGTCCAGGAAAATTAGGGGTTTCACCTCGGAATGACAAAAAGTCAGCTATAAAGTTGTATAAACGTTTATTTTGGCACCCTAAAACTTGTATCAAAACCTACTTACTGGAAGATAATGCTCACAAGCATTAAGTTCGCCTATGTACTTACAAATTTGTTTGTGCAATAAAGAATTTTCTATCTATCTATCTACTTATCGTAGGGTGTTCGCGACTACAGATATTCCAAGGTCAAAGAAAAAAAAAAACGATTTTTACACATTCATTGCAAATATCTCGTTTCCTATGAGTTTTATGCTATTTGTATGTATAATAAATATTGTAGAAGATTAAATTTTCTATAACTTTTGTTTAAACATTTTTTTAATATTTTGAGCCATTATCGAGATAGAGGGCAGAGCGCGCGCAGCTCACCAACATTTCAACCGTGTTTATTATCAAAGTCAGACTTGGTTAGGGCATGATTTGATGATGAAACACATAGGAAAAAAGATATTTGCAATAACGCGAACGCCCTACGATAAGTAGGTTTTGAGACAAGTTTTAGGGTGCCAAAATAAAGGTTTATACAACTTTATAGCTGACTTTCTCTCATTCCGAGATAGTTGCTCTAATTTGACTAATTTTCCTGGACTATACTTAGTATTTCCAAGAAACACTTACAAAAAAAAGGAGGGGTGTTTTCAAACTTTTTAGCGTTCTAAAACGATTTATGGGATCATTTATCAACAGAACGAGCGGCCGACGACGCCGGAGCGTCCGAAAGTGCACCGATGCACTCAAACCGAACCGTTCCTCCACTGTGTTACGCAGTACATCATGGAGCACCCTGCGACCGTGATGCTCCTCCTGGGGCTCGACCCCATGGCCGGGCTCCCACCCGGCCCCGTGCCCACTGTCGACTACTACGACACGCGCCGCCGCCCGAGCGTGCTCGAACAAATAGTCGAATCCGAAAACGGGAGCCAAACCCCTTCCAGCACAACCAGCGAACACTTCGAACCGACTCGAAGCCTCAGCGGCAGCGTCAAAGACCTCAACTTACAACCAGAAACACAGAAGCTTCTAGATAGTGAGACAAAAATCACCATCATGAAAAGAAGCCGACATTCCACCAGCGATTTACACGAAGCCTCTGAACGATTGCTCGCGAACAGAAGCTCGCATCCCAGCACGCGCAGCCTCAAATTCAACATCAATAGTTAATTCCAATTTGCATGCTCAATATCGTTGTCGTCGACAGTATTCTTTTGTTTCAGTTACTTTTATGCTGCCCGCTCACGTCAGACAATCGGTAACAACCATCGCTATTTTTGTTGGTGAAAATGAAACATAGGTACCTACGTAGTTTTATATTGCAACGCAAACATCTTACAAAAACTCGGTCAAAAAATAGGCAACAAATTTAATGCCCTTGAAAAAATTGGACCGACTACGGGACCTACTAAAAGTCTGACGTCGACGGAGGCTCTTATCGTATAGGGTCACTTCGTTTCTACTTTTCAATCAACGAAGAATCTACCTTGTATCTGGAACTCTTCTTAGGTTTACGCTTAGAATGAAAATGTTGTACATATCATGTTTCAGAATGTTAAATAATGTCTATGTGTATATTTTTTCTAGTCAATGTTGCAATAAAAGAGAGAGTGATAAAAACGAGAAAATGGGATTATGAATGAAGTTAATTAATTATCTTCAAAGTCTTACGGTTAATTTATTTTAATTATGGTTTTGCTGTAATTGAGTCAGCTCTGTTATTTTTATAGCTTAAATTCTATAAAGTAAAAGTAACCAGACTTACTTATCTGACGTAAAACAAAAGCTTCCATTTATTTCAGAAACGACTCAATCTTCCGACATTTCGCCGATTAAATCGTAATTATTGAAGTCCAAATTTAAATGATAAAATTCAATATATTTTTGTGATGTAAATATTTCAAACATATGTTGATAAGCTTATCGGCATGCTTTTATAAGACAATACTGGCAAAATTTCTTAAATTTTTAACGCACCTAAGTAGTGACGGAAAGTGCATAACAAAATGTCTAATATGTAGATAAGTTATTTATTTATATATTTATTAGGTAAACTTTTCCTTTGATCTCAATCTACCTTGTTACAATGTAAATATATATACTTACTAAACTAAATATCATAGTCTTCCTTCCATCGATATCCTTCAGAAGAAACTAAAAGATTAAAACGAAACAATCTTGAGATATTAGTCTATTATTCTTCATTGAAACCTTTGTGCCAAAGTAACTGTAGGTAATATACTTATTTTCTTAAATCTTAACTACAAGTCTACGAACGGTTAGTAACGAACTCCTGAAGTCTTTATATATTTAATAGTTTCTGAAAACATTTATAAATAAGACTTGATAAATTGTTGCCAAACAGTAATCGGCTTTGAGTAACTCAAAGGCTTTAGTTAAATTCGATTTTCAAATAACATCCCTAGGGTGAAAAATTAGTAATATTACATCAAATTTTTTTAATAATGACCTTTCATAGAAGCGGGATGAAAAATGCTAGTAATAATTACTACGATTTCACAATGATAATATTATAATACAAATTAAGTATACATATAGTACTTACCTAATTGTAATTGGAAGACGAAAATAAATCAAACTTAAGCCATTGCAAACATCGCGCAATTATAGATATAAGAGTAGATTGTTATATATATTTATGACTTATGTCATACAGATTTTTTACAAGATTATTCTTGTAAAAAGTCTGTTTTAAAAAAATACACCTAAGCAATATTGTAAAGTATAACCTAAATGTTCTACTCTAACTATAAATAATCAGTTTTAGATACAGTTTTATAACTACTGCAGGCACCACCGATCCAACTTAGATATTGTCAATACAGTACATATTCCCATGTTTAAAAAAAAAACTTCATACACTGTATACAACATAAAGGAAACTGACACATAACAGTTCAGTCAATTCCGTGAAACAGATAACAAAGAACAGAAACACCGTTGCAAACCCTCACTGATACTGTTTCTTAGTAAAAGTTGAACAGTACGAAGTAGGTAAGTAATTGCCATTACCGACACAAAGTCGTGTGCGGTTTGTAGAATCATCACTAGAATATCACCGACTTACACAAATGCGTTTGTACTTCCATCTTTTGCGTAAATCTATTTAAATGTTTTTCTTTAATTAATAATAATAAAATTGTTATAAGAACGGAGACGCTTACTAGAATAATGATTATATTGATCTATAATCGAGATGTACCTACTTGTGTATAGGCCAAGAATGTGATATGACGTTAAAAGCGCAGTGCCTAAATTCTCATTTGTTTTTATTTAATTATTCTGTATCTTTTTATTGAAATCTAAACTATTTTACTACAAGTTATGAATGGTTAAGTGTAATGTATTAAGCATATTTTGTACATATTGAATCTTTATCTTGTAGTACAAAGTATAGTTACCGTAAAGTTTAATAAAGACAGATCGATGTTAAAATGTTGGTTTTATTTCATTTACATTCTACTACTATTTGAATTAATTGTGGAGACTGGTATGACGTATGATAAATAATTTAAAAATTAAAATAAATGTACTCCACAAAAAAAATCCAAATCACCAAGAGTTAGACAAGATCATGCAATGTCTGCGGAACTGAAAGGAAGTTGTAAATGCAAACTAAATAAACGACAATGTGTTTGTAATGTAGCTGACATCAGTTCTGTTATAAGACAAATCTGTAAAAACACGAAAAAACACTGCTGAGTCACTCTAGCCTATTGACAACGTCATCACTCCAGAGTTCAGTTGACTTTTAGGTGCTAGGGGAAATCACGAAAATCACGAGCGCTGCTTGAAAACTTATTCATATCTAGGACCATTTTTCTAGACTCAGGCCTTTAAATGAAATGAGAAATCCAATTTTCATCAAAACTAAATCGTCTTTCCTATCTCAGGCGCTGATTAAATCTCTACTTTAATGGAAAAGGCCTTATAAGGGATTATAGAAAAAGTTTTCAAACCCGACTTCTAAGTAGGCGTGGGAATTAGCAAAAGGTGTAACTAGCACTAATGAGATCCCTATAAAATGGATCTAAAAATACCTTTCGGCCAGATCTCCTCGGTTTCCCAAAGAAACTATTAAACCGGTAATTAAAGCTCACAGCTATCGTATCGAGAAGGGATAAAGATCTCGCTTTCATTTATTGAAGCAAATTTTAGAAGGGCCGTTGCCGACCCGCGGCCCTTTTGTCTTCGGTGAGCGATCAATCAAGAGTCGATTACAAAATAAACACCGTGGAGTGTAACAATCTTGATAGCATTTTCTGTACAGCCTTAGGTACCTAGCTTAGATCTGGTTAGATAAAATAAATAGCTTTGGGTTTACTTTTCTTTGAAATTTGTATTGTGGTGTGAAAAATGTTTTTGTAATTTATTGTATCCTTGTTTCTTAAATAAAAAATAATGGGCCTATATCTGCGACAATTAGGAATTAGAAAAACGCTTTACCTAAACCTACCTACATTAATTATATTATTTATTAGACAAGTATATGCAACGTGCGCCGCCGCCGGAGCTGGTGGCCAGCTCAATATTACTATGTCAGGCGTTCGGGAAATATTTTAATAGAATGCAGCATGTATTCTATTGACATGTGTTACAAATAAATTATCTCTGACTCTGTCTTTCTATATCTATATCTGTCTCTGTCTCTGAATCTGTGTCTGTGTCTGTGTCTGTGTCTGTGTCTGTGTCTGTGTCTGTGTCTGTGTCTGTGTCTGTGTCTGTGTCTGTGTCTGTGTCTGTGTCTGTCCCTGTCTCTGTCTCTGTCTCTGACTCTGTCTCTGTCTCTGTCCCTGTTTCTGTATCTGTATCTGTATCTGTATCTGTATCTGTATCTATATCTGTATCTGTATCTGTATCTGTATCTGTCCCTGTCTCTGTCTCTGTCTCTGTCTCTGTCTCTGCCTCTGTCTCTGTCTCTGTCTCTGTCTCTGCCTCTGTATCTGTCTCTGTCTCTGTCTCTGTCTCTGCCTCTGTCTCTGCCTCTGTCTCTGTCTCTGTCTCTGTCTAGCTCGCACTCGAGCTCTAGCTCTAGCTGTAGCCTAACTCTATCTCCATCTCTATCTTTATCTCTGCCTTTATGAATTCCAACTCAAAAATGACGATCAAACTGTTTAAAAGTTTTACCAACGTTCAAATTTCAGACTAACTAGCGAACAAAACTACATCGTATAACGTATACCCTAGTTAGATACTACAGTATAAAACTTCCTGCAGGAAATAGCAAAAGTTGTCGGTCTACACTCATTACGCTAAAAGGAAGTCATGTGCATGTACTCACATGTGCATTTTTTTAAACGTGGGACGATGAAAATAGCAGTATTTATACGACGACTACGGCATAATAAAGTAAGTAACGATGTCGAGCAGCGGTTCTCAAAAATGTTGCACTACCTTTATGTAACAGGATTCTGGAACAGAAACTTCGAATAGCAATCGCAGTGTTGCTATCGCGTAAGTGAACTTTTTTTATACATAATGTTTATTTATTTAAAAACTTTTTTTGAGCTGTGAAGGAGTGAAGGAACTGGTGACAGGCTTACCTGACCGAAACCGGAACGAGACCACATTGGTGCTGCATTGTTCTGAATTTGATACGAATCTACAATTCTCGAATGATAACGAAGAACTAATTCAGACGATTACAAATTAAAAATTTCTTTATTGCAAAAATATGTGTTACATGTGGTTGTTGTAACTCTGCCTTTTGTTTTCGTTATTAAAACTGTGTTACAAAAGACAGCGTCTTCCCAAGATCAGACGATGAAACAAATATTCGACACGCCTCGTCAAAAGAACAGTATTCTGCATAGTGGGTTGCAGAACGACAGTTTGGTAGCCCCTGTTGCATCCACTATATAGGTCGCTGAGCCACGGACTGTAATTTGCCGCCGCCCGCCGCTCTGCTTCCGCGCTGTCGCCGCCCACCGCTCCGCTACCGCACCGCTGCCGCCGGCCACGCGCCTCCCGGCTTCAGTAGCTCTCGCCCGGGAATATTCTGCCGTTACTGATACCTATGGATATCAAGTAATAATCTGTGTTACAAACTTAACCGTAAACTTTCATGAGCATACCTAACCTATAAAACTTTTGCTGCTTCACTACGTTTGCTAGTAAACTATAGTAATAATTGCGCACCTGACATTTCCAAGTGCGTCGTGGAAATGAATATGAAAAATATTACAATTCTGAAAAAAGCTACTATTTTACAGATGAAAATTTAATGTCACCGATAATGGTGCAATAGTCTCACCGATTATTGTATATTGCTTGAAGTTATTTTAAAATGCATTCACAGATTTTGAAAATAAAAATGTACAGTGACCAAGAAATGGGCAATTTTCACGTTTTCTTTTTATGGTCAGTAGATCCGATTACTTATAAGAGCAAGTAAGGTTTAGGTAATTAAAAAATCAGAAATCAAAATTTATTGGTTCTCCTGAGTTGAATCGATTTTAGGTTTAATTTTAGAATTTCTGATTTGAGTACATACCTACTCATTTCTCGGTGCAATCATAACTGCTTTCCTTTCTTAGGTAGGTAGTACTAAAGTCTTATTCACTTTTTTGACGGAGTACAGACCCACTTGCACGACATCGCACCCCTCCACGCGAGGCAAACCCCAGAAACGCGCCCAGCCCCGCGACATTCTCCTACCGCCAGAAGAAGATAAAGTGGGCAGAGGGACACACACAACAAAGGTCAACACAGAGCCGCTGAGAGGCGCACCGACTAGCGGAGCAGCCACCAGCGGCCTGCCAGTTCCCCAGAGGTAAAAGCCGCCGAGCGCTTATACCAGGGTGGAGGGACCACCCCTGTCACAAGTAAGGTACGACGAAGGTTCCTCGTAGAAGATTAACTATGAATGAAAATGAATTCACAGCTTTTTTTATATGTCATAGCCGATACGGGATTCGACCTTCAATGCATAAAAACTAGGAGTATAAGAATACAAATACGAGGAAGCGTCTGAACTTCATCAAATCAAAGGTTCTTTTTTATTATAAATATTTTATACACATACAATTACACACACTTTTTAATTGACAAATCAAAAAGCAATTTCCATAATATGATTTCATGAATTTTACTATGTCGTCACAGATCTAATATAGGTATACAAAACCTGTGATGACACAGAAGTACCGTGACTCCATCTCAAGGAACATTTTAATTAAAAAGCCGCTGCGGAGCGTAATCAGGCATAATAACATGAGATGGAGCTTAACTCAACCAAATATGAAACGTAAAGGAGTTAGGAGAGGATTACCTACTGGTAAATGAGTTTTACAACGCGTCTTCCAGTTTAGATCGTCTTAGTGGATTATGTTTTTATTAAAAATCTTAATGCATTATTTAAGTTTTACCTCGAAATATATACCGACAAAATCTGACGGAAGGTAACCAAGATCTTGAACTAACAAGCCTCCGTCCTATAGAATAATTATGTAATACAAGTACCTAGTGAGGTACCTAGGTATCGTAGAATCGTCCCAGTAAGACGATATAGGTAGGATGGAAGAAATTTGGTTGCTCGAGCAGTTGGCTCGATGGCCCAGTGGTTAAGGAGTCGGGACGGTATTCCGAAGATGCTGATTCAATCCCCACCTGAGCAATACCATTTTTCTTCTTCCTAATTATTTAAGTTTGATATACGATAGGTAAGATTAGTTCGATATAAGGATTGAGAATGTAAACATACTGACCGGACTCAATTTTTTTTCATTGAGTTGAACATAAAAAATGAATGGGTGTGGAGTTCCGCGGAGAAGTTTTTACAAAAAAACAATGAACGATTTCTGTAACAACAGATGAAATTTTTTGGGATCCATTAAAAAGTTCAGATTAAATTTGTACATCTACGTATTTTTACAGACAGTCTAGTATCTTTTTTTATAAGCCCGACGCTCACAAACATAGATTCTGGCCTCTAATTAGGATTCCCTGTATCTAGGGAACCAGAAAGTATGAGGACCATGGTCCCACAACACCCAGAAAAAAAACAAATGCTTACGCTTATTTTATTTTTCTGAGCACAAACATTTGTCGCGTCGCGCCCAACTACTACATCACAGAGGCTGTCAATCTTCGCAAACCTTTGTTACAGTTGTTGCAAAAAGTTTATATAAATAAATAAATAACGTCAAGACGGTCCGACTGTGGGAATCAACAAGCACCAAGGCATTCGTGTCTTGGTGTTGTTAATGGTTGTATTGTAGGTATACTTATAGGATACACATTTTTGTCCATGCTTTTTCAGATACATTCATAATACGAAACCCGATAAAATACTGTTCGATATTTCACTTTATCTGACCTTTATAGTTAGAACGTAGGTAAAGTTGAAGCATGGCTACGAACTTGCTACGCCCATTTGGCTTGCGAGGCGTGAAATGCAATTTGCCGTCGCTGCTACGAGCAGCCGTTAGCTACACCGTGCTACGCGGTATTTATTTATTATTTGACGCAAAAAGGAATTTTATCGTGTTTACCAGTCGACGTGATTATAAGTTAATTAATTATTGGGTACCTATGTAAAATATTTGTACAATAATATGTAATTCAATTAAATAATATTATATTACTCATGTCTCCGCAAAAAAATCATAAAAATATACTTCTTTTTCGCCTTTAAAACCCTACCCCCCCCTTAAATGTTTACCCCCCGACGCAAAAAGGTGGGATGTTATAAGTTTGACCATTACGTGTGTCTGTGGCACCGTAGCTCTTAAACGGGTAAACCGATATGGGTGCGGTTTTTTTATTTGAAAGTAGGTTCTCTATCGGTGGCTCTTAGATATGTTTTATGAAAATCGGGTTAGCTGCTTTTTAATTTTTAAAGCTTTTAGTGTCGGGGGTTTTTTAAATTTTAGTTTACTGAAATTCTCTTGTAAAAAGTACATTTATAACTAGTTAATTGGACAAACTAGTAAACGTTTCGTTTCTAAATAAATAAAACCATGAAACAATCGAGTTAGTAACGAACGTTTGTTGTTGCAATCACGCGGACCCCGGGCGGGCAACGCGACCTGACGCGATTTGATTGATTGCGTGCAAATTGTCAGACACTTTTTATTTGTAGACATAATCTGGATGTATATGCACAGAATACTAAGGGACAGAAGCATCGCTCCGCAAAGAAATTTAAACAAATAGGGACTCTTGCTATGACGCAATAAAATTCAATTCAGCTCGCGTAGCGCTGCACACCTACCAGTCATATTAACCTACAGAGCGCCTCTCTTTCTATCGCATAGCTCTTATCTCTTCTGACGCGGCACGTGCAACGAAGCGCGACCCGCCGTCGGTGTCCGGCTATGTACTTGTAGCTTCGTACCTACAGTGCGGAGTGCGCTAGGCCTGGTATATGTCGTACTGTAAAATCACACGAATAAATAAACTGCACTGTGTTCGTTACTTTGAAGTCCCAAATGCCTAATAATAGTGATTGCCATTAAAATCGAAAAACAGTCATGTAGGCACAATAATGTTTAATGGTACAATAAGTGACAGTACTTTTTAGCCAGACATCTTGAAAAAGGAATAAACGTAAACGTTTCCCTATAATAAACGTTCTATGTACTTTTATGAGGTTGATGCCTTTGTTCGCTGCATGCAATTATATAAGCCCCAGGGCCACCGGCGTGAAGCGATGTGATTGATAGCGCGTGAACTGGGCTGTTTACAAGCGAAAATTTAACGTTTTTAATTACAAAATGTAAACCGCAAGGCCCCCGTGCCTTCACCGGGTTTAGCGCCGCGCCCGCGGCGACAGGAACGAGCGGAGGCGCGCAGTCTGCGCCGCAAATCCGTAACTCTCGAAAGAAGGACATCGTAATTGTCCGAAACCTGGTCGGAGTTATCCGACATAATCAGAACGTGAATATAGCCGTTTATATATACTTATATAACGTTTTTAAATACGTTTACCTTTTATGAAAAGGGTAATGTTAGCAAGTATTTTTTATTTGTGTATTTTGTTATTTTCACATTTTCAATTATGTGAATATGCCACTTGGAAGATGAGGGTTATAGAGGGCTTATAGAGAAGTTCGATTAACTTTACCTTCGTCTCATGTTTTAATATAGAGGATAGCAAAACTTCACTCAAACTTCAAACGGAATTCTTGAGATGACTTGCACGAACAGTCATGTTTTGCCTGTTGTTTCTATTTCATTTACGATTAATCACATCGCCATCAACATTAGATATATCCACTAAAGAAGCAATCCCACACACCCTCAATCACGCACATGTACACATACACACACACACACACCCTCACATGTCCTCACGACTAAAACTAGTACATTTTATTTTAAAATGTTTTCGTTGGCAAATTGTTTCTTTTTTTAATTTTTTGTATAAGTTTATTGTGTCTTAGTTTTGTGTGTATGTATTTTAGTCACTCAAACGGCTTCAACGGAAGAGCAGCGGTGGTCACACGACCAGCACAACGCTGAGTTGAGGCCGGTTTGCAACATTTTTTTTTTAATATTATTTGTAACACTTTTAATGTTTTTATTGTTTCAAATAAACCAGCATGTACAAAAATGTATCACAAAAATCCAAGGACACGTGACATCCACCAACAGTGCACACTGGGCCAGCATGGCGGATTATATTCCATTCTTTCTTGTAGGCCCGTATCCTAGCAGTGGGAACGTGATATGCTGATGATGATGATGATGATGATCCATGGAAGGAGATGGGGGAGACCTTTGCCTAGCAGTGGGATCTAATAGGTTAATAAAAAAAGACGTGTGGCACTCGGAGACTGCCCCGGTAAAGCTATTGCATAGCATTCAGAGTGGGGGGTATTAGGTTATTTTCGTTACGGAATTTCTGGATTCGGTCTCCACGCTCAAGGCCCGCGATAGAAGCTATGCAATAGCTTAATATTTTTATTTTTTTATGTCATGTGTTTATACTTTATATTTTAAATGTTACAAATATACGTTTCTTTCTTTCTTTCCTCTTTCTCTAATCATTTTGGAAATTTAAAACAAAGTCATCTTAGTCTTAATTTAGTTACAGTTGACAAATGTTTGCGTTATTTTGTTGCAATTGTATCACGGGGCAAGCCGCATGACGTGTTGTAATTAATTACGCTTACCTTTTTAAAAGTGATCCGACTAATTAATTATACCTAGCAGGGTGTGTCCGAGAGATTCGTTCTGTTAACCGGAGAGTGTCCGTTCTGTTTTATGATCGTTTACAAAGAATTTGTTGAGACACGTAATATAACTGTCTCTTAGTCGTCAGACTTCTTATCGTCAGACGTTTAGTACATTTATTTATTTCAATTACCTTCAGGGTGAGCGCCGTGACGCAATGTAATTTGATGTCATGCTGACAATTTGTTGACTGATAGCTGTGCTGATAGTGAGATTGAACTCTCAAGGATCAGTATGAAGAAATAAAAAAACTCTAAGTGTAGCTAACTACTAAGAGCGAGTGTGGCTAAGAGCGAATGTGGCTCAGTGGGAGCATATACGTACCTTTCCACCCGACGCACCCGAATTCGAATCCTGCTGGCCGCACCACTGACTTTCTTAAGATATAAGCGGATTTAACACTTGCTCTACGGTGAAGGAAAACTTCGTGAGGAAACCAGCATGTCCAAAAATTAATCACAAAAATCCAAGGACACGTGACATTCACCAACAGTACACACTGGGCCAGCATGGCGGTTTATGACCCATTCTCTCTCCAAGGCCCGTACCCTAGCAGTGGAAACGTGATTTGCTGCTGTTGATGATGATGATACCTAACCACCTCTCTCTGATTTCACTCGATTCTGTAGATTTTCTTTCAGGATCCTTTTACAAGGCATAAGTGTCTCGAGCTTATCAATCTGATTGTTATGATGAGATAAAATCCGCAACAAGACACAACCTAGAAAATATCTAGTTACGCTACAAGAAGCTTTAATAAATGCTTTCAAAATTAAAAATAGAATATTTAGTCCATTTTAAAAGTGTACCTACTTAATTTATGTTTAGGTTGAGTTTTAATAAATATTAGAAGCCTGGCTTGGCTTGCAGGTTGCTTCATATATATTAAGGGGCGAATGCCTTTGTTACTAAACAAAAACAACGTTTTCAAAAAGAGATTTACTTTACCCGACGTTAAGTATTATTTATATACATACCTAAACATATCTATCCAGCGCGGAAATGCCGTGTTATGGTCACTTTTGCACCGGGTACAGTTAGGGTTGGGTTATTTGATTAGGTAGTTTATAAGACATATTTTAAATTTTTATTTAAGATGTCAAATTATTGTTTTTTTATATGTAACTAATTTAATTAAATAAATTATACCTATATTACATATTTATATATGTAGGTATACAATTAATACTTTACCTTATATTCGATGTTCTACAACCGTTTACCATATTTTATAAGTTCACCTATGATCCACCGTCGCTTGCATACGGCATAACACCTAGCTTCAGCAAAGGGATCAATTGTTACTTTGTGCTCTATTTACAGGCTTTGACATGCGAATTCCAAATGTTTTATAGCGTATGCGTAGCGAAATCACGTGAAGTTAAAGATTAAAAACTACGACAAATAGTTAGTTTTAATTATCCGCCAGGTTCGTTAAGAACCTGGCGGATAATGGCGATTCACGGATTTTGCAGTCAAAGGAGGTCCTAAGTTAAGCATGGAGCCCAGCGAAAATGACAATGATAAATTTATTCTGAGAGTTAAGACAGATAAAGAGAACAGTTTTCTAATTATAAGTAGGTAGGTAAGTAATAAGTTATCTAGTAAGCCCTGCATAGTACCTAGATAATATTTGTAAAAAGTATGCAAACTACTACTAAGCCCTTTCAGAAAATCCATACATTTTATTAGCTGATCCGCTCAGTATTGACACGTTGAAATACGAGCTTACAAGGTATGTAGGTACATAAATAGAGCATAGGGGAATCGGTGGTAACGTTGTTGAATTGTGCATGTGACAGGGACCCTTTTTTTCTGCCGTCTATATTTGCGTGCAAAACTGAACGCTTTGAAATTCAGATCAAAGAAATGTGCTGCATTATAGCACATAATACTAAGGGACAGAAGCGTCACTCCGCAAAGAAATTTAAACAAATAGCGACTCTAGCTTTGACGCAATAAAATTCAATTCAGCTCGCGTAGCGCTGCATACCTACCAGTCATATTAACCTACAGAGCGCCTCTCTTTCTATCGCATAGCTCTTATCTCTTCTGACGCGGCACGTGTGACGACGCGCGACCCGCCGCCGGTGTCCGGCTATGTAGCTTCGTACCTACAGTGCGGAGTGCGTTAGGCCTGCTAATATTATAAACGCGAAAATTTGTATGTATGAATGCAGAGCGCCTCTCTGTCTATCGCATAGCTCTTATCTCTTCCGGCTATGTACTTGTAGCTTCGTACCTACAGTGCGGAGTGCGCTAGGCCTGATTATAGTCAGTCTTAAGATAAAATAATCCAATTTATTCATACTACTTTCTCTATTATAGCAAAACGTGACAAATCTCTTTTCTAAAAGATCGATAGAAGAAAACTTAATTGATCACGGTACCAGAATATCAACACAAAGCCAAACTTAAAAAAAAAGGTAAAGTAAGCAAAACTTTTAACAAAAGCACTGGATTTAAGTACACAGGGTGCGGACAACTGAATTTATGTTTTAAGTAAGCGTGGGTGTATACTGTTACCCGTAACGGGGAAATTACATTTGGCCATTAATCTAGTAAAGCGGCGCGGCCACCCGCCGACAGTTTACGGAAAATGCTGTTAACACCCACAGTGTAGTGCAGATGTGGGGTCGCCGCTGGAGTCCCTATACCTACTACCTACCTACATATATAATATATTCTATAGCCTGCAGTAAGGACAGTCTAGACGTACGTAGAATTTTACAGTCAAATATAGGGCTCTTATTATATTTATATGAAGCATTAACGAATGCCAAGCAAAAAAATCAAACAAGGTTTTCGGAAAGAAAAAAATATGACCACAGGCTGGGACTTGAACCGCAGCCCTATCTTCCCTCAGCGTGGGATACTCTACCAATTGAGCTACGGTGGTCATCAACTCGAGTGTCGATATTTTTTTCTTCCGTTATTTAACTGTCACCCTTAAGACGATTAATATAGGGCTGTTTCTATTAAGCTTAAAAGAGAACTAACGAACTTTTTATAAGTGATCTCACTAAACAGGTTTTTTTGTTAGGGAGAGAAGTTAATTTATTATAGGTACGCTAGCGACCCGGCTTCACACGGGTGTAATTTACTAATGTGGTGGCATTTTTGACGACTTGATTACAAGTCATTGAACTTTCTCTACTAAACTATATCTTCCGTAAATAAATTCTCTAAGCGACAGAGAAAATCGTATCAAAATCCGTTGCGTGGTTTAGAAGAAGTAAGTGGAGAAACAGAAATGAGGACGCGGATAGAAATTTTGTTTTATAGTATTTAGAGATAAGGTACTGGCTAAATCCGGTAGTTTTAAAAGTGCACATACTGTTTTTTCAGACTGCGTGATATTTAATTTTTGTAATGGATGTCTACAAAACGAGACTGTGATACGAATGACATCAGCCCGCGCCGGCCAGCGCGGCACAAAAGCATTTCCACTCGTCGAAACGGAAAATGTTCGTAAGTGAATTCAATCGCAAATGCGAACCGGTTATGGTCAACAATATTGAAGTGCAGTTCCAATAAAATTGGTTTACGTTTTTAAGGCTAGGTAGGTAAATTGATAATAGTCTATTAAAATTTCGAGAAAAACATCAACGACCCAAAACAAACGGTAGACAGACAAGGACACTGAACTGAATTTTCAAAGTATGGTTTAGTATCCTTACGAACTACCTACCATGCAAATATTTTTGAATTTTCGCCTGATTAAGGGACAATATTATATTTTTTTTGGAATTAAATATCTATACTACTTCGAGAATACTTTTACTACGGCTTAACCGAGTATTTTATTGTTTATATTTAGAAAGATAATTTATGTAGAAAAATCAACAAAAAGCCATCATAATTAATTAATTTTCATGCGCAGCCTCGAGATACCTCAATTTTTGCTTTCATACTTTATTAATGGTAGGCACCTATGTAGTTAGTAAAGTAGAAAAGTTCATAACGCTTTTAAAATCCGACGCCTACCCCGGCTTAATAAATTGTTACCAAAGTTTGCGTGAGAAAACTAATTTCACTTAATATATTCTTTGACAAAATTAAATTTCCCATTTTAACATTTTATCGATAGTACATAAACACAGAGGTTGACAGTAGTTATTCTAAGGTAGGTAAGACGTCGACACGTGAAAGTAATGGAAGCGGGGTCCCAAGCTCCCAAGTTCCCAAAGTTTCATTTTCATATTTCATATTGCCAAATTAGGTAGACTGCTATCACCTATTCTAGAACAAGCAGTTCCTTTCAAAGTTCAATTTTTTATTTTATTTAATTTTGGCATCACAGACGCACTTAGGAACTTCAACTATTACAATGACTCTACCACCGTTTCGGAAAAAGAACCACTACTCAAAAGATAAGGCGAGAAGCTGCTTATTTTTACGGCATAAAAGCTTTTTTTAGAACTTTTGTTACTTTAGCCGATGTTAATAAAATCTACCTTTGTACCTCGTGTCTTGTGCTTAGTTACCCATTTTCTGTTATTGCATTAGTATGTATCTTTTCTGTACGGGGGTGAGTGATTAGTCACTATGTGACAAAACCTCTTTCCAAATAATATACGAGTAACGGCGATGCAGGGAACACACAAGAAGAAGAAGAATCAAAATAAATACGATGCAGATTGAATTAAATACTGATCAATATAGGTAGTTAAAATTGGATTTGAAGCGACCATTACATTATTACACTGTTATTGTTTTATGATATACTTATCTATATTGAACAAACTCACAGCTCACAGAAGCTTTCCATTCATCATTTATCGCAATAGCTTGTTTTATACGCTTGCGCTTTGAACGCAGCGGCCCGAACACGTGAATTTAGTTGAAACTTCAGAACGGAGGCAATTGTTACATGAAAGCGGAAGCGCCTAAAAGCTAGAGAGGCGGGGATTGTCCAAAATTTCTAACCATTAGATTTTATTTTATTTTTTGGAAATTTAGAGCATTTTGAGAAACTAATTTGAATATTTTGATGATTGGTTAACTACTTATTTAAAAAAATAAATATTAAATATTTTAAATTTTAAAGGTAAATGACGTCATCATTGGCTCTATAAGATTAAGTACCATAGCCTCACTGTTACATAATTAAAAATTTAAATCTGTCAACACAACGACGTCCAGCTCACGTCTGTCAGTGTTAATAAACGTCAAATAGAATAATAACGCCTACATCACGACACCACTTTTCTCGCAAATCTTCTCTAATACGAACAAACATTTTGTTTGGACTATTATTACTATTATTGCTGAAAGTTGGAACAAAGCACTCCCTGTATTCCATAACTCTTCCAATATATTAAATATTGTCGAGTGTTGAAATAATGTAAGTAATGAGATCTAAACGAAAACAAAAAATGATAAAATGAGGCAAGTCGCAATGTTTATATTTTTGACATTTAAATATGTTATAATTTGACAGTCGACAGATTGTAGCCACTTACTTTTTATTTTCTGAGGTAACGATACAAAACTATAATGCCAAAGCTGACGTAATTTGAAGGGCAAAGAAGGTCAATCCTATTTTATCAAAAATATCAATAAAATATGAATATTTTTCATGATTAATTAGTCCGTAATTATCGGTAACGCTATTCCTCGAAATGGTTTTTCAATTACAACATTTAAAAAAATATGAACAATGCCCACAGTCAATTCAGAGTCAGAAAAAATTTAATCGAACTTTGACTTCAAAGTTACCTACGACGACCTAGTCGTGTTTCGGGATGATGTTCGGTGAACCATCGGGGAGACGGATCTGAGCAGCCGCTTAACTGCCGACTCTCTCAAGATCTATGTGCTTCATCTTAGGCCACATCATCGCTTCACATCAGGCGAGATAGTTGCCAAACATGGACATACTAAGCGTAAAAAAAAAACCCTTACTGCAGCTGAAGTAAAGACTTGCATTACTATTAAGTACTAGCTTTTCCTTATGACTTCGTCCGCGTGAACAACAGAAAAAAGCCCATAGTCGACTTCCTTTCACGAGCGTTTTAGCATCTCAAGGCGCGACCTCATACATAATACCAAACTTCGAACAGATACCGAACCCCGAAAACCCCATCAGAACCATTTATAATTTTTAACCGACTTCAACTTGTTTTGAGGTATTCAACAAACATACAAAAATTCTAAAGACTATATTTTTGTGTTTGTGTAGTGTAAAGTGCCTGTCTGTAGTCACGATCTTAACTGCAACACACTCTATAAAATTGAAGGTTATAGAGAAAATCCAATAATATTTGCTTTAGCAAACGAAACGTTGAAGCCTTATAAGCAAGTTCTCGACAATTCCGTGGTTTTGCCGGCACTCGCTTTTTACGGCGCAATATTCCGGTTAACGGTAGAACTTAGCGTTATCCAAAGATTTAGTGCAAGGCGATATACCAATTATTATCAAACCTAAACATAAAAATCGGAAGTTGCTACGACTTATAAAACGATGCGATATAATTTAAGAACAATGTGGTAGAGCAGAAGTTAATTTAGATGCTCACATTTGAACACAGTGTTCTAGTTAGTTATACCACAAGTTATACGAAGATATACACACTCAAGGCCAAGTAACTAAAGGCACTGCAATTCGCTGCATACTTGCTAAGCATCAAAACAACTGGAAAATAAAATTAACAAAACATGCCATGAAAAGCTGATATTAATGGAGGTTTCACGCGACGTTGGATGCCCTAACATAAAAGCTTCCCCGACCGCCAGCGAACGTGTCCCAACTTTATAAACTATCGCTGAATAGGCGTGAAAGAAAACCTTACCTTATTATTTTGTTCAGTAAACTTGTAGGGTACTGTAATTTTGGAGTCATGCCGATAACTGGCAGGCAACATTAGCGATATTTCCGCCTCACGCCTGCCAGAATCACGTTCAACCTTAAGCGCGTCATGATTGATGTGTTGCTGAAATAAGTAGCTTATTCTGAAGCCCTAATGCTTAGTGGGTAGTACAATCTAGCTAGTGACACAGGAATACATTACCGACGTCCCAATATTTCTATGGACATAATGATGGAATTTATCGGCTTTCATACTTTATTAGAGGTCTTTTTTGCATGAGCTCAAAGGGAACCATAAAAACAGACAATTTATATCGATAATCTCTTGATCAGATTGGCTTTTACTGTGGGTATGATGTTTGTTCCATGCAAACGGTATACCTATATGAAGGTAATAAGGGTTTTCTGCTTTATTATTTGGGTAGTGGTTTTGACACAAAGCCACCATTGTCACCTCCGCCCCCGTACAGAAAAGATACCTAAGTACATACATCCGTTATTGCGCACAGATAATGGTAAATAAGCACAATAAATACGAGCTAGACCGTGACCTAGAAGAGATGATAGTAAAACTTACCTAATTTGGCAATAAGAAATATACTTACCTAGATATTTAGGGAGTTGGGGAGCACCCGACTTCCACCGCTTTCAAATAACTGTCAACCTCTGAAATGTCTATAGGAAAGTAAATAGAAGAAATCGCAACAAACTAAAGTTACCTACAACAAATTTACAAATATTAGGAAAAAGTCCAAATTTTAGATTAGTATCAATATACAACAAAATCCCTGAATACCTAAAAAACGAAACTAGATACAACGTGTTCTGCAGAAAACTTAAATCTTATCTAATTAAAAAATGTTATTATTCTGTAGATGAATTCAAAACTGACAAGCATGTGGAAAAAAATGACTCAATTCCGTGACACTATACTGACATATAAAATATACTGACTTTAATAAAACATAAATCATAAAAATTAAAATGACTAAATGTACTCTCGCACTGACTTGCAAACGCCCTTACAGGGCTCATGTACCAACATAAGATGTAATTTAAGACCTACATGATAAATATATGTACATGAATGCAATTAATAATAAATAAATAAATAAAATATTTTATGCATAAATCTGTATAATAATAGATTAATAATAATAGTGTATAGGTATATCGAGAACATAGTTATTAAGTAACAATATGTACCAGTAATAGTTGGTGCTATGAAGTCTTCTGTGGTAATACTAAGTATAAGCACGTATAAGTAAGTAGTATTCCTAACTAAAACGTACCTTGTTTTAGGTAGGTATACCTACTTAGATACCTACATAGGGTTGGTTCAGTTTTGGATGTCTGGTTATGTAAAACTAAAATTAATTTAACTTTGGAATTAAGGAACGCAAAGTCCGGAGTTGCACAACAATTAACTATTTTACCTCCTGCGCTCGACGTAAGTGTTCGTTTTGTAAAATACAACGGATTTACAAATAAAACCAAAGTTTTTAGATTTCGCAGAAACCACTGACCTACATACATATACAGTATACACACATGCGAGTACGTAGCTAAGTACAGGTTTGATATTTACAGTTAACATGCCATGCCTCAATCAAATAAGCAAATGTTCAGTAACTGTAAGATAAGCGTTACTACTTACATCACTATATAAGTAAGTTTCGCATGCATGATCCTGGGTGCGGTTGAATATGGTCTGCTAGTCACACCATACATTCGCCAACGCTCATAGGTTAATGCATGTTAGGATTATTATAAGATTGTAAACTATAAATTTACAAATAAAATAAAGAGGGAAAAAAACATCATATTTTCAAAGAAATATTCATAGCAGGGTTTAAATGCTATTTATTTAAATGACAGACTAGATCAGAGCAGACGGGGGTTTTAGCCAATAGTTGGTTTTATTGACCAAGTCTGGCACAACCCGGACCCTCCATTCCCGGGTGTAAATGAGGATTTCCTCAGTTTGTCAAAACACACAAAAAAAAACATGCCATGCCTACATCTCATAATTTTATAAAAACACTGGCTGCGCCCCGCGGTTCCACCCGCGGTTTCCCAGGATAAAAAGTAGCCTATGTGCTATTCCAAGACCTAAAGTACCTACATTCTACAAATTTCATTAAAATCGGTTTGGTAGTTTTTGCGTGAAAGAGTAACAAACATACCCACATCCATACATTCTTATAAACTTTCGCGTTTATAAAATTAGTAGGATCTGCTGAGTTAATATAGATACCTATAGGTACTCACTATTATATTCTAGTAAATAATAGTGAGAACCCACCTACATTATACCTATTACCTACCTACCTACTTTAGTTTTCTATTTTATATGACACCAACCATAACCAGTACCTACTTATACTATATTTTTTAATACTTAGGCAGATCGTAAATCTTACTTTATTCGGATTTCATTATTGAAAATATATGAGTTTCATCAAAACTTGATTTGAGAACATTTCTGTTTTTAATTCTCTTGCCGTACTTAGATCTACTTAGCTCAGAAACCATAGGAATAGAGAATGCACTCGTGTTATTGTCTATTCCTATGCTAGAAACCCAGGAAGTCTTGTGATGTAGGTACCTACCTATTCCCAACAGATTTGAACCTGTTTTTAGAATAATTAAGTACTACCTAACAATTGCCATACAATTTTTCAGACACAAGGAACAAAATATTTAAAAATTGTTCACCATTTTGTCCTGAAAACTTACATAATGTACCTAAGTACTTCAGTTGAGTTGAGAGCGAGTGTAGCTCAGTGGGAGCACGTGCGACTTTCGATCCGACGCACCCAAGTTCGAATCCCACTGAACCCGCACCACTGACTATCTCAAGTTATGTGCGGATTTACGATTCAAAACATGTGAGGTAACCGGCATGTCCAAGAATTAATCACAAAAATTCAAGGACATGGGACATCCACCAACCCTCCTGGGCCAGCGTAGTGGACTACGGCCCATACTCTCTTTATGAGAGAAGGCCCGAGTCCCAGCAGTGGCGGCGTGATGGGCTGATGATGATGAAGAACCACCGCTAGAAAACCTGCTTTCAAATAAAAAATCCGCCTCCAAATCGTTTCAGATGTTTAAGAGCGTGTGGCATTGTATGCCACAGACAGACACACAGACACACATAGTGAAGAAGTATGACTTATCCCCCTCCTTTTTGCGTCGGGGGTAAAAACGGTTATTTTCAACACAGCCCCTAACTTTTGTACTTACGTAGCGTCTTTGATCCCACTACCTTAAGTCACCTAAATATTCATTCACCTAATTTCGCCAGTTCGATTAAAATGCGCAGCGCCCTTGTGGCCTCTCATGCGTTAATCCTCGATAATGGAACTTCTGTGTCGAACGAAACGTCCTAGAAGGTATTACAGCACTCAGCTTCATAGTAGGTTTATATTTTATATGGGGCTTAGGTACCTACCCATGGAATCGATTTATAGGATCTCTCGTAGTAAAATTACAATAAAGTACTACACATATATCTATAATTATTTATTGTTACACCACCAGAAATTATAACAAAAGGAAAAATAATAAATGTAAAAACTAATGTGCTACAATGGGCGGTCTTATCGCTTAATCAGAATATATACATAAAGATAATACATATATTATATATTAAAAGGCATAAGCGAAATTACATAAGTAAAAGATGAATTAATATATTTTTTTTAAACAAAAACCGACTTCATATCTTTGAAGTCCAAGGTCAAATATCGATGAACCACTTCGTAGCTATACTGACCCCAACGCAAAAATAATTTTCCAAATCTGTTTATAAATGACGGAGTTCTGGGGTAACAAACATAAAAAAATATGATTAAAAAAATACAACGAACAGAGAACCTCTCTTTTTGAAGTCGGTTAAAAAGATACATAAACGGGCAGCAGTTAACTACACAGAGAGATAAAATTTCTTTAAATGCTCTTTAAATGCTTTCAAAGTCGGCGCAAGTCTTATTGAGACCGGTAAGTACCCAGTATATAAGTAACTTAAAGTACTTATATAGCAAGCTTTTTTGCTTTTTTTTAGTATTAGTCAGAAGGTATCTGAAACATAAGCCTGACTAGGTCTATCTCTGATTTATGTGCTTAACTAAGTATAAAACTATATATAAGTTATATTATAACTGTTATTCCTAAGTGACGGATTTTATCTATAGGTAACTAAGAATGAACAGGGCATAGACCTAACGTAGTTGTATAATCATAAGGCTAACATGTTATTTTAAATGCGTATCTAACGACACTAGATACCAAGTTCTCTAGTACAGCTGTTCCGTGAACGGGTCACTGGGGTTCCGAGAATTGCCGACGCTGGCCGGCATTTTTATCGATATACTGACCCGCGCAAAAGTGCTGAATTAATTTCGATAAAATTTACATGGGACCACCTCTGAAGTATGGACCTACCAAACAAAAAAAGAATCATCAAAATCAATTCATAATTGGCGGAGTAATCGCGTAACAAACATACAAAAAAAAACATGTAGTCGAATTGAGAACCTCCTCATTAAAAATATGAGTTGGCGTTCCGCCAAAATTAGGTAGATAATTTAGTGTACCATAGCTAAAAAAATTAGGAATCGCTGCTCTAGTAAGTAGGTACCCATGTACTTGCAATAATACTACACTGCCTATTTTACACCAGAATGATAGTATCCCAACTACAAGTCTATTCGAGATAGGGAGGTAGGTACTAGGAACCAATCCCAGCATTGAGCCGAAACGCAAATCCTCGACAAAATACGCACCGCGATAACTTCAATTTCACGGCACAGAAAACACATGGCTCCGAAAGGTCGGGTAAAATAACCTACTAACTGATATTTTTTTAGAAATCCCTACGTCAAAGAAAAAGGCATGGATTTGCTATTGAAAAGGGGAGAAAAAAAGCGCCGTAATGCGAGTCAGGGTTCCGTAAAATTTTCCCAAGTTTTAATATGATTACCCACCTATTGTTCCATTATAGAAAGAAAATAAACCATAATATATTTGGCAATTAAGCACACTACAAAATATGAAAATACATAAAATAAAACAGTTTCAGAGATAAGGTGTCCATTTAAATGCTAAAAAGTCCTCGTATTTTCCAAATTGCCCCGACTATTTTGCCAACGTTCTCTGACTTGGCAAACTATTTACTATCATTCTGGAAAATGACACTGTTATCCATAGACGTAACTCTAGCGGAGTGATCGCGAATTTTGCACTTATGGGGATTACAAGCAGTTAAATAATGAACTCCCTAGGATATATATATGTATAGTAGAAGTAGATACATTTGTAGAGTACATCATTTTGCAAAATAATACGGAAGCGAGCGAAAAAGTTTACACGTAGGTACCTACGTAGCTTAGAAACAGTGTACTTACGCTGGTTGAGTATTTTAGATTTCACAAAATAAAAAAGTAAACATCAAACAAAAAATACACAAACAGGAAAAATGCGCACCTTTCCTGATTTTGCCGCCCCTTAAAATATGCCGCACGGGGCCAAGGCTCCTCCCCCCCCTTATTTTTAATGGCTCTCTATGCGTCTACCCTTAACCTGCGCCCTTTTTATATTGTTTATCTAGACAACTAACTTACGTAATTTAACTCAACAGCAGTAGGTATGTAAAAATGAAATAACAAAAAGCGTTGAATACTTATTACTTTATTTTGTACATCTCTCAAGAACGCCAAAATACAGATCTACTTGCTTTTAAATGAGCCAAATATATGTGATATTTTTATCATAAGTAACATCGAGGAAAGTACTTTATTTCTTTAATACTTTGTCTAGTCACTACTAGACACAGTCGAAATTTAAAGGTACTTTTATCTACAATAGGTAATATTGGGCGTAAATGCAACCGTGACATTCAGTGAAATAACTTCTGCAAATCAAATTAACATGTTTCTTAAAAACATTAATAATAACGTTGAACTTGTTATCGTCCATCTTAAATGGAGTTTCAATTAATGTCAAGGTATCGTTTGCGCCTCGTATATTTAGGTACATCAACCGCTAACACACTTTCCTCTAAGACTATAACTATTTACATAGAAATTGTCTATGACATGCATCTTTTCAACAATATACATCAACAATACGTAGAGCCGAAATGTTATTAACTCTAGGGCGAAGAATACAAGAACAACCAATGGCAGTCACTGGTTGGATTGATCTTCGAGCAACACAAGTGTTGCTCGCTTGCTCGCAGAAAAATCCTGAATAACAGTTCACTTATATATTATTGAATATGCGATTATATATAGATCATACATAGAAGCATAGATGCCTTGCCTTTTTGATATGGCCAAAGATTGAGCACATTGGTCTAAAGAAAGACAGCAGTTTAGAGACTGCTCAGCTCCATCTCCCTGATAGTTTACTGAACATAATCCCGAAATACGACTAGGTCGCTTGACGGCGTTTTGCACGGTGAGTCTACGACGAAAGCCCCGAAAATAGACCAAAATAGACCGAAATAGGAGTTGAAACTACATTGAACCCATTGACATTAAATGCTGGCTATGTCCATGTTCCAACAGGATGGTTTATTAATCACTATACTTACACTATAAAATATTCGCTGCAAATCTCACTGATCATTTGTTTCATATTGAATACTGACCTATCACAAGATCTAACAGACTTGAAAAGCTTTTCTTAAAGTAACTAATAGACGCCTCTAGCAAAAAGGTATAGCTGCCTATAGTATATTATTTATTGAAACCATAATTTAGAAAAATCTCTCACATTTCGATTGAGACTAGTTTTTAACTTCGTCGTCTTGGACAATTCAATTTAGATTTTTTATGGAACTTAATGATGAGACGAGCAAGTCGTTTGCCTGATGGTACGCGCCACGCCTGCCCATAAAAATTTTAGTGCCACCCAGAACTTTTTACCATAAAAAGCACTGCGTAGCACTGTACTCATCACCCCGAGAGATAAGATATTCAGACTCATATGCCCAGTAATTACGCTGGCTACAATGCCTTTTAAACTGGAACAGTAATGCTTGCGCACTACTGCTTGGCGACAGAATAACTGGCAAATCGGTGGTACTTACCCAAACGGCTTCCCGCATAAGAGACCTACCACGAGTGAAGTCATGCACTGTTTGAACAGTGACTGCTTTGACCTGTCCTTATATTCTTAGCATAAATATATTTATACAAGATTAGTGTTACAACATATACAGATAAGTAAATATATCTATGATAAATATTTGTTAACTTTATTGCGTTCGTATATTGTGATCTGGTATCTAATCTGACCTAAAAAGCGAAGATGGTGTACAAGTAAGTGGAACAATAAATTAGGTACTATTTTTCTTGACTGGCAAGATATTTTTCTTTTATTTTCCATGATTTTGTAACATTTTAAAGATAATGATAATAATCACTATTTTAATGCTGTTAATATTAATGATATATTTTTACTCGTCTATGTATAAATGAGCCTCACACTTCTATGATTGCTTATAAATAAATAATTATAATAAATAATGAGACAGACCAATGGTATATTTTACCAATTTAAAAAATAAAAATCCTTTACATCCCTAGCTAGACTTGCAGAAGGAAATGGAATAGTATAACTTCATGCAGTCACAGTAAACGCTTAAATAAGTATAAATGGAATAACTTGACTACAATTGTTTATTTTCAAAATGTTTCACACAGTCGTATTTGCACACACATGTGAATCCTACGTGTCCACAGTGCATCTAAAACAAATATTTACTATTTGTAGTCAGCGTCAGTAATATGTATACATTTTAGTACAGTCAGCGACAAGTAGCTGAACTTTTATAATCTATTAATTGTCAATAACATCGAATTTTTTTTTTACTATTTATAGGCTTGCGTTTGACCGCTATCTCACCTGTTGTTAAGTGACGATATACAAATTACATGTAATTTTTTTCAATTTCCCTATTCACACAGGATATTAACAGACTTTTTAAATGCAGCATTCAAAGAAATAAGACAAATATTGAAGGTGAGGTCAATCAAAGACTTACTTAAATATAAAGCTACTTTTGTCGCTGACAGTATCATGTCGCAATAATGATTATAAAGGTGTTTGAAATAAGCAAATGTCATTATAACATGGTACTAAAATGCGTCCTTATTATTGACGCTGTACACAGTTGGAATACATTGGTGCATAATCCAGGACAAAGCTTGATGTGTTGAGCTAACATTTAGGGAATGGTCATAGTAACGTTTGTAAAATACACAAATCTTGACTAACCTTGATTATTAATTTGATTGATTTTTTTGATTAATCTTGGTTGACTGGAAGAGATCGCTTTTAGCTATAAGTCCGCAAATTGTACTTTCGTTTTTAAGTTGTTTTCATGTACCTACTGATTATTTTTGTTTGGTGTACCTACAATAAAGCATTTTGTATTTGTATAAATCTTACATGCAATTTCAATTACACCTTGAATTCTAACATCACGCTACAACCTCCTAGTTTTGCACCAAATGTATATTACAGCTATGAGTCATAGTAAACTTCCCTGTAACATAACCTTATACTATTCTACAATATGTGACGAATCAATAACAATGACTCACAATATAAGTGTACATAGGGTGAATGAGAGCAACATGATATTAGTCCTACGCCATTAAGTATTCTTTAAGTATTGTGCAACTCACACTGGCTCACATTGCAGACACCAAATCACAATTATAATTATTCTGATTTAAAATTGGACCCAGTTTTGCTGATTGGCTGGTGTCGTTGGCTTCTGGCTTGGAGCACTGGAAGAGAAAATTGCATTTTTTTAAATGTGATTCATTGTAATTTTTAAGTTTATTCTGTTCCATATTTCAAATATTCAGTGCTAGCTGAAGACCTAGCAAGTCTGTCTGTATTTTAACCTTGCTACATGATTACAATGAACGACAGTAATTCCTTTAATTTAGGTATTGTTATAGGTTTACGTCTGATATTGTTATGATCATGTGACACTTTTAAATTATTATAGTTCTAGTTTTAACCAGTTCAATGGGAAACGGTAACATTTTCTTGTTTCTCACAGAACTGGTATTTCAGCTGTTTTCCTGCAGAATTTCCTCGAAATAACCTCTCCTCCATAAGGACAGAGAGACAAACATACAAGTAAACCAACTCACTTTCAGCACCCAGATAAGAAACAATTACTTGTGCCATTTTCTTGTGGTCAACATTAGTCCCGTCGCGGGAATGGAACCCGCAACCTCAGTAGTAAATAAGATTTGAGATAACCAGCTCAACCATAACACCATACAATAAATAGCTCTTACCATCAGCTTGTGTCATAATACCCAGTAATTTTGCTACCTACTCCTACAAACATGCGACAAAACTCAAAACATATTTTATTTGATGTTCATCTTGTCTGACTGTTTCACTCGTCTATTTGAAAATAAGTAAGGGCAGACTTCCGACTTTTAAGTAACCTTTACAAAAGTTACACAACAAAAAACTTCTATAGGTACCTGGCCGAGTTAAAGTCCCCCCATTCCGAGTTGCCAGCATTAGGTGCTGCAGCGGCGGACGGCGAAGGAGCATGCTGGGGTGAAGGGGGAGGCGGTAGCCTGGAGCCGCCAGCACCCGGTGGGGGCGGCAATAGGCCTCCGCCGCCGCCGGCGCCGACACCGCGGCGAGGCTTGCTTGTTTCGCTGCCATCTTTTTTCTGAGAAATAATTTGTATGAAATTATTAAAGTTATTCATAAAAGCAATTTAAAATAGTATATTCCAAAGATATTTTTAATAACACAATAGTAGTATTGTGTATAATAGTAGTATTACAGAACTTTTTTACAAATTGTAATGACATTGAATAACTCTGTTAGTGTGTAAGAGCATTAAGTATAAAATTGCAGCTGTCCATAGATACAAAATTGCTTAAAACTTTATCATCACTTTTTGACACACAGCATGCTTGATTATGTGTGTGACAAACAAAAGTATTAATAACTCACTGTAATTTTCATATTGATTTTAATAGTTTCTCCATCCTTGAATCCAAGGTCTAACTGCTGTGGTGGAGCTTGCTCGCCTTCCTGCTCTTTCCTCAGCCATTTAAAGTGGTCTTGGAGAGCAACATTGAGATCAAATGAGTCTGACCTGTCTCCAAAGCCCAGGCCAATGTAAGCACTGCGCCCTGTAAATATCGGCAAATAAATTAATTATATGTTTTAGGTAACATTTGCCTTTGACCCTGCATATTTTAGTTGAGCCACACTTATCAACAAATAGCAATGATCGCAATAAATGGCAGTTAGACACATAATAAATGGCAACCAAAGAGAAAGTTTCTATAAGGTAGATTACAAAAACCACAGTTGGCAATTGACACAAAAACAATATTCTTACCATTATCATCTTGGATCTTCACGACGAAGTATCGCGAACTGTCCGTGACAGATTCGAGAGCTACTCCAGGATATTTATCTATAGGACATTTGGCAAATAATTCTCCCGAAGCTTTGTCCTCCAACTTCATTATTAGCTCTTCCCCCTTGACCACGAGTCGCATACGCCCCGTCCACTGTGGCTCCTGCAAGTTCCAATCTGCCGCCCTAAAAACGCCCACCTTATTAAAAAAACTGATACGAAAAACAATAACTATACGCTGATTTCGTCTACTTACCTGTACCCTCGGTTGGAGGTCTTTGGTGGTATTTTAAATACAAAAACTTCATTTTTAACAAGTATAACGCTTTCGTACGAATCCATTGTTCAATATTATTAACGAAAACCTAGAAAAATTAAATATTTTCATGAAATACGAAACTAAGATGTGTCTGAGAAATCGAATGACGTGACGTTCGCAATCAACTTTGACAGAAAACAGAAATAGTCACAAACAAAATAGCTTAGAGTAATGATACCATAGAGTTTACATTACTAGGTATAAAGCGCGTGTTCCTAAGTGGGAACAGTAGGAACGGGTGAGAACATGGCATCGTCCTGTCCACAAGCGCTAATAGTCTTACGAATACTGGCAGTGTGAACGCCCGTTGCGAGTTCTTAGCTCTATTTATCTTAATAAAATGGTTAAATGTGCAATAACACCTTGTAAAAACGATACTCGGAAACACACTAAACAGAACTCTAACATCACATAACACCGGTAAGCCAATTTTTAATACTTTTAAGCTCAAAGTTCCTTTCGTTTCGTGGGGGTGAAAAAGACGTGAGACGCGGGGCTACACGTACCGCCCGCACTGCCCCGCAACCCCGCTAAGATTGCCGACTCAAATAGTGATGTGACGCTTTCTGCCTATTCGATAATGATGTTTGCTATGAGTTATGAGTATGGCGAGCAATAGTTTAAACCGGCACATTATCTGCAGTTGTGATTTAAAATTCTAGTAATCTATATAAATAAAACTTAAGTGCTGTTCTTTGGTAAACGCATCACTTTGACTTTCTTATTTCATATCCCATACATATTTCACATAGGTACTACACAAGCATCTTATACATTCATACATTAAAATAAATAATGTTCACTTACTAAAATGACACTCATAGGTACACAAGACATACATACACAACAATAGGTACCGTGTGTCCCTGTCACGGCACACAATTATTACCCATCACTAGTTTACTTGCCTACGCTGCGCATTGGGCGACAAGTACGATACGCGCGCTCTATACCTAGTTATATATACTCTAAGAATGGTACTCTGAGCGAAATAGTGATGTCCCTGAGAGTGCGGCCACGATGTCAAAAACCAATTAATACGTTTAGGCGGTTTAAAACGTTAAGTCAGGAGGGTTGTTCGACCGTCGCCGTCGCGACGAACGCGTCGTTGCCCATACAGGTAGTTGGCTTTAAAACCTGGCAATAAATCAAAATTATAAACCTTTAAAGATATGGCCAACATTCGGTCTCAGAGCAAGTAATGAATACCCCTTCAACCAGGTATCAACACCACCCTCGCAGTGCCTACGTTTGGCCGTGCTCGTAGTTGGATCAGTCTTTGTTTTATACGCACGTCTTTATTCTCGCCACGCTGTTGATAATCAACTTTACGTAATTTTTAATCCTTATGTTTGATATTTTGTTGGCGTTCGTCACTGATTGTAACAGAAAAAGTTTGCAAAGTTTCTAGCAAAATGTCAGTATTATTTCACGACCGAATTAGATGGTTAATAATTGCAACCAATGGATGCACGGAACCACCGGTTGTATATACCTCGGTTGTAGTTAGCTCTGAGGAAACGAGGTTCCTATCAGAGCTTAGGCACTGAACGCGCGCCAGGGCTGGTAGAAGTCATGTACAAATTTTGATTTTTTGTAAATTAAGACTTTTTGGCGGGAAGTGAAAAGCGATGCAGATTGATTTTGTTTTATTTTCCAAACAAGTGTTATTTCGAGTGATCATGTGTAATATCGGTGGAATATTAACCATTATGTGTTCGCAAACATGCACGAGTGTAGGCAAATGAAACAAAATAGAGAAAACATCGCTCTTTATGTTCTCCCAAAACATCCATGGAAAGCTTGAATAAAGTTCCACCACTTTATTGAAGCACTAGGAGAGGGTCCGGCTTGTTGCTGATGATCCTCATTCTCAACAAAAGTATAATAAATGGAATATTAAACTATCCAAGAAAAACTACTTAAGACATGGCGGTATGGTCCTAGAGACTTTAGCCTGCCCTAACGGGCAAACTTTAAAAAAAAACATGTAATTCAAAGTCAATGTCAAAATTAAAAAAAATGTGAAAATGTCTTTTGTTTGTCAAATATGACATAAGTCATTATTACTAATTAGATTTGTATTGTACGATTTTTGTTTGGAAAAACTTGTAAAATTCTAAATGTTACACAAGTACCTAATTTATATTCTTTAAATCAAATACATTCAGTATTACTTAAACATTCTGTGCATTGAATTACTAAACCTTAGTAAGTACATATATCCTACATTATATAAACATGTATCCCAATTTTCATAATATTTATAACCAAAAATATCATTGTTTTAATTTTAGTAAATACGTAATTTATTCAAACAATTACCTCTCCTCAATTACGCTTAACATAAACATAATTATTTATTTAGTCTGGACTAAGCTAAAAGATGTAACTTAGAAATCTTGATTTTACATATCTACCATACCATAGGTACCTACTATAGTATACAAATACAGTAATAAAATTCGTATTCTTCAGATACTTAATTGTGACAAATTTTTATTAATGGCTTGCTTGCTACTTGACTATAGTTCAGTTTTTGTGAATCCTCTGTAAGTGAAAAAACCCTACCCGCATAATAGGTACCTACTTAATTATACATAGTAATAAATCAGAGGTAAACACCGATGTGTGCATATTTAGCGTGAGAAGGGATTGTATATGTATACATACTCAGTCCTTTTCCCATTTACAGATCTTAAGATACCAACAAGACAGTCATAATGGCATACAATGTAAGTACCTAACTATAATTTAAATTAATTATTTGTATAACCCTAGATAATTTTTATTTTTTAATGTTTGTATGCTATCTAAGGACTTCAAATTTCCATAAACACTGAAGGAAACATGAAATGAACAAAAGCTTTCACTGAACCTGAAGAAAGGTGTGGTCTTTATGACCATAAGTTTGTTCTTTAATTTTGCAAAACAAGCGTTTCCTCGAGTGATGTATAATAATGATTTGTGGATTAATAACAACTACTAGTTTATAAATGTGTGCAATTGTAGACAAAAAACAACAAAATTGTGAAATTCATAGGAAGATTATCATGTATAGTTTCATCGGCACTTCACTGAAGCTCTAGAGGAAGAAGGTTCAGCTAGTAGCCGACGACTCTCAAGTGTATCCAATAATCTATTTCTCAACTCTCAACACTAATAAAAGCATGACTATGGCTTAATGCACAAACAGTGCTGAGCCATTTCTATAAACTAAAAAAAACTTAATGCAACATTTGTCTATGGTTCAATGTTGCCAAGTCGTACATACATTTTACCTTTTTTTTGTAGTATGGGTTTTCTATCTCTATGATGCTGGTAGCAAACTCATACACCTAAGTTTTTAGTATTTTTACATGCGTGAAATAGTAAAAAGCATTCATACATCCTCACAAACTTTCGCAATAAAAGTATAAATTTTATTCATTTTATTTTTAGTAACAGCTGTAACAGTTTTCTTGATCAGTGTACAAGCGCTATAGAGTCATAGAGCCTATGTTCAGATTCGCCAAGATACGTCGGCCGTATTGTACAACTATGGCATTTAGGATAAAAATAGCAAGTTATAGAATAGGGCCTGGTGTCGAAATAGCCAATTCAATAAGCTATTTAACACACACATGTTCAGCAATAATTTATGAAATTATGTAAATCTAAATACGTTAGTATGAGCAATAATAAACGTAAATTTTACTATAATGGTTATTGTTCACAAAATCACATTACTTTAATATATTATTTTGTATTTTTACAAAATTATCATAGCGGCAAGAGGATTCCCAAATCTAACTTTAATAACTGTTAACCCATATAGCATTTTTCATAGAAATAAAAATACCAGTAGATTATTAATAATTTTTTTACATTTTAAACACTTTTCATAAAAAAGTGGTATACAGAATGTATTTTTGAGACGGGGCAGTAAGGGCAGGTACCTTAACCATTATAGTTATAGGAAAACGTTCCTAGTAGACTATCCATAACTTTTTGAGATATTCTGAACTGCTTTCACAGATTTTGGAAAACATTTACAGTTAGCGAAAAAAAATCCTTAATACCATTTTTTTTATTACAGTTATACAGGATAACTGTAAAGCGAAGGTATTACGATGCAATTAATTACAATATAATTTTAATTTTAAAATGGATATCGTCTCAATCAACAACAATCGTTTCAGCACAGAAATTTTATTGCGCATTAGATTCGGGTTAAGTGTCAATTTTTATACAAACAAATCCGCTATTTCCATGCGAAATGGGTCTTACTGGGTACTGTTTAAGACTGCACACTACCTCAAAACTGCTTTACCGTTCGCGTTTGAAGTTGCATATCAATAATAGTATTGAATCAATCGTGTTGAAAAAAATATATAGTATAGTTGAGGATATACTCTGATGTCCATACGTTGTAAAAACACGATTACTAAAAAAAGTCTCGATACAAAAAATTCACAAACTTCCCACTTAAATTTTGTAAATAAAAAGCAGTATACAGTTAATACTTGACCTATTATAATGAAACTTTTTACACAAATCTGAACTAATATAATACGTGTATCTTATGTATTCAATTTAAAATAATGTTATTTTTTATTTTGTTAGAAATTTAATACCGAAATATTGCGTGGAAAACTACACGTCCGCGACAGCCGCTGTGTTGGTTCAGACGCGCTCCGGCACTCGCTCCCGCTCGGCCGCGCAACGTACCTACTAGGTGCGAGCGAGATAGTTGCGACTGTAGCTACGAGTTGACGGGCCGTCGCGTGGGAGCATTTTGATTTGAGCTGGGGTAGTGTGGGCTCTTAATGGCTATAATAGCGCAGGGCGTCAATCAACATCTCAACACGCTGTCGCCTTTTTCTTTCTTCGCATCAACAGTCTCCTTGATCCTTACTCTGCAGTTGTAGGTTTATGTTTAAAGAGTATTTTTGTATAAATATTTAAATAATTAAGATAATAATAACTTTTTATTAATTGGTAAAATGTACCTGTCTTCTACCATTTAAACTGCCGCCGCCGCCGTGCAAGATACCAGTGAGCAGTGCAGTGTCAGGCAGCTGGCAACACCACAGCTAGCAAAGTGAAAGAAAATGGCGGACAGGTGTATTGCCGTAAATATGTTGGGCTATATTTCGAATTCGTTGTTGTGTTCAACAAAATGCAAATTATACGTGTAGTGACTGCAAGTATTGTTCTTTTATGATAAACTTTGAGTGTGTTAATTATCAACCCGAAATTATGTAAGGAGAGAAAGATATTTGCTTGTTAAATGTACCAAACGGACATCGACACCAATGCATGAAAATGGGAGACTCCTATTTGTTATTGTTTTTATCGATACTACTGCCGACATGCTATATTATAAATGCAGAAAGCTTCGAGTGCCCGCAAAAATGCGCCTGTCTGGAAAAGTATATTGATTGTTCGAAAAACAATTTCATATCCGTGCCAAAAATTCCTAAGTGGGTGGAACAATTAGATCTCAGCCGCAATAGACTGAATGAAAATGCTACGGATCACTTTGACAAACTATCCAACTTGAGGAAGTTAAAATTGGATAAAAATCTCTTACATAACATACCTAACCTTCTGAAACATAAAGAATTACATGAGCTGAGCTTAAATAGAAATAGTATTGTAGCTATTGACACGGGCAAGTTCCCAGAAAACAACTCTATCAAGATACTGAACATCATCAGCAATCACATCGGTAGTATACAAGAAGGAGCTCTGAACAATTTGACTAATTTAGAAGTATTGAAACTGAACAAAAATGAGATAAAATCTCTACCCGCCCACCTATTCAAATACCAGACTAATCTAAGAACACTAGAACTTAGTAACAATAAACTGACAAATATAACTGGATTACTATTCCAAGGATTGTCTAATTTAACTACTTTGAAACTGAAATATAACTATATTGAAAACTTAACTGATGGTGCCTTTTTCGGTTTCAAGTCAGTGAATTTATTGCTATTAGACCATAATAGAATAAGGAGCATTTCTAAAGGATGGATGTATGGACTGGAGTCTCTGGTGACATTATCTTTGTCAAACAACTTGATATCAGCAATTGACTCTGGAAGCTGGGAACTTTGTAGAAACCTTGAAGTACTGGATTTATCTCACAATTACCTAATGGAAATAGAAGGCCGAACTTTTCAGCACCTAATAAACCTCAGAACTCTCAATTTGAGCTACAACAAAATATCCTCCATTTCACAAGAAGCTTTCAGCTATGTAGTGGAGCTGCAAACATTAAATCTTAACAATAACAAAATATCTTGGACTGTAGAGGACATGTCTGGACCCTTCTCTAAACTACATAGCTTGATAACATTCAGCTTGGCAGCTAATCACATCAAGTCAATAAACTCAAGAGCCTTTGAGGGCTTAGTCAATCTTTATGAACTGGATTTGAATGGAAATAATATAACATCAATACAACAACATGCTTTTGAATCTATGACGAAGTTGAGAAGACTTCATCTTAATTCTTCAGCACTTCTTTGTGATTGCAACATATTATGGATTGTAAAATGGATGAAAGAGAAAACAGAACACAAATATATCAATGCTAACTGTCTTTATCCAGCTGAGGTAAGGGGGACATCAATAACAAAACTGAAAGAAGACAACTGTGGGGATTCTCCTAAACCTAAAATGGTAGAGCATCCTAAAACCCATCTTGCCATCAAGGGTCGTTCAGCAAATCTGATCTGCTCGGCAACATCAAATCCATTCAATAACATGACATTTTTATGGAGAAAGAATAATGGCAATTTAAGCAACCCAGTGGTGTATGAAAATGTCACTATATCAAGCAATGGACAGTCTCGTGCTACTTCAGTCTTAGTTATACCTAATGTGACCCATTCTGATTCAGGGAAATATCAATGTGTAGTCAGTAATAATTTTGGAACAACTTACTCATCTAAAGCAAAAGTAAACATTGTCACATTTCCTAAGTTTACCCAAATACCTACAAATATCACTGTGAAAACAGGAGATACAGTAAAACTTATCTGTGCAGCTTCTGGAGAGCCTACTCCAGAAATATCATGGAAAAAAGATGGTGGCAATGATTTCCCAGCTGCTCGAGAGAGAAGAATGAATGTAATGCCCACTGACCATCTGTTCTTCATAGTCAATGCAAAAACCACTGATATGGGCGTTTACAGTTGTGCAGCAAAAAATCCAGCAGGCACTATTATAGCTAACTCTACATTGACAGTATTACAAGAGCCATCTTTTGTTAGAGTCATGGAAAACAAGGAAGTAACAAGTGGTGACTCTGTTGTATTACAATGCATGATATCAGGTTCTCCTAAACCTGTTCTGAAATGGTTAAAAGATGGAACACCAATAACTCCTTCTGATCGTCACTATTTGACTGCAGATGACCAGCTACTGATCATTATCGGAGCAGAGTCCAGTGATGCAGGTAGATATGAATGTGAAATAACCAATGAGTTGGGCACAAAGAAGGATATGACTGAGTTACGAGTATTGCCACCGGTGGCAATACTTGTAAATGAAGAGGATATGACAGGTATTATAATAATAACAGTGGTGTGTTGTGCGGTAGGGACTTCTATTATTTGGGTAATAATAATTTATCACACTAGAAGACGTATGGCAGGTGCTGTGCATACTTTTCCCACCGAAAGTATAAAAATGACACAAGTTGTGCATAGTGAAAGTGAATCACCTCAAATGTTCTCAGACAATATATCGGAGCACTCATCGTGCAAAGATAGTGGAACTGGTGACTCTGCCAAACAAACGAGTTTTGATGGTGTGCCTACAGACAGGAGTGAACAAGTGGCTTTTGAGACTGCAGTTTGCCGAAGTTACTCCCCTGTGCCTGAAGCACACAAACTTCTTCCTTCTTCATTTAAGCCATCTATTCAAGTGTGTGTGAATACATCTGTAACACCAGCTACTTATAGTTTTTCTAGTCACAGTAGTAATGTTTAGAGTCGTTAAAATATTTCTATGAATCCTGTAGATAAATTCAAGTTCTATTGCACTTTCACTAATTACTTTATATTTAAGCAATGTTTATTTACTGTCAGGTTTGGCCACAAATATTGAATTATAATTATGTCTTTTAGATTACTATTTTTACCCTGAATAAGATGGCTTTGATCTTTAAAAATATATAATTACAAATAAAATAATGTGCAACAAAGTTATGGAACAATAATATTGGCAGCCTTTGTACAACTTTTGTAAGAATTTAGATATTATTGTAAATATAAACCTGTAATTTGAGTATACGGATTGGTGTGTAATAAAATAATGCAATAATTATGTCAAATTATAATGATTGCTGTTATGATGAAGCCTTATCCTGTTTTTTTTTCAACTGCATTTGAAATTAAGTATATTTTTTATCATTAAATTATTAATGACAATATTGTATTCATCCAATTCAATAAGCATTATTTTGTAGTTAGTGAAAAGGCAATTTATAGAATTGATTGCTTAGTACAAAATGTAACAAACTTGCCAGTATTGGTTTTGATATAAAAGACTGAATGTCATTATGTGTAAGTTAGTATGTTTATTGTTATTTTTTTCATATGAAATACCTAGGCAATAAATGTAATTTAATACAACCTGTAAACAATAATACTGTAACTATAGTTTATCAGTAATCTGTGAAGTAGGCCTTTGTGATTTCGATGGTAGCTTTTATTATAAGAATGCCTATTTTAATATTTTGCAGAGTATGTAGTAATCATATTTAATAAGTTGTATATTTCTATGCCCAAAAGGCCTATCATATTAAAACAAATGATGTAAACTCATGCATGTTAAACTCAATGTTATGCAAATAACTAACATTACTTTTTCAATAACAGGTTTAAAAATCTAAAAACACATGCAAGCATTTACATTATTCTGCAGTGTAAATATAGATAAGTAATACATACACATACATGTGTGATAAATATTTTGTTGCCCTTTATCAGCCAGAAATGTGAATCTGGCTTTGTGAAGCACATTGGTAGTTCAAGAAACACAGGCATCTTAAAAAAAATGTTTTACGTTTTTACCTCTATGAAAGAACATAGTTTGTTTTATAGTATGTAAGTATAGCATTATAATGTGTTTGTCATTTATGATTATGAGTAAAGATAATAGAACAAACTTGAAATTGTAAGTACCTACTACTACTACCTTTATGTAGGTATTGACATGAATTTTGTGGTACATCTGTATTACAAATCTCTTTCACACTTGGCTTGAACCACCTTCAACGTCGAGAGTAGAAAATCAATCAAGCAGTGGCAGTTATAATGTAGTGTAACTGCTCGGTAACCGAGCAGTCAAGACAAGCATTACAGCAATGATTATGTTGAACTAAATATTACAAAGTGCATATTTGCAAAGATATATAAATATTTGCTTGGAAGTCGAACATAATATACGAAAATTATCCGGCCATGATGCTGGAATGCAAATGCTCTGCTGGTCAGTATGCACCCTAACACATGGGGAATGTCAAGAATAATTGAAAATCCCTCTGAATCATAATTAATGAAACCAATTTATTATACAACTTGTCCCTAAACAATAAAGTGATGCCTTAGATTAAAAACATGGTAATTATTATACTATTTAACTTATTAAATTATATATGTACATGTATTAAACTTTATAAACAGACTAAAATTGTAATGCAGAATGGGGTAATATTTGCCTTAATTTAGATAAGTTAATCCAGTGTACATAGGTAGAGTTGTTGCATAGGAAATATGCAGTTTTGTATTGTTTATATACTTACCCATTATGTAAATATGGTAACTATTTATACATTATACTTAGAATAAATTTGTCCAAAAAATAAATTGTCTGAATTGTTGCATTTCCTCCACAAGTAATCTACATACAGCTGCTTAGGTAGGTACCTAATCTACATTTTCAGTCAGTTTACCCGGAACTGAGCAAATAGCTTGCGTCTTCTAGTTACGATCCCTAAATGGAGACAACCGCTCAACTGCCGTCTCTCTCTAGATCTATGTGCTCCATCTTAGGCCACATCATCGCTTCACATCAGGCGAGATAGTGGCCAAAAATAGATCTATTAAGCGTAAAATGTGCTTAGATAAGTAAATTAGCACTAACAATTATGTACTTGAGTATATGTATATGACATGTACCTACTTAAATCAAATTTGAAAAATTGTTTGTTTGTATTGTTTGTAGGGGGTAATCTCTGGAACTACTGATCCGATTTTGAAAATCCTTTTACTGATACAAAGCTAACTATCCCTTAGTGACAGGCTATATTTTGTTATGTCGAGGCGAAACAAGTCGCGGGCGGTTGTTGAAAATAATCCAAATAATCACTTCACTTGTAGCCTGGTTACGGGCAACCTGGCGGTTATCCTGGAGGTCAAGCGCCAGGGCCGTATGGACAACCCGGGTATGGAGGACAACCACAAGGCCCGTACGGACAACCGGGGCAACCACAAGGTCCGTACGGACAGCCAGGGCAACCCCAAGGAGCGGGAGGTGAACAATTGGAAATAGGACACGGACCATACCCATCCATAGGCGCAGGAGGCACCATCTCGCCGCAAGTGCAGCAATGGTTCCGAGCAGTCGACAAGGACCAGTCGGGATTTATAACCGCCACGGAACTCAAATCGGCTCTGGTGAACGCTCAAGGGCAAACCTTTTCTGAAATGGCCTGCAATTTGATGATTGGTGAGAAGCTAAATATTAGGCTCCTTCTAGCCGAAACCCACTACTCTATTAGCGTAGGTTTATATTCATAGTTCCCTAAGGATAAGGAATTGTTCGACGTTTTTCCGTTGACTGAGTAACAAAGATCCAAACATTCGCATTAGGATCTTTCTAACGAACATTACGCAATTTTGTTCCGAAGCCCTGCAGTGTCGCTAAAACACTAATGTTTTGATACCTCCGATAGCTGTGCTTGTGCAGTGCATGCATCCCTTATAAAATGCAGCGCTGCGTTATGATTTTTCTTCGAAGTAGGTACCTTGAGTTGAGTAAATAAACAGTTCCTATCAACCTGAGACACTTCATAAAATAGAAGTAGGTAGGTACACTATAAGTACTTATATACCACACTTACCACATAATACAGGTATAGTTCCGATAAATACACTTGTGCATCCAGTCTTACACGTGTAATTCTGTTTATAGGAATGTTTGATAAAGATCGCTCGGGTCACATCAACATCGAAGAGTTTGATAAACTCTACACATACATCAACCAATGGCTCGCCGTATTCAAAACTTACGACGTAGATCAGTCTGGAAGCATCGATGAACAGGAACTCTCTAAAGGTAAAATATACTAATACGGAAATTCATATTATCTCCTCTCCCTACATTCCCGAGTTCTTTAATTTATTTTTCCTTAGGCGTCGTGACTCTTACCTTCTGCCGTGTAATGGTTGAGTATGATCAACCTGTTCCTGTCCTAGTCAACGTTCACCTTCAGCTGGCACACGAGGATCTTTATTTATTTCACCATCGCCGCAAGCACTAGCCAGTTTGTCACAGTATAAGCAAAGTCAGAACGAAGAGTAAAATTGGATTATTGAATATACTCATAACTAAGTACCGATAGACATCGAAATCAGTCGCCTGGAATCCAGTAGACCAACGCCTTCCAAGTCGTACAAGCTGAGGATTCCAGCAGCACTTACGACGATGTTCCTTAGTCCAGGTGTGGTCTACCGACGCTACAGGGAAGCGAAGCCGCCACTTAAATACCCTAAATTTAAAATTTTGTGTTTTATACGTTTTTTATATATGTTAGTCTCTGAGCTATTTGTGATATGGGCCTCTGATATGATTACTGTGTTTTTTTATTATTGCTTAAAATAAATGAATGTATTTATTATTATTATTAAGTAGGTAATAAATAAATAACGCCCAACGATCACATACATAGTAGGTGTACGTAATATATATAATCCAAAATAATTTCTTTTTCTTTTATATTTCAGCCTTGACTCAAATGGGATTCAAGTTTTCGCCAGATTTCATCAACTTCCTATCTAAAAGATGCCACGAGGGAAAAATCTCTGTAGACAGCTTCATTGTATTGTGTGTGCAAGTACAGCGTTTCACGGAAGCTTTCAGAGTTCGGGACACGCAGCAAAACGGAACTGTAACCATTGGCTTCGAGGATTTCCTCAACGTGGCCCTGAGTTGCTCCATATAAACCAGGAATTCTATTTCTTGCTTCATGAAACTAATTCAGACCAGAGAAGAACAGAGCCGCATTCAAATACAATAACGACACAGAATACTTCGCCAATCGCCATATTGCGGAAGAACTAATTTAGCAACGTGAACACATAGGACATTTTACCATAGATTATGCTTTACTTGGTATTCAGAATAGTAAAGTGGAAAACGTAGTTCGCATTTTAGGATATGTAATTTTGTTGCTTACAACTTGATGTAGCCTCCGTCCGCGTGTGGTCTTTGAAGCTCTGGGCCCCGATTCACTATGACAACTTCGCGATTCCTTGCTTCGAAATCACGTCGATTCCTTCATTAATAAACGACATCTCTATGACGCATTCATATATTCATATAAATGACGCCTCATAGAGAATACAAATTTCGCAGATGTCGTTTATTAATGAAGAAATCGACGTTTCGTCGTAGCAAGAAATCGCCAAGTTGTCATAATGAATTAGGGCCCAGCCCCCCTACCCATATGTCCCGCAAGCGCCAATCGTATATCGTGTTGAGCTCGAATTAAGGTATAGCTTCACTGCGGCTAATGAGATGCGGTCCAATTATTGTCAATTCAGGCAAGAAATCGAATTAATCTCATTAATGTACACCAAAATCCGTTTACTACAAGTTGAGATAAACTTAATGGGACAGTATGTGGCATCATAAGACATTGTCGCAGTGATTTTACACCATAATCTGAGCTCAACACGATATACGATTGTCGCTTGAGGGAGATATGGGGGTATGGGTGCTGGTTTGAATTGCCAATCGATAGTAAAGTAGAAATTAACTTATAACATTCTAAAAAGCATAATGCTTAAATTGTAAGCTATTTTTATATATCTAATTGCATTATTGAATTATATAAATATTATACAAATATAATTTAGGACGGCAAACTATGCACCACCGATTTTTGTGATTACAATACAACTTACAATATAGGGCACAAACTGCAACACTTCATTGTCATACATTATTTCGATTTATTTGTAAAATGATTTATGGTTTTATTTTGCTGTGCAATGCAATAAATGACTACATCTGTAGAATTCCTGATATAGCTTTTTTTACCTGCTAAATATCATAATATTGATAAGTTAACATTACATAGTTTAATTATGTAAAATATAATAATTATTGGTACGACAATACAAGCATAACTGTTTTGCACTGGCTTTGGTGTGGGTAATGCTGTTTTTTATGTAAGATAAAATCTCGAATAAAATATATTTTATAATAAAACTGGTTTTATTAATTAAGCACGCATCACACATAGGTTCCAAACATTGTCTTGACTGGACCTAAAAATCGATTGAAATATCTGAAACAACAAAAACAGTTTATATTTTTATTTAGCAAACATATATCAAATGGATAATATTTTTTTTTAATGGAATTGAGTTATGAGACGAGCAAGTCGCTCGCCTGATGGTAAGCACCGCGCCTGCCCATAACAAATAATCACTGTTTATCCCAAACAAGAGACTGGATTATAATGATGGTTAAACCACCATTAAAATTCATCAAGTAGTTTAAAGTACTATTATAAAGGAATAGACTGACGACGTGGATAATAATTTAATTTTATACAAAGTTAAAGAAAAAATGATAAAGTCAAGTCAAATATAATTTATTAAATAGGCACAAAAGTGCACTTTTAAAGGTCATAAACACATGATACAAATAAAATGTTAAAAATTTAAACTTATGTTTACACAACTTTGAAAAAAGGTAAGTATGTTTACCCATTTCTTTCCTATACTCAAATTGAAGTCTGAAAAGAAATGCGAAAACTGACTCTACCAGTGCTTCGGAAAAACGCCCGTTGGAGAAGATAGCACCAAGAAACTCTGCGGGGATGTCTTTAATAATATAATTATATCCCCCTAACTATTAATTTTACGAGTATGGCTCAGTGGGAGCATATGCGACTTTCGATCCGACACACCAGAGTTCAAATCCCGCTGGCCCCACACCAATGACTTTCTAAAGTTATGTGCCGATTTTACACTCGATCTAAAAACGGTGAAGGAAAACATTGTGAGGAAACTGGCATGTCCAAGAATTAATCACAAAAATTAAGAACATGTGACACCCACCAACCTGTGTTGGGCCAGCATGGTGGATTATGGCCCATACTCTATGAAAGAAGGCCTGTGTCCCAGCAGTGGGAACTTTATGGGCTGATGATGATTAATTTTATGTTACACACTTACTAGCATCATTCTTTCGCCTGATTGCTTCAGACTTCTCCAACGAAAACACTACTTCTTGAAAGTTCTTTACTGCTGTTCGCATATTTGCTTGATGCTGAGCATTATTCGGAGAGCTATCATCTAACAAACTGTAGATAGTGGGCACTTCATCTAGTTTCATGCTCCTGGCATTGCCAGGTTTGAAGACAATAGAAACTTTTCCAGTCTTTGGGTGTATACTGAATGGGGATTTCAGTAAGTGGTTGAAGCCTTTTGTTACATTTACGTCAAGTCTTGGGTAACAGTACTGAATTTTTATTTCTTCAACTAGATACTTCATTTTTCGAGCGGAATTCCCATTCTGTAAATTTAAAAGATGTAAATTTAATGACAATACAATAATACTTTATTGATCACCAAAACAGGAAACAGAAGTTTACACAGTACAGTTACAATACGAGCCACGAAAGATGAGACTTGACAAGCGTCAGTAGTGGGGAGCCTGCGCAGGTACAGTCGTGTACGAAATAGCTATCCATAATTTGTATATCTACTCAGGGATTTTTGAAAACATTCAGAATTAGGTAGGTGTGTAGCAATACTATATTAATTTTTTTAATTCTGTTATAGATTTATTACTAAATAATAAGATAAAAAAGGCAGATTGTCCTAGTCACTGTCACTGTCAATATATGATGTAAGTGTAAACGTCGTAAACCATCTTCCTACTTTGTCTTCTTAATGTTTCACCTCGAGGCATAATTAAGATTTCACAAAGTTACACTCGTATACAACACAACTATAACAAAGTAAAAATTTATAAACACAAGTTGCTTTCGATTGTACCGCGGAGTCAAGCGGTGCGTCCACGGGGTGAGGAGGACTGACACGCATGCGCAGTGCCGTACTTGCACCTCCCGCGCTCTTTCCGCTGCCCTGTTGATCCCCGATCCCTTCCCGCCTCAGACCTCATACCGCTAAAGAGACCTATAAATCATCTACTGCGCAAGTCAAACCACGTGGTTTGTCAAGTCTCATCTTTTGTGGCGCGTATTATACAAATACTAGTGGTAGAACAATGGGATGCCTTATCGCTATGTGCAAAAAATGTACTTACTTCTCTACAATATGATTCATAGTTATTCTCAAATGTTTTCCATCTTTCTAAGGAAGAATCATGCATTTTCTCCAATACTTTCTCAACTTGTGTCCTCAGTGCTTCATCTGGTATCATTTTTAGAAACTTGCTTAATCTTTCTGGCGTTGAAAGGAATTCTTGATCTTGTAGTAGTTCTTCAAAGTATTTGTCTATTACTGCGAGTGCTCTCCTGAAAAATATAAAGAAATAGATGTTATAAAAACCTGCAAAGTACAGGGTTCATAATTGTAATCAAGATAAGAAAGTTATCTTTGTAATAGAAACTACTTTTATTCAATCTACACCTTATGGAGTATATTCTAAACTATAACAGATATTCTGGACTTTTGTTGTCTCATATTATATTTAATTCATCATGATTATATTATTAGCTTCTGTTGTCTGTTGGACATAGGCTAGTTTAGTCAGTGAACTAATTCATAAGACTTTATTTTGTTTTACAAGACATTAAGCACAAACTTTAGAAACCTTATCAGATAGCCATTTACAAGCCTCTTCAACCACTATCAACAGGTTTATAACACATACTTTATACTGGAATGCAAGTTATCACTCCCCAAATGTACTTTCTTGTTCTGGTTGTCACCGCCTATGATCAAGCACAGGTAATCTGCCACTGCACCGCGGCCTGGACTGTCGAGGGTCCTAGCCTCATAGTCTGATACCCAGCAATGGATACCTCTTCTCCCAGAGAATACCCATAAGATGCTTTGGAAGCCGAAATCTTCTGTAAATGTGAAAGTGAATATGTGTTAATAGATGATAGATTTCTTTTCACATGCAAATAACCAAGAGTGGGTATTGTTGTGATAAATGTATGAAATATGAACCTAGATCTTAAGTCATTAAAAGTGATTGTTTTGAAGCAATCTTTATATTAGGTAAATACGATTATGGTTAGTACTATGCACTATTTAATTTTACAATCCCTTTATTTAACAGTAACTGCATTGAACTCTTTGACAGACAAATAACAGAACAAAAAGTTGTTAAAGAAACAGAACAAAAAGCAGTTCTAAGTACCTTTCAAGGATTTATCAATGATTTCACAAGCAATGACCATAAACTTCCAACATTTTTCACAGACTTTGGCTTCCTGGCAGCAGGTTCTGACCTCATCGTAGTCTGTGAGATCTATGTCGAATACCAGCTCTCGAGAAAGTACCACTGCATCATGACGGCCTATGGATGGCCTGGAAGGTAATACAATACAATAATACTTTATTAAACACCAAAATACGAAACAAAAGTAATGTGATTCAAGAACTTTTATTGTCACTGAAAACTTGTTAGATTTAAAAGCAGAGCGAATGTGTTATGCACACTTTTCATTCATAAAAACATGTTAATCTTTTGTTCTTGAGAAAAACAATCATGCGAGTGTGACTTTTTCTAGTTTGCTATTATGTCACTGAATTGTTAAATCCCACATATAACTGCACTGAACTTAATATTGTATAGCCTGATGTAACGCTATAAAGTCTCAAATGCCAGTAATACAAGGTACACATATATGCCACTACATACTTTGTGTTATAAACAGCCCCAATATCCAACTTGCAAGGGCATTTCTTCTGTAGTAAGGTCTGCAGCTCTTTTTGATTACTTATTGACAGATATCTTAAGTATACATCATCAGCCAGTGTGAACGATAACTCTCTGTTGGATAGCGGCTGCGGGGCGCTGCCACAGCTCAACCATCTGCAGAATAAGTTCTGAGGGAACAGCCGAGCGTAGTATATCGGCAACATGTCTGATAACATGCTTTCTTCATAGTTACCCACCTGGAAATATAAATTTTCTGGTTGAAACTCGGATTTCTAATAACTTTAAAACAAAGTTGCTTGTCTGGTTTAGGTTTACGTACCTACTTTAAAACCAGGCACTTGATAGATTTCGATGCGGTTTTCACCATAATTTATAGACATTCTCGAGGTATGGGAAGATTTATAATACATTCATATTTAATGTGAATGACTAATAAAGAAATTATTGAATCTGATGAACAACTCGCTGTTGTCCATAATATTTACGTTTGCTGACTTGAAATTATTGTAACCATAGAATTATAAATTGTAACAGACTGTTGATTGGAATATCTAAGCGGTGTAATTAGAAGATAGAAGACCGTGCTTACCATGATTTTGTTTTATTTTAGTATTCTCCACAAACAATTTACTTCCCGTTCAGTTTTGTTCGATTTGATAATTTTTCTTTCCTTTCTTTCTCTCAACTTTCCAATATTTCCATTATAGGTATTTTCCCTCCACAACTCTCACCACGGATGTTTTTTTTTTTTAATTCGCCCGTTTCTCTCACAGATGAAACAAAAATAAGTAGTTGACATTTGATTTGACAATGACATTGACATTCCACACTTTTTTTTAAGTTCGCCCATTAGAGCAGGCTAAAGTCTCTAGGACCATACCTACATGTCTTACGTAGTTTTTATTTGATAGTTTAATATTCCATTTATTATACTTTTGTTGAGATTGAGGGTCAACAGCAACAATCCGGGCCCTCTCTTAGTGCTTCAATAAAGTGGTGGAACTTTATTCAAGCTTTCCATAGACATTTTGGGAGAACATAAAAGCAATGTTTTCTCTATTTCGTTTCATTTGCCTACACTCGTGCACGTTTACGAACACATGATGGTTAATATTCCACCGATATTACACATGATCACTCGAAATAACACTTGTTTGGAAAATAAAACAAAACCGAACTGTATCACTTTTCACTTCCCGCCAAAAAGTCCCTGACATTCCACACTGTCAATTACACTCATTGAGCATAAGTAACTATAGACTTATACCTTATACCATTTAAAAAATGAACGTGTTGAAAAATCACACAAAATAATACAAAATGGAGTAACATCCGGCCACCTTCTAGTACCACAATACATAAACATTAAATATTCACAATTAAATATCACAGAGAGAAGAAAACTACAAACCAAAAGTTGAACCGGAAATCAGTTCTGTCACTGTGACTCAAAATGGCCGACCAAATGCGGAGCTACGTAGCGTCGTTAACAAAAATGTGGTCATAAGCGAAGTAACTATTGCTACCTTTTTCTTTCATAAATATATACTTTACTAGAACGCAAAAGAGACAAACAATATGATGGTAGTTCAGTGTCGATTTGCATCACATTACAACAACACATTTATTTATACATAAAGCATCTTATTACACATTTATAAATGCAATAATAATGATAATAGGACACACACAAAAAACAAAAATAAACTTAGTAGCCTAAAAATCAGAAATTTCCAATAAAAAAATTAAAAGTCGAATATCTCGAAAAGGGTTAAGTTTAGGGTAGGGTGTTTCATAGTGAAATAAGTCAGAAATGATGGGTACTCCACGCCCTTAACGGATCTAGCACGACTTTTCCTGTAACCCTGTATAAGACAAAAAAACGCATAGACGCATGTTATCACTCTTGTCACACTTAAATGACAAAATTTCACAATAGGGGATCGGACAACTTTTCAGAAAGTGTTTTAAATTAACTACAATTAATATATATAGCCATGAAAAATAATATTTTAATTAAATAACGCTCTTAAAGTACCTAAAACTATGTTCAAATATTATGTTTCAAATATTGCCGCGCAAAAGGTCACCTCAAAACTTGTGATGTCATATGTAGGTAGAAAACGACAAACTCTGTGAAATAAAACTTGCAAAGAGATTCTAATACGTTTTGTGAAGTTTGGGGGCTATGTTGTAGTAATGGAACGAAAAAATTAGCAAAAATATATTTTATGAAAAGCAAAAACGTAAAATAAACACAAGCTTGACTCACGGCATTTGCCTACAAATGACGTCATGCGCTGTGATTGTTGTTTCGTTTGAGATGAAGAACAGATTAAAAATTACAGAATTATTTATTGATTTAAAAATATAAATAATTATTATTTGACAAAAATATTAATTGACTGATCTTTCTGGTTCGACGAACATTCGTTCTAACTACATTTTAGATTTTTTCTCGATTACTGTCCGATCCACTATTATTTCATCATTTGTTATTACATCAATAGGGGATCGGACAGTAATCGAGAAAAAATCTAAAATGTAGTTAGAACGAATATAGCGTTATTTAATTAAAATAGTGTTTTTCATGGCTATATATATTAATTGTAGTTAATTTAAAACACTTTCTGAAAAGTTGTCCGATCCCCTATTGTCAAAAATCCAGTATCTTCGTTTGTTTCACAGATACTTAATCTAGGTAAATCTAAGGTACATAGGTTAATCTAAGTAAAGTAAAGAGAATAAGAAAATATATGAAAGTAGGTAGGTAAATCTAGGCTTTGCCGAGCACCAAGCAGTAGTAGTGCGTAAGCATTATTGTGTTCCAGTTTGATGGGTATTGTAGCCAGCGAAATTACTGGGCATATGAGACTAAATATTTGATGTCTCGGGGTGATGAGCGCAATGCAGCACTATGCAGTAATTCTTATGGCATTAAAAGTTCTGGGTGGCACTGCAATTGTTATGGGCAGGCGTGGCGCTTAACATCAGGCTAACGACCCGGTCGTCTCATCACTCAGTTCTATATAAATAGAAATAAAATATAAAGGCAGGAACAGGAAAGCATCTAAAACTACGATTAGATATAAATACGAGCGGACATATTGTTTCTAATTTCATTTTATTGGATTCGACGGAGTTATTTGAAGCTAGGAACCCAGAATTTCACAATGTAACATAACTGAGTCATAGTGATTGTTAACTCCATACTTTATACTAAACTTAATATAATAAACTACGATAACTATAGATACGTAATATTTTTTTGTAATAATCGATAAAACGTTACATTGGGTAACGGAAGCAGCATTTTATTAAATGTTGTATTGATATCCGTTCTTATTTTGATATGAGGGTAACTCACTTTGCATTCAATCTTCTATTCATTGCTGGTGTCTTCAGAAACACAGACGCCTAAACATGGAAATCAACTTAGATAATGCCTTTCTCACAGTTGTTAAAATATCTTTGGGTAAGTTCTTTATTATTAGTAGCTACTTGACGAAACCCTTGGCTAAGTAATGTTAGTAAGGCACAGCAACCAATCAGAGCTCCTCATTCGCACGCATGTCCTTATGTGCATTTCTGATTCGTTGCTGTGCCAGTACAACATAAATGAATGAGAAAAATAAATAATTTTATGTTTTAATTTTTTTAATACATAAAAACGTATAGAGATTTAAATACGTATAATATATATAAAGAAAAAACTGAAAATCGCTAGTGCGGTAATAAGCTGAATTATAAACCTAAAAACGGTGCAATAAGCCACTTTACGCGCTAGTGTATTAAAAAATATTTTGCAACACTTGCTTGTAAAGTGGGTCTTATTATTGCACCGCTTTTTGATTCATATTTAATAATGCATAGGCGCGCGAAAAAATAAATCCGTGCGCCATTTTTCACAATTATTTGTATAAACATACCTAGTTGTTTTTTATATTTTTAAAATGATCGTTTCTCCTTTATCTAAATCTTGCTTTCTTACGTTAAGTTACATTCAAGTTGTTTGTTGTTTCACCTGTATTCACTATAATTTTTCACCTATGGTTTTAGGTCCGTTTCTAGGGAGCATCGATGCTGTATCCCATAAGTTGCAGAAAACTTCTCTAAACTTTCTCCATCGTATTTTGGAAAAGCCGTTACTATCAACTTTGCTATGCACGTGCGTATTGGCTGTACTCTTGAGTATTTTAACAATGTCGATCATTATAACTATTACTGTATTCTGCCTCGTAATTGTCGTGATTATATTTGAAGGTAAGAAATTATTTTAATCATTCATTAATATAATAATAATAAATAAGGAACTAGTACCTATATTATTTTAAGTGACATATACATTCGACATTAGGTACCTATACGAGTACATGGCAGGTAAGTGAGTGGTTCCGTGTTAAATTAATTCATCTGCTAACCTCAACATTCACTAGCACATCTCATTTCATTAGGGCCCGGAAGCATTATCTGATATACCTACGCAGCAAGGAGCAAGCGCCCACGGCCTAAATTCACCAGTTCACCATCTACCTTTACGCGTAGTTATCCATTATCAATAGTTCTGTTCTATAGTTTAATTTTGTCTATTTTTACATCTCATTTGTCTTTCCTTCAAGCTGTACGGCATCAAGAAACCGTATATAACGTATAGAGATGTATTCTTAGGTTAACCAAAATAAACCCGTTAACCCTCGATTTCATATTGGTGCAAGTGGGCTTTATGGTTGGTATGTAGCTACCTATATTCTGTGCCTAAGATATAATAAAATTTTAATAATTATCATATATCTTTTCAGGCTTCGTCCTCGCAATGATTTTGATATTAGCTACTGGCGTCACAACATTTTCAGCGTGTTTTCTTATTCTTTTACTGGGAGTAAAATCAAAATATGATAAAGGTCAACTTAAATAATACATATGTAAAGCCCAGTACATTATTATGTTAAATTGTATTCATTGTTAATATAGGTAATTAATGTAAAATTATGATTAACGTAAGTAAAAGTGACATTTTAATCGGTAATAATTATTGTTTTTCATGATTGCAAATAAAATAAAATCCATCTCACGTTGATTTTCTTTTACTTGAATACACAACCCTAGATAAAAATTGTATATACTACACAACGATTGAACGATCTATGCAAAGATAAAATATAATATCTATGGGTATCAACCGATATTTTATCTGAGACCTTTGTTTTGTTTTTAAATTGTTAAAGTTATCTGTGGAAGGTGTGTGTTGTTTAAATTATCTGTGGGAGATTCAAATTTGGCAGTCAATGACAGAATAAGAATGAATCCTATTGATCACTAGTGATGTTCAACCGAAATTGATATATCTAATATCTCTTACATATATGTATATATGTATATTTCAAATTATATAAAAATACAATGCATCAGATATATGTTAAGGAAAATTTGTGTTTATTATATTGTATAAAATTAACTATGTTAGTTTGAAGCTACAAAGCTATCATACCATTATAGTAGGTAATTGATTACTATAATATTAATGTTTTAGTTAAGCTCGTGCACTTTGATCTTCAACACCCGTCTTCAACTTATTATCTTGCCTTGCGTTTATTTGAATACCATCCCATGCATGCAGCTTACCGTCTTTCTCTTAGTTTTTCATTACGATCACATTAGGTACTTAGAGGTACACCTGGCGGAAATAGCGACGTATTGTTAGAATTGATTGCTACAAGATTACATTGTGCATCGCGGTGGACGAGGTATCATTTTATTCATAACGCAGTCGAGGCTTCGACCTTCTTTCAATATTTTGATACATCTTATTTCTTTCCGAACTCATGATAATTATATCCGATTCTGATGTATCGATCTCGTTTAATATATCATCATAAATCCAAGATACTAATCTATACGCGTGTTAGAGTATGTTTTTATACGATCAAATGGAATTCAAATACAGTGAATTTATGATTTATGTAAATTCTAATTACTTTTAATAAAATAACAACGGTCAGTTTTTTTGTAAAAACATTTTTCACATAGAACAAAAATACTTTCTAACGGGAGCGTTTTACCCTCCGTTAGCAGTATATTATTCTGTGGTTTTCCCATCACTTACACGAAGGGAAGGCAACTGTCTGGCAGAAGACACAAAAAATAAGCGAGTATTTTGAGTAAATTTGTACGGTTTACGCTTGCGGATTTATTGCAATTCAGTGGTTATTGGACTGTTTTGAGGGAGTGTGTGCAATATTAGTTAAATTTTCATTTATAATTTTGGTGAACCTGTGTCTAAGTGGTGGCGGATGGAGTTAAGGTTTTGGGCAGCAAGGTCATAGTTGTTGCGGCTATGATGTAAACTATGACAGTAAGTTTTAACTGGTTTCGGTATAATTTTACTTTAATAGTCATAAAAAAGTAGACAGATTCACAGAAGCATGTCTGATGTGTATCTCGGAGTGCCTGTCTGTTGTATGACTGTAAAGTTACAGCAATTGTTCATCAATTTGTAGATTGTTTAAAGATTTTATTTAAATAACACATATTTCTAACCAACTAGAAAGTCAAGATGTGGTCTATAATGTCATGATAGGTTCCATCTCACCTTTTGAAATTATTAAATTCTTTGTCATAAAATTGTAGTGATGACTGACACAAACATAGGTAAAGGTATATTAGTTTAAAATGTATCAATTTTTTTTTATGGCTAAGAGGAGAAATGAATGAAACAGACTGTGAATGTGTCGTAAATAGCATCAGTTTCCATACAAGTAGAGAGGATTACAACATGCCTTATTAGTCTTATTACTTAACAAGCACCTTGATAACAAAAGATTTTTTAACAGAGCATCACAGTTGCTCTAGTTTATCCCTGAAACTTAGTGTACTCTCAGAGTGACAAATAACTTTTTTTGGTGGCCAAGTTGGTAAGGAGTTGGGACAATATTCCATAGACACAGGCTTAAATCATGCCTGAGCAAACGTTTATACTTTTTTCTGACTATTCAGAACTATTTAGTATCTTAAGACTTTTCTTCAAACAATTTTCTTGTTATTCCTGGTATCTTTACCTATTTATGATCAAACCTGCCTCGTCTCTTTACAAGCTGGTCTGCGATTAAAGATATTATGTTTCCCTGGTCACAAAAAGGATTAAAATGCGGTTGTTTTTTACTATAAAAGTATCAGTATGGTCCTTAACAAAAATGATAGGTTCCCCCCCCATCATCATGAGTGAATGCTTGGAAAAGTTTTCCAATAAAAAAATATTTGACAGAAAGATAGATGCAATTATTAGACCCTGACTGTATAGAAACAATAATGCACAACTAACTGAAGGTTTTCAGTGATACAATGTTATGTCAGTCATACACACTTACTACTGTGTCATAATAAACAGTGCATCTTTATACAATATAAATACTTACTAGGTACAAAATTCAGTTTTTTTTGCAATATATAATGCCTCTCTTTGATATGGCACTTAATATGTTTAATAGTTTGTTGATTTCCACTTATCATCAGCCCATCATGTTCCAACTGCTGGGACACGGGCCTTCTCTCATAGAGAGTATGGGCTGTAATCCACCACGCTGGCCCAGTGCGGGTTGGTGGATGTCACATATCCTTTAATTTTTGTGTTTAATTCTTAGACATGCCGGTTTCCTCATGATGTTTTCCTTCACCGTTTCTAGAGAGTGTTAAAATCCGCACATAACTTAAGGTAGTCAGTGGTGCGGGGCCAGCGGGATTCGAACTCGGGTGCGTCGGATCGAAAGTCGCACATGCTACCACTGACTGACACTCGCTCTTTCCACTATATGTATAGGATTTCCACTAGGTACAACTTATTATAATATTGCATATTGACCTGTAATTGAGCACTATTGGAACAGTAGACTTGATTGTCTAAAAAAGGTGTGAGATAGGTGTAAATCCAGCTTAATCACTTTTGAATAACATGTATTATTCAGTTAGTGCATAACTGCTTTAATATGTGGGTGTAAGGTTTGTTAATTTTTAATTGAATTAAGCCTTTTTTCTGTTGACCTCTTGCAATACCTATTGCTTGTGTAGCAAACTAAATTAATACATATTTAAGTCTTTTAACTGGTCAATATCATGAGATTGAATTTGCATCTACAGTAACTGGAACCTGGATCCCAAGCGGTTAAGTGATGTAGTGTTCTGGCCAATAAGCTAGATAGATAGATAACACTTTATTGCACTTAAAAAAGAAAACATAATATACAGTTGGTAACACATAATCAATAAGCACAATAGGCGGTCTTATCGCTAAGCAGCGATCTCTTCCAGACAACCATAGGGTAAGGAAAACAACACATAAAAGAGGATATATATGTATATATATATATATATATATATACATATAGATATACAAATAAATATAGATACATTTATACATAAATACATCTATATTGTCTATACATACTATAAAACATATACATATTATATAATTCCAATATATACGCAACACATGTACATAATATATATATTAAGTATATAAATACATAAAAACAGCAGACTTTCATGATGGCAGGTAAAAGTTTTTCACACGAAGCTTAAATATTTGAAGTGTCTTCGCTTGTCTAATTTCTATGGGAAGAGAGTTCCACAATCGCACCGCTTGAACGGTGAACGACTTACCATAAACAGTGGTATCATGCTGGGGAGTCTTAATTAATAGATTTTCTGATGACCTAAGATTAAGTGTATTGGTACTATGAAGGAATTGAAAACGTTCCTTAAGATAGCGCGGGGAAGAGGGGTTGAACAAAACATTGTAAAGAAGAGAAAGAATATGAGTAGCTTAGTAATTACTGGTTATAGAAACAAAACAGTTTTTTGAAGTTGTTTTTTTTGTTGTCTAAAATACCTATGTGAAATGTGTGGTTGATTTATACAATTTCAGTTAAAGGTAATATACCAAATTTGTAATGTGGTAAATTACTCTGTTCATAAGTTTTATAATAGTTAGGTACTTTTCTATAAATTCTCTTTGAGAAAGACTTCTGCCTAGCTGTTTAATCATAAATAGAGATGAGGGATGCCTTAGGTGGTACTAAATTTCCATAGTAGTTTAGTTTATAATGATAGGCTGTAACAGAATGAAATGGCATAGGTACTTTTAACATCTTGTTTATATATTACACATGTTATAAGTATCCTACAATCAGATCATTTAATATAATGTAGCGTGACTCATGATTAGGGCTAACTCAGTTACACAAGTCAATTGAATGTGTAGTTCTGAACAAGTGGCAATTGAAACTAACTCATACCATAGTGGTTTGAAGTTTTCACAGCATTTAGTCTCTTATTCACTTTGTTTTTGTATTTGTACATTATCTGATAATTTTTATTTTATGATTTATATCTATGACAGGGTAGGCGCACACCTATCACAAGTAGCAAAACATTTTATTTTAACCTGATTGCTGATAAAAAGCTTTGCTGCTTTGGCTGTCTAGTAAACATATGTATGCTCTGCATACTTAAATTGTAAACTTATAAAAGAAGCGGAAGTTTTTTTCATATAGCTTAGCAGTATACTAAGTTCAAATCCTCTTTATATAGTTAGCGTCGCCCAATAATTATTTATAATTATGAATTAAGTACCTAATCTTAACATATTGTTGCAGGTCTTAAAATTTTACACAGGAGTCAGCTAAATTGATATTGTAAGTATTTATATGAATTCTTTTTTTTTCAAACTATATAATATCCCTGTCGCTCCTATCTCGATGTTTATATTATAGTTTCTTTGGTATATATGTACCAAATTTCATCTTCGTTACATAAAAAAAGATTCCACCCTGTTAATCCACATTAGGGGTTCATTTTCAAAACATGGTGAAACAAGTGTTTATTTTTTACCGACTTCAAAAAAAGGAGGAGGTTCTTACCTTTATAAACAAAGACTCTTTATACATATTTTACCACTCTGTTTAAATACGTTAGGGGTTTATTCTGAAAAAACAAAATGGGAAGCACATTTTTTTTTTCTTAGACTTTAACCAAATTTCGTCGCCATAACTTTATAAACAAATATTCTTTACACAAACTTTAGCATCCCTTTTCGCTCTCAGGGGGGTTGAAATTTAAGGAACCATAAAATGTATTTTATTAATTTTGGTTTTACTACTTACCAATTGATTCTAATTTGTGTTTATTTGGCTTACCATTACCCTAATACAACCAAACTTCACATCCATCATTATACCCCCTTAGGGAACAATATTTGAAATAATGTGATACATGATTATTTATTTATTTTAAAAAGTATATATATAAATATTTATATATATATATATATATTTATATACATATATACTTTTTATATATTTATATATATATATATATATATATATATATACTTTTTAAAATAAATAAATAACCATGTAATGTTATAAATAAATGAATTATTTATAAACATTGTATATATATTTTTTTACATTTATAAATTAAGATTTAAATTAATATGTACAATATTATTATATATCTATTACTAGTTTTTTTTTGTTTTTTTAGATTTTAAATTCATCTATCAAATAATATTTTTACAACAATTTATTTATACATACTCTAAATTAAAATTGTTTATAGATATTTTATATTTATTAAATTAAATTACATCGATTATATTAATGATTATTATGTATTAATTATAATTTCTTATTTTAATCATAATTTATTTGTTTACAATAGATATCATGCATTAATAATATTAGTTTGTTACGTGGACCCCTCTTCGGGTAAAGGCCTCCTCCAGGGCATTCCAACCAGTTCTGTCTGTGGCAACGTTTGTCCAGTTCTTTCCTGCAATACTTTCTATTTCATCCTTCCACCTCGCCTTCGGCCTTCCCCTGCGTCTATATCCATAAGGCCCTTTCCACAGCGTTACCGGCTTAGTCCACATCCATATAGATATATATATATATATGTATTAAATTATTGTTTCTTGCTTTAAGAATTTACTTTCTCAGTTTTACAACCCCTTTCCGGTAGCTTAAGGGATGTATTTAAAAAAAGCGCTTCAAAGTGGGGGCTTGATATAGGTATACAAGAGCTTTTAAAATTTTCAATTTTACGTTAACAATGTCTTTTCTATATTTTCCACTGTATGTTAAAGGAATCTGAAACATTCAAGCAAGTAGAGACGCTGAAACAGAAACATTATGAAAATAAAACTTTATCCTTAATGTTACCGTAAGTACAGTAAACACCGTAAGCTAATCCTTTCATAATCAATGCTGCGGAACCCAAACAAAATGCCTGCGCCGCACTTGGCCTGTAGCGGAATTATTTCCATAAGTGCCTCTAAAGACGTTGGTTTGGCAAATCACTAATTTCTTGTATGCTCGTAGTTTTTACAAAGTAGCAAAGAAACAAAATCACCTTTTAATTGTTAAGTTTTGTGTATGCGCATGCGCAAATTGTCTACCTTTTTGTTATATTTAGCAGATTCTTCAAAAACCTCAATGTTCATTGTTCAATGACCTTTGTGCATTTGCTTGCATTATGCTTCAGTGATTTTTTTAGACCAACTAAAGTTGTTTGCGGTTTACTGTAAGCAATGTCACACAATTTGAAATAAATTATCATGAAATAATTTATGAACCATCAATCTGACAATATAATTCAACATTGATTCCACACCAAAGAAGTCTTCTAGTCCAAATTTTATGTTACAGCGGTCTTTTCCAGACTTTTCTTTTCAACTGTACCTATACTGTATTTCTTAATGTTGCGAAAGCAATTACGAAGTTCGCACGCTGACAGCTAAGGGAAGCGAAGGTGTCCCATACTATTTAAGAAGCTCCCACAAAATCCCTAAAATATTCGTTTGTATTTCAATTACGATGATGTTTTCTGTATTTTAGGGATATATAGGCTACTTTTCTTTTCGAGTTTAAATCTTACGATGTTCAATTTTTATTATCGAAAATGTCGTTATGTTTTAATATAATTTTGATTAATTTCTAGCTGGATCGAATGCTTGCAAAAAATCTTTAGCAAATACATGACATTAAATGGACACCATAGTAGATGGCCTCGTTAACTCTACATAAGGCAGGAGTTTTATGCATAAAGTTATTGTCGATGACATCAGAGATTTGAGTAATTATTTCCGCCAATGTTCCTTTTGCTTAGTTGTTCCACTTCCAATAATATACAATATAAAAAAAATTCAGCATACATGTTGTTCTGGATCCTACATCTAGTGGACTGTATATTGGGTTTTTGTTCAAAATAAAAGACTTGTTCACTTTGACTGCGTACTGTCGACTCGCTTTATTTCCAATTCGACTCTACTTATATACTAATCGCTAACCTCGCATCCTACTCCAATACCAGGGCGCATAACAATCGCTCTACGCCAATGGCGCGGCATAAGGCATGTTCCTTCCCGCTCCCACGGCGACTCACTCTCGCTCTCGCGCGATGGCCTCGAAGTCCTGATCACATGATACCTACTATTCTAATTAATTGTGTTTCTGTTTGTTTGTAGGGCACTTCGTCAAGCTGGCGGCCCTCCAGGATGCGGTTCGCGCGCCCTCGCTAGCACCGCGCGCAACACGCAACGTCGCCACAATAACTGGTGAGAACAAAATTACTAATACCATAATGTTTAAGTACCCTGGGTGATATGGTGCTAATACTCTACAAGTTATCAAGATTATTTAGCCTTCTGATTGAGAGCTTTGTACTATAACTTTTCAAATTTTATGTTGAAGTTTTCGTTGAAAGACATATCCGTCCGAAATCTGCCCTAACCAAGCCAACAGACTGAACGTAGATAAAAAAAAAAAACGGAATGAAACCTTTATAGTGTGAGTACGGTGACAGGGTTTTTTGATCCTTTACAAATGTTCAAACCCTTTTGTCAAACTGATAGTAGTATTCTGAAGCCGCAGGTATGGATCATGCCCAGAGCAAAATTTTAATAAAATCTCCATCTTATGGGTGCTTGGGCACAGCAATACTTTAAAAGTAAAGAAAGCAAGATTACTATTCGAACTTATTATAACTTGACCTTTTATAAGTGGTGTTCTATTCTAATACAAGGCCGAGGCCTTGTCACCGCCTGGTTCTTTCAAGTCCTAGTCCATTTTACTATAAAACCGCTTGACTGCGCATGCCTGACCCAAATCTTATTGAACATTAACGGTTTTTACCTAATGTATCCATGCATCCGCCTTATGCTAAAGTAGAGCAGCACTACCCTAGGAGTACTTTATACTCTTTACCGAGAATTTACAACCGCACTGTCCTTTGCCCCTGGCATGCAGTAATGAGTTGTGTATCAAGTAGAAATATGCAGACAAGCTCTCCTCTCCATGCAGGTACTCCATGAGTGTTTTTCTCTAAATCTGATATATTGCCGGTTTCATTCAACCTATTCTCTAAAATAGAATGCAAACTGGTTTGAACTAGAAAAAGAATAATATTATTAACCGACTTCAAAAAAGGAGGAGGTTCTCTATTCGTTTTTTTTTTTTTATGTTTGTTACCTCAGAACTCCGTCATTTGTGAACCGATTTGGAAAATTCTTTTTGCGTTGGGTTCAGTATAGCTACGAAGTGGTCCCATATAAATTTCATCGATATGTGACTTTGGACTTCGAAGATACATTGAAGTCGGTTTTTGTTTTTTTCTAAAAATTAATTTACGTGTATTTAATTTCAATAGCCCGGAATGTCAAATGGACCTAACTTCATAGAACACATCTGTTCCGTGGAACTTCCGCCCACGTAGTTCGAGTGCTAAATCGACTGACCTAGTTCTTGGACTTAAATCTTGCTGCAAGCTCTTATTGAATTTCCCAAGTATGCTACGCATGTTTGGGGTTTTTTTTCAATTCGACTAAGTTTTGTAAACTGACCTAATCTAATAGTCATGGTAGTTCGAAAGGTGGTAGTGGTAAATGATACCGAAACAATTACACGAAAAACAAACAAATTTATGACTCCGTCTATGGGGTCTATTAGAAAACTTAATACATACTTATGTTATTGTTCATCAAACAGGTACAAGGTGCCTTAAACTTAAATTAATTAATTTAACTTAAATTTTCAAAACCAATGCGCACAGCATTACTATAAGTTGTGATCGTAAAACTGGAGTACAACCTACGATTGCAGTTGCCAACATGCAACTCCGAATCAGTTGTGAGTTGAAGGCTCTAATGTTAGAGGTTTATGAATGGGGTGAAGCGCCCGCCTCGGCTTGTGATTGGCTAGTTGCCAGACTGCATCTATTCTCGCTTGGGCGGGCGGCGCGCGAGCATTTTCAGTGTAGCGCCGCGCTTACTTCCAAACGCTCTAGCTTGCGTGTGCCCCGTACCCTCACGCTTGACTAATTAATATTTTTAACTGTAATGTTGTTAACATAAGTTACAGTGCTAATCAAAAGAGTATAAAGTTTTACACAATCGAGTCTAAGTCACAAACTTGAACTTATAACTTAAACGGTCAAAGAACTTGGTGTTGCCCAAACGTAAACTGTTGCCCAAATCAGTTCCATCGACACACGTAAACAAGCGATGAAGGCTAACATAATTTTCCAAACAAAAACAGCGATGATGTAATTACATAAGTGTATCTATTCGTTTCTCCGTCAGGTATTGCCTGAGTCTTCAATTTTATACAACAGCTAAGCAATGAAAGGTACAATCTTTTCTCAATAAAGTCTTGTATGGCATGCTCACAAATAATACCACATAATACTGTGCAGTTTGTCTCTTTCTATTAACATGAGCCAAGAGAGATTTTTATTAAAGAAAATGTTTTCTAACTACGCAAGCCATTGCAACATTCAGTATTTTACACAAACATTATGCGCTTAACACCTGTTATATAAACTTGTTGCAAAAAACATAACGTAGGCAGATACTAACCTACTGAGTTTCAGGTTTTCACTCCTGTTATCTAAAGACACGTTTCCTCAAATGTGTAATGTTCTGATAAATGTAATCGATTATACTTTAATTTCTGAGGAGTTATTGTTATCAATCGAAGACGTACAAAGCATGTGTCTTACTGAATGTATATTTTTTTTGTTGGGCAATGTGAAATATCTCTCAAAATAGAAAGCGTAATTGCAATCTTGGAAGATAATAACTTATCTTATTAATCAATCGATCCTTTGCGCTTTCAATCACAACGACACTGATAGCGAGATATTGAAACAGAAAGTGAATCGAAACGAAAGCAAATGAACGATGCCAGGGAAAAAATACATAGTTATTTATTTTATCGCCATGTGAACATATGCCGCCGTATGAACTAATAGGGTTACATAATCGACTAGCGTTTTCGTTGCATTTCTTTGCACAATCCATGCACATATTCGTGGGTGCTGATGAGCCAATTGCATGATTCATCGGATGACATTTAAAGCTCGCGTTAACGTCGAATTCTGACATGTGCGCCAGTTATGTAATCTGTGGTAGCGTAGTTGATATTGATGGGTACGCTTGAATTATTTCACGTTGTAATGCTCTTGGTTCTATTTATTCTGTAATAATCGTAAAGCCCTTGTTACGGTTACAAGGTCGCACAGAACAGTTGCGTCAATTAACGGTGCGGTGTCCGTAGTTGAGGTGACCCCGCTATGGTAGCGATGCCAACACATTGACGACATCCTTATTTTTATTGGTTATCTGAATGAGTGCGTCGACCGTACGCCTCCATAGCCGAACTATGCGTGTGGCCTCGCACCCGTTCTATTTACAGTGATCTGTCTAACGTACGGCATTTACGGGTGTTTCAGCAATTTCATATTGTGCATTTAGGTTCCACTGACACAGACCATTCAGAGATAAAATTTGCTAGATTTTGTGAAGGGTAGTAAGATATATAGTGTATGGGGTAATAAGATATTGGGATATCTAAATTATTCGATCTCTATGATACAATACCGTTAGACGATAAACCAGTGTGACGATTTACAGTGCATATAATAAGGCGTTAATTTGTTAGGGTAGGGGTTAATTTGTTCCATTAAAAGATTGAATTTATGTATCAAAATGAAACAAAAGCACAAGTTAACACAAAAGTAAACCTAGAGAAAAACATGTGAAACAATCATAAGACTATTCATCTTAGGCCACATCATCGCTTCACATCAGGCGAGATAGTGGCCAAACATGGATCTATTAAGCGTAAAAGAAAAAGTAAAAGAAAGAAAGACTAATTCTACGAATGAAATTTGTTGAAAGTTATCATCTTACAATATTGATTATTGATGATAGATAAACTACTCGGTGATGAATCGTGAGAAAAGAAAAGCAATACTTGAGGTTAGGCATGCGCTGATTTAGATACTATCATCATCATTAGATACTTCATCAAAGAAAATTATTTATTTGTATTGATTTATATGCATTGGGTTTCATAATCAGTGAGTTCAATGACATACGATCGAAATTAGTTGGCGGCTTACGAAGCATTGCAATATTTCAAGGGAATCGTAGGTGACTACGTGCAGTATTTTATTACGTGCTCATTTTAATCATCATTCTCTTTGTCAGCACTGTCCCTACAGCTGACAAAATTATCTTTTTTGACCGCCCCTTAGTTCCGACGTCATTGTACCTATGCTCTTGGTATATTATCTTTCTTTATTCTTTACTATTAACGGTTTTGGAAAAAAAGACGACTATGGATTTTCTCTTTCGTCGACGAAGTCGCGGGAAAAAGCTAGTGTATCAATATATTTAAAAGGGTTTACAGGTTTATCTTTAATTCTTTGTTATATAAAGTAAAAAATCACGAACATTCATTATATAAGTTGAAATTATTTATGTGAATCAGCTGCGGGAGACATTTTTGTTATGATTTTATGATACCTTTATTAAAAGGCAACACTTGTTTGCATTTACTTTGGTGGAGACGATATCAGTAAATTGCAGATGTTTACTGATAAGGTAGCTCGCAATCAGTCTACTTGTAACAGCGACTAAAGGTCAGCAAGGCATCATTATAACCACGTTTTTTTTAAACTGAAACATTATTAGGAACATTAAAAAACATTATTAGAAACATTATTTATTACATTTTTAATACATAGCAACTGTAACACGAACGAGCATCAGATCTAAAGTGCTGTCTGAAAGCGCAAACGAAAAACATGTTTGATAAAGTAAATAATTATCTATATATGGTGCAAAAATAGGTACCTAGATGACGAAGGTGACATTGGTTTTATTAATTTATATCTCGTTATTCTATTCAAACAGAATTTTCTACATGTGTTGCGCACACCAGCACGTATTCACTTAGACTTCATTAAATAAGTTACGGGAAAATGTGTTTTCATTATGATCTTTCATCACCAAGAACAAGATTATTTTTCACAAACTAGCATATTTTTCTTCTCTCTTCTAAATGTGTGGTCAACCCTCGGAGTTTTTAGACTGCTAGAAGGTGTTATAGCTAACTAGCATTATAAATTAAGAGTACCTTTGAATTGCGGCGCATAATATTACACTTAGTCTTATCCCTATCATTAATTTTCGATATAGTTAATTAGTTCTCACGAACAATGAACTGTTATTCTCACATGCTTATTGTCATCGCTACGGTAGCTGTTTTGTGTTCCGAGTCCCAACCATAGACTTTATTCGCCCCATGGCCATGCCGCCATCGCCAGTCGCAGCTGATCAGCTCAGCTAGCTGTTATCGGATTTTATGACGAATACCGTTTATCTAGCATCTATACGCAAATTATATCGATTGATTACAAGTTCGTTCGTTACACAGTGCACGTCCGCAGACCTTTCTGAGAGAGTGTTTCTACAATATCGTTTGTTGTGATGTGATCGTTTTGATTGAAGTGATAAAAACTTTAAGGTGTTTATGTGTAAAGACATGAGTGAGAGAATCAAGCGGCCTCGGCCGCGTCGGCGCGATGAGTTGCACGAGAAACGACAGGACTTGCTCCTGGCTTGGAAAGATGGTGAGTCATGAGACAGGAATACTTGTGAATAACAACTTTTATCTATCAGCTGTACACGTATTAGAAAGGTTTATAAACAAACAACTTTAGCCTTACGCCTTCATATCTGCTACAAGTCAAACCTTTCAATCAATCTCGGAGCTTCGATGCAAAAGAGCTCATTACGTATGCAGTAGTGAAGTTGAGCTGAACGTTTAATGAGTTACGTCGCTTTCTAGTTTTGTTAATCTCATGTGCGCGCTGGTGGTCGTTATACTAATGAAGACGATGGCTATGCTCACGAATTACAACTCGACCGCTAATTGGCCAGTTTGTTAAGACTATGCGAGTCACATAGCTCTGTTGTAAACTTATGCACGTCTATTGAATGGAAATACGTAGCTTTCGTTCCCTGGGAGTTTCTCTTATCATTGATTTTGTATGATTCTCGCATTTCCATCGTAAATTGTTTTTGCGGGCAATTGTTTGTCGTCGAAATTATTTTCCGCTCATTGTCGTTTGTTTAATCGTTGAGGTAAATTGTGTAAAATTATGTTATCAGCTTATCAGTGTATTTACTATGAGAACGTTTTAGGGGATAGTCACCAATTAAACTTGCGCGGCTTAAGTTGGTTAAACTCATTAACGTTAAACTTATTTATTTGCCAACTGGATCTGCGGACTTTTTTATATGTTTAATTTATACTTACACTGGTTGATATGGTACAACTTAAAAATAAATTAAGCGTTGCTTTCGTCAACCCATAATTTTTTGAGTTTTGTCCAAAATTGAGAATGAGAATGACAGTATATTTATCTTAACAGTTATGTATGTCTAAGATAACAATGTAGAGCACCTACAGATTAACACTAAATACATTTATAACATCTTGCATATACCTCATTGTATGTATGTTTATATTTTGGTAACATAATTCTTCTACGAAGTTATTTACATAACCACAATATTTGGATTCTTTCCAACGGATATTCAAAAATAAATCTATTGAATGTTCCAATCTTCTTCATTCGTGTAGAAAACTGAGCTGTTCTATCAGGTTCTAAGAAAGACCGCTATCGTTCTTGAGACCCTTCGAACAGACGCAGTCGTTGTGGAAGGATTGGTCAATTACACAATTGACCTATCCTTCCACAACAATTGATTGGTAAGCACATTTTACCAGCATGGCGCAAATAATATTTCAATAATATGCAACACAATGTACAATAGTTATATAACTATCGACCTGGACCCTTAGGGTGTAGCAATAAACTTATACCTATAACATTTTTCTTATACAATAATTATATAAAAAATATATTTTAAAAACTACACTCGAGAGCAATGAATCCGGGTCACTTAAAGAATGTTAAAAATCTCGGAAACTAAAAATGATAGGTTAATGCAATAAATTGTATTTAATAGACAATGTAATACTCCTTAAATGAAAGTAAAAAAAATATGAGTCACCATACATTTTATTAACACAAAATTACATAAAGAAAACAACTGCTGATCTCTCCTTAAAACAAAAATAGGAAACATGAAATTTTTGAACTTTATTACGATTTTCTTGAATTTTAATACTTCGTATTGCCTCCTCGTGCTTCCATTACTGCGTTTACGCGGTTTGGCATGCTGTACACCAAGTTCCTTATACGATTTTGGGGAATATTCTCCCATTCCTCTGTGAGAGCAATTTTGAGCTCACGAAGCGTGATTGGGGGAGGGTTTCGTTGTTTTACGCATCTGCCTAGCTCGTCCCAAGCATGCTCGATCGGGTTGATATCCGGGCTGCGCGCTGGCCACTCCATACGAGTAATGTTCATCTCTTGAAGGTAGTCATTCACAATCCTACCTGTATGAGGTCGGGCATTGTCATGCATAAATATAGCATCCTCACCTAAATTGACCATAAATGGACCAACGTGATCATTGAGGATTTCTTCCACATATCTTACGCTAGTTAAAGAGCCGTTTTCTATGATCACCAGCTCTGTGCGACTTTCAGAAGAAATTCCGGCCCACACAAGTACAGACCCACCACCGTAGGCTACTTTTTCTTCGATGCATGCTTGCTTGAATCTTTCCCCTGGTCTTCGATACACTCTGTGTCTTCCATCGTGCTTGTAGAGCATAAATTTTGATTCGTCGGAGAACATAACTTTTGACCAATCTTCAATACTCCAATTTACGTGGCTCTGGGCATATCTTAGTCTCGAAATACGATGCCCACGCTCCAGTTTAGGGCCGTTTGCAGGTCTAAGGGGTTTTAAGTTAGATTCAGCAAGCCGACGTCTTACTGTCCATGCACTTGGGTTACTTCCTCCGAGGCGTCGAAACTGATTGGTGAGTTCAGTTCCTGTGAGAAAGCGATTTCGAAGCATGGTGTTCACCAAGTATCGGTCTTCTCGTGCTGTGGTACACCTGGTTCTGCCCGTTCCTGGTCTGCGTAGGTTAGAACCAGTTTCTTCGTAACGTCGGAGAACTCTTTGTACTGTTGACAGCGACACACCGACAGTCCTGGCTGTATCGCGCTGACTCCGGCCGGTTTCCAGCATTGTAAGTATTCTGGTGCATTCTTCAGGCGTAAGCGACATAATTTCAGCTTGAATAATGAATATAGAGCACTATCAACATGGTTTATGTACCCACATAAATGACAGATTACAAACAAAAGCAAAACCAAATGCTGTAATTTCGTAGTTCCATCTTCGAAAGTGGCCCTTTTTCAAATTTGATTTTTTTATGATATAACTTTACAATAACTAAGAAGTTTTAATACCTTCATTTAAGGAGTATTACATTGTCTATTAAATACAATTTATTGCATTAACCTAGCATTTTTAGTTTCCGAGATTTTTAGGATTCTTTAAGTGACCCGGATTCATTGCTCTCGAGTGTAGTTAGGAACATGTTAATTGCTTATTTTATTTAATTATAGTTAAGTGCATCTCGAAGGAAGCAAACGTCTATTAATTTATTTATATGGACGATCAATGAAACTACATGATTAAATGCGAACAGTTTTGAACTTAAAAGCATTTACACATATATAAGGCATATATACACTCGAGAGCAATGAATCCGGGTCACTTAAAGAATCCTAAAAATCTCGGAAACTAAAAATGCTAGGTTAATGCAATAAATTGTATTTAATAGACAATGTAATACTCCTTAAATGAAGGTATTAAAACTTCTTAGTTATTGTAAAGTTATATCATAAAAAAATCAAATTTGAAAAAGGGCCACTTTCGAAGATGGAACTACGAAATTACAGCATTTGGTTTTGCTTTTGTTTGTAATCTGTCATTTATGTGGGTACATAAACCATGTTGATAGTGCTCTATATTCATTATTCAAGCTGAAATTATGTCGCTTACGCCTGAAGAATGCACCAGAATACTTACAATGCTGGAAACCGGCCGGAGTCAGCGCGATACAGCCAGGACTGTCGGTGTGTCGCTGTCAACAGTACAAAGAGTTCTCCGACGTTACGAAGAAACTGGTTCTAACCTACGCAGACCAGGAACGGGCAGAACCAGGTGTACCACAGCACGAGAAGACCGATACTTGGTGAACACCATGCTTCGAAATCGCTTTCTCACAGGAACTGAACTCACCAATCAGTTTCGACGCCTCGGAGGAAGTAACCCAAGTGCATGGACAGTAAGACGTCGGCTTGCTGAATCTAACTTAAAACCCCTTAGACCTGCAAACGGCCCTAAACTGGAGCGTGGGCATCGTATTTCGAGACTAAGATATGCCCAGAGCCACGTAAATTGGAGTATTGAAGATTGGTCAAAAGTTATGTTCTCCGACGAATCAAAATTTATGCTCTACAAGCACGATGGAAGACACAGAGTGTATCGAAGACCAGGGGAAAGATTCAAGCAAGCATGCATCGAAGAAAAAGTAGCCTACGGTGGTGGGTCTGTACTTGTGTGGGCCGGAATTTCTTCTGAAAGTCGCACAGAGCTGGTGATCATAGAAAACGGCTCTTTAACTAGCGTAAGATATGTGGAAGAAATCCTCAATGATCACGTTGGTCCATTTATGGTCAATTTAGGTGAGGATGCTATATTTATGCATGACAATGCCCGACCTCATACAGGTAGGATTGTGAATGACTACCTTCAAGAGATGAACATTACTCGTATGGAGTGGCCAGCGCGCAGCCCGGATATCAACCCGATCGAGCATGCTTGGGACGAGCTAGGCAGATGCGTAAAACAACGAAACCCTCCCCCAATCACGCTTCGTGAGCTCAAAATTGCTCTCACAGAGGAATGGGAGAATATTCCCCAAAATCGTATAAGGAACTTGGTGTACAGCATGCCAAACCGCGTAAACGCAGTAATGGAAGCACGAGGAGGCAATACGAAGTATTAAAATTCAAGAAAATCGTAATAAAGTTCAAAAATTTCATGTTTCCTATTTTTGTTTTAAGGAGAGATCAGCAGTTTTTTTCTTTATGTAATTTTGTGTTAATAAAATGTATGGTGACTCATATTTTTTTTACTTTCATTTAAGGAGTATTACATTGTCTATTAAATACAATTTATTGCATTAACCTATCATTTTTAGTTTCCGAGATTTTTAACATTCTTTAAGTGACCCGGATTCATTGCTCTCGAGTGTATTTAAGGCATTTACACATAGCTCTAATTATAGATAGTCTCATTGTGCTTCTTCTTCGTCAAAGTGTGTACTTAGCGATTATGACAATGTATAATTATTATTGACGCTGACTACATAATACTCGCTGTCCCGTTCTCTTTGTACATAATCTCTTTGTGCTCTGTATTTTTTCTACGACAATGATGCTTGAGGTTCTTTAACAAACTGAAATGTACATGCTCTGAAAAGCAAGCCCTGCCTGGCTCTATTATCAACTAGTCCCACTGAGAAATCAGTTTTCATATTTAGCTTACATTAATCAGTGCTTAGTTACTCCTATAACTGTTCTTACGTAAAGTTTACATTAATATACGTTGAATAATCTTTTACTCGACTCGTTATCGTTAATCAAGCCCAAAACTGGTCTTTGGAAAGCAATCACCGCTTAATCACGTAGGTTGGTTGGTACTTGTAAGGTACCGTTACCGGTGAAAACGGTCAGTTTCGAAGGGCTTAAAAGAAGACTTAAAATTTCATAAAAATACAATTGCTTATAATGTTATTTTAAACTGACTAATTATTAATAGACATAATTATTCTAAACTTGTTTTAAATTTAATCTTATTTTCTGCACCTTGTTGGATAGGTTTCGACAAGCTGTAGTTTTGCAGCCCCTGTCCGAACTCGAACGAGCCCTCAGCAATTTTCAGAACGATTGCACATTACATGTAATTTTTATAACCTGCATACGAGCCCTAATGCATTGCCAAATTAATACAAATTTAATGAATTGATTTTACTGACAAACAAATAGCTGGGTATGATATTGTGCTTACTACTTAATTCATTTTGTAAGTAGTACCTAGGAAAATATACAATAGCAATGTCGCATAGCGCCGTGCAGTGACCCAAAATATATCTTGGCTTCCGGTACTAAGTCACGTCTCATTATCCTTCGTATTTTGTGCGAAGTTTATAAAATTATAGTGTTTCAATTTAATGATCTGCATCGTCGTCGATAGTCTTGTCTATGAGCATGGTCAAAAGTAACCTGATAACCGATGCCCCTAGGCCGATAAGTATAACAATAATATGTTCTTAATAAATTGCCTATAAACAGAACAATGCGAATAAATCTGTAGATACAAAAGCTTTCCAAGCGACAACGACATACAAGTAATATGTATGGTGTGAAATTAATTTTTCGATTTATACATTCTCATCACTATTGTTTGACTTTGAGGTAGGTAACTATCATTTTAACGTCGCGCATCGTGTGAATTCATCGCATTCCAACAAGACATGTTTAACATTCTTATTCATTGTTTTATAATTGAAATCGCATTCAAAGCCGCAAGATACTCATTTTCCGACATCCTACTAATATTTTAAACGCGAAAGTTTGTAAGAATGGATGTATGGATGTACCTTTGTTACTCTTTCACGCAAAAATTACCAAATGGATTTTGATGAAATTTGGTATGGAGATAGCTTATACCCTGGATTAACACATAGGCTACTTTTTATCCCGGGAAACCCCGGGTGAAATTGCAGGGCGCAGCTAGTATTAAATCATATGTTTCTCTAATATACATGTACATCTAATATTGCTTTTATAATGGATTACATAAAAATACATTCTACCAATGGATGGAGATGCTCTGTCATCATAAATGTATTTCCTTTGGCATGCTTCTTCGGAATTGCAACAAAACGTAAACAAAGGAAACGCTCATATCGTCGAGATCACAGCACCAAGTCACACCTATGTTGTGTCTGCAACATACAATCAACCTCCAATGTGGGAACTATTTAAACTGAACCTGACTGCTTTGTAACAAGGTCTATAAGTAGGAATACTGGTGGAAGTATGTACCGCACGGTGTACTTAGATGGTGTGAGAGAATTCCCGGAGTGCATGCCCTCAGTGGCGCGGTCATCCGCCGCGCCGGGAAAGGAGCGGGAGGGGGTGGTTCTATCGATTCTGTCTGCTGTTTTCATACTAAATAAGGAATGTTGACGCCCTGTGAAGCTGTACGGACTAAGCGCAAGAGCTGCATTGCGCTCAAGTTCACTACACCAGTCACGACATTCCATTCTAACTTGTTGCTTTCCAAGTTTCAACTAATTAAATCTAACCGGTACCTTCGTTTATGTTCTAGAACACATTCTTAGTCCTTATTTGCATTTACTTAAACACCTGAGTTATACACCTGCATGGTTTATGAAGAATTGGTTCGGTATAATCAAGTGCGTTATGTATTTGGTCAGGCGCTTTCACATTTGAGTTTTGCCTAATATTTATTTTTTAAATACTCTCCAAGGGCCCAAGTATACATGTGTGTATGTTTATAATGTGTTGTTATTTTAATGCGTGTTTTTTTTGTCCACAGAGGTGTGCAATAGCGAGGAAGTGCCCGAGGTGGAAATCGTCAGCCTCCTTCAAGAACATATACCGAAGTATCGCCTGAGAGCAGACAGTCTCACGCAATTTGGAGGTAATTTTTTTCTTTTTATTCGAGAAATTAGTACGTTATTCATTCATCTTCCTGTATCATGCATACTACTTTAATATGTTTCGGTTTCATTTCGGGTGACGATATAGTTTTCTATTAAAATTTATCGAGAAAAGTCTTCACGCAGTCTAGCGTCTAACTTTACACGACATTTTGGGTCAGTTTCAACTAAAACTACGAAGATTACGATGTGCGAAAGAGGAATTGCTTTTATTCGTCAGCAATATTCTCGTAAAGGTATTTATTTTTATTTTTGGCGAAAATCTCACCCCATTAAAATCTAGGAACGTCTCCGGCACATGTAAGCAATTTTTTTCTAATTACACCTTATTTAATGGTCTTTATTAATACTTTTAAACATAAAGCCCAAAGAAAACCTTGTCTCAGCTTAGCTGTGCCTAAACATATTTTTTTTTATAAAATTATGACTACCTAGGAGTATTCAAGTATCGGGTGATCAGATTTGTTTTAGGTTCTATGGGTGTTCCATCTCTGACCGCATTAAAGTTTAAACTAAGCTAGAGCCTAGAGGTAGCACAATTTGTGGTCCATAAGTCTACAACAGAATCAAGGTACCTTTACCCGGAACAAAGCTTCTGTTTAAATATTATATATTTCAGTTGAAGTAGAACGTCTTTGTCCGTTGTTTAAACAAAGGGATGTTTCAGTGCGTTTACTGCAATGTTGCAAAACTTTTCAGTTACTTTACAAACACTTAAATTCCCGTACCGTGTACCTAATAAATACTTCTATGAGTAATATAAAGGCAGTGTTTATTGTAATATAAAGGCAGTGTTTATTGTAATATAAAGGCAGTGTTTATTGTAACAATAAGGCATTCTTTCGTAGGTTTACTACAAGAATTACATCTACTACATGCCAACATTGTGAACGAGTTTATTATTGTAAAAGGTTTCTCTTAATCTATTATTAAAATTTTTAATGATTTATATTATTTAGAATGCTACTTCAAAACATAAACGATATAGTTAATTAAAGATTTGCTAAATGAGATTGAGCAAGTAGAGTGAGTAAGCCATATATAAGGGTCTTGCTTCTATTGTGAACTCGTATGCGATACCGTCGGCAGATGGATCGTTTTCTTTTGATCAATACCATTGAGGAACATTCTCATCTCGTGTTTCTTTCATCGTGAGACCGTCCGTCCCTTTGATAAAATATTTTAATACCATACCTGTTATATAAAGGACTTTTTATATAACTAATGAATTTATTCACTACTTCTCCTTCGCATTTCTTTCCATCCATTGTACGACCATTTAGGGTGGTGTTCCCAAATGTCGTCAATATTAAACCAAAAGATACAATATAAATACTAGCTGACCCGGCAAACGTTGTTTTGCCATATAAATTAAAAAAAAATGTTAAGGGTGAACAACCCTTATCACTTAGGGGTATAAAAAATAGACAGTAGCCGATTCTCAGACCTACTGAATATGCATATAAAAGTTGGTAAAAATCAGTAAAGCCGTTTCGGAGGAGTAAGGTAACTAACATTGTGAAATTTTATATATAAGATCATTGTATTATTATTATTACGTTACCCGGTAACAAAAACTCTGACGATGACATCCACGACCTTTGCTAAAATTAACTTTGCGATAACATTATCAGCGAAAGGCACTACATGGTACCGCTTTCAATGCGACCCAAACAAAAGGGACGAAGTATCCGCATTCAAAGATACTAGAAAGTAACTAAAAGCTATAAGGTTAAACCCTGCGATATAACTGATATACTACGTTCCTCACGATCATTCCATAGATTTCGTGTCTCCATATTTTCTTCTCCGGAATGTCGCGCTGCATGCGCGCTGGCACTGACACACCAACGAAAATAATGTGAGAGAAAACACATAATTTTAAAATGTATACCTACTCTTTTTCTTGCCCTAGTTCTGTTTTAGTCGTTCGTAAATTACATAGTCGCTAGGTCAATGTTCCGAAACTAGGACGCAGCCTGTTTTTGCAAATACTTATTTAGAAATGTAAGTCAACGCATCGCTATCATGCAAATTTGGGGTGGATCACAAATCTATTTGTCTTGGCTTTATTACTGTCGTTAGATACGGCATTATTGACCTTAGTTTTTAACCGAAAAGAAGGAGGTTCTCTGTTCGATTGTATTTTTTATTATTATTATTATTATTATTATTATTTTTTTTTTTTTATGTTTGTTACCTCAGAACTCCGTCATTTATGAACCGATTCGAAAAAATCTTTTTGCGTCGGGTTCAGTATAGCTACGAAGTGGTCCCATATAAATTTTATCGATATGTGACCTTAGACTTCGAAGATACATTGAAGTCGGTTTTTGTTTTTTTTCTAAAAAATAATTATTTCTGTGTTTGTTATTCTAGTAGGTATATTTTTAACGTGTGAGAGATATTTTTCGAACCTTGTCGATATTTTTGATTGATTTTATTTTCTCTTAAAAGAACATTCAGTAACACCTTGGCCTATAACAAAGAAAACTAACTATTACTCCTATGATAACTAATTTTGCAGTCATAAAAATTGTTTAAATGAATATCTTGTGACGTTAATAGTGCCAACACCGGCCTCCGCATTGATCAATATCGTTAGTGCCTCATTTAATGTCAACACGTCGTAAAAACTGATGCATATGTCACCTAATTGCCTACCATCGATAACGGCAACTTTAATGTTATGTACAGTTGCACTCCACAAGTGAGTTGAAGTAAGTAGGCTTGTGTATGTTTTACCGTAAGATGACAAGACGACGACGGACGGGCCGTTTTTCTTGACACCAGAACATCATCTAGTATCACTAACTCCGCACGGTTTCACTCGAAGAGTTTCCATTTTCTGATGAAAAACTGTTAATCCAAGATATATACTAGAGACATGTAAGATATCAGCCGCAACGGCGTGATTGATTAAACTTTCGCATTTCTAATGCGGGAACAATATAGGTTCTTAGATGTTTTTAAAATATTCCTTGGATTGCGTCTTTGCAAGGATGCGCAGTTAAATGGGCTTCGATGTTTTGTTTCCGAGAAAGTCAGCGTCGTCTAACTGCTAGTGCAGTTGTTTCTATTTCTGTATTCACCTGGTGTCGTAACCGCAAGAAATGTAATTTAATATTCGGTTTATTGAACACAGCTTACATTTTGGTTCATGAACAATTATAATTGCCACATTATCAAGAAAGATTTGTACTCTTTTTAGACGTGCGTCGTGTATCACCCGAGCATCAGTACTTTACGTAACACTTCATTGAATATCTTTTCAAATAATTAATTACGAGAATATATCACGGCTGACAGGCTCATCACTAGAGTTATGATCAGCGTAAAGTATTATTAATTTTCTCTGGGAAAGTAGTTAGATGCAAGCTTCTTTAGTAAGTTTACTAACTTTCCCGTTTTCTTATAGCAATTTTATTTCTTCCGAAACATTTATTAGTGCTTTAAATGTGTCAGTACTCGATGAAATGAAATGATTTTTTTATTGTAATAAGGAATAGTATACACACTACACTATGGTTCATCCAAATCAGTCCAGTCAATGTATAATATGTATTATAGTAAGTTAGGGTGGATTTATACTTGAGCAATAGCGATTTTAGTGGCACTTAAGTTGATTTTGCACGATTCGATGAGCTAACAGCTTAATCAAAGGCGTCTATATCGGTTGTTCCGTCCCAATAAGTGTTCGAGGCATGGTTTCCGGCGCAGGCGCCGTCCTGCCGCTATAAATAATGGTGTCTCATCGCGCGAGTCATCGGCCGCCGCCGGCAGCGACGGCGTCTCCGACCGGTCTCTAGCATTCTGATGCGGCCCATCTGTCACTCGTGTCTCTAGAACACCTCTAGCTGATAGGTGTAGTCAGGGTTAACATTTGGGGGTATAGCCCCTTCAACTCGAATGCGGAGCTCTTTTAGAAAAACTGAACGGAAAAAATGATGTTTTATTAAAAGACTTGACGATGGACCTCGATAATATCAAATCTTATCAAACTCCGATCCAGCCCTTGCCCTTCTCGATGACGATGAGATGACGTCCCATAGCCCCGAATTCAAGTCCTGGTTACGCGCTGGCTCTAACCCACAGGAATGTAAGCATTAATGATCTAAGATGCCACGGAAACGAACACACGAACGCTTTTGCGACCGATGGAAATGAGATAAGGCAAATTGCATAATGAAGAAAACTTTACGGCTTCTAAGACTAGTCTTCGTAGTAAACTCAGTTATCGAGTATGTTTATAAAATTTAAATGCCTAAGCTATTACATTGTGCAACTTATTATGAGTAATCGTCATTCGAAATGAAAACATATCGTATTGAAAACGAAAGTCGATTTTTATCGAGTTGAATGTTGTTGAACTAGTTCTGGCGGCGCTATACAATTCGTTTATTCATTACAATACGCGCTACGGTTTCAGTAGTATAAATTGTAAGGTAACTTTTTTGAGGTGTGGCTTTAGTGGGAGCGAACTGGATACAAAGCGGTTTGTGAGTGAATCAGCATTCCAGTGAATCCTGTGACGTCATACCGACGCCGGCCTCTCGTAATTTGACTCGATTAAAATCATCCAGCCTACCACTACTGCGGTATATTTGCTGTTATTACTACATTCCGCGTTGCGCATAATATTTTTAAAACTTATAATCTCAGCGAAGTCAAAGGGGTACGCTGAAAACAAGTCCTGCGTAAACTCTTATTATCTACACAGAACGACGCTGAGCTTACCCCTACACTCAAATTGCTGTATATGTTCTTATTTTATTTCCATAATATATGCACTAATATTATATTATATGTATGCATCTTTTTATTCTTTTCTTGCTATACTAATTTATTTTTCGGTATTCCAGGATACGAGAATCAAGACTGGTTCATTCCATCACCGGCGCTACCTGTTAGCCAAGCGGACCTCGCGTTAACACCTGACCAGATCAGGGAAACTCTCAATTACTTCCGTGAGTATGAATATAAAGTTTCTAGTTCTAATGTAAATCTCTAGTTATACTCCCTCCTCCTCCTATCGTGTGGGTGTGTCGACACGATGGTGTCGGAGTTTGACCGCCTGAAGGCCTCCGACATAGCCTAACGACTGTTGTCATAAGACAACAACCGAAATCGATGGCTTAACGTGCCCTCCGAAGCACGGTAGCGCTCAGATGTATGTAGTATTTACCTACATCTGTCACACAAACGGTCACCCATCCAAGTTGTGACCGCTGCAAACGTTGCTAAAGTTATACTTATTGATGAGGTCATATTTAGTGGATAGTTGTAACAAGAATAGTAGACGACACAGAGTACGACAAGAGCCTTATGAGCATAGTCAAAATTATAAGTAACTGTAGTAGCTTTTGCGTGATAGAGTAACAAACATCCATCCCCACAAAATTACGTATTTATATTAGTAGGTAAATATAAGTACCGAAGTTGTAGGATATACAGAGTTTGGCAAAATTTTTGAACCTTCAGGGTAGGCTACCATTTCCCTTGCTGTTAGGAAGTTTTTTCTTCTGCAACATCGGTTGAATTTCGGACAAAATAAAAACTGATCTGGTTTTTGAAAAAATGTAGTCAGGCAACAAAAAACAAAAAACAACATGAGCTTATAATCTATCCTATTTGGTAACATAATATGCCCATAATATACCCATAATATCAATTCATAAACTTTTGAGAAAATTCAAAAAACTTTTTCCATACATTCTTCAAACTTTATCTTTCGTATTCATTTTTGTCACACTATACACAAGGCTAAAAAAATTATATATATAAAGTATACTTTGTATGAAGCGGAAATCAGAGAAAATGTGTGAAAATAAAATGACTTGCCTCTGGGTCTTTCATTGCGATAGAAAAAGATAATGCAGTAATCATTAACATTAAGTTTATTGGCCTTCAGCTATGTACTTATTTTGTAACTAATTTATTTACTTAGCCGGTAATTTTCAGTTGAATTATTTTTATTAAAAACAAATAAAATAAAATATTGTTAGTAAAATTTATTAGATGTGGGTATTTACGCAAAAAAATTAAGAAAATTGATAAAAAAATTAAATAATTCTATATATTATGTAATTGATTACAATGAACTATAAAGAATCATTTAAATTTGTTAGTGTTTTTCCAAAATACAGAATTTAAAAACTAAGAAATAATACATAATTTTCGCTTCTGATTTAAATGCTAAAGAAATATACCCGAATGGATTTTTTCCTTAGGTTATTTTCTTAGTTAAAGATTATCCAAATTGTAAAATAACATTTTGCCTATAATAATTATGAATGTATATTCATAGTTGTTATAGCTACTGTTTTTCAGTTTATGAATTAACTAGCTGACCCGGCAAACGTTGTTTTGCCATATAAATTAAAAAAAATGTTAAGGGTGAACAACCCTTATCACTTAGGGGTATGAAAAATAGATAGTAGCCGATTCTCAGACCTACTGAATATGCATATAAAAGTTGGTAAAAATCAGTAAAGCCGTTTCGGAGGAGTAAGGTAACTAACATTGTGACACGAGAATTTTATATATATGATAAAGATAACATTATTTCCCCATCTCTCCTCTTTCCCACTTCGATCTAACCTCTAGCCTATACAAATGTCCATAAATATGTGGTAAGTACCTATAGGTACATGTATTTATGAACATATATAATGGTATGGTATATTTTATAAATATATAATATTATGCGGAATGAAAGGCTGCTTGTTACTCTTGGCACATTATTCTAGGTGTTATTAGATAGTAGAAATAACTATGAGTCATTTCATAAATCATGACTTGTTTAATAATGTAGATTGCTTGTCAAAGGAATGAAACTTATAATAATTGTTATAGAAAGGATTTGTATAATTTTCAAGGTTGATCAGTCTAGAGTTTGAGGTTACCTACATTGATAAGAGAACTCATTTAATAATGTGTAACAATAAACATAATGGTAATTAGGTGTTATTTGATTAAATTAGTTTACTTGGCCAACAAACTAAATGACATACTTAATAGAAGTAACGACCAAAATTAAGAATGAAGATGACAAATTATTCTGTAGTAAAAATAGAGAAGAAAACGAAGTTGCGGCCGGCCCAGGCTGAGATGGAAGGACGAGCTGGACTCCTTCTCAAAGGACAGGCTCCAGGCATGAACAGGGAGCAGTGGAAGGAGGGAAGGGAGGCCTTTGCCCTGCAGTGGGATGATAGATGCAAAATTTAAAAAAAGCTACTAAGATTTATTTATGAAGATACTAAAGACCACAATATCAATGACATAATCAACGTAAACAGTTATCTCATATTCGTCATTGACCTTATGGTAATTAGACATTCATATTTTATACGAGGTCTCACGAAAGTCCGATAGAACCGTAGAGTGAACCGCATTGGTGAAGACAAGCTTCGGGTGGTGTGGTGCGCATGCGCGAAGTTACGGCGTCCACCAGTGCCGGTCGCGCCGGTAGCCACGAGGCACGCGTTCCCCTCGCGCCGCTACGCCACGCCGCCGCGCTTCTGCCGCGATCGATACGACACCCAAACCGCGACGGCCGGCGCCCCGAGCGACGCGCGCCGCATCCGACGCGCATCCAAAACGCCCCGACTCTAAACATAGAAAGGTGCACCGCTGCACTCGATCCATAACCCACGCCGTCCGTCTCACACGTGCCCTCGCCCTTCCGACGCGCATATCTCACATTATTGTAGTTCATAATCTTAAGTAAAACCGTGGCTTTATTTCTGTTTAGATCCCTAGGTAAATAAGTAGTAAATTCACCCTGTCTGCGACATCGATCGGTTCTGGAAGGACGCGTCAGTGGTGCGGCGTCGCAGCGCAACAGCTGTGAACCAGATCTGTTATCTTGACCGTGAGAGCATTCTGTTCATTGTTTGTGTAGAACACTATTGGATATAATCGTAATAGCAACTGTATTACTTGATTACTATATTATTCTATGTAATATATGTATTGCATTACTCTTACTCAGTAGGCTTTGTATTGATATTGTTATATCAGAAATCGTATGTTGTTTATATATATTTAAAGTAATTTGCTCGCAATTATAATAGTATGTAAAGCTTTTCCGTTGTTAAACAATAGCTGCTTTTATATGTAATTGTATACTGTTACAAATTAACTCCTCCATATTGTATAATTAGGCAGCATTGTCGTTGTCATAAAACAATATGACCTGTACAAAGTTGTACAGAGGAAGTGTTATTCAATCAAGTCCTTAACAGTGTTAAGATTTCGCAACAGTTTCATAACAGTTCAGTATATTTTGACATCTTCAACTTTGCCTTCACTTGGCATACAATCTCATTGTTTTGAACTTTCATTTTCTCGTCAAATGCCATGTCCCATGTCCGCGTCCTTGCTGAGCGAAGGGATTCGCTTCATAATGGCAAGAATTTCGAGCCATCGCCATTTGAGCCCGGTTTGATCGAATTTGCGCTCTAATTTAATCGAATTTGGCTATTCATTTGTTCTCGGTACAAATTGTACGCTCACTTTGCCATTTAGTGCGGCTATTTGGTTCGGATATTGCAAATAGTTTAGGCACTGCAATAAATTGAGCATTGCGCATAATAATATGAACTAGGAAATGTAGTACCGCATCTGAACCATCACGCGTAACGGAGCAAGTTTCTTGATTTAGCCTTTAATCAATAAGTTGTCTAAAGTTGAAGCATATGATTAGATTAGTACAAAACTCAAACTATTCCAAAATTGTTATTTGTCAATTTTATGTATCTGTATATTCTATAAAAATATACAAAAATGTGTGTCTACTTACTTACCGTGGGAAGCTATGTTCTATGTTTTGTGACTATCAAACTACGTAATATTCGTAATTCGTAAACACACAACGTAATGTGCACAACACTGCGGCACTTTATTGACTGATGCTGACAAAGCAAAACCGACCGAACCAAGAATAGGTGTTGATAGCTTATTTAAATTTTTATACTAGTTCTCGTATTTTTATTTCTTGTCTCTTTCTGTCTTGGCGGCTCTATAACTGGTGGTGGTGGGTCATGTTTTAAATGACATTCTCTAAGAGTTTTTTTTTCGTGCACCACACAAAATAGTAAATCTTGCGTAAAAGCAGTAATGTCTCTAGTGCTTGTTATATGATACCAGAAGTCTTACCAGAAGCCTTTTCCGGTTTGATAACTTAAATTATATAACAAATTGTATAATATACTTAATACTTATTGTTATTTTATTATTAATAATTTGTACATTCTAGTTACTCAAGAAAGTTTGCATACCTAATTAAAAAATCTGATTATTGCACTATAATAGATGAAATTGCTTTGTTTACATTTTTCCACAATTTTTTTTGGATAATTTTCCGTCATCGTCCTTTTGTTTTTTTTTTCTTGCATAGACGTGTTTACGAGGGCAGCACTGAAAATTTCGGGAATCAAGGAAGTGACACAACATTACTATTTAAAAATGTATTTATTGCTTTTCGAAGTATTCTCCGCGAAATTTGACAAATTTTTCCATACGATGCAACCAATCATTGAAGCAACCATTCCATTCCGAAGTTGGGGTCTCCAAAATGGCCGTTTTGTAGGCGTCCACAGCTTCTTCAGGTGATGAAAATCTCTGTCCACGCAATTTATTCTTTATTTTAGGGAAAGTATAGAAATCATTAGGGCTTAGGTCGGGGTTGTACGGCGGATGGTCTAATAATTCTATGTTTTCTTGCTCTAAAAACTTTTGTTCTGTGCGCGGTGTGAGAACTCGCATTGTCGTGATGGAGGATGATGCGGCGGTTGCAGTTCTCTTTACGGAGTTCAGAAACGATCTGTGGCAAACAAATGCTAGCATACCATTCTGCATTAACCGTTCTTTGTCCCTCAAGAGGAATAGTCGTAACATGGCCGGTTTTGGAGACAAACGTGGCCATCATTTTTTTTGCAACACTCCGTGAACGAACAATTTTTGATGGCTTTAACTCATTTTCGAACACCCAAACTCGTGACTGGTTTTTTGTTTCGGGTTCGTACGCGTATATCCAGGATTCGTCACTTGATACGATGTTGTATACAGCATTTGAGGATCCTGCGTGGAATCTTTCGAGAGTTCTGACGCACCAAGTAACGCGAGCCGCTTTTTGCTCTTCACAGAGCGAATGCGATATCCATCGGGAAAACAACTTTTTTACACCTAATTGTTCATGCAAGATTATTTGTATTTGACTCATGCCAATGTCTAAAGTTGCCTGAATTTCGCGGTATGTCACATGTCGATCTTCCTCAATCAGCTTACGCACAGCATCAACGTTTTCTTGGGTGACTGCAGTTTTTGGACGACCTTGACGGGGATCATCACTGAGCTTGACACGTCCACGTTGAAATTCAGCAAACCAGCGATAAATTGTGGTTTTGGATGGGGCTTCATCACCAAATGCAGAAATCATCCGGTCAACACACTGTTTTTGTGTTAAACCACTTCGAAAGTCATAATAAATCATCGCGTTTGAATTTTCTCGAGTAAATTCCATTTTCTCAACGACTAAACAAGTTTGACTAAACCTTGTGACAAGACCGAGAATCTTTTTTTAAATAAATAAATGGTATTCGATTTTTAAAACCAAGGAGTTTTCAATTAAAAAGTTTTTAATATGACAGGAACAGTGGAAATATTCCATTCCCGATACTTTTAATGCAGCCCTCGTAGTACCGGCAGCAGATAACGCACTTTTTCTGTTATTATTAAAATAGTGGTGTAGTTCACGGATATTTAAGTTTTTGAGTCCCTTATCACGTTTTTTTTTATGGAATTGAGTACACGAGAATGAGACGAGTAAGTCGTTCGCCTGGTGGTAAGCGCCGCGCCTGCCCGTAACGTTTCCAGATAGATCGCCATGAAGGCGGCAAGTGCTACACTAAACCCCCGTAAATCCCACTAAATTATCGACAAATCGTTATACAAAGCCCTTTCGTAAAAATTATACTCTATTAGTAAATTGCTAACAAAATAAAGCCGATTGACATAAATTACAGAACTGGAGCAGTCAAAATCGTTTTGGAATCGATTAACTTTAAATTTTCAAAAGACTAAAGATTTTATTAAGCGATGTTTTTTTTTTTACACTTAATAGATCTATGTGACTATCTCGCCTGATGTGAAGTGATGATGTGGCCTAAGATGGAGCACATAGATCTAGAGAGAGACGGCAGTTGAGCGGCTGCTCAGACCCGTCTCCCCGATGGTTCACCGAACATCATCCCGAAACACGACTAGGTCGCTTGACGGCATGGCTTTGTTCGGTGGGTGGTATTACAACCACGGCCAGAGCCTACCACACCAAAAATACACAAATTAAAAACATTCACTTATTTAATCACTGTCACCTGCGGCATAATCTCTCTAGAAAGATGACAAGTGAAAGGTAACAACGCAAACTTGTCGTGGGCTAAGCTATTATTATGTGCATAATAAAGTGTACGTAAATATATAGTTAAACTGGCCTCACAGAGTAGGCAATCAACTCGAGAGAAGACACCTGCACGGCCTGCACCTTAGAAAATACCTGGGCAGGTATTGGGCATCATTATAATGTCCTTTCTTCTTTACCGGACGTGCTTTTGTTTTCTAGTATCGAATATGGATCGATGTGGTGTGGCACACACTTTGTTGTTAACCTTGAGGCACACAAAACTAACAAATAATTCACACGAAATTCAAATAATTTTCTATGAAAATAACGAATAAAAGTTACAGGGATTGATGTCATAAAATTATTATTGCTTTAGATCAAGTGAGACACCGGTCAATCACAAGTCATGAATAGTAAAAAAATGTTAATGAATAACAAATCGGCGTGCGCTATCACAATATCAAGTATACGAGTATCAGTGTGCGGGTGCGGTGCGAGTTGACTGAGTAATTTAGTTATCGGTAAGGCATCGTCGGAAGTGGCCGCGCTGTCCGGCGCGGCGCGATTCGTTCCGAAACCGTCCACATGTGCCTTGTCGTGCCCATGATCGCGCAATTCGCGTGCTAACTACGTTCTGAAGACGCCTGCACTTGATCGTGAAAGTTTATTACCACTGGCCTCAAACACTGGAACCGTTACTAAAAGAAATCGCCCCCGTCTTGAGATAAAGGTTGTTTTGTCCGTTTCAGCGGTTAAAGTGAATTTCATGCAGTTAATTTCAGATAATCAATAAATATAGTGGTTTTATAATTCAACTTTAATATTAGAAAATGTTGCGAGTGTTTTCTTCGGAAGACCATTATTTGCGTTTGAAGTATATGCCTATCTACGATCAGTAAACTATTTACGGACCGCGTACGAAGTACGGACAGGGTCGAAATTTCGTCATGTGTTTCGTATAACCTACTTTCGTTTATTGTAAACAGTATAACCTATTGTTATAGCCGGTAATAATGGCCTTATACATATTTGATTAGTGTTGCAGAGAAAAATCTTATATAGCCTTTTACCTCAGCAAGGGTGTAATGCAATGCTTCGATCTCGACTCAATCATAGGTTATACATCGCTGACTGGCTTCCTTTGCCGGTGATTTTCTGTAATTATCACTTTAAAAGTCACCTGATTCTAATTCAGTTAACGTCTTAAATTTGTGTTTTTATCAATAGGAATCTGATAGTAATTGTTGCTCGGTCTAGTAATCATAATACGAGAAGTAATCGTCTCGCATCATTGACCATTTAACCGTGCCGTGTAGATACCTATTCCTAGTTATCTATTCGGTTCATGACGAACATATCGTGACGTAAAAATGTTTATTCATGCATGCTCAAGAGTCAAGGCTGTCCAATTTGTAAGACTACACAGCTGAAGAACATTAACATAATGCAAGTGAAAACAAAGTTTAGCGTTTGGCAGGATGAATAATAAATGAGCTGCTACAATGCTTCTTTGAGTTAAAACGTATAAACATATATCGTTGACCTTAAAAATACAATGAACAGTCTCTTAAATTGATAGTTACATAAAAAGAGTACGTAAATTGTATTGTCAGGTTCCTAAAGACTCTTCAACCATTATAATTATTGACGTTGAACCGTTTATTTGCTCTAAAACGCGTGAAACACGTAATGACGCTTAACAGATTGCTGCTAAACTGCGACTTTGCTCTAAGGAAACATTGCAATTCTTTTGAATTCACGCATTTGCCTTGTAAATTTGATAATCGCAGGCTGCGTGGGACATTGAACAATTCGATGGTAATGTTATATTGGCTGTAGCTTTGAGGTTAGCTTGTGAGTCGTCAGCTGATGAATCACGTGAGGATTGACCTTCGGGCCCAGCCAGCGGGCAGCCTCTTAACATAAGTAGAAATCTCTCTGCTTATAACAATTGGTCGTGGATCAAGTATACAAGCCTTGAGCGTTGGACACTCTTCTATAAATAAACGTCTGGCCCTGACAACCTCTACTTTTCCCCGTATTTTATTTGACCATTTCTGTAACAGTTTAAATGAACTGGTCGCAACATCGAATAATACTTCAGTCGAGGCTACCCTGCAATTACACTTAATGCGGTCCTTTTTTCTCCAATTTGTGACCGTGAAAAAAATATGCTCATTTGAAAACCTAATGGCGATGATTACTAATCTATTGAAGCTGAGCTCACGGTTAATGAATGGTTATTGTCATTGTCCATTGACATCCTATTGTCTGCAAGGAAAGTTTTCTTTAACATAAATTAAGAAATGTGAATTGTCTTTCTATTTCAATTGTCTGAAGAGGTTAATGTTTATAAATAATAACCGCCTCGTCAGGCTTGTTAACATAAACAGACGGAATTTAAAAGTCCTTTTTGTTATAATTTATAATGAAGAGGCAGATAACATCATCATCGTGTCCTAACGCTTTATTGGTTTTGGTGTCATATATTTGCTTTTTAATAGAGGTTTGTTTGAATTTGTTTGTAGATAAAGTACTATTTTTAACATTTTATAGCATTATGCTATAGACCTCTATCTTCGCATGCCACACGATGAAAAGTATGCTTGATAAGAGCGTTCCTCGCTATAAATACTCCAGGCTTATTTAATCTATTCTAAAATTAGGCTTACACCTAGTGGTTTCATTATTCTAGGTTAGGCTGTCTAGTACGGTATTTGTGGTTAGGCTGATATGGATGACCTACTTCTGGTGTCGAGCAATTCACTCCCCCGCGGTGAAGTAGGGTGTCATAAAGTCGTTCGTTTCAAGCTAATCAACTTGAACCATCACATGGCTCGCTGTCATTCATAAATTGAAAATGTTCATAGTATTTGTGTTTTAACTTAATTAAGTAATTTTCTCAGCATGAACTTACTTACTGGAACCATCTCGAGGCATTCTCATATCAAAAGGAATTAAATTAAAATTAATTTAAAATCGATTGATGAGTCCTCATCCTTCATTTGCCTTTTTCTAATGTTTCAATTCTTTTTTCAAAAGCGAATCTTTACATTTGAGAAATCCTCACTAAATTCTAAACATTAGCATTTAACCTGTCTTCATTTTAACCAGTTATTATCAGCATGAATTTCATCGTTAGCGGTGTCTGCGTTACCCTGCTCGTGTTTTACACATTATTGCCAATTTCATAAGAGAGTTAATTTAAACATCTCGCTTGGCCACCCGAGCGTGCGGTGAGCCGCTTACCTACATTGTGTAGGTATTTGTATCGATCTACGTTCAGTTCCTCCGAAGTGTTCAATTACATCTTCAATAAGTGTTCGACACGATTTTACAGGTGTTACGTCATAAATATCGGATATAGCGCAGTGGAAAATGTTAAGTCAGTTCAGTTTATGCGGAACGCTTTTGTGGATACGTTGTGAATAGGATATTGATGAGAATAGTGGACATTAAGAAGTGTCAGTGCAAGAGGAGGAAGAGATCGTTGGCTTGAGTCGGGCGGAGCCGATGGTCGCGGGCCCGGCGCGTCACGGCGGAGGGCTGTGCCGGCTCGGGCGCGGGGTGCGCGGGCGCATCGCGCGCCTCGCCGCCGCCCGGCTTCGATCCTGAGCTCTTCCAGGAACTGAGCCAGCTCCCTGACGGGGAGCTCCGGGAGTGCCTCGGCGAGTATCCTGACTTCCTCTACCACGTTGCGAGAGATAGATTCGGCCGACTCTACTTTCGCGTCATCCGGACTTTGCTCCTAGATAGAGGTATGCTACGATCCCAACGGGTGCGGGTCACATCATCAGCTAGTCGCAGTTTCTGGTGCTGTCAATTATAAGCTTTTTTACTCTCGCGTTCGTTTTCATTCCAGCCACGCTTGTCGCCTTCATTGTAATAACACTTGATCCGCTTATCAACCTACTTTAATTAACTAACCATGACTGACTTTTATTTATAGCTTTAATAACTTGCTAGACAAGTGGCGCTTGGGGCATGCTTCATATTTGTCATGATTTGGGGTAGTTTTATTTGTTTCACTATGTTGTTCAGACATTATAGATTTCTCCCAGAAGGGCGGGCGGAGTTCTTACGGAAAATGTAACTTACAAAAACTGTGAAAGTCTTTCTTCGTGTGAGAGACGTAACCGCGAGCACAATCAATATCCGTTGTAATCGTAATGTTAGGTAAGAGTGGGAACACTCGCATATCTACCGCATTCAATGGAACTATTATTGCTGTACGTTCCCATAATGTTTTTGCTCTCCAAAGCAATGCGCTTGTCTCTTTAACGTAACGTAATTTACTAATTACCGCAATTTACTGGTCCCATTATGTTACATATCTCATTCAGATTCCGATGATGCCAAATTAACTGTTTAAAATTATTCAAATGTTGTGTGCGTACCGAAACGGATGACATAACGATGATAAAAACCCGAACAATTTGTGCAGCCTGCTATGCATGTTTTAGCACTCGAAACGAAATCGTATCGTAACAATGTGTATCGATAAACAAAAAAAAGTTAATCGCGTACCTATACATAAAAATAGTCGATGCGTATGTTGTCTTTTGTAATTGACTTTTCCCACAGGCGTATACAATAGAACGGTTTGTTTTGCCGGTCCGTAGAAGCGGCGCGAGCGGGTTCGTTGCGTGGTGTTACTACACATCGCAGTCACTAACTCGATCGGTTGGTTCGCGCCCGTATTTGTCGATTGTCGCCTAAGTTACGGACTTCACGATTATTGATAAAATCCTTCCATTGAATCGTTCCGGGAAATTTTAAGCAAAATAATGTTACAGTGTTGTACTGGTAGATTCTAATTAAGTTCGATGAACGCCCCGAGGCCGCATTTAGATGACATTCTCCCAGGTCAGTAGGTACTTGTACAATCTGTGGTCGTAATCTAGTGGCGCGTAGGTGATTGGTGAATAATTTTAACACTATTACCTATCGTATCTTATCAGCGCAGCGCGCGACCTAAAGCGTGCTGCGAAACTATTCAAGCCTGAGTGCTCTTCAATAATCGTCGTTTTACGATATTGTGATTTGAGCTTGTGTTTATTGAATTTATTTGTCCATTGTTTACTATGAATGTGATGCGTTGATGTGGCATTGAATATTATTTTATGGCTTGTCGGCTTAGAGGTAAGAACGCGACTATATAAGACTTAAGCCATTGTGGCAAAATACTTAAATCTTAGAACTCGTCTCAGGTCTAACCCACTTCTTTCTGAGCTCTGTATTAGTATGTCATTGTAGTCCCCATTTTCATACATTTTGCACTAATAACATTTATACTGTATAGTAGTAGGTACTTATTACTATCATCAAAGCAATTAAGTCCCGTTTAGCGTAGGAGAGTAAACGCAACTTTATTCCATCCTCGTAAACGTATAATACGTTTTCATATAACAGTGAAATACAATACTTTATGAAGGAAAACCTTTAGAAAATTGCGTTAGTGGAAGGTATTGTAATTAAATTAGATTTGTCTAGACAGATATGTCTGTATTACCTATTTAGGGGTAAATGACATGAATTGAAATAAGTGGGAAGAAAAGCTGTATCGAATGTCCCAATATGTACCTATTATTAAAGGCCGCCGCCATGCCGCCGACGGTCTTGAAGCTCGCCACCATCCAATCCGAGGCTTGGAAAGACATGGTCCACCTTTTCCCAGCAGTGGGACAGAATAGCTTCATTAACAATATTAAAGGTAATGTGGCTAAAATGTCTGGCTATTCCTGATATGCCTAAATTGCGGAATGCTATCAGGTAATAAATAGCTAATCCATTTATAGGGGTACTTAATGTAAACATTGGAGTATAACTATATAGAATGGACGAAAATAAACTCGCCTTCGCAACCATTTATTGTAATTGGTACATTATATTAGTGATTACCTACCAGGTAAGCTAATATGCTTTTATCCTTGTTGGGGAGATACTTGTATACTTGTTTACATAATGTTTATTACCGTGCCTATATCTACCGTAAGTAGATATTTAGGTAGATACTTGCCATATGGTACAATAGTCCACCATTAATTTTGTATATTCCTCCAGAATCGCCCTTGTAAGAGGAATATCATTAAGTTAACTTACAATAAAACGTTGAATATTTTAGTGGATTAATATTTGATGTTATGTATGAGTAATACCTGAAAAGGTCAAGGATAAAGTACGTTCTGAAGGATATAACAAACAGCAAAGATTAATAAAAAATACTGGTTAAGTTGTTATCCTATCTACTAATTAAAGGTACACAATGAATGACTATGTGAAGAAAACATACAATCATTCAGGTTCCCTTCACGCCCTCGTATGAGATAATAAGATACCAATTAAAATTCAACTGTTTGAGTCTTGATACTACCTGTTCACATGATTTATAAATTATATTTATATTATAAGTGCATTATCATGCACACTAACTAAACCATTAATCTTAAGGAAAATAAAGTTTACAATGAAGCTAAAATAAACGAAACAAAATTGTTCGTGCACAGAATTAGAAGCGCAAGCATTTGTTTCGTGTCTGGGAGTTTTAGGACCAGGGTTCTCATAGTTTCTGGTCCCCTAGATAGGTACCAGGGAATTACTGAATGTATAAAAGGAAATTTGGGGCCAGGATCTATGTATGTTGTCGGTGGGCGTATTTATTATTATTGTTATTAAAAATGTGTCGCTTTTTATATCGCTGTAGTGAGGTGAGGATATTAATTTATAAATTTCATCGCTGTTCTATCCGCGGTTTCCTAGGATATACCTAAAGTATGCTATATGATATATGATATGCTATATGATATTCGAGGGTATAAGCTATCTTTATTTTGGATTTTACTCAAATCCGTTGGGCCGTTACAGCGTGAAGATCCTTCTTCAAACACACACAACACATCGTGCGAAAGCCCATCCACATACCATAGATCTATGGAAATCGCATACTGTCCGATTCTCCAGATCTTTCTTGCCGCACACCTGCAAAATATGGAATGGGCTACCGCCCGAGGTTTTTCCGCTATATGCTGAGCTATAACATGGGGTACTTTAAAAGAAGAGTGAAAAGGGTCCTTAAAGGTAGGCAACGCACCAGTAATGCCCCGAGTGTTGCAGGTGTCCATAGGCGACGGTAACCGCTTACCATCCAGGCGGGCCGTCTGCTTGTTTGACTACCTAGTCATATAAAAAAAAAACACACAAACAAACACACTAACACACAAACTTTCGCATTAATAATATTAGTGTAGTTATTGTATTGTGTTATTGTTATGAGTTATATATTTACTGTACTCAAAATGGGGTTTCGAGGATAGCATTCAGGATGTCATATCAATCTAACTCTCTCTAATAAAATAATTCTTTCAAAACGTTATGAAAGTTTATTGATTCTCCAAGTAAACTAGTTTTCTCTATCTACATTTACAGTAATATCACAGTATTACAATGTAAAACTGTGGTAATATGTGAGACGTCATTGTGAAACGTGATTAGAAACCATATCTTACATAATTATTCAATAAATAGACTACATTGATACATTTCGTTCTATTTATCAATAAATATAAGTAGAGATATATACTCGTACCTATACATTTGTGGCATATAATATAAAGTGTAATATAAATTATCTATATTTCTATGTTTATATACCATATCTATTGCACTTTTACTTATCAGATTATTTTGTGCTCTAGTTGTGTACAAACAAATATTTGTGAGTGTGGCATCTTATCAATGTGTGTGTAAGGAGCTATTGTTCATTATCTTAGACCTTAAATTGACATAAATCTTTAAAAAAGTTAAGTTACAATGCAGTGCCGTTGCTTGACTTTGTAAGAGCTTATCGTCACAGATAATCTGGTACTGAAGACTGAAGCAAGCAGGTTGTATATATTTACAACCTGCTTGCTTTAGTCACTTAACTGACTTAAAAAAAATCTTAAGAGTGCTGCAACGGCATGTCAGCAATTCAGTATTGGCGTGTTCTACCACAAAATGCAAAAGAGCTTATGTTAATAAGCCTAAGTTATATAAACTTAGGTATTTTCGCGTGTCAGGGTAAATAACGCAATGCAGTAGACCAATGCATTTCGAGCGCATTTCGAAGAACGAGAATATATAGTAGTGCACAAGCATTACTGTGTTCCGGCTTAAAGGACATTGTAGCCAGCGAAATTACTGGGCATTATGAGACTCAACAGCTAATTGTCTCAGTGTGTCGAGCGCAGTGCAGCGCCGCACAGGATTTTGCAAAACAAAGTTCTGGATGGTACTGTCATTGTTATGGGTTGGCGTATGGCTTACCATCAGGTAAACGACCAGCTCGTATCGTCATTCAGTTACTTAAAAAAAAATATGTTAACTAATTCTCTTACCAAGTTCCAAAATAAGTTATGTAAAGAGAAGGAACTCCTTTCAAATAAGACAATATTTTCCAGTTCTATGCAGCAACAGGGTGAGCCAAATGACAAAAACCTACAATGACATCGAAGCGGTAACAAGGCTCTTAGAAGAAGTAAGTTTTATTTGCTACCATTTACTAAACTAATTAAGTAATTATACTGCACGCTTCTTTATAGAATGTTCTGCTTTTAGAAGCCTAAATAATTTTAATGATAAGTAATCTTTCAAAAGTCGATTCGATTAGTTCATTATCCATCAATTTCCCATATTTTTAGATATAAATCAGTTGAACAAAAAACCCAGAATACCTATATATATATATATATATATATATATATATATATATATATATATATATATAGTTCTAGCAAGCAATATCAATTCTAGTCATTGTTTTTTCTAGTGGTGACGTATAAAGTCCAGATAAAATCTACTTCTAGGTGGCATTGCTAGTTTTATAGGCGGTGGTATATTCTCATCTTGCTATCAGATGCACGAACTTATACGTTTCAAAAATCATAGTTATTGGAAGACAACTCAAAAAAGGTTCAGTTGCTAAATACTAACCCTAAAAGTAACAAATTATTACTACGAAATTTTAATCAAAAGTCGCAAGAGCATTACAACGAATGTTCTGTTACAGAAAGAGAAGGACTTGGAGTTGACAGCGCGCATTGGCAAGGAGCTTCTCACAACGCAGGGAAGACTGGAAGCGCGAGTCAACGAGTTAGAGAGTGAGCTACGCAGCGCGCGGGATCTCATTACACAGCTCCGACACGACCTTAGCGCGAAGACTGATTTGCTACAAGTGGGTACCATAGTTGTAGCTCAATTTTTTTTAAGTGTATTACAAGCATGCTTGATTCTTTTATGTGACCAGCAGAACCGAGGCCCAGCTTTGTCGTTCAAGTATACATATTATAAAAAACAGACTTCAATTCTGATGTTTCATTAAAATCCAAGGTCAAATATAGGCAAAATAAGCTATACTGAACCCAACGCAAAAATAATTTTCCAAATCGATTTATAAATGACGAAGTTCTAAGGTAACAAAAAAAAACAGAGAAGGTCCTCCTGTTTGGAAGTCGGTTAATATATACAGCTTTCTTTTGGCGACAAGGTAGAATAAAGCGTAAGGTGCAAAAGAACCGCTTCTAGGCTCGTAAGGAAACTTTAAAATAATTCTGACTAAGCGCTCTCTTAGGTTCTCACTATGGTGCTCGTATAACCGGCTCTCATGAATGCATTCCTAGGCGTAGGCAAAACAAACACCATGTTTTGTTGATCCGATCCGTAGACAAATGGCAACTGGCAGATTCACAAAAAAAAACAAACAACCTCTCACTCCAAACGTATTACAACCGTCTTCCTTCCATCGCGGGTAAAATATAATCTGATGTGCTATAGGAACTGGTTTCTGCCGTAGGGCTTATTATTTCCCTGTGAAAGAGGGTAAGATATAATTTTTTCTACAGAACGTAGCGATGAAAGCTTTCCGGTTTCCGGCCGCGAGTTAATGACTTTGAAATGGAGTTGCGCCATAACGCGTAGCTAATTTTTAGACGTTCGAAGAAGATTAATGGAATGTTAGGTATCTATATTTACTCCATGTTTTATGGTTGGCAGTGCAGCGGTTAGGTACTCGTAATATTTGTTGTATATAAGAGATTTGTCGTCTCCAAGATCAAATTTGGGTACCTACTATAGGATTGGGTCAAATTATTAAATAGGCACAAAAATGCAACCTTTTAAACGTCTTATACACATAAACCAAATCAATTGAAATACGTTAATAATTAATAATAATAACGCCCCATGATCGACCACGTGGATCCAGTACTTGGCATATGTTCACACACGTTTTTTTTTATTTAATTGAGCGACGAGTCGAGCAGGTCACCTGATGGTAAGCAACACCAAAACGCCTGCGCGTAACAATAGGGAATATGCATGGTATTTTTATGCATGAATCGATTCATTATTGAATACTATTACTGAAAAGAGGAAAAAAATGTTAAAAAATTTTACGGCATCATTTGTCAATAAAATAACTAAATAAAAATTTGAATCAATTTAAATCAACATAAACGCGCCATTTTCGTGTGACGTCACAACGTGGGGACCTAGGATCTCCTCATTGGTCCGTCTATGCTTAATGTGTGTGTATATCAATAATTTACCAATAGGGCGGGCTCTATGTCAAAAATTGACCAATAAGCAGCGAGGCGCGTGACGTCAGATAGTGGTTGCACTACTCAAGCGTATTGCGATTACGTTCCATTTCTCCAAAATTTTTTTAAAATAAACATTGAAATACAAATTAACTACGCAATTAATAATAATTATTATATCACTACTAAATGTTTACAGGAGTAATCTATCGTAAAAAGTAATTTCCAGATTTTTCGACAACACATGCATACTCTCTATTGCTGCACCACCCAGTACTTTACTTTGCTAACCCTTCGTGGCACTGCATTGCGTTCTTCGCCCTGTTACAAATGGCTCTCATAATATCTAGTCTCATAATACCCAATAATTTCGCCTGAAACAATCCCCTATCAAACTGGACCAGTAATGTTCGAACATTACTGGTTGGTTGTTAAATATTGTGTTATTTTAAAAAGGCTTTGACTTATGGTGATTCTAGAAAGTAATGGCATAGGTGTCTGAAATAAAGGATTGAAAAAATCACAGGGAATACGTGACTATCAAGACCTAAACTCAATAAAATATATACGTATACGTTCCTTTTTCCTGTCGTTTCTAAATTTAAACTTGGGGTTACGCCAAGAATGCGTCAATGCGTGCGAAAACGAAAATGTAATACAGGTGCAATAACTGCTACTTTGATGCACTATCACTGAACCATCTCTACAAGATACAAACCAGGTGTATATCTGAGAGATAAATAAATAAATAACGCACAACGATCACATACACAGATCCTGGGATTCCCTGTATCTAGGGAACCAAGACCGATGAGGACCATGATCCCACAACACCCATACACTACACAAATGCTTGCGCTTTTTTTTTTTCTGTTCACAATCATTTGCCCCGTCGCGGGAATCGAACCCGCAACCTAAGTGGTGTATAAGTATTGAGCAAACCTGTCCAACCGCTACACCACAGAGGCTGACAATTTTATTTAATGATATAAAAATATAAATTATTACTATTTTACTAAAATATTGATTGAATGATCTTTCGGATTCGAAAAATATTTGTTCTACTTACATCTAAGATTTTCATTCGATGACTGTCCGATCCCCTATTGTTTCGGCGCAGGTGCTAACAAATGACACAGAGGAGGGCGGATCCCCGACGGAGCAGGAGGCGGCGAGCGCGGCGCTGTTGCGCAAGCGCACCGGCGCGCTGGAGCGAGAGAACCGAGCGCTGCGCGAGGAGGCGCAGCGGCTCGCGGCCGGCGCCGATACGGCCGAGGAGGCCGAGGCGCGCCTGCTGAGGGACATCGCGCACCAGCTCGGTAACTAACACTTTACTGTACTAACAAATCCTATCTCTATTATCTTTCTCTACCTTCTTTATGGTACCTTCTTGAAGGTTTAAAGCAGTGGTAATCTTCCTCTCTCCCCTCTCCTCTCTCTTTTTCCTCTCGTCTATCTCTCTCCTCTCTTTACTCTCGCTCCCCTCTCTCTCCTCTCGCTCTCCTCTTTCTCCTCTCGCTCTCCTCTCTCTCTCCTCTCGCTCTCCTCTATATCTTATCTCTATCTCTTCTCTCCCCTTCTCCTCTCTCTCCCTGCTATCTCTACCCTCTCCCCCTCCCTCCCTCTCCCTTCTCTCCTCTCTCCCTCTCTCCCTCTCTCCCTCTCTCCCCTCTCTCCCTATCTCCTCCCTCTCCCCTCTCTCCCCTCTCTCTCCCCTCTCTCCCCTCTCTCTCCCCTCTCTCCCCTCTCTCTCCCCTCTCTCCTCTCTCTTCTCTCTCCTCTATATCTCTTCCCTTTCCTCCTGGTCCCCTTTTCCTCTTTCTCTGCTCTTTTCTCCCGTCTCTCTCCCCTTTCTACACTCTCTAGCCTCACTACTCTCTCTCCGCTCTCTCCCTTATCTACCGTCTCTCCCCTAAAAAACCCTTTAAGTGAATGACGGCCAATATCAAAATTGCGCTAGGGAAAATATAACTATAAATATTAACATTAATATGTATTATACTCTCGGCTCCATAGAGCATGCAATCCAGCCTCGTGTGTATTGACCGATGTATTTAACTTGTATCATAATTTACTATTATACTTACTTCGTTTTATTATGAGAATCGAAATCCCTGCCGCTTCTCTTGATAGTTACTAAGTACCAAATACCCATGTGAGACTTCAATACGCAGAAATGTTCATTGTTACCAGTTTCTTGTAGCTCGAAAGTTTAAACTGAGGTCTTCCTGTTTATTTTCCTTGTACGAATTACCTATATTATCTACCTGAAACAGATTATATAAGTGAAATTCTTTGTGAAGAGAGTAGCGATATTATAACACTAGCGAAACGCTCCAGCTTCGCACGGAATAAAAGGAAAGTTTATATGCATGTGTTATACATATAAATCTTCCGCTTGAATCATTTTGTCTATTGATGAAAACCGTATTAAAATCCGATGACTATTTTTAAAGATCTAAACGTACAGACGGCGCGAAGCGACTATGTAGAGAAGCCATATATAATTTTACTTTTTTACTTTGTACGTACTCGTAGATCACCAGTTTAGTTTATTTTTTATGGTAAATTGTTTAGGTACGTAAGTCATAACCTTTTATTATCTTGATTCTAACATCCATATAAAAGAGTTCAAGTATTTCAATTATAATATATAACATGTTATTATTTTAGTAGATAGTCGCCTGTTTCATTGTCATTTTAATTTTCTATCTAGAACTTTCCAAATCTTGGTTCTTTTTATTTAGACCATGTTTATTAACTAGGTTTTTCCCGCGACTTTGTCCTCGTGAGCCCATATTCAACAGGTCAACGATGCTGGTGCACCAACTATTTAATCATTTACTATATCTCTGTAATGATATTGTTGTTGTGTACTGTTTGTAGATCCTTATAAATTAAAAAATCTGCTATGTACAGAATTGACTCAGTTCCATTTTATAACCCCCGACGCAAAAATGAGGGGTGTTATTGTTAGGAATAAGTTTCACCACTATGTGTGTCTGTCTGTGGCGTCGTAACTCTTAAACGGGTGAACCGATTTGGATGTGGGTTTTATTTGAAAGCAGGTTTTCTAGCAGTGGTATGTTTTATCAAACTTGATTCAGCCGTTTTTACTTTTTATAGGTTTTTTGTGTCAGGGTTTTTTAAAATTTTAGTTTATGTTCTTTTATAATAGCATAGATAGTATATATTATAATGACACTCAACAAGCACGGGACATGATACCAAATTATCTTTTACTATCTACCTATCGCTTCGACCAGGACCTAATTATCGTAATTTCTGATAACGTAATGCTTATCGTTCCTAAATTATTATACGTCATTGGCGTTGTTTTAATCAATTATGAAGTTAAAAATGATAGGAAGAGAGTTCGATTTTTGTTTGCCGTCACGTCGCCGATGATCTTTTAATATCTAAATGTTATCAAATTGTTGACGATAATGAACTAAATATAGAATTAGAAATTAGATTTATTTATCATTAACAACACATCGCCAAATAAAAATAAATACGCCCAACGATCACATACATAGATCTTGGCCTCTAACTAGGATTCCCTGTATCTAGGGAACCAGGAACAATGAGGAAAATGGTCCCACAACACTCAGACACGAAACAAATGCTTGCGTTTTTTTTCTGTGCCCAAACATTTATCCCGTCCGTCGCGTGAATCAAACCCGCAACCTCAGTGGTCTATGAGATTTGAGCCAACCTGCCCAACCACTGCACCACAGAGGCTGTCCAAAATCTTAATCCTTAAATGCGACCAAGAAACTTGTTACTTATAAGTGGATGTCTAATTTTGTATGATATGCGTATCTGTAAGTGATACATACCTAGGAACATAGTCGATAAAAAAGCATTTGGAAAGTATCTTTTGTTCTATGTTAAATCCAGTTTAAGCTAAGAAGAAGAGAAGAAAGTAACAAGATATGAAGAAAGTAAATAGGGCTTGGTGGGACAAGGTGGCCTAGCAGCGTGTTTTTTATAGGATTCACACCCTGTCAGACCATACTTGTTTCAACATGTCCCCGTCATCGGTATGAAGAATGAAGATTCAAGAACCTCTAACAAGTTTTTGATCAACATACGACGAAATGTCGAAATTTCGATAAGTTTTTTTTAATGGAGCCGAGTTATAAGATGTGCAGGTCGTTTTCCTGATGGTGAGAGCCACGCCTACCCAAAACAGTTGCAGTGCCGCCCAGAACTTCAAGGAGATGTCAATCCTTTCGATTATTTATCAAAAATGTAATTATGAATAACACAGTTAATTGAAAATCGATGTCTATAAGCTTAAAATTTACAAAGTCCCTTCAAGTAGTTAAATAAAGTGAACCGTTTATTAGTATAAATAGTGTACTAATGTGCTGGATTTCTAATGATTTTCTATCTATGGTGTTTGTCTACGCAAAGTACGTAGTACTTTATTTATTCTGTGGGAGAGTGACCCTTTCTCTTTCACTGAATTGACGAAGTCTAATCAATGTAGTAGATGTTCGAGGCACTACTATTTCAATATGTTTTTATAATTAAAGAAGGATTTTTATTCTGTAGCTTTTGTTTAAAAAGTTATAGTAGCTTATTTTAAACGGTATCTGTGAAAAGTATAATAATCGTATTTCAACCTTATTACAAACATCTCAAGGTTTCCTTTTCCATTGTACAGCCAGTGCAAATTCCGAGGCGAGCGTGCTTGGCGCAGAGCTCATTGAAGAACAAAGGCGGGCGGTGGATTTACAGAACCAGTTGGACGTGACTAGTGCGCGGCTTACTGCTAATGAAAGGAATTTCCAGCAGGTGAGGAAGCTAACATTTTTTTTAAATGTAAAATTTGGTTTACGGCTTAAAAAGCCTGCTGTGGCCCGAACCTAAACATCTTTTTAACCGACTTCAAAAAGGTCTTCGGAGTTCTCAATTAGACGGTGTTTTTTTATGTTTGTTACGCGATTACTCCGCCAATTATGAATTGATTTTGTTAATTCTTTTTTTAGGTCATACTTCAGAGGCGGTCCCATATAAATTTAATCGAAATTGATTTACCAATTTTTGAAAAAAATAACAAAAACAAAAAAACATAAGATTAGTCTTGAAGTCGGTTTTTGTTTTTTTCTAAAAATTGACCAATAGTTTCACCACCATGAAATCCTTGCTTGTGATCTGTTCTACGGACGGTAGTGTCCACACCATACATAAATATGAGAAGTTACAGTTTGTATAGGAACGCGACGGCATTATTATGTTTAAAGTAAAAAGTCGTGTGGGTTTATTTCACACTAAATATGTAAAATGTAAGGCGAAGCGCTCTCAGGCGAAATCTGCTAAGTTGGCATAAAATTTACGCTCGCTCGTACATACACCTGTTATTCTGGCCGGTTCAAAATACAAGAACCTTGGCCTCAAGGCCATAAAGTCTTCGTTTTATGAACGCAGTCCTTGTCAGAACTGAAAGGCCTTGACCCTAGGGGCCAAAGTAGTTTATGGGATCAGATAAAAAAGCTGTATCATCGATACGAAAAGAAGGAAAGGAAGAAAACAAGTGGAATCAAATTGCATCTCATAAACATCAAGTGTCGTAAATAACAATTTTCAACTCTCATGCGACCGTAACTTGACTAACTTAGTTATTTCAACCATGACGAAAACTCCGACCGAACGGGATTCTCAATCCGTTCCACAGGGACTCTGAAACGAAGTTACTAACATTGGACGTGGGCTGGCCTTACGTATAGACCACACATAATATATTTTTATTAACCCTAGACGCAAAAAAGAGAGGTGTAATAAGTTTGACCACTATGTGTGTCTGTCTGTGGCACCGTGGCTCTTAAACGGGTGAACCGATTTGGATGCGGTTTTTTAATTGAAAGCCGGTTTTTTAGCGATGGTTCTTAGACAAGTTTAATGAAAACCGGTTCAGCCGTTTTTTACTTTTTATAGGTTCTTTGTGTCGGGGGCTTTTTAAATTTAAGTTTACTGAAATTCGTAGAAATGTCTAATTTGTGATATCATTCATTCACCTTATACATAATTTTGACAAAAAGAAAACAGGCGAAGGACGTATTAACATTGCTCATTATTGTAATGCTTTATCAATAACGGAGATAGACAATCTAATCAGTGAAAACTTATTAAATTATAATTTTACTAGCTGACCCGGCAAACGTTGTTTTGCCATATAAATAAAAAAAATGTTAAGGGTGAACAACCATTATCACTTAGGGGTATGAAAAATAGATAGTAGCCGATTCTCAGACCTACTGAATATGCATATAAAATTTGGTAAAAATCAGTAAAGCCGTTCCGAAGGAGTAAGGTAACTAACATTGTGACACGAGAATTTTATATATATGAATCTCCCATCTTTAGACATACGTACTAACTCCACTAGGTAATCGATTACGCACTGTCTGGCCTTGGCACTAAAGCGGATCAAATAAAATATAGCGCATCCAATAGGATTAATAGCCAATATGGATGCGGGCTTCGTAAAAACCCGTGAATCCTATTTTAGAGCTGTTACGCCGTCATGTGTAAATGTTACTACGACATACAGGCGGTATTATTACTTGAGTGACTTTTGCTGTCGCACTTTGTTTCAGTTTACTTAAAATGTAGGTTTTGTAGGCATCTGTCGGCATTAATAAAGCAAAAAGTAGGACAATAACTCTTAGTCCGTCTTTAGTTGACACACTTGGCTTTAGTTGTTAGATACCTTTCAACGTCAAATTCAAAATCTCTTTATTTTTGGCATCACAGACGCACTTATGATCGTCAAATTATCACAATGACTCTACCACCGCATCGGAAAAAGAACCACTACTCAGAAGATACGGCATACTTGAGAGGCATTTCTTTTTAGAGATTTTGTTACAATTTTTTGAGTTTCGACAATGTTATGTTTCTTATTTACAAGTTAGGGTACTTTGCAGAAGTGAAATGTTGCAAGCTTCTTTGTCTTCTATGTAATTACGAACAGTATAGTATGCTTTTCTCATTAGAACAGTCTTAATGCGTAATTTGAATTTATTTTCTTCGAGCTCCGTTATACATTTTGGAATTTTATTATAAAAACGTAAGCAGTTGCCCATAAAGGAGTTATTCGTTTTAGTCAATCTATACGTAGGTATAACAATCCTTTCAAAGTTTAAGTTAGTTAGAGATAGTAATTTTAATGAGTCTGTTGTTTGCACACACTTTAATTTACTTTCAAAATAAGAGGCACACGATTCAACTCTCTATTTATAAGTCAACCGATACACGTTTTAAAAACATGTGAAGGTTGACAACGAAACAACTGGATGTCCTAGGTAGATGTTCAAGTACCGAAAGTTGCAACGCTCATATACTATAATAAGTTAATTTTGGGAGGTATCGCTGTTTCGCCTTCAATTCGACTCATCAGGCGTGGTACTGTCTCGCTACAGCAGACTAATGTCTGAAGATTTGCATACCCTACGTACAGTTATGTACATTACGCCACACATAGTTGCATTATCTCTTTAGCCTATGACTTAACAAAATGGTATCTTTGCTTAGGTTATTGAATCACTCCGGCTTTTGACTACGCTTTGCCGTTAACTCGTGCGAGTCATGTATGTGTTTTCAATACTAATTACTTTATTTTTATTCAAGTCGAGTAGTTAATACGCGTTTACTAAAGTGCCAACTCAATAATTAATTTTTAGAAAAAAACAAAATCCGACTTCAATGTATCTTCGAAGTCCAAAGTCACATATCGATGAAATTTATATGGGACCACTTCGTAGCTATACTGGACCAAACGCAAAAAGAATTTTCCAAATCGGTTCACAAATGACTGAGTTATGAGGTAACAATCATAAAAAATAAAAATAAAATAAAAATACAACCGAATAGAGAACCTCCTCCTTTTTTGAAGTCGGTTAAAAATGATGCATAATGTTCGAAATGTTATTCAAAGTGTTATTTTAATTCTTAGACCTCATATTTTTATACAGTAACTAATGATATTATTATTGAAATGGCTAGGGCTCTAGTTTCTCGGATTTGTCGACTTAGGTCTCGAGCATATTCTATGCTCTTCGTCTGGAACTAGTTTACGCTGCGACATCGCCAACCACTTCATCGCAGCGTAAACTCACGAAAACTTTTATACTTAAACTACTAATGTATCTTCAAATCTAGTAAAATTTATCTTAAGAATATTTAAAGTCACGTGAATCAACCCGTCAAAATATATATTCAAGTCTCCGAGTCTCATGTGAACAAATACTATCATGGCAAGCATGCTAGATCGTCGACAACATCGTCGCTAACCATGAGGTGACAGTGGTTAAACGCAGGCCAATTAATATTACAAATGTGAAAGTTTGTGAGGATGAATGCTTATTACTCATTACTCAAGCAAAACACTACTGAATGGATTTTGATAAAATTTAGTTTTTTTTTTGTATTCTTAATAGTTTTATGTTTTACCACTATTTCGTCTGATGTGAAGCGATGATGTGGCCTAAGATGGAGCACATAGAACTAGAGAGAGACGGCAGTTGAACGGTATGTATGTAGTATGTGGTAGTATGTAGGTACTTTAGGACTTGGAATAGCACATAGGCTACGTTTTATCCTGGGAAACCGCGGGTGGAACCGAGGGACGCAGCTAGTTAACAATAAAAATAAATAAATTTATATATATATTTTTTTACGCTTAATAGATCCATGTTTGGCCACTATCTCGCCTGATGTGAAGCGATGATGTGGCCTAAGATGAAGCACATAGATCTAGAGAGAGACGGCAGTTGTGCGGCTGCTCAGACCCGTCTCCCCGATGGTTCACCGAACATCATCCCGAAACACGACTAGGTCGCTTGACGGCATGGCTTTGTTCCGTGGGTGGTATTACAACCACGGCCAGACCCTACCACTCCGAAGCGCGTAAGCGGGTTTCATCACGATGTTTTCCTTCACCGTTTTAGAGCGAGCGTGCAAAATCTGCACTTAACTATAAGTCATTGGTGCAGGGCCGAGTCGGGATTCGAACCCAGGTGTGTCGGATCAAAAGGCACACGAGTTCCCGCTGAGCCACACTCGCTCTTATCTTTATCCGAAGACTTGTCAAAATGTAATCTTCGAATCTGCTCCATGGATTTGAATCAGTTAGGCTTCTCTCAGCGCTTTGCCGTTAGTTCGCGCAAATCGTGTGTTTCGAATACTAATACGTTATTATGTATATTTACAGTTAACTGCGGAACACCAGCACACGTTGCGGATATTAGAAATAACAAAGGACAATCAAAATGCTCTCGCCGCGGAGTTGGCCGATTACAAGGTAATGTTTCTTATCAGTTGATTCTTATCGCGTTTTGTTGTTGTAACTGCTGTTGAGGAGGTGTAATGGTTTATTGTCTCAATTGGTTTTGTCAAGTGGATTGTTATGATTGTACATTTTGAATAAAGAGAGTTAAAGTACCATAGAATTGAAAACTGAAAATATATGTCATATGTTGTTTGATATGTCACGAACTTGATTTGTATTGGAAAATATAATTGATGATGATATGGTAGAGGGCCATCCTGATCTTGCAGTAAGATAGGATTCATTATTGAAAACGACAAATAAAATGCTCTATCTTAAGGCTCTAAGCTTTTATTACTTTCTAAAAATGTAACATAATGATTACTAATGATTATGTTCTAAATTATTTAATTAACTAAACACGCCCCTCCCTAAATAAAGTATTAACAAAAAGTTCGTGCAAAACATTGCACTAATGTTAACATGTCAAACTGACCTTGACCAGTTTCAATGCCAGTTTATTACGTTTGCGAAAGTAGGTCAATATTATTCGGTAATTTGTTTCCTTGCTCAGAGTTAGGGAAAAACAAACTCATTTATTTCGTTTTAAGGGGTCATATACTGACTCCCTTTCCGTCTGTCTTACCTAATGATGTTAATCAGAATGTTGTGAAGGTAATCAGCATTTGTCATGTAAGTCATAAATTGACTCAACAACATCAGAAAAAGGTGAGTAATGTATGTGCCCACCCAAACTTATTATTATAAATGAATATGTATCAATCATAATAACAACGTTTAACAATCAAATACATAGATACAATCAAATACATAGTCCCTAACTATGATTCCCTAGGGAATCCATAACTACGAGGATCATGGTCTCAATACACGCAGACACGAAACAAATACTTGCAGTTAAGTGGTGTATCAGATATGAACTGAACTGCGTAAACACTATGCCAGAGATGCTTACAAAAATCTACGTATACAATTAATGACATTAAAATTGTTGCTACATTTCAGGAACGCTATGCCGAAATCGCAGCGCACTTGTCCGAAGCGCAAGAACAGCTTCGGCAGCTTCGCAAGCGTGGCGAACCCACGCGTGGTCTCATGCCCAGCGTGGCCGCCGCCGCCGGCTTACTACCGGCCAGCCTGCATCGGGAAATGCACTCGTCTGTGTACTCCGAGTTTAGTCTCGACTCGGGCATCGGCGACCCGCTCGCACAGTAAGTTTTTAATACTTTTAGTATAGTCTCGTAGCACTAAGTGATAAGTAATGGCCTCGTGATGTGAGTGACCGCTGGCTTACTGCCGGTCAGCTTGCATCGGGAAATGCACTCGTCTGTGTACTCCTAGCTTAGTCTAGATTCGGGCATCCCCCGTCGACGCCCTATTGTCAGCAATATAGTCTTCCTATATTCTTTTTTACAATAAAGAATATAAGAAGACTATTGCCGACTACATTGTGTACGCACAATGTCAATACATTTACATGGTGGCTTATAAAGTACATGTACAAAGTCGAGCTTAACCCTAAGAATTAAGAGTTTTCTTCCAACAAACCCTTCTAGTCAATAGTAATTTTTAGTCATGAGAAATTTACGTTAACCATTAAATAAAAATAATGAAATCAATTTTATTTTATTAATAAATAAAAATAGTCTTGAAAAAATATCTTAGTCTTAAATTATTAGTTAAGACAATACAAAATTACTACTTAATTTTAGGAGTCAGTAGTCAGTACCAAGTATTACCAGGCCTAGCGCACTCTGCACTGTAGGTACGAAGCTACAAGTACATAGCCGGACACCGACGGCGGGTCGCGCGTCGTTACACGTGCCGCGTCAGACGGGATAAGAGCTATATGATAGAAAGAGAGGCGTTCTGTAGGTTAATATGACTGGTAGGTATGCAGCGCTACGCGAGCTGAATTGAATTTTGTTGCGTCATAGCAAGAGTCGCTATTTATTTAAATTTTTTTGCGGAGTGATGTCTTCTGTCCCTTAGTATTCTGTGGTATTACATTAAAAAACATGATGTTGTAATATCTTGTGGGTATCGCTGACAAAGATTTGTCTTGAACCGCCGTCAGAGCTTTTTTCAGTATTTTTGCCACATGTGTGTATTATTATGACCGTTCGCGATTAGAAAATTAAGTGCATTTGACCGTTGGCGCTTTGACGGTTTTTCGATCACTTGACCGAATGCGAATTTGACCGAATGCAACGAAACGCTTTATAATTATAACCCTTCTAGCTTCCTCTCTGTTTGATCCCCAGCTCAAGCATGCAGAAGGTGTTTGAGACGGTGCAGTGCGCGTCGCGCTGGTCGGGCGGGTCGGGCGCGTCGCTGCACGGCTCGGACACGGCAGACGGGCCGCCGCCCTACTTGAAGCCGAAGCCCTTCTCGACCGACTCATTCCTCGACCTCGATTCGTCTGACGTCGAATCCGATGATCTCTACCCGTAAGTATAAAATGGAGATTTCATACTGTCCAACATTCACACGATATTGCCTAAGAACAAGACTTCCTCACTAGAAAGGTGAAACCCTTGAGGTAAAAAGGTCCTAACGTTGATGGTTCCGTACATTTTTCATACAAAATTCAACCATTATTAACTTGCTTACTAAATAGTAGAACTGCCTAAATTTATACATGGTGAAATATTTACGGGGGGTTATTTACGTAAAATTAATAAAACGGTACAATTTATATCAGGTAGTCGTGGTCGTCGGCCTAGTCGTGTTTCGGGATGATGTTCGGTGAACCATCGGGGAGACGGGTCTGAGCAGCCGCTCAACTGCCGCCTCTCTCTAGATCTATGTGCTCCATCTTAGGCCACATCATCGCTTCACATCAGGCGAGATAGTGGCCAAACATAGATCTATAAAGAGTAAAAAAAAAGTTTATTATAAAAAAAATACTATTTTATTAATAGTACCATTTATGGTACACTTTATTATAAGAAACCTAATATCAATTGTACCATTTTATTAATTGTATTATTTAGAGTTGAACTACATCTGGCCACACCGAATCGCACTTTCCTATGCTTCTATCCTTTTCTTTAGAACCGTCATTTACTAGAGCGAGAAAGAGAGCGGGAGTGCGAGCGCCTCGTCGATTCCGCCGCACTCCCGCTCTCTTCAGAATGAGAACATAACAGAAGATACTCATTTATTCATAAACTAGGTTTACAAGTCAATCATAATGTCTAGTAAGTAATTTGAATGGAAGGTGTATACCAGCTTGTATACACACGACACAATAAAATTTAAATTAGCAAAATATCTAAATTCAATATTCAAAATAAAAATGCCAAAATAAAATTGTAAAATAGAATGTTCAGAATGTTAAAAATTATAATTAAATTATAATAATAATAATTATAATTATCACTCAAGATATTGTTGTGTGTGTAGCGGCGGCACAGGTGTGGGCGTGCCGGGCGCGCCGGGCGCGGCGGAGCTGGCGGCGGCGCTGCGCCGGCTCACCCCGCAGGAGATCAACTCGCGCCGCGCCTCGCTCGCCGCCTCGCATGTGCTCAGGAACAGGCGCTATACAGGTAACACTACAATACAGTTATACTTCATCTACACTGATATCCTGCTAATATCATCACTCAAACAAGTATATTTTATCAAACAAAAAGAAACGACTTCATTGTATCTTCGAAGTCCAAGGTCAAATATCGATGAAATTTATATGGGACCACTTCGTAGCTATATTGAACCCAACTCAAAAAGAAGTTTCGAAATCGGTTCATGAATGACTGAGTTATGAAGTCACAAATATTTAAAAAAAAAACAGTCGAATAGAGAACCTTCTCCTTTTTGTAAGTCGGATAAAAATATAGTATAATATAGATTTCGAAAAATAAAAATTGTACCATTTCTGGTAGAAGTGGTGGTGTTTAAATTTTGTATGAAAAACTACTAGACTAGCGTTGGTTAGGTTGGTTAACCAACGTTAGTTACGGTACGTTTTTCATATCTGCTAACCCGTAGGTTAGCGGATTTTTATAAGTCCGATTAAGTGGTTTTATAAAAAGTTTGATGATGGAGAAGACTTATTTATATAATGATGTCTTTTTCCCGCGACTTCGTCCGCGTGAACGACAGAGGAAGGCCATATTCGTATTTTTTCCGAGACCATCTTAGCAAGACCTCCTCAGTGTATGGGAGCGCGTGCTATGAAGAGGTCAAGCTGTATCTTCGTAATCACTCAACCAATTTCGATGTAACACACCCTATAATCTAAGTTGGAAATAATGCTACCAAACCCTGAAAACCACATTAATATGCGTTCAGCAGTTTCCGAGTCTATAGATAACAAACACATCGTGTTCAAGTACCCTCTAAGTAGTCGATCCCAGTTAGTTTTTCAAATATATCTTCAATGTACAGAATAGGGGTTCGGACAACTTTTCAGAAAGTGTTTTAAATTAACTACAACCTAAAACTATGTTTAAATATTATGTTTCAAATATTGCCGCGCAAAAGGACACCTCGAAATTGGTGACGTCATATGTAGGTAGAAAACGACAAACTCTTCGAAATAAAACTTGTAAAGAGATTCTAATACGTTTTGTGAAGTTGGGGACTATATTGTAGTAATGGAACGAAAAAAATAGCAAAAATACATTTTATGAAAAGCAAAAACGTAATATAAACATAAGCTTGACTCACGGCATTTGCCTACAAATGACGTCATGCGCTTGTTGTTGCGATTGTTGTTTCGTTTGAGATGAAGAACAGATTAAAAATGTCAGAATTATTTATTGATTTAAAAATATAAATCATTATTATTTCATAAAAATATTAATTGACTGATCTTTCTGGTTTCTACATTTTAGATTTTTTCCCGATTACTGTCCGATCCCCTATTGGCTTAGTTCCATTTTCATAATAGTATAGATGGACACATTCATTGACTTGTTACTAAAATAACAGATAATAAAAAACAAAGATTTTTGGAATATTCCAGATCGAGATGCAAGCGAAGAGAGCGCGGTGTGGGGCGCGGGCGCGGCGGGTGGGTTCGCGCGCTTCCGGGCGCCGCACAAACTGCAGATCGTCAAGCCGATGGAGGGATCGCTCACTTTGCACACGTGGGCGCAACTAGCTAAGCCTAATATGTCAGGTAAAGCAGGAAAATCCTTGTAAAAATAAAAAGAAATATAGGAATTCGTAACTTTTTTAATTATCTCGACGATTGATTTGCTGGGTTGCTTTTCAAGATAATCATTAACATTCCTAAAGGGAAATATGTTGATTTACCGCACATTGTTTTTTTTTGTATAGTTAAATTTATCTAATGACTGTCTCTACCTTTTTGAAACATATTTTTTTCAAATTTCACCCAATGTTTGCTAAGAACAAAACTTCCTCATAACAAAGTAAAAGGTACCATGAAGGTCTCAAAAATTTGTTACGTTCTGTATTTTTTATTTGGTTCGTGTTTATTCGTGATACTTAGGAAAGTGGGAATATTTATCAATATTTCTTCATCCCCAAGACTCACAAGCAAGGACCGAAATACCGAAAAAAATTGGTATCGATACCACAAAGTAACGTTAAAAGTATCGGTAAAATTAAAATAATGGTATTACTAGGTATCGATACTTTCTACGGAAAGTAGAAGGGAAATAACTATAATTGATCAATATCTTTTTCATTCTGGCTAAGGTGTTCCGCTAGCCGCCGCCGCACAGCTTTTCTCGCTCGGACGGCTCAACGCGAGCGATTAAGCTTGCAACATCGCCCATACCGATACTTTATTACCGATAATTATAACGTTATTTTGGTGTCGATACGTAAAACCGGTATTTTATGAATATACCGGTAAAACAGGCAAAGTATCTGTATTTTTAGGTATCTGTAGCGGTCCCTGGGGTTCTCTGTTTCGTAATAACGACTCGCACTCCCGCTCTCTTTCTCGCTTTATTAAATGACGGTTCTAAGTGACAGAATAGGATAGAAGCATAGAAAAGTGCGATGCGGTGCGGCCAGATGTAGTTCAACCCTAAAGGCTACATGATGTACTCTATGCTAATACTTAATGCTATATCGGCGGCCCTTTTGTAGGTCGGGTGTTTGTACACTACAGTCCCATGCTCACGAGAAAGAGAGAGAGAGGTGTTATCATTCCATCTCGTTCACACAGGTTTGCTAGAGGAGCAGGAAGGCGTGGGAGTCCGCGGCGCGCGCTCGGCGGCGGCGCTCGGCGCGCGCACCTACCGCCTGTCTGACGTGGAGGAGGACGACGACCTGCCGCGCCTACCGCACGCCACACACGTCTATACCTTCACTAACAGGTACCTACTTACCTGCACCTTAAGGCTGTCCACTGGCGCGGCGCGGTGAGCGAGGCAAAAATCCATCAATAAAATTGCATAAAATCTTCAGTGAACAGGGAGTTACGAACTAGTTTATAAATTCATACAAAACCGAGAAGCGGAGCGAGGATGCGGAGTCAAGAAGCGGAGCAGGGAAGCGGAGAGGATAAAAGGGTGAAGTAGCTCAAATGACTCGTTGCGTGCTTGTGGCCTAAATCCACGTATGGAAAAACACAGTCTGCAACTCCGCTCCGCATTACTTTCTCGCTCCGCTCCGCTACCTAGCTCCGCGTCTATGGACGGACACAGTCCAAAACTCCGCTACGCATTGATCCCTCGCTCCGCTCCGGTGGACAGGCAGCTTTACAGCCTTATCACCTTACCACGACTTGCCACACTTTTGTTTGTGTGCGGTAGAGACATATACCTTTTGCATAGCGCTGTCCCTTTCATCCGATGAAACGAAGATCGAGTTGGTATATGTACGCATTGCTCATGTTACTAATTAGAGTCGCATAACTAGAGTTGTACTAATGTAACATGGTTCATATAACTAGAGTAGAATGTGACTAGTCACATTTAGTGGTTGATTGCATGCGTTGATTTGTATCAACACTGAAATTATTGTGTGCATGTTTTTAACGTTGATTTTATACACAGAATTTTAAATTGAACTTTGATTATTAATGAGGCAGATGATGCAGTAGATTTCTTACACATTACATTCTAATTGTCATGAAAGTTTGAGTCGCTTATTAGAATGGTTGCTATTTCACTAGAATGGATAATAACGTCACCGCTCTGCACGCTTTTTGTTTACTTTCGTTACGGAATGACAACACAGAGCATGCACCCGGCAATCTGTTTGTAAAGCCTAGACTCCATCGACAGCACGGTGCTGCATCCGAACGACGGCAGCCTCGTGGGGTCCGTGTGCGCGTCGGGCGTCAGCTCCGCGTGCGGGTCGGGCGTGAGCTCGCTCGCCGCCAGCGTGCTCGGCAGCGCGTGGAGCTCGCGCCGCACGTCGCGCCGCGAGTCCGCCAGCGGTTCGCCCGTGCGCTCGCGCCGCGACTCGCTCGCCGCGCCGCCGCCCGCGGCCGCCGCGCGCGCGCGCTGGTCGCCCACCGCCACGCCCGCCAACTCGCCGCTGCTCGGCTCGCCAGACGCGTCGCCGCCCGCCACGCCGCGTCCGGGCGACGCGCCGCCCTCACTGCACGCGCTCATCGCGTCCGGCACCTCCATCTTGCGGCGGCGGCACCTCGGCGCCGGCTCGCCCGCCGGGGAGGGCTCGCCGGCGCCGCTCGCGCTGCAGACACCGGGCTCGCTCTACACCGGCCTCGTGCACCGCAGCCCCATGGAGCAGCTGACGTGCCTCAAGCGCACGCTGCGCTCGCCCGCTGCGCCCGCCGCCGGCGTCGGCGAGCGCGACGAGCGAGCCGAGACGCCGCTCGGCGTGCCAGCGCCGCCCGGCTCGGGCGCGCTGGACGCGTCACCGCCGGGGCGCGCGGGGGGCTTGGGGGCGGGCGGCGCGCGGCGGCCGCGGGGACGCGCGCCCCGCCCGCGCGCCGACCTCGGCACGGTGGAGGCACCGGCGCCCGCCCCCTCGAACCCCGCCTCTAGCACGTTCGGGACGTTCAGCCTGCTTTTCGGCCGAAAGGGCGGCCTTCTCTAGACTCTTTACTCTAGCGCCCTGAGGCCTTAGGTAGTTAGGTCACATTTCTGTTATTTCTATCGTCTTCGGTGGATATTTTCGAAACGGTGCGCGAACAGTGTTCGCTTCGTGATTTTATATATTTTGATGATTCTGTTGGTGTGTCGATTTTATATTGTGTATATTGTGTATTCGATTTTTTATCTCTTGACCTATTTTTTGGTAGTATTTTTATTTGTTATTTTGTTTGCATTTACTGACCCCGTCTTTGGGGCCCTAACGAATCGAATCCGAATGGACGGGCGGTCGCGGTAACTAATCGATATAAAAAAAATGTAGCTTTAAAGGCGGCCGCCCGGCTGCGGATAGTAGTTTTCTTCGTATTTTTCTACCGTAGACATTCCTGATTGGGAGCTTAATTTCTGTAATCTTGCTCCGAGCATAGAGAGATATAAATAGGACCAAAGCGTGCCGATGCACTTCACCTACCTACGGTCCGTTGAGTAGTGATAAATTATTAATTAGTCCATTGATTCATTTAACACGGGAAATATCGAGATGCGAGAATTTTAACGAAACGAGTAATCATCACACGAATTATTAGTTATTTTTATTTGTTATTTTGAGATACTTATTATTATTATTGTGGTTGTCGATTTTATTTTATTCTGTAGAAGAATCCCGTCATAAAAGTCTGTAGTATTACTTTTTAAGGGTTGTAATATTTTATGATTATATTAAATTAGTATGTAGGTAAAATAGTGAGACTTAACTCTAGTTTTTGTAGGTGCTTCTACGGAAAATAATCATTTCACGTTTCAAAATCTCGTTTTTGCCTTAATACTGTCATTGTATTTGTTTAGTGATAAAATTATTAATGTGTAATTGTAAATAATTGAATTTTCCATTAATTTAGCAGAGTACAAATTATTTATGTTCATCAATCTGATTTAGTGTAATTCATAATTTTCGAAATCGATCTTTTGTGTATGAATATCGAGGTTCATTCAAGTTTGCCAAAAGGACACTGCATATATATCTACTAAATTAGTAAAGTTTCTCTTGTCACTGAATTTGATCCAACCTTCGGATTTTGATAATGAATAGTTGTTACTAACATAGGGTCTGATTAAAATAATGGTGCATGCCATAGGATAAGTAGCGTTGAATTTGATATAAAAAATTGTAAGCTTACAGCCAAAAGAAATCTTCAAAAATCGAGTCTTCGTTTTCTTAAAACAGTTTATAGTTTAATTTACTAATGTTAGGTTATTGAAATTGGTGCTAGATAGTTTTATATGCCAGTGATGCTTTGTTGAATCATTCATATGTTCGCACACTAGACTCGTTTTAGAGCGAGTGTGACTCAGCGGGAACTCGTGCGCCTTTCGATCCGACGCACCTGGGTTCGAATCCTGACTCGGCCCTGCACCAATGACTTATAGTTAAGTGCAGATTTTGCACGCTCGCTCTAAAACGGTGAAGGAAAACGTCGTGATGAAACCCGCTTACGCGCTTTGGAGTGGTAGGGTCTGGCCGTGGTTGTAATACCACCCACCGAACAAAGCCATGCCGTCAAGCGACCTAGTCGTGTTTCGGGATGATGTTCGGTGAACCATCGGGGAGACGGGTCTGAGCTGCCGCTCAACTGCCGCCTCTCTCTAGATCTATGTGCTCCATCTTAGGCCACATCATCGCTTCACATCAGGCGAGATAGTAGCCAAACATAGATCTATAAAGAGTAAAAAAAAACGCGTTTTATTGTAATCAGTTTGAGTTGCAATGAAGTATTATTTTCAGTTCAGGATTTTTTGGTTTGTGACAAAATCATTAAACAGTCAAGATTTGAATGTGAAGTTAGCAACATGTGAGAGGTTTGTGAGAAGACGAATGGTTGGTGTAATAGCGAGAATTGCCGTAACTTTAATGTAATGCAGTGAGGTAGGCACAAATTGTTGTAGTCTATAAGGGCAACTTGTTGAGATATTTGACGATTACAACAAAGCGATGATGATTGTAAAATAAGTAAATATCAGAAATATAATTTATTCACAAAACTTTTGGCTTTTATTCCCAGATTTTGGGAGCATCGTAATAATCCTTTCCGTAATTGCATGACCATTGATCTATAGAAATATGTCATTGAAGAATAGTTAATTTATAGTTCTCTAGACTTCTAGAGAAACGAAATATAATAGATAGATAGATAGATAAACACATTATTGTTAAAAAACCTTAAATATAGGTACATGAAAAACAAGTAAATTTCACAGTAATCAGCATAACAATAGGCAGTCTTATCGCTCAAAGCGATCTCTTCCAGACAACCTTTGAACAGAAAGGACTATCATAATTTGGAAGGACTGAATTATAATGTATAATACTACCATATTAGTTGGCGCAAAAGTTCATGATCTACCTAGTAAAGAGTAATTTTATTTTAGTATATTCCTTAAAAATATCGCCTGATACAGATTTTGAGTTTGTTGAGCTCTTATCCGATGATTCAGTTGTTTCAAATTTTAATTTCTATTCACATTTTATCCTTCTGGTTCAACTAATATAGACCTAACGAAAATGAAACCAATGTAAGGTTTTATTTTCGTTGCTTTGGTTCCGCTCCACACTTGGAGGTAAAAACATTACAGTTCCACATCGTAAAGTTTCAGCGGAAACTGGAAAGGCTTTCTTAGTTTTATGTATGTGCGACAGGTGGCAGCACTTGTACCACATTGAATAGAAGCCAGAGAAATGAAAAATGTGTGTTCTCTATTTTTCGGATAGAAGCTTTTGTAGCCAGCGAAATTACTGGGCATTATGAGACTCAACAGCTAATTGTGTCAGGGTGACGAGCGCAGTGCAGCGCCACTTGTACCACATTGAATAGAAGCCAGAGAAATTAAAAATGTGTGTTCTCTATTTTTCGGATAGAAGCTTTTGTTGCCAGCGAAATTACTGGGCATTATGAGACTCAACAGCTAATTGTCTCAGGGTGACGAGCGCAATGCAGCGCCACTTGTACCACATTGAATAGAAGCCAGAGAAATGAAAAATGTGTGTTCTCTATTTTTCGGATAGAAGCTTTTGTAGCCAACGAAATTACTGGGCATTATAAGACTCAACAGCTAATTGTCTTAGGGTGACGAGCGCAGTGCAGCGCCACTTGTACCACATTGAATAGAAGCCAGAGAAATGAAAAATGTGTGTTCTCTATTTTTCGGATAGAAGCTTTTGTAGCCAGCGAAATTACTGGGCATTATGAGACTCAACAGCTAATTGTCTCAGGGTGACGAGCGCAGTTCAGCGCCACTTGTACCACATTGAATAGAAGCCAGAGAAATGAAAAATGTGTGTTCTCTATTTTTCGGATAGAAGCTTTTGTAGCCAGTGAAATTACTGGGCATTATGAGACTCAACAGCTAATTGTCTCAGGGTGACGAGCGTAGTGCAGCGCCGCGCAGGATTTTGCAAAACAAAGTTCTGGGTGGTGCTGTTGTGTAATGTTATGGGCTGGCGTATTGCTTACTTACCATCAGGCAAACGACCAGCTCGTCTCGTCATCCAGATAAAAAATACAATGAATTTAAATGGTAGGTACCTTCTATTAGGAAGGTTTCTCGAACGAAGGTGAAAATATATGTATGAAAATATACTGATTCACGATTCTGTCTGAAAAGTTACACGTGGAATTCGAAACTAGAGTGAGCGACTACCTAAAGTACCAAAGTAGGTAGGTACCCACCTATTTATGTTGGAGAAATTGCATTCAATGCACAGATCTGACGATTACTTATGATTGTCATGTATTTTTATCCCCAAGCAATGGCATAAGGCGTCTGTCGATTAGAAAGTATTATAAAATTTATTCTTAGGATTGTTCTTACAAGAAGTACCTACCTATGTATGGTAAATACCTAGTGTTTTATACCCATTTTGATACTCTATCGTAGACTAAAGCGTATTCGTTTTCAACGGAACATTTGGTTCACTAGAATTGCCATCCTGATACCTTAGGTAGGTAAATGTATGTACTTGCAATAAGTTCCAATATAGTAGTTTTATACTGAACACTACCTATATTATACTATTGGAGAAGAAGTAAAACGGAAGACAACTCGCATGGTCGCGGTCATCTTGACAGTCAATCAGAGCGCGGCTTGTTTCAAAACGGTGCCGATAGGGGCGCTGTAAGCAACAACAAGCGCGTGAGACGGAGAAGCGGCACTTTTTGCTTGGGACTTGGTGCTGAACGGTTTAGGCTTTATAGGTCTTAGTAGTATTTTTGTTTTGTAATTGTTTTTGGTAATTTAAACCATTTTGTTTTTCATAATTTAATTAAAATTATGCCTAGTTTTGTTAAGTTGTTTTCTTTTTACAAATATCTACGAGGGTAGATAAAATCAGAAGTGGGATCTGAGCAAAATATGTTCAGATCCGCTTCCATCCTGAAGTATATTTTTAAGTTTTAGCTGTTTCTAGAAAAGTTTTCGTTCAGTGTCGTGCTGCGAGTTTTAGAGATCAATCATGTCTAGTGACCGTCATAGTAGAAGTAGACATCGCGATGCGAATCGTTTCAGTAATCGTTGTGATAATACTCCTGATAGCGAGCTCAAACAGTAGACGCAAATAACTTTGGCTAGACTAAACACGTTAGAGGGTCGGAACACACAACCGTCAGCACCACCTTCGGAGCACGTAGGTTTAACGCCCACAGGAACACCACCGCCACCGCCGCTGCCGCTGCCGCCACCGCTGAGACCACCACCGCCCCAGCCTGAGCGCGTATCTCGCTCGGTGGGCAGCGACGCGTGCAGGTTTGGCGATCGGTCGGCGTCGGTGCCGATGACGGCGCAGGCATCGTCTTCAAGGGCGCATTCAGTGACCGGCAAACTTGACTCGGGCATGCGGGGGCCATACCGCATCATGAAGGTGTTGCCCCATGATCGCTACGAGCTACAGCTGGTCGCTGGCTCGTAAGGAAAGTCGACCCAGGCCGCGGCAGAGAACTTAGTGCCGTGCCGTGGTGAGTGGACTGCAGAGACGTGCTCCGCCTACTTTGAGAGTAAGACACCATCCATGTTTGATGTTTATTGTGTACCGCGAGGAAAGCTAACGTAGTGCCACCTCCTTGTTGGTTGTGTTTGAGAATAGCTAACGCAGTGCTTCCTTCTCACTTGTTTTCATGTATGTGTTGTCACGAGGAAAGCTAACGTAGTGCTACCTCCTTGTTGGTTGTGTTTGAGAATAGCTAACGCAGTGCTTCCTTCTCACTTGTTTTCATGTATGTGTTGTCACGAGGAAAGCTAACGTAGTGCTACCTCCTTGTTGGTTGTGTCTGAGAATAGCTAACGCAGTGCTACCTTCTCACTTGTTTTCATGTATGTGTTGTCACGAGGAGAGCTAACGTAGTGCTACCTCCTTGTTGGTTGTGTTTGAGAATAGCTAACGCAGCGCTTCCTTCTTGTGTTTTTTGTGTGTACCTCCAAGGAGAGCTAACGCCGTGCCACCTCCTTGTCGGTTGTTTGTGAGAATAGCTTTCTTCTCACTGTACGTAAGCCTGCGTGGTCTTAAGAGTTCTCTTTAGCAAATTTTTGCTAAAGAGATCCTTTTGATTTTGCTAACATGCATTTTTTGTGTACAGGTGCGGAGCTTTATTATGACGAGTCCGTGCCTGGTCGTGACATTGGCGGTCACCTTGAAAAAGAAGCTTGCCCTGAGACTTTGAGCGCTCCACGGATTCTCACGTCAGATGACGTCCAATTGAAGTCAAGTACGGCAAGTGCTGACGTCGATCTTCAGACCGTCGCCAGTTCATCGTCAGCTAGTGTCGGGTAGCAACCTACATCATCGGAAGAGAACGAGGGCGTTCTCATGTCAGGAGAGGCCGTATTGGAGAAGAAGTAAAACGGAAGACAACTCGCATGGTCGCGGTCATCTTGACAGTCAATCAGAGCGCGGCTTGTTTCAAAACGGTGCCGATAGGGGCGCTGTAAGCAACAACAAGCGCGTGAGACGGAGAAGCGGCACTTTTTGCTTGGGACTTGGTGCTGAACGGTTTAGGCTTTATAGGTCTTAGTAGTATTTTTGTTTTGTAATTGTTTTTGGTAATTTAAACCATTTTGTTTTTCATAATTTAATTAAAATTATGCCTAGTTTTGTTAAGTTGTTTTCTTTTTACAAATATCTACGAGGGTAGATAAAAATACAATAAGTAAGTAGGTAGGTAAACGTAATATAGCCTTGCCCGAGCGCTGAAGGTTCTTAACGTATTAAAGTACTCTGTGACGAGTGCACTACACAGGACACATGGATATCTAGTAGGTATCTACGTACGAGCATAGTATAAAGACAAGTACGAGCCTAACACTTGGGGACTTCCCCAAGAATACTGTTAGATCTTTAACCATATAACTAAATTTTGTTGTACACCGCCGTCTACTTCTTCCGATACTGTCCAAGGGTTATTCTATTCTATTCTATTAGGTAAATACCTATTATAATTTTCCTCTTGGTGCGAAGCATGGAAACAGCTAGGTATATCTACTTCTACTTGTTGCAATGGCAACCCATGGCCATGCCATGGCCTACATGGTCCAACATGAATCATGAATATAATGATGCATAGAATCGATTGGGGATATAAATAGGAAAACCTAGCCTTCTTATGTCTATAAAGGTTCATAATCTACTGTTGTCACACTCGATTGCTATGGCAACCGCGTTCTGTCAAGGAAACCGGGCTATCAACAAAACACCAAATTGTCATTGAAAATCTTTTAGCGAAGCACATTATAATTTCTACTTTGTGTTTTATGTATAAAGGTGTGGAGTAACTAAGAGGCAAGTGGCAACATGACTGAGCAAATGAAATACATAGTGAACGAGCTGAATGCAACGATGGGAAGGAACTACGATCTTATAAAATTTGATTCTCTGAGTGAAAAGCAACTTCTGCAACTGCTGGTGGACCTTCTCGTGAATTTCAACGCAGGTGAAAAGGTCAGTAATGTCAAATACATAAGTGTACTTATAATTTTATATATGTACTACGATTTATCTTATGCCTATGATATCAATGCGATACAACAGTTCACCAATCATTAAGGAGACGGGATCGTTAAATTCAGACACTTTAAAAATACATACAAATAGAAATAGTCTTGCTAACTATCGCTTGCTGCTGTACCTACGTACCTATCTATTACAATAGGATAGGACGTATTGTAACCTAGACATTATGAGCAACCCTCACCTATTAAAGGATATAACCATAGGTATGTAGTAGGCAGGACTCCTGCCTGAGTCTTCACCATCGTGGTTCTCCTGCCGCAGGAGAACCACGATGTTGAAGACTCACCGCGTTGACAAAACCAATGCAACACCATAAACTTTAATATAACCATACCTCTGTTATCTCTATCTTTAAATTGTATAAGATTTTTTGTTGAAAATTCATATTTTTACTCAAGCTTTTATCAAATTCGTAATCCGAACCTAGAGCAGATTAAAATGAGCCCAAACACTAATAGTTTACGATATCAAGGAGTCCCATTGCCCACCTTCCGTCTCAATCATCAGATCAGCTGGCTGTCACCATAATATTGCATTATCATCGGACTTTGACAAGTAGGTATGCAAAATTTCAACTTCGTAGTACAAGAGGAAGTGGTTCTGATTCAGCTTGCAAGATTCCACCCGAACAAACATAGTTAAATTTTTTTTATGTAACTGAATGACGAGACGAGCTTGTCGTTTGCCTGATGGTAAGCAATACGCCTGCCCATAACAAAAACAGCAACACCCAGAAATTTGTTTTGCAAAATCGTGCGCGGCGCTGCGCTGCGCTCATCACCCTGAGACAATTAGCTGTTGAGTCTCATAATGCCCAGTAATTTCGCTGGCTACAATGCCCTTCAAACCGGATCATAGTAATGCTTGCGCATTGCTGGGGCGAGTCGCTAGTAATAAATATAATAAAGTTATGGTAACAGAATTCAATATCTGTCTTTAAACCCCATATTATCTGGTTACTCACAACCACAGCTTGACATCAATGAAGACGACACCGATACCGTATCACTGAGTCTGCTAGAAATGCTGGGCAGTGTCAAGTACCGACCGCCAGCCGGCGTAGAGTCATCCAGGTTCCGAGCACAGCTACTAGCAGGAGACGCGAGGACCATACACCATGTCCTTCACTGGCTACTGACCAATAAGGAGCAGGTCAAGAATACGGCGTATCTTGCCAAGTGAGTTTTTATATATATTTCATCTGTAAGTTGTGTAACATCTTTTCCCTTTTAATTTATAGCAGGCGTTGACGAAAGAAGTAAATGTTCTAGGTAGGTAAGTACTAGGAACTTACCAAACTTCAATCATCGGAAAAAATCTTATGGTGTCATGTTTGTGACGAAATTCTGTAATAAGTATTAATTATACTGAAGTACCTACAATTAGGGCTACATATTGAACATTTACGGACGATATTTTTCGATAACAGTTTTGACTATCCATTAGTTAAATATTTAAGCGCCAGTAGTTCGTTATTGCTCAGAAATTACGAATTAACTTAGCAAATTAGGAAATAGGGATCAGCAGCAGCTGTACCTACTTGAGCAACGACTTTTACGACTGGACCCTTTATAACCCGGCGGCGCGCGGGGCGGTACGAACGCGGGCAGTTCGGACTTTCGGCAAACGGTAAACATCCTTTTATACAGATGTTAGCGTAATTTTCGTTTAAAGCTATATTTTCGTATATATCGTATAATTATAGGCTGTAGGTACATATGTAATAGGTATCTAACTATGTATATTAAAAACCAAAAAAGTAGTAGAAAAGGTTTTCGAAAAAGTGTAATCTCTTGGTCGGTCTCGTGAGGAGTTTTGTTTGACATTGAGTAAAGCCATATTGATCGTTAAACGTGTAACATTGTAGTCAGAATCAGAAGCAGTAAATAAAGCAGACAATGTATCTCTTGAACCTACCTACTTTGTAGGTATTTGAAAATTCCTGACATCCCAAACGACGTAGCTCGTAACAACACCGTCCAAGATTTGCTCGACTTGTACCAAAACTTGATAGAAGAGTTCAAGGACGTCCACAAAAGGACCAGAATCTTACAGAAAGAGAACGCCTCGGAAATTATTAATGACATCAAGGAGATGGCGGTCGAGAGAGACATCGGTAAGTATTTAGCTAATAATAACAGCCCTTCAAACAACACTCATTAACAAAGCGATTGTCTATGTAAAATTCTTCCGAACTCCAGTAATTATTATGAAGTTTTGACATCTGAATGTACTTTAAATGTTTAACCTTGAAAACGACTTTGAATGCGCCCCGCGATAAGGGTAGGTAATTATTCGACCTACGTGACCTGTGTTCCAGTGATCAAGAGACTAGAAAACGTTCAAATAAATCTCGTCGACGTGAGTAACAAAGAGGAACTTTTAAGTGTCAGCAAAGCTCTGAGACTTCAACAGGAAAAGGCTAAGGAGTTCGAGAATCAGGTAAACTTGATCGCAAATTCAAACATTGTGCGGGAACTTGGCTTCATTGTGTCTCACCAACCTTTTCAACTTTGTAGTATGAAACTCAACAATCGCAGTTGAAGTTGGCGTCGGACCAATTAAAAAGATACCTAAACGTTATACATGGTCAAAGTGCAGGTCCTAAAAACGTAAACGACGTCATAAAGCACTTGCAAGAAGAAATTCAGGTTGGGAACAATTTATCTTTTGAAGTGAGCTTGTTACATTGTCATTTGGAGCATGCTCTCACGGAGTGCTTTCGTTACAGCTCAACAGTTACCTTGTTAAGGAGAAGCTGCCGCAGGAAAGTTCGCATTTGCAAAAAGAATTGAATATTATGCAGATGATAGCAACGGAACAACACCCGACGCGGTCCGACCTACTTACCGTGCAGGATAAGGTGAGCTTACGAGTATGAGGTATAAAGAGCAGTAATTTGACTGTCACGTCTCGGAGCAAAATTTATTTAGCTAGCAAATTGCTGTTTGGCATGATCTCCAAATTTAGTTACATCTCGAGGGACTGTTACAAACAATATATAAATATAAACGTACTTTCATCGTGCAGGCTAGAAATACAAAACACTGGGAAGGTTCCTTGTTTTATTGTGTGAGCCCTAAACCAGTTAACAAAACACATGGAATATTTTGAAGTTGTGAAAGTGTGAAATGTATATCAGTCTTAATATTGTTGACTAGGAAAAGACTTATTTGAGTTATTTAAACCTAAATTATTCAGTAGGTAATAAGTACTTCATGTGTAGATAGCCGTAGTGAACGGAGAAATGGAGCAGTTAGTTCAAAGGAAGCTGGCCACTGCCGGGCCTCAAGAGGATAAACTGGCTCCGTTTCGTCAGCAAGCAGCCGTGATCAGGAGGAACAAGGACTCCAGTGCAGCCAGAGTTCACGAACTGGCTGCTACGCTAAAGGAACACGAGGCCACCTTGGCGGATTTACAGTCTCAGGTAAGTTCATTATTCTGACTCAACAGACAAAAAATAAAGGAAAAATAAATAAACATAAAATTGGTAATTAGCAGCATTGTCAATATTCTGGGAAAAAGGTGCGTTAAAAAAAAAATAACACAATAAATAATAAATAAATATACCGCAAAATAAACTACGCCGCCCCAGCTAGCAAAAGTTCGCACATCTTTTGGTCATAATCAAAAATATCTAGGTACAACATGATACGTGACGCCAGGATATTAATACTATCTTTTTACTTCTGCTTTTGTAACTATGCGTAATTGCTTTTTGGATAGATGTTATGCTACGCCTTCGTCGCTCTGTTTGTCTGTTATTATGGAAAGAGCCTTTAAAGCTCAAAAAGTGTATACGTGCTTTATGCTTAGCAGGATATCGTGACACATGTAGACCGTTATTTAAAGAGTTAAAAATATTACCACTTCCTAGTCTTTACGTCGAAGAAATGAGTATATTTGTAAAACAATATTCACATTTCTTTCACTTTAAAGGTGATGTGCAGAGGTCGACTCGTTACTTGTCAATTAAATTTTTTTTATGTCTACTTGCTCAATAATAATTTTGTAAATTTAAGTACTATACTAATGTTAAATAATTAAATAGTCAGATGTGTGTTCCATATGAGTTAATTTAGTATACTAGGCTAAGTACATTAAGCTTACCGGCATTTATATTTTAATGTAAAATTGTTTTTCTCAGCAAGTGAATTTATAAATTCTTATGAGAAATAAATTATTTAACCGTTACTGCAAAAATTTAGCTTTACCCTAATGTAACTTAAGTCTTTTTAAAAACAATGCCTATTATATGGCTATTAAAATATATAACCATATCCCAATTGATATAAGAAATATGCCACTTCACAAATTTAAAACAAAATTACATAGTTGGTTACTGCACTTCTCCTTCTACTCTCTTGATGAGTTCTTTAAATGTAAAGTGAAGGTATATTAAATGTATTATTAATAATTATTATTGTATCATGATCATGACATAACTGTATTTTTATTTTATTTTGACATTATTAAGGTACTGACAATAACTAATAAATAATCACATGTGTTAAATTAAATTATGACATAATGAATTTAATCATTATCATAAATATTTGTACACCGAAAGGTAGAACATGATGGAACCTATACCTAACAAATCTCAACATCTTTATCTGTACCCATGTTTCAGACAAATAAATTTATTTCATTTCATTTCATTTCATTTCATTTCATTTCATTTCATTTCGTCACGCCGGCCGTCCAATTAATTCCACGAGCTTTTGTGACACTGCTAAATCAAAAGAGCGGACAATACTAATATGGTCTGGACGGAAGTCTCGTCACGTTTCTTGTTGTGTTGTTGCCGTTGCCGCGCGCTGCACGTATGGCGGCGTCAGCGTTATTAAAGCAGCGATTTGCTGACTGCCAGCGTTGCAAAACTCCTTGCTAGATTTTATTGTGCTGGCATTAAACACCCAGTTTCCCTGTATGTGATTGTTTGGTCAGCGGGAAAACTAGAGCAAATCTATTTTCGTTGTTATCTCTTACACTTTTGTTCAATAGGTACCTAACGGCCGGCGAAGCGGGGCTGGCGCAGGTTTTATCGGTATTAAAACCCAGTCTTCAAAAGGTTTTAGACCGGACTGAATTTAGTTTAGTCAGCGAAAAATGTAGAGCGAATCTTATGAGCTAGATCGGTGTTGTCAAACGTTTATTACGTATTGATATAGTAAACGATGGCTAATATTTATAAATTTCAAAAAGTTTCCTTAGTATATTTTTATAGTAATTAGATATATTTTGTGCCTATTTTCTAACTTGGAGTAAGCGCAATCCTCTTTGAGCGGTGGTTTTTGATCTCATACCTAATATACCCCGCGTACTCAGGACTGCGTTTTCACTAATTTCTGATCAATACTCCCTACATAACGACGCTTGCCGCTGTCATCTTAAATCGTTTTTTATTTACCTACCTATAGAATCAGAATAGAGCAGCTGCTTTATCGAAATGATAACAAGAAGTTAACTCTAGTGCTCGCCTGATCAATATTTTTAATGTAGACGCATAGGAGGTACGTAATTTGAAATATTATATTATCTGTATGGTATAATGTATTTCAGATCAGTATGAATGTCATTACATACATAATATATATACTAGTATAATAAAATGATTTGTGATTCACGGCGAGCGCTAACACACATTATAAAGGAGGTCGCATCATTAGCAATTTTTGTTACCTGGGTTGTCCATTACCCTCGAAAACTCTAAAATGTATTAAAAAATTCGTCCTCAGCGTCGTTTGTTATAAATATATGTATATATACTTGATATCTTACTTCGAAGCAAAGGCAACGATGGTCAGCATTTATGAAATCAGAATCAGGTTCAGGAATAATTCTAGGCACGTCAGGAAGATCTTTTAAAACATTATTCTCGTTTCAAATAAATCGGTCATTATGTCCGGGAGCGCGAGATTGAACTTCAGATAACACGCCTCCCATTGGGATTTATGTTCAAAGAAATGCTTTGATCTGATTTATTGTTATAAACATTTTTGTGCTTCGATTGAGTTGCATTGTCGCTCAGAGATTAATGAACGGGCGTTGACAAATAGTTAGCGAAGGAAAAGGAGTACCTATTTTGAGAACAGGGATTAAAGAAATGGAATTAATTGTCAAGTCGTTTTAGGTATCGGTCAAGGCAATAAAATGTAAATTCCTTCTTTCCATTTAACTAATTTACTGTATTTTAAAAAGCTTACTTTATTATAAAAGTTCATTAAAAAAGTAAAAAGTTAGCTTCGTAAAAATAAAAGTGAAAAATAACGATGGAGGCTCAACATTCAAGCATTTGCACACCTATTTCAGTTCAGCTTCTGTCTTCACATAATTCGGTACCCCGCGGCAAGAGATCGCATTAAATTATTCGCTTTTACAATACATTATCTCATTGTTTACTTATCATCAGGTTAGACAGCTCCTCGGGGACACGGTTCTGAGGGGTGAAGAATTGAAGAAGTACGTTAATTCTTTACGAACAAAGAGCACCGTCTACAAAAGGCAAAGAGCTAATCTCTCAACGTTCAAGGTGAGCATTTAATTTTCGTAATGATATAAGATTTTTAAATAATAGATGCGGCATGAGAGTGAATGCTATCTTCTTTCGGGAGCAGTTGTGTGTACTGCTTATGAAAAAATCTTTGCAAAGTCTGTTTGTAAGTTTTACTTTCGCCGATGTTTGGCCATGTTATTAGTAAAAGGGCAGGAGTTGTGAATATAACCGTAGGTATACTTATAACTTACCATATTTTGTTAATAAAGGTTGAAGCTGGAATACTGGCCAGAACTCTTCAAATCGTTAGCTCAGCTGATCCGACGGTAGAGATGGCTTTAGTAAATCACAAGAAGACGATCATCGAAGAAGTAGATGCAATTGAGAAGGACAATGACAAACCAGGCGATTTAGCCAAAAAATCTTTGCATGACTTGTCTCAGGTATAAATCATAAATATATTATGACGTGGATTTATATACTTATATTACTTCTCATGATTGAAGTGTGAGTCAATATGTTGCGTACAGTAAAGTGGCACCTTGAAATCCTATATGGGCTTAAAAATAAATACTTTTAAACCTTTTCTAAAATGTATTAAATAGATCGTTGTACTCGCTGTCAAACAATCTACTATTTAGTATTTAAATTAGTGTTGTTTTATTTTACATCATCATCATCATCAGCCCACATCAGTCCGCTACTGGACATAGGCCTCTCCCATAGCACGCCACTGAGCCCGATCTTCGGCTTTCCTTCTCCAGTCGCTGCCAGCAACCCTACGTATATCGTCGCTCCATCTAGTCGCAGGACGTCCTACACTACGTTTGCCGATTCGCGGTCTCCACTCTAGAACACGTCCACCCCAACGGTTATCGGTTCTGCGGCAAATATGACCAGCCCACTGCCACTTCAGCTTGCTAATCCGCTGAGCTATGTCGATAACTTTAGTTCTCTGGCTAATAATTTCGTTCCGGATTCGATCCCTTAGAGAAATACCGAGCATAGCTCTATCCATAGCTCGCTGAGCAACTTTCCATAGCTCGCTGAGCGACTTTGACTTACTTATTTTACATATTATTAATTAAATAGATTCAGATGAGTGGGCCCTACATCCAAGATTTCAAAGTGTACGCACTCAGATTTAATTTATTCGGAGACATCACACAAAACACGGTATTTCTGTAAAAATAGAGCTCATGACCCCTCAGTCCACAGCCGACTGTCAGACGTACGTCCTACTTAAAAGGGTCGTCTATCCAGAGTTGTTTGAATAACTTTTCCGTAGAGTAAGGTAAAATTGTTATTCACAGTTAGTTGCGCAAACAGCTCAAAAGTTGTCTCAAGTTCGTCAAGAGATTCAACCGCTCGCCGACAAAATCAAACCCGTAAAGGAGGAGTTCCAAACTGTACAACAACAATACGAACAAAAGAAGAGAGTTTACGAAGCTACCTCAATAAATATCACCTCGCAAATGGAACCTCTTAAAAATCAAGTTAAGGAACTCACTGACCAGCTAAACAGCAAGGAGGACGAATGGAAAAACCTACGCCAGAAAATAACCAAAGCTGAAAGTTTGCAAGAAGTCGTCATGTTTGAAATGAAAAATTCCATGCAATCGCCCCGGAAGCCGTCCAAAATGGAGGCTTTAAAGAAAAAGGTCGCGGACTTAGAACGAATTGTAAAAAATTTAGAAGAGGCAAGTGTAATCCTATTTCATAATCCTTTCCGGGCCAAAATTAAATGGCCAGTTTGTTTCATTGTTCGTATAAATTGTACGGCTTACTTTTTGATTGGATTTCTTTTAAAAGACCCTAAACTTTTGTCTGTTTCGGTCATATCAATGTACCAAAAATGTAAAGGTTAATTTACATGATGATATTTATATCTTAGTAATACCATATTTCCTAGTACCAATGGAAAAAAAAAATAGGACTGCCTACAGTTACCTGCCATTTCTAAGGCGACCTATAAATGATGTTTGTTGACTTTGTCAGCTCTCATTCACTTCATTTCTTACGATACAAACATGCTTCTTCTTTTCCAGGAGCAAAGAGCGATAAGTTCCCGTCAAGGGGCGGTGGAAGAGCAGACTCGCTACTGGGAGAACACGATTCAATTGCTTCGATGTAAGATGCGCGCGCGCACCGAACCAGCCGCGAGGCAGGGACGGATGCATATCACTCAGCAGACTCAGATGTTGACTCTCACTTAGGGATATAACGACATGATCCACAGCTTTTAACTATACGAGTATATATTTAATAAATAGGTTCAGAATGTGTTATATGTAGTCAAAAAGTCGGTTTTTACCTACCTAATATATTTTCCCCGCATTTGATTAATGCGGCACTATCTTTTCTTTTTACCGTTAATAGATCCATGTTTGGCCACTATCTCGCCTGATGTGAAGCGATGATGTGGCCTAAGATGAAGCACATAGATCTAGAGAGAGACGGCAGTTGAGCGGCTGCTCAGACCCGTCTCCCCGATGGTTCACCGAACATCATCCCGAAACACGACTAGGTATACGCTTGACGGCATGGCTTTGTTCGGTGGGTGGTATTACAACCACGGCCAGAGCCTACCACTCCAAATACATCATCATAAGAGGCAGTACCTTCTCTTTATACTGACCAATTAGAACCGCGCTTTTTACCGGACCGCAGTGGTTCTTTATAAAAGTGAAAAAGGTAGACTTATTCTCCGCGTACCTACCTACTCCACGTAGGTACTCTATGTGTAGCGAATAATACGTTGTTTCTCGATGAGACGAGCAAGCCGTGAAGAAGGGACCACATTGTTATTTTATGTAAGTCAGACGATCTCCATGTTTCATGGAAAGCGTCGGAAAAAACGCAACACAATGTTTTATGGGGCCGTGTTAGATAAAAATAAGGATATCTCTGTCCTAAATCGGTGACCCAAAAGTTGTCCAAATGAGATCGTCCGGCGATAAGGCCGTCCTTTGTCGCTGTGTTTTTGGTGTTTGTAGCATTTTGCTTGTTTTGCTTTAGCTGTATCTTAATGCATATCTTTTGTTTCTGGAAGCAAAAGTGTGCAATGTTTTGTTTTGGTTTATTGAAAATGTTAAAAGTCGGTATATTCAATGATAATTATATGTTATTTCAATATATTCACACCAGCTTTTATTTCGTTGATAGCTGCCATTACATCCTCTTAATATAATAAATGCGAAAGTGTGTGTGTGTTTGTTACCACATAACTCCATAACAACTGAACAGATTATTTTGCACAAAATCTCGGAAAACAAACAGTTACCGAGGGAGCTAATAAAAACTGAATTCCACGCGGATGGAGTCGCGAGTACAAGTTAGTATACAATATACATAGCTACTGCGATTTGCCAAAGCGTATTGCACATACGACATTAATCAAAGAGGCCACTCTGTTGGAAATCCAGAATTACTCTCAAGAACGTATGAGATATCTATTTAGTTTTCCAAACAAAGTACATTACTTACATGCGTTTTAGGCGATGCGCAAACGTGGACACTTTTTAACCGACTTCAAAAAAGAGGAGGTTCTCTGTTCGATTGTTTTTTTTTTATGTTTGTTACCTCAGAACTCCGTCATTTATGAACCGATTTGAAAAATTCTTTTTGCGTTGGGTTCAGTATAGCTACGAAGTGGTCCCATATAAATTTCATCGATATGTGATATTGGACTTCGAAGATACATTGAAGTCGGTTTTGTTTTCTCTAAAAATTAATTATTTTACCGATACGGCACACCTCACAGGGAACCGTAGTAGCTGTGTAGGACACCGATGGCACTACAATTGTATGGAAGTTTATTAATGTTCATTGTGTCTTCAACTGACGACTTTTTTCCAATTACTTACACCGAACACTTTTTGATCGGCGGCGAGTAAGTGTCAAGTTGTCAAGTGCAAGCCACTGGACACAAAAAGTGTCTACGTCTGCGCAGGGAGTGACTGATTTCATACTGGTTATATAAAATTAAAATCCATTTCCATCCATCCAGACACAAGACACAAAAGTGTCCACGTTTGCGCAGCGCCTTAGTAGCCAACTAACTGGGTTTCGGTTTTGGGTTTTGGGTTGCATACTATATCATCATTATATTTGTCAGGGGTGGCCACACATCCACATGAGGGAGAGAGACAGACATACAGACAGAGAGAGAGAGAGAGAGAGAGAGAGAGATAGCATGACAGCATGACTCAACTTTTGATATGTAGGCAATACGCGATACTTGAAAATATAACCAAATTACGTCAATCTAACGTGCAGCGAGCGATGTGACGTCACCGACACACCCTAGAGATAAGAGATTGCATCCGATGCCGACGTGGAGCCCATTGTAAAACGCTTCTCTTGTAGCTGCCATTAAAGGTTGAACGAACCTGAATGCCAGCGTTGACTTTCTACTTACCTATTCCTTTATCTACATTTTTATTTCAGGAAAACCTTGCGATAACTTTTTTGAAGGAACTTTATCTCTGACATACCCGTAAAAATAAGAAGTCTTTATAATTAAATACGAAGAGGCAAAAAAATATTATTAAATGTCCGTAATACAAATGCGTTTTTTATGGTAAACTGTTAGAAAGATAAGCCCGGCGTTGTTTTTTTGTGTTGTGTGTATATTTGTTATCTTATTTATGTTAGAGACTATGATTGTTTTTCCTTGAAACTTGTATAACGTAATTTTGGTTTTGCGTTAAGTTAATAAATCAACATCATAGTATATATTACATACATACATGTATTTTAAACAAAGCAAAGTAAAACCGTCAAATCCCAAGTATAGGTATGAGAAGGTGCAACTCATATTATATTTAAATTATCCTGGAGTATCTTGTAAACTTGACTTTAACTAGGAAGTAAAGTCATGGCAAAGTTTCTTTCTACGCATCCGGAGCGCTACGCCGCCGCCTCTGCTACGTTGCCACAACTACGCCACACCGCTACGCCACCACCGCTACGCCACACCGCTACGCCGCATTAGCTAACCATCACACAGGCGTGTACTTGGGAGCCCACTGTCAGTCATTACACCAACTTTTAGACCACTAAATTTCAAGTTGGTCGTCTATGGTTGAACCACTTCGGACAGCTGACAGTTCGGTAATGAGTTTGCGAGATGAAACAAAAACTTCGTCACTTGCTAAGTTCAGTATCAGTGGATAAAAACAAAACAGAGTTCAACCTTCAACTCGTCCTACAATAACTGTGACGAATGCTCAAATTATTGTCATTGAAAGTTTATTAAAGTTACAGACTGATAACGCCAACATTGAGTTATTTTGAATTATTGTTGCTGTCTAGGTATTCAGTATAATAATATTTTAGATAAAATAAATGGACTAAGTTAAAGTCTGTCTTAGAAACAAATAAAATGATAGACAGAAAGGAATTGCTATTTGCGGAATCCATTTCACTGATAATGGCGGCGGTGTCATACAATAAAATCAATCAGCGATGTCATGCGCCGCAAAAGGCCTCAAATTATATTTGTCTCAGTATGTTAGCTGCGAGATGGAATTTGTTTGTAAGAACATTATCCATGGATACGAGGAAAATACGATATAACAGTTTATCTCAAATATTCTAAATATTTTTTTCTTTTAACTTTGGGTCAAAACCATAAGCATCTTTTTACAATCTTCATCATATTTCAGTCTTTTCTCAAAAATAAACTCAGAACAAAAATACAATCAGAATTAAGAAGTAGTCACATTAATTTCCACAACAAATTAGTCGTCCGCAGACAAAACCTCTCGTCGTCGACTTTACGAGAAAAAAGTTCTAATTGTTTTTAACAATGGGAAGGCGATCCTCGACGTCTTTACTGAGAGGTCTGGTTTGGACGGAAGCGATATAAATTTAAATTTTAATAACAACTCCGCATTAAAAGTTTGATAAAAGTTCGGGAGCAGCCGGTCGCTGATAGTAAAAGATGTTTGGCTTCCAATATTTGGCCCCTCGGTGTTCGGCATTCGATGTTCGGCCTTTGGTGGTAGGTGTCGAACAAATTTGCGACAAAACTGTCGAACTAACTAATCAAAACCGAGAATGGTCCTTCACATCGTCGGAGAACTGTATTTCGAAATTAACATACAGGTCAGATCGATGTAACACTTTCGAGTATTCCAGGAGTGCGTACGAAAACTTTAATTGTTTGTATAGTAGGTATAGGTAGTTACTCCAATATTGTGTATTATGTTCATACTAAACCTACATTATAATTTACAATACAAGCTCTACCGTAAAGAAAGTAAAGTAATATTTTGGCACTTCACTGTAAAGATGTCACCGCCACAGTTGCGCCACACGTCGCCGACAAAGCGTCTCATAATTTCATACAGTTTTATATTAATATAATTATGTATATTTGTTATAAGGTATATATTTATATGGGCCGTAGAGTAAGTTAAAACATCTGTACCTAATCTAATGTCGCCTGAAATAAACGTTTATTATTTTCTATTATTAAAACTTGAAGCGACTATGTTTAGGTATGCACTTAATGAATTATTGGCATCTAAATAAAACACAATTTGGGTAAACACAAGCAGTTAGTAAATGATAAAGTTATATGATGTTGCGTGCCGAGGAATAATATGGAAGACTTGTTTTTAATTAACCACTTCTCTTCCACTTCAAACATTCGAGAAAAACGTCAAAGTTAAAATGATCACAATATGAATTTTCTCTAGACAGAATAACAGAAAACCTGCAAAAAGCAGCCTTCGCTTAAATTTAATCGATGATGGCATCTGACATTCTCTCTCTAAACTTAATTATTTTAATGGAGAACGTCTAATGCAATATTCTACCACAATTCATGTAAATGAAATTGCGGCTAAAATGTCACGTATTAAAATAGATAACTGAATAGATGCGCTCACGTAACTTCTATACAATGTGTGCATGTTTAGAGCATCAGCTAAATATGATACCTGGTTCCATGCAGGCTTCACATGCGAAAGTTCATCTGAATTGCAAATGAACCTCAGTTTGCCGTCGCGTTGCCGTCGATGCGACGACGACCGACGACGTTACGATGTGACTGCGGAAAGTTATCCTCAACATCAAAAGTTTGAGATTTCTATAATGAGTTTTCTAACTGCAAGACGTTCGATTCAGCATTTAATATTCTTAAGGGTGCGAAATATGCAGTTAAAATGCACATTTTGCCACTACTTATAGTAATTTTGCACAGTAATGGTATAGGAGTGACTTAAACTAGATAGTTAAAAATAGATAATGCTAACTGCTAATTAGCATTAACTGATAGATAATGCTAATTAGCAATTAGCATTATCTATCAGTCTTCCAGGTCGTGCAAGAAATATGTATATCATGTACCTATTCGAGTACGGTCTACACATGTGTGAGAAACCAATGTAAAACAAAAGTTTTCCAACCGAGCGCAAACAAAAATTAGGCACCGTAGCTCTGTACTTCAATAATGTGTTTTCACTTGTACGCGCAAAATTTTCCACAAAGAAGACTCATAAATTTATGATTTGAGTTCAGACGTTTCAGGACGAGAATATAACCGCGGCGGCCGCATTGTTGGCTGAGGAACAATAAGAGATAATTAGGTACACGAGGAATTTAGACAAAGTCGTCGACACAATGCCGCTCTATTATATCTCGTAAGCCAAGATTTTTAGTCGTAGTTGCTGTAATAACAGAATGTTCTATCTCACCAAAGGCATTTGAAGCCATGTCATGAAATATTAAAAGAAAAGGCATTTCTGCAAGACTCTGACGCTCTTGTAAATCTTTTATAAAAATAAAGAAGAAATTTTGCTTTACTCACATTTTATTATGCACTTCGAAAGTATACGACTTTTTTAATATACTGAATGTCTGTATGTACCAAGAATAATTTGATTTGGAGGAAATCAACATGCAGAAGATTTCTCTATTTGTATCATTTTATATTTGCCCTTTTGTAAATACACACTAGAAACAAAAACCACTTTTAAACAACAAACAAAACGACCAGAGAACATAGACAAAAACAGGGACAAGTAGATTAAAAACCAGACCAGTGATTCCGAGGCATCGCGTGTGACGCGGGTCGTATTTAAGGGCTCTAAGGGCAGAGGTCCCTAATTAAAGGGTCCCTTGCTTAGTCCGCGCCGGCACGTACCCCGCTTTTTATACCTTTCCTCCTTACGATACAATAGCCGTATATCCAGGATAACAGCTTCAAGTTATTCTCTTCTCGGATTCCTTTTGTTATATTTAAAAGGAAAGATGGAACAGCTGGGTTATAAAAATGATTTAACTTGATATTATTATAAAAAATAGAGTCGAAGATAGATAGATAGATGAACGCTTTATTGCAAACATTAAATTAAAGACATTACATAAAAAACAATTAAAGAAAGTGTTACAATGGGCGGCCTTATCGCTAAAAGCGATGTCTTCCAGGCAACCTTTGGATGGAGAGGAATTATCAAAATGTTTAAGACGGGGATGTAAGGTCTACAATAATAACAACAACAGAAGAGTAAAAGGAATCAACATCTCTCCTGTCATATCCTTGTAAAGGAAAACGAAACACACGCCCTGAATTTTATCCGATAACGACAAAAGGAATAATAAAACTTTCGAATCTCACCCGAAATTACCGTTATCTTACAATATTTGCAATATACATAGATCAAGCCCATAACTACTTCCTCGTTTCTTAAGAGATAATGCCTCCTAAATGTAAGGGTTGCGTGTGCTGCGCTATTATCCAGTCCAGCCTTCACCTTGCTACATATGAAGGTCGATAATAAACTTAGGAAACAGGTCAGGAACCAAAATCAACATTAGGGGTTATTATTTATAGTTTTGGTACGCGTCTAGCCCACAGCGGCCGCTACGCACGCATTACGGACAACAGCAGGTCTACTGTGAGTTTTTGCTAGAAGTTAAGGACTGACAAACCACGTGATCGCGTAGTTTGTATGAACAAGAACAAAAACAGGTATGCATTAAATACATAAAAAGTTTAGCATTAGCATAGATTATGTGCGGCAGATTGACCGCAAAAAGCCACTATGTTTCACTAGGTGGTAGGTCTCTCGAATGATGGAGGCCGTCTGGGTAGATACCACCGGTTTGCTAGCTTTTCGATAGAAAATAGCAAGCCAAGCAGTAATGCGCAAGCGTTACGTTGGTGAGTAAAACTAGCTAATACGGTGATACGCAAGCGTCGCAGCGGAAAAAAACAAGTTTATCAAATGTAGTCCATGGCCATGGGAACGCCGCTGGCCGCCAGTCGCACTGGCGGCAGACGCGCCGGAGCGGCTCATTTGAGCCGTCAATTAACTGCAATTAACGACGGTGTCGCCTCATTTGAGCCCTAACAGCCCTCCCGCGTGGTCTTGGTTAAAAAAATATTAAACCATTGACGCAAGGAAGTGCCAAGTATTTAATCTACCCGAGTATCAATTCGAGCATATTACCGTCATAGAGTTCATGTGACTGATGTCACAAAATCGGCTTCCATACTTTGCAGTCGCATTGTGAACCGGGACACAGTTCGGCTCAAAATCTGAGTTGTGCTCCAAATCCCAGCGGGATTTTGTCAACTAACCGATTTATATGGTTGTAAGTGATTATGAACGTAAGCCTCCCCGGATTCGTTCTAGCCTGGCTTTCTATTTCTATCTAAGCTATACGAAGAAAGTTCTAAGCAATACCTACAATAGAATAGAATACATGATCCGTACATCCTCTTTTGTTTTTAAATTGAAAGATTGAGGAAGGCAAGACCATTAGCTTATTTTTTCCACGCTGCGGTCCGCTTCGCTCCTCACACCACCCAGTCACCTGGGCCCACTGGGCCTGCCACCCGGCGTATCTCGGACAGTATAGAGATAACTTTTCTTAATGACCAATATTTTCATCACGATGAGCGATGTCTCGACGCCATTCTATATTAATGGTAGTGAGTTAATTTATTAACACGGAAGAAACAAACTCTTCCTTACTGTTATAGATTAAATATTAACTAGTCTCATATTTTCTTATCTATCGTCCGTTTCGTAGCTTAATTATCTGTTACTATTAATTGTTCATTCTTCCGATTCATCCATCTTACATTCATCTGTATCAACTTGCTATTACTACATAGTATAAAACAAAGTCGCTTTCTCTGTCCCTATATCCCTATGTATGCTTAAATCTTTAAAACTACGCAACGGATTTTGATGCGGTTTTTTTAATAGATAGAGTGATTGAAGAGGAAGGTTTATATGTATACCTAATAACATCCGTTAAATACCCGTGCGAAGCCGGGGCGGGTCGCAAATTAAAAATAAAAGTTAATAATCAGTGTCTAATCGTTTTGAATCCTAATATTCGTAATAATCCCTCACACTTACTAATTAACTAAATAAATAAATTAACTATACTCTATCTGATTTTAACTAGGTGCCATTCAAATACTATTCATATTCATAACTAGCTGCACGCAGCGGTTTTACCCATAGTTTCCCGGGATATAATGCTTGGGATAGCCTATGCGTTAATCCAGGGCAATATCTATCTCTGTTCCGAATTTCACTAAAATCCGTTAAGCCGTTTCACCGTAAGAATAACAAACAAACATATTCACTAACAAACGTTCACATTTATAATATAGGTGGATTTCTACTACATTTCTATTAAAAACATTTACGGCAATAAATTTATCAGTCTCTGAACTCCCGCAGAAAAAGCTATAGGATGGTCCCATCGTGCGAGACGTAGCGGCTCATTTCCGCCGTCAATTATTTGCAATTAACTAGATGACGGCTCATTTGCCGGCTCGGCTTTGGTGTTAAATATAAAGGCGCCGGAAGTAGTCGCGGAGCGAATTGGTTCATTTTGCAAAGTCACGATATTACAATGTGGCAAACTAGGTAGGTACATATACCAACATAATTCCGTTTCTGTTTTAATAAATTAGGTGACAGGAATTACTAATGATTGCGCCAGACTTTACATAATTATAATGTAGGTAGGTACTTACGCTATGCTTGCGTGTTGCCGGGTGTATGTAGTGTAGGTACGTGTAGAGCTTATACCTTGATACGAATATATATTACATTATTATTATGAGTACAGTACTCCTCAGTGGCTCGATCATAGTTTTGTTTTGTCGAAAAACGAGATAAAAAGTTAATAAATTAATAGTTAAAAAAAAAATACAAAACTACGCTTGTAAATAAGACTCGTTAAAACAAATCTAATGAGCTCAAACTTGATGAGTTTATTAGTAGTCATTCAACATTCCTTAGGGTTTCGTTCCTTCTAGCTCCATATCATAACAATTCGATGATACCATAGGTATTATTGTGTTGACTTCAGAAGTATATACACACAATTGCCAAGTTTCATGATGATACATCAATCAAAAGATGGGTAAAATTTTGTTACTTTGATTCCATTACATACATTACAGGTCGATAACCTTTTAGCCTTTTGGTCGATAACATTTTCAGTCGTATTGTATTTTTTCAGGAACACATCAATTTGGCAACAAATAAAACTGAAGTTAGTTACGAACTTCATTTGAATGTGTGCACAGTCTTATCGCCTGCGCAATTTTACACCACTATACCCTACAGCGAGGAATAGTGCCTACCCTATGCAAAAACGGACTGTAAGCTGTAAGCATGTAAGAGCTATAGTACTTAAAAGTGACTCAGGACATCTACGAGAGACCCCATGTCAAGGAACTTGGAATTCTATCTAACTTGGAATCCTACCAGCTATCGTTATATTACAGGTTGCACATCTCGAGATTTTGTTTTTATCTACATTATTTAGCTTCATATTGTTACCGACACGCTATGGGAAGCGATTGATGTGTTTGTGAACGATGAATGAACATTTTCGATCGTCACTCTCGATGAGGCCGGAGGGGAAATTAAGCCATTTCGCCTAAACGATGAGATCAAAATGATCTATTATTGTTAGAACTCTACTGTGAATAATGATCGGCTGAATGCGACAGTATTATTTACTTATACCTATATTATACATAAACAAATTTAATAATTAAATAAAATATCTAGCCTGGAAACAATTTATACTCCAACATTATGTGACAGTCATTAGCCATCTATTGATTTAGTTTTGACATTTTAATAAAACAAATTGATTAAATACTTACTAACATTTTTTTATGAATTTGTATTTTTACTAACAAATATGGATATTATGAAATGAAATGAAATAACTCTTTATTGAAACACACACAAACACATAAAATTATTAATATTAAAAACAACTTAAGAAAAGTGTAAAAATTGGCGGTCTTAACGCTTAAAGCGAATTATTAATAAATGAATTGAATTGAATTTGCAAAATTGTAACAAGATACTTCGATTATGTAAGTACATTAGTGACCCGATAGTCTACACATTCACAAATAAAATTCTACCTACAGGAATGCTTGCTTGTATGTATATAACTACCTAATTCATGTATGCTTTTCTCCTATAAGTTAAAACGTCATAAAAGCTCCACTATTCCCCTGATAGCTGACATGAAAACAGATAGCAAACTAGCCCCAAAAAACTCGATTCCCAGTCCAGTCAAACTAAAGGTCCTAAAACTAGGACAATGTCCACTGCAAAGAAGACGAATGGGTCCCAATTCTCTACACGATACGTTTCGAAACTAGTCGCAAGTTTATCAAGGAGCATCCGTTGAAATCGAGAAACGCTTTGAAATAATATTGGCTTGATGGTAATTGGTAGCGCTTCACATCAACCATTAACACATAATTAATATTAAATATATATAACTAGATGGGTAGTTATAAATATATCAAGAAAAAGTTTGTGGAGGCACCTGTATCTTCTTGTCTGGTCATATAATAGTTGTACGGTCGTCTCTATCTTTCAGTTTAATAGTCCTACGCGACCATACTGCCCTCATTACCCTATAGCCTTTCAAATCACATTTTAAGTCGGCCTGGGCCCTAATTCACTAAGACAACTTGGCGATTCCTTGCTTCGAGGAAACGTCAATTCCTTCATTATTAAACGACATCTGCGAAATTTGTACGCGTCATAGAGAATCATAGTATGTATATGAATATATTAATGCGTCATAGAGGTGTCGTTTAATTAAACTTCCACAAATTCCAAATTAAATAGTGACCATCAAAACATAAACACTAAAAATAAGGATAGGATTGTTGTACCTAGGTATAGACTGACTAAAACGAATAAGTTCTTTATGGGCAACTGCGTACGTTTTTATGATAAAATTCCAAAATGTATAACGGAGCTCACACAAAGTAAATTCAAATTACGCATTAAGAATGTTCTAATGAGAAAAGCATACTATATCGTTCGTAAAAGAGACGAAAATAGAATAGAAGACAAAGATGCTTGGAACATTCCACTTATGCAAAGTAGCCAATTGGTACATAAGAAATATAACATTGTAAAAACCCAAAAAATTGTAACCATATCTCTAAAAATATGCCCCTCAGTTTCATGCCGTATCTTCTGAGTAGTGGTTCTTTTTCCGATTCGGTGGTAGAGTCATTGTGATAATTTGACGTTCATAAGTGCGTCTGTGATGCCAAAATGATTAAAGAGGATTTGATTTGATTTGATTTGATTAATGAAGGAATCGACGTGATTTCGAAGCAAGGAATCGCCAGGTTGTCATAGAGAATTGGTTGTAATTTTATAATCCATGTAGAAAATTTTTGAACGATCACGATTGTATTTTCATTCTAAGACGGCAAACTTAGGGCTGGTACTTTTAGTGAGATGAACTACTGCGAAAGGGCTCTCCGTCTTTAAACACTCCAAAATAATGGTATTTTTAGTGTAAGTACCTACTCATACCGATATAGAAGAGAACTTGGCCTTTGTTTACGTTTATGTACTTAGTGGAATTACATTTATACATAAATACTTCTGCAGTTTTACAAAGTCGTCTCAAAAGGCGTGTTTAAATAAATAACTCGAGGGAAAGTTGCAGCGTCAAATGCTTAGCATTTTGTATCGATCTCCCAAGAATTATGGGCTCCTCAAACTTTGTTGTCTAGCGTACGAAATTAATTTTATCGCGAAAACATTCTGTCTTAAACGTTCTTATCTGTTTAACTGCTTACATAAAATAGATACAACTTTACTAAAGATTTTTATAGAAATTGTTTTATTCGGATTCACTTAGGTTCGCGATGCTTAAGCACTTCAAGTAGATTGCTTGCCCGAGGTACCTAGCCATTATTACAAGCTTTTATTTTTAATCTCATTTCTCAGTGCAGTCACCATGAAATAAAATAAAGATTTGTCGCTACTGCTCTACTGTCGCTATGAGTTAGGTATGAACCTACCGTTTTTCACACAAAATGAGAGAACGTAATTCGTGCCTACTTCACGACATAAACGTTGATGCCTATGGGGGTATACCTAATGTTAACAAAGTGTTTCACAGATTACTGGGTAATTAACATATAAAATAATCATTTGAAATTAAAACGAGGCGGGGCCGCACGCCTTGTGCTTCTTATGCTAATAATTCGCTTCAGCTTGCCAATGGAGATAAGGAGGTAAAATTTTCTTTGCAGTATTATCCTATTTAACAAAGGATTGTTTATGAAGTTCCGAATAGCGATTTCACTCGCCGCATTTTATTTTCGTCACGTCGCATTTCTTGTTGAATAAAGCCACGTCTTTTATTCTTTTGCCCTCTATTTGTGCAAATTAGCCTGTGGTGAAGAATGTTGAATATTATGGGTTTCTTTTCATACAATATTTTTGTTATAAAAATATGAGACTCAATCATATTTTGTGAATAACAAAAGTATTGTTATTTGTGTCAAAGACCCCTAAATCGAGCGTTTCATTTAACAGTGTCAACTTAACACCGCAATATCGAGACAGAGATATTGCCAATTTAGGCCGGTGACAGTCGGCATGATGCTTATAGCTTCCGACTTCTCCCATCCATCACGCTAACGAGGCCGCTACATGACGCGCGTTACCAAAGCTTTCTTGTATTCGGCATCAATTTTCTCTTGACATTTTCATTTGATCGCGACCCTTAATTCAGAGAGGACGCTCGGATGCTATTATTTCGTATTCATCTGATACTGTGCTTTTACTATTTTTAAAACTTTTCAATCGAACGACGCGTAAAAACGAGCATCGTATACCATGAATATTACAAACTATGCTCAGGTTCATATTGGCAATGTTACGATTATGACTCAATTCAATTAAGTCGTAGTTAATAGTGTCGGCTGTGTGATATAAAACATTAACGTGCCTGGGTGGTATCATGTTTGACGATCTCGAGCTCAGCTATATTTATCTATTACACATACAATAAGTTATTAGGATTCCGTCCCCGCAGTTCTCCATCGCAAAAGAGATTGCGGACGTGTATTGAATATCAGCGTCGCCGCCACAAATCTACAGTCATCTTTTAAATGCACGTTCCACTGGTTTTATATAAAATATTCGCTCAAATTGTATACTTTTGACGTTGTATTTCGTTTTCGTAAACCAAAATCAACCCTTATAATTAGGCAATTTGTCAATTTCGGGCTACAAATCAAAGTTATGATTTTGCGTAGCTAGGTGTCTCAAATTGACTTTTCAGTAAAATCTATATCAAAGTCGAGTTTATGGGCTCTCGAGCGCAGCGAGCTGCGTCGTTTCACTGAAAATGTTTTTATATATAGATACGAGTATATATAAGTAGATGTAAGTAGGTATAGAGCTCGAAACGATGTTTAGGCCAATGAACTCAATTGCACGAAAAGAATACCTCATTTTATTAAACTAGCGAAACTTCGCGACGCGTGGTGTGTATTAAGATGGCTTGTCAGCCACCTCTTAATTAGGAGATTTGTAATTCCAAATAGGGCGGCGGCGGTGACGGCTGCGAGTGCTTTTGCTCACTGATTGCGTTGTACAGAACTAAGTATTCGGGGCTATTCACTTAGATGGAACAGCGATTTGCGCCCATACAATTTGTATTCATGAAGTTTGACTTCAGTCCTCAGACTAGGTGCTGGCTATATTAAACGGTATCAATATTAATTTGGCCTGTACAGTCTGCCCGTTTCAGTATTCCGTAACGGAGGCGATCAAAAACTTTTAGGAGCAGGTATTTTTTTTCATATGGTTATTTAATTTCATGAGTATATAGGTAGGTACGTTTTGCAACATAATCCTTTGCCGATGGGGCGATAAATTGCGAGATCACTGTGCAATATATCAAGATTAAAAGCGATTATCTCACGGTATCTCCAATAAATTGATTGATAAAACGGCTCGTGTTATCGCGTAGATTGCTTCGCAGGTTGCAGGTGCTAGTTTCTGTAATAAATTTCACGGTTGGCTACAACCAAGAGGTTTTCACGGAATCCTTAGGAGACTTTTATTTCAGTAATTTTGTAGGGTAATAAAGGTTTTTATACAAAAAACCACTTACCAGAAGAAAATGCACACGGTTCCGATTTTTTTACGAGCGGTCCGTTGTGGTAGGGGACGGTCTCGTATATATAAAGTGGTAATGATATGGCTCCTTTCTGACTCGGACCCTTGGTCCTATTATGTATTCTGTGCCCCCGGGTAAGGAGCCCAAAAACGTAGCTAATCAAGAGCCGAGTGGGGAACGCAAGTGGCTGACTAAATAAATATAAGCTCGGGAATATGCTGAGAGGGTGTTTGCCATGCTCCTGTAATTAGGCTCACACAAATCAGTATTTTATTACTTCCCCCCGCGCGCCGCTGCGTCGAAGAATGAGCATAGGATAAGATTGATCTTATTGTATCGGCCAATGTTCATATTTTTACAATCTAATCACCAGCCGAATCCTGTGGTCCTGTCTCTATATCATTTACAAAAATAACTATTCTTTTCCTTCTCTCGTGTGGCCAACCCTGTCTGACACCCATCTAAGTGGCATAGCAGATCTGTCACGAACAACTAGGCAAGCTACGCTACGAGCGCTACAAAACTAACAAACTTTTTTTCAAAGTTTTGCCAATCTGGTTATATATAGACACGATCTTTTTTTTTGTGTAACTTAGTGACGAGACGAGCTGGTCGTTTGCCTGATGGTAAGCAATACGCCAGCCCATAACAATAATAGCACCACCCAGAACTTTGTTTTGCAAAATCCTGCGCGGCGCTGCACTGCGCTCGTACCCTGTACTCTTGTACCCTGAGACAATTAGCTGTTGAGTCTCATAATGCCCTTTAATTTCGCTGGCTACAATGCCCTTCAAACCGGAACACAGTAATGCTTGCGCATTACTGCTTGGCGGCTGAATAACTGGCAAAGCGGTGGTACCTACCCAGACGGCCTCTCGCTTACGAGAAACCTACCACCAGTGTACCAACATGAGTGAACATGTGTAAGTGTACTAACATTAACACATAGGCTACTTTTTATCCCGGGGAACCGCAGGGCGCAATAATTGCACCAACTAATTGACGTTGTGGCTGAAATTTAGGTCGTAATATTGTAAAATAGCAAAACAAAAAGGAATTTGCAAAGATTGAGTTTCCTTTTCATCAAAAGCAGATTTAGGTACGTCAAATTATTTCGGTAACGGGTTTCGGAAATTATGGCATCGAATATTTTTATTCGTATATTCGTTCCCTATTGACTTATGTGACTATGATAAACTGATGGGGCGTGGATCCTTGATTTGAATAAAAGTGACCATTTGAGAATATAAGTATTTGCTGGTTGGTGGATTTGACATGTTTTTGAATTTTTGTGATTAATTCTTGCACATGCCGGTTCCCTCACGATGTTCTCCTTCACCGTTTTTAGACGTTATGACGTTTAAAGTGCATTTTTTGTGCCTATTTAATAAATATCTTTTTTGACTTTAAGAGCGAGTTAGTCCGCACATAGCTTAAGAAAGTCAGTGGTGCAGGACCAGCGGGATTCGAACTCGGGTGCGTCGGATCGACACTCGCTCAAAATTCAATAGTCATTTAACCTAATAAATATGAATCGTTTTCAGGACGGTATTCCGAAGACGCAGGTTTGAATTCTGCACGAGCAATTTCATTTTCTTATTGTTTAGAATCTTCGATTTCCCAGGAGAAAAGCAAGCTTAGTTACAAAATGGTTAATGCGTGACCTACAATGTAGCGATTTCCTTCTCTGCGGCCGTCGCCTTAATTAAAGGACATGTCCTACATTCATCCTTATACCGACTGATGGAAAGTGATGATGAGGCATGAGACCCAATGCCCGCTTGCCCAATTATTCATCCCTGCCTTGAAATAATACATACATATACTGATATATTTTCCCTTGACTATACATTCCGGGTCTTCTGCTACGTTGCATGACAATCAGATCTTCCTTTGACATTATTTATAAGGGTCGTATTATTGGTTTATATCATTTTCGAAGATAATAAAATAATGCTGTTTGGTTGTAAAGACTGCGCAGATGCGTTGCTAATGGAATCTTGTAAAATAAATGTGGTTTTTGTTGTTTATATTTTGCAAGGACAATTCCGCCTTAAATTTAAATTTGAATGACGTTGAAAGAGACTTCACCGAATCGAAACTAAAAACTTGGCATTCTGCTCGTAATAATTGCAGACTAGTCTCAGTGATCTCAGTATAATCTCTGTATGTACATCTCCTTGATGAAAAACTGACATCCGAGAATACATATTTTTAATTCGTATTGGTAATTTGTGTTAGCGGAATACCGTTTAAACTTCGATCAACTTTCGGCGACATTACAATTACATTCGCATTTTGAGCGACACTTGACATTATTTGTCAAGTTAGCAGAATATGATTTGTGATATTTATGAGATCAAATCATTGTAATCTTTTCAAACTATCAAATAAAAACTACGTAAGACAATGCGGTGTGGTCCTTAGAGACTCTAGCCTGACCAAAAGGGGCGAACTAAAAATAAAAAGGTCAACAATAGATCGGAACTGAAATTTGAATAGTTTTATTTAGCATAGTTATTATTATAATGGTAGTCACTCTTTCTCACGGGTTACACATCCGGTCCTTTGGAAGGTTTGCGCGGAGACATGAGTCCAACACGTAGAGGCCTCTTAGAGCATTTAATTTAGATATGTAATGGGTAACACTTATTATATACTAGCTGTTGCCCGCGACTTCGTTCGCGTGGACTTCGTTTAACGCTGATGTAGAGACTTTTTTGTAGATTGTGTACAACACATGTTATTTGAAAAACACACTGTACAGGGAGGAAACACGTAAAGACTTTGGGATCACGTCGCCCGTGAGAAGGTTTCGTACAGCTGTCTCTGTGAGAAATATCCTGTCCTCAGATCAACGGTCGTGGCCTGTCTCCAGTCTGGTCTTGCGACTTATTGATCGTCATTGCAAAGCTGACGCTCACACAAAACTGCACGCGTTTGAATGTGAACGGAAAGTGGTTCGAGATGAGAGAGATGAATACTAATATATGAAAACTCACTCACCAGCGCCACGGGCTATCAGTATACCTCAGTGAGGTTCAGTGCCTCAGTGAGGTTCATCTCTAGCGACAGTATCTTCAGCCGAGTTCTGTTACACAACTAACCTCCCCGAAGTTAACAACTTCGGCGGGGTCTAATTTCAAAAAAGCATAATTTTGTATTCCAAATTTTTAATCTAATAGAGTGCGCTGGAAGTCCGGATGGACTCAAAGAGTTCAAAAACTCTACGGGGTACGGTAGTGAATTGACACCATCCTCACCGTCGTCTTATACATCAACGTCATGTTCAATGTCCCTCAAAACATTATAGGCTGGACTTCCACAGTTGCACTGAGCCCACAAAACACCAAAATTAAAGCAAACAAATGGCGCATACGTCGTGAGCATCACTTACGACTGCTTTTGCTAGTTTCGTCCCAATTTTGGTCGTCATTCAGAAGGCGCCTTGCTTTGCAGGCTACGTGGAAAGTTGTGGAAAGTGTTTAATACCATCGTTGTTCTGAGGAACAGTTCACTGTTGTGAGAAACGCAAATGAGGTAGCGCCGCGGACAGACAGTGTGTTTCAGCAACCGTAAATAGTAGCATTCATTGTTACTGAAATGGACGGTGTACATACATACTGCCAAAATCATGTTCCTGATAGACACCCGATCCCCCACCAAGTCGTCATTTGTTAACTGGACCAGTTTGTTTGTCGTTGAAGTCGTTGTTTGGCACTTCATCATACATTAAAGTTTTGGCAAAATCATCCTCTTGACAAAACCTAAAAACCGCCAGAATTATGGTCTGATGAGAGTTTTCAAGAGGTTAGCTGAAGGATTCCGGGTCGAAAAAAAAAATTCGATCACTTTGGAGGTAAACGACCATGTTTGAGTGAAGGACGGTGGCGTAACTTTACTCGTGATAGGTGTCTCGTATGCGGAAGGCCGTCTGGGTAGGTACCCCCGTTTTGCCAGTTATTCTGCCTCCAAGCCGTAGTGCGCAAGCATTACTGTGTTTCCGATTGAAGGGGATTGTAGCCAGCGTAATTACTGGGCATATGAGACTCAATATCAGCTGATGTCAAGACAATGACTCAGATCTGGGTGGCACTGCTATTGCTATGGGCAGGCGTAGCCCGTACCATCAGGCGAACGACTTGCTAGTCTCATCACTCAGTACCATAAAAAGCAGGTAACGTCAAACTAAACAAATTTAAAAAAGATGTTTTATTTATATTCACCGTGTGTGGTGCACTACATAAAAAAATCGTTTGCATGTTTTAGCGATCCCTAGTGCCATCTAGTTTCAATTGCATAAATGAATTTTCAAAAGTTGAAATAATTATGGTTCTTTTCATGTAAAGTTTGCGAGTCGTTTTCTAAGAGTTACTAAAAACGCTGAAATTATATTTCTATCATGATATTTTTAATTTAAATATAACTTTACTTGTATGCATATAATTTATTTTCATAGTGTAAACAGCGTTTTAAATTCATACTAATTTTATATTTTGTCTATCTTCCTCGCTTAAAGAAGTTATATATCAAAAAATATTGGACCCGTATTCGTTAATTTTTAGTTATATAAACTAATTCTGAGTTTCAAGATATTAGGATAATCTTCTAACTTTTTTCCATACTAACTTGGCCTCCATTTAACCCCCCCATAAGTAGATATTTCAAAATGTCGATAGCCTATATTAAAATCAGAATTTAATTAAACATATTCGTGGAAACGCCACTAAAATCCCGTCATTGGTTTTTAAGTTATAGAAGTCCAAACAAACAAACAAACAAAAATTTTAAAAACTGTTTTAATATGTTTAGTTACTCATTTTATATCGCCCTGGCTGTGTTTTTTTCGAATATCTTCCAAGTAAAGATTTTTTGGGTTCTACGATTTTATTATATGTATAGACATAGATTAGGATTACGAAAGGATTAGGAAGTTTGTTATGTGGCCTAGAACTCTACAAACCATGTTTTAGAATACCATCATGTCAACCCATGAACAAACCAGTTTAAGCTGAGCCTTGTGCACAAAGGGTCCGGTATGTTCCGTGGTTCAACTTATACTGGACATGTATATATTTTCCTAAATTGCGTCATAACTTCAATATTACTGGACCGATTTTGATGAAACAAAGCCTATGTGTAGCGCCGGACTCCACAGAACATATTTCAAAAAACTGCATTCAAATTAGTGCCCTTGTTTCTGAGTTTATCCCGGACAGACAGACAGACAGACAGACAGACAGACAGACAAAAATTTTAAAAATTGTATTTTTGGGTTCTGTTGCTACCATATACTCCTAAAAAAATAGATTTTCAAATATATCTTAAATGTACAGTAACCGCTTCGTTACAGTTTTATTATAAGTATAGATATAGATTATGGTCGTTATTATTATATTATTATTTAGTGTGCATCTGGATTGAGGGCCCACTTTTTAAATATTTGCGAAACAAATGGAGACTTACAGAGAAATTAGTTAAAAATAGTAAACACTCAAAGCAATAGCGTATAAATTTCTTAAACGTGACTTAGACTTCGGATTTGCATTAATAAATAGAAAATCATTCCATAAAGTATTATAAAGGTATTAGCCAAGATTACCACCCAAGTTGGGTCTATTAAACAATATTAGCTCAAGCATCACACGTAGGCCCAATCTCTTAAGTAAAGTAAACATCTCAGTCTCGATAGTACAAAGGTAAAGCCAACATCAATAGATCGCCGACTGTCTTGCCCATTACCGAGACGTAGTAAGCCCCGATAAGTCCAATCAATGCTGTTTCTGTGTCCGGCGGCCGCGGGGCGCGGGTGGCGAGTGGTCCAATTACCTTGCGGTCCCTTAGTCTCGAGCAAATTTTCTCACCAAATCCAGTAAGGGATTGTTTACCCTTCAAGAATAGTAGTCGGTAGGAATGCTTAGAGAGCTTGACCGGCGCTGTAGTCGATTTTTGCCTAACTGCACGGCGCAAGCATAGATATATGTATATATATACCTACCGAGATAACTTCAATGAAGGTAAATGTACTTCGATCGCTCAATTTACTACCGATTACTAGGTATATATAAATAGGTACCTATAACTCCTATAAGCGTTATAATTAGGTATGACTGAATATCATCTGTCGTGCTTTCAGTAAATTTACATGTGCGCACGGTTTAGGGCGGTTATTTAATTAGATGTGTCCATCTAAATCAGGCTCGTGTCGGGGCTTGGCTGAGCCGTGTTCATATTTGAGCTATAACCATCGTATGTATGCCGGCTAAATACTAATTTACAAGCGGTTCTAAAGCTAGTTTACGGCCTGGAACATTTCTGTGTAGAATTGAATAATCTGTTTTATTTCCGATTGAGCTTTCTTGTAGATATGTTTCAGTAAATCTAGCTCTCGTACTAAAACTTTCACTTCTATTTTGAGTTTGTATTTCTACTAAAATTTACTTTGTATTCAGTCTACCAGCAAATTTAATTTTAACTTGTGTTAATTTTAATATCATATTCTGGATCAGTTCAAATTCTGATTTATTTTAATAAATCAGAAATTGATCAGATCCAGCCTTTATCCGCTATTACCGTTCTGGAAATTACAGCAAGAAGGTTTCATTTTTTTAAATATTTTTACTGGCCCGGATACGATAAGAAGGTTTCATATATCTATTGATGATATTCGGTCCGAATATTATATTTGTATTCGTTTTTTACTGCAATGAACTTGAAAAAGGTTAAATTATTATCATTTAGCTGTAAAAATACTTGAAATCTAAAACTGAAATCGAAAAGTTCATTCCCACATTATGACGATGATTATATTACCTATATATTTTAAAGGTACATATATCTTTCCTAAAATCGTTCAGTTACATATCTCAGAAGAATAGAAAATAATTATAAAACTTCCAGAAGAAAGACTTCTAAAAAGCCGTATTAACCTGCTGATTGGAATAATTTGTATGATTTCCCATGAGTTTTAGTCGTTTGCACTCTTAAATCAGTATTTATCCATTTAGGCTAATGTACAGAAGAAGTATATAATACCACAGGGCCTTTTATGCGCTTTCCATATTGATTTAGAAATTGCCGGGTGCCTCATAAATATGTATAATGTGCCCATACGGAATCAGTTAGGGCTTCATTTGAATAGTTTCACAGTGTTCACTGTTTCGAGCGTCGCTTTTGAATTTAATTACATGTAGAATTGTTTGTTTGTCGTGAAGGTTATTTGCATTAGTTTGCCCTAAAATTAATAGGGCAGTGCTTATTAACTTATCCGAGTGGTAGGTCTCTCGTATGCTGGAGGCCGTCTAGGTAGGTACCACAGCTTTGCCAGTTATTCTGCCACCAAGCAGTAGTGCGCAAGCATTACTGTGTTCCGATTTGAAGGGCACTGTAGCCAGCGAAATTACTGGTCATATGAGACTTAATATCTGATGTCTCGTGGTGATGAGCGCAATCCAGTGTTATTCAGTGCATGTTATGGTAAGTATTAAAAGTTCTGGATGGAAATGTAATTGTTATGGGCAGGCGTGGCGCTAACCATCGGGCGAACGACTTGCTCGTCTCATCACTAAGTACAATACTCTGGGCTCTGGCCGTGGTTGTAATACCACCTACCGAACAAAGCCATGCCGTCAAGCGACCTAGTCGTGTTTCGGGATGATGTTCGGTGAACCATCGGGGAGACGGGTCTGAGCAGCCGCTCAACTGCCGTCTCTCTCTAGATCTATGTGCTCCATTTTAGGCCACATCATCGCTTCACATCAGGCGAGATAGTGGCCAAACATAGATCTACTAAGCGTAAAAAAAAAAAAAAGAAATGATAAGTAATTAAGTATTCGTTGTTCTTCTCTTCTGTTATGCGGGAAACGTAAGTGGACAATCCTGCTAATTTCTTTGGGAGCTTATAATTATCTGGGATTAGATGCGACGAGTATTTAGTGGGATCCTTTGGGAGGTACTCAAAATATATTACAAAAATATACAAAATTTGCGTTGATTGCGCCACGGTTCAAGCCAAGACCCTAGTCGCTACGCGCCTTGATAATCTATTGCATGCCGGATCACACCATTCTGAAGTGAAAAATGTTGTATATCCGGGTTTCAATATCCGGAAAATGTTATTTTGCCGCCTTGTGATACAATCCTTGTAAATAGCTTTTACCAAAAAAAAAGCATACCTTACTTTGTTACCATTTTATTCATCATCATCATCATCAGCCTATCACGTTCCCACTGCTGATACACGGGCCTTCGGACTTACCTTGGTCTACCATTTTAATATTGTCTTTGAAATGCATGGCCAGTAAAGCTATAAAATATTTAAATAGTTATGTACCTATATACTTCCCGTTTGTTTAATAAGATTCATAAGACTACACGTACCTTTAGTCCTTTATAACACGTTATAAGTACTTTTACACTATACAAACCTACAAATCTACATATTTATATACCAACAATAAGTAGGATTGCTTATGATGAGTAGGTAGGTACATGCATCATCCTTTTCCCATCAGGCTTTTACCAGTGCCAATGTTGTTCTCGAACCCAATTGTCTAATGCGTGACGATGGAAAAAGGCACGGCGGCATGAACCTGATCCCTTAGAAGTTGGGACGGCCTCTAGTGTGGGACACTACTTGCGTCGATACTATGGCACCGTCACATTTTCCTGAGACGCACAATAAGGCTGGTGCGGTGCCTAATTCCGCCGAGCAGCTTAAGAGGCGCAAATGTGCTAACCTCGATAGCAGTTACATATTTAAGCCGTTTGGTGTGGAGACTTTGGTTCCGTGGGGACCGGAAGCTCATCGTATTTTCAAGTCTATCAGAGCGCCCGGTAGACGCGACGCGAGACCATATTGCTGGGAATTACTTGGCTTAACGTATCAGTATTGCAATCCAACGGGTCAATACTGCCAATGTTGGGTACGCTGCCCACTGGCTGGTCAATAGGTTGTCCAATTGTAAGTAGTTAGTTTAGTTTTGGTAAGTAGAGTCAAAGAATACTAAATTGTTTGTAATAAAAATATATTAGCACATAAAAAAAATATACCTTACAAGGTTTATTTAGGTACATATATACCTCAGAAAACATTCGAATGCAGGTAATGTCCAAGAATAAAATCACCAGACCGTACTCCAATAAATCTATCGATATATCACAAGTCCACAACGAAGTAACATTAAGCAAATCAGCTTATTTTCCAAGCAATCTGTTTTATTTGGTCACGTCTCAGGTGCTTTTCTTTTCTCTGCTCCACGCCACTCCGCCGCCGCCCGGTCAGACTAATATATATACTTGTACTGGAGACTGCAGTCTATTTTTAACCTAATATCAAGTCTAGCAAACATAGTCTCGGCGCAACGTAGACTATCAAGCTCTCTACTTTGTATTGTTGTTTGTATAAGAATTTAGCTATCAGTTAGATGGCGGGGAAATGCTTCACTGCGCTCAATCGATAACCACAATAGCGCATTTTGCAAACACCATCTCGACGTAGCTTATTTCTAGATTGTTTTAGTGTAGAAGTGAGATGAGGACTTCTTCATCTCACGTCTACATATTAATCATTCTCATCGGTACTTACCGAATGCTCGACTCAGTTTACGAATAAAAGCGCTCTACGGTGCCACTTACCCGCAGTGCCCTAAAAAGGCGATAATGGCGCGTTCAGCAAAAACTGACTTAGCGTTTACTTCCTATAGCATTATGTAGAAACAGGTATACTGAGATGGAGGCGAGATGTTCGGCTCAGCTCGGTTACACGGCGCTCTTTGCTGACACTCACCTCTCACACTCCCCGGCGCCGCCCGCCGTCCATCCATTAACTAATGGCCGTAATGGCGACTTAAGCAATACACCTTCTTGACTTAACATTTAGTTCTCGCCTCTCGAGATTAACTCGCATATCAAACAATCCAAACTACAAGCTTTTATAAAATTTAAAAAAAATCCTGTGCGTTTTTTACCTGTGCTTTTACCTTCACTCGACAAATTTTCGTCGTAGAGCCCAACTTGGGAACATTAAATTTTCGCTCCAGGCACTATCTACATATACACTCGTATATTTATGTAAGCGGTTATTGATCACTGAGGTATTGAAAGTAGGCTCGGGAATAGGTAATGGATCCGCTCTTTATGAAAGTCATCTTTCTAATATATTTATAAAAGGTAAAAGTAATTGTTTTCTCGGCGCGTAGATAATTATAGCTGATACGTCGATGTAGACCTAAAGTAAAATATGTTCTTTGGTAGTTCCAGTTATAATTAGAGTTAATTACGTGAAAACCTGCGGGTATTTTTTTATAACCTTTTATACATATTTAATTTACTTACTCAATATTGACTTAACAAAACTGCTGTATTATTTAATCTAAAATATGCAGTATTAGAGTTTTAATATCTTTATTTAATTTAGGGACTTTCACCATGGCAAGCCAAGTATTAAAGATGAATGTTATTAACCAAGTGATAAATAGGGGCATTTTTCATAAAGCCCGAGCACTATGAAAAACTTAAATAAAGTTAAGAAGTGACGCTTCATAACTTTATTTCGTAAGTTAATGGCTTATTCAAATATTTTTTTTTCATAATAAGTAAAATTTTGATAGGTAGAGGAAGTTAAGTAGGTACCCATAGAAACAAATCAGGTAGAAATGCAGCGCACTACGAGTATAATATTAGGTTGTCAACCTGTATAGAAGTAAGATTTTCTCTTTGCTGCAAAACTGGGGCATTTCAAGTAGTCCTTTGGCTCGAGCCAAAGCCGAAGCGGTGGCCAGCGGTAAGAATGAATACAGTGAAGGCGCAAGCGAGAAGGGACAACATACATTTTCCTTTTATATTTTCCGCGTATTATTCAAACCCAGCCATATGAATCTACTTAAAAAACAGTATATTAATATATTATTATAATGTATATCAATATATACAGATGGTTAATACATCAAACAACTCAATTAGACTAAATATTACTAAAAACTGGATTGGTGTGTCTCCCTGATTGTCCAGTCACCTATAGTTGCTTTAAATACCATAGTTTAATCATGAAGTGATATATATCTTAAATATCCTGCAAACAAGTGTAAACTTAGATTCTATATGCGGAAACTGCTAAACGGTGTTAAGATATTTTTTTTAGTAACTTATATATATAGGTATAGTAAGATTTCCGAAGAAAAAAAAATGGTTTATACGGTCAAGAAACATAGCGGCTATAGCACTAAAAGATACTACGATCGATACCCAGCGACACCTCTTTGCTCTACCATAGTGTAGGTAAAAAGCTTTCCTTCGCTGTCTTCCCACCCCCTGTTCTTTAACCGGGCACCATCCTACCACCGTCCTACCGCTTTGGTATATGTATGTATGACGAGCGCACTGCATGAAACATCTACAGTAATCCACAAAGACGGTCTATTGAAAAGATGTAGTTACTTCTCTACTGTGACCGCTTTCGCTCTAGCCGCTTCCTTTAGACGAATCCCTCTTACACATAAAGGCATAGACAGGAGCGAAGGGGGCAAGAGCGGTGCGCGTTGCGTCAACAATTCATATTCACCAGAGCGCCTGCGGAAAAGATTTAATTGCGAAACGGCTTTGGTTAGTCTTTTGCTTGCATTTCAATTGCGTTTGTGTTTAGAAACTCGAGAATTGTGGAATATTGCTGCCAATGAAACTCGGAGCAGGTCGTAATTTGCATAGCTAAAAGGCTTTTATTGGCGTTCCCTAACGAAAGTATCTGTTATGGTATGACTACTTCGTTGCTTGATTTTAGTTAAATACCTGTCTTGATTATTGACAAATGTTGTAAACGTTTTATGTTAAATTAATAGGTGTAAATGTTTACTATTAATTAGGTAGGTAATTAATTGCTGTTTACCGATAAACATTAATTCTCTGGTCTGAGCGTCTGACCTAGATAATTGTTTTGACGTCAATCTTCCCCGGATGGCGTATGAGTCTTTCTTATCACGAGAAGACCCGCCCTGCACGTCGGAGACCGCATTGACCGGCCATGTTGATTAATGAACACTGTTATAATATAATACTCACAATACATTTGTGTGCAGACAATATTTATTCCTGTATAAGTACTCGTAACATGGTTGCGCTCAGATTTTCAGCTCTTTTAAAAGTTTGGTCTCATACTTACAATGTTTAGAACGGCTACAACTAAAATTCAGTAACATTATATAACTATTAACTATTGCGCATAGCGATAAAGCCGCCCATTGTACCCACTGTTTATTAACTTTGTTAACTATTGTTTTTCCTGTGTGTTTGGTATTCGATAAAGCATTATTGTATTGTATTGTATAACTGACGAACTATATATAAAATGTAAGTAAGTAGGTAATTATATACCTCTGTAGGTGCCTTGGATGTATAAACCGAAGAAACAATCACGGAAACAGTACCTATAGGCAGCAATTAACGCTTGTCAGATATGCTAATAACACATAATGGGCTATTACCGGCGCATGACAGAAACTATACGAGTGTGAAACAACAAATACACAAATATCCGAACAACAACAATTAGTCCGGTAAATTGAGTTTCCACTGTATTAGACTTTGTACGTTTACCAAATTACACCTTGTATTACACATGCAATAAAGAATCTGATCCGCGGTGTCCGATGCCGACGGTCCGACGGCGCGTGATAAACGATCGCCTTCTCCTCTATTATTCACACTGTAGTGATCAATCACAGCTTACCTGTTGCTGCTACCACTTTCTAAACATTGACTAATTTTATATCACCCTACTCGAGAAGTTCGTGAAATGTCAGTAAACAATACCGCGGGAGTTCTAAATGCCAATGAGTTTGGAAGTTCAGTGGCAGTTCAGTTTGTTAGTTTGTATGAAACAGCTTTTCCCTTTAGTATTTCGAAACTATTTTTTAATGAGTTTTAGTGCGTGCCCTGATGAGGCAGTAGCAGAAGTTTACTCATTCAACAGAATATACGTAGTATTATTATTGAAATGATAGTCATATTATTGTCACATCACAGCAGGTTACCTATATGTATATTTTCTTCTATAGATCTTTCTTTTATAGAACTCCACATTTCATAAATAACCACTTGAAAAACAATGATTTCGACATCTTCTTCGGTAGTATGCATTCAATTAAACAATGCTTGGCTTCTGAATTCTTTGGTTCGCAAACTTAGATTTATTTCAATTACTGCAATTATTATTATTATTAAGTCTGTTACCTACAAATGTATGCGTTACTGCTCATACGTACAAGACTAATATATTAATTCTTATAGGTGAAAACCTGTAATTCGCCTAGTTATCCTAAACAATTTAATTATCATACGCATGTATTGGCTGTAAGTTTTCCTAAAAAAAAAAAAACGTAATAATACGTTATGCTATTTACCTACTTATTGCAAAGTTTTATCGTGGATGCAAAGTTTTATGGTGAATGTATTTGAGTAATTCACACCTAGCTTTAATGCTGTCATAAAAACTCATGTCTCATGTGACATTATTAAGTTCCATGTCCAACTTTAACGTCCCACATGGTAATTCCAGTTTTATATTCTCATTTACATGAGGAAAGTACAACATAAAAACCTTCAAAGCCGCGAGCAACTACTCTCGGTACCGTTGGTCTTGTAATTACAAGTTTTACTGCCACCCTCTAAAATTAAATAAAAGCTGTTGCAGCGCCCACACATCGCCAGTGCCGCTGTTTCGCAATAATAAAAAACTTGCAACGAGACACTTTGTTAATTACCGAAACATGCCCTATAAGTACCTATATATCTACTAGACAACGCTTATTTAGAGTTTCTTGTAAAGATTATACGTTAAAATTTATTTTTAGTAATTTTCCATCTGACTATGATTTCATCGAATGTCAAGATGTAGGTAAAAGTTGACACTTGTCATTCGTATAAACTCATGAATGTTTTGTTCTTTACGTAAACCAGTTAATGAATAACGTCACTATTGGGTGTTAAATCAGGAAATGCGAAGCTAGGATCTTGTGAAAGCTATCCTGTAAAAAAAGAGGTCGACTAAAAGGTACTAAAAGGTATTTTTGCCCTCGTCTAAGTAGTAGAATTAATTAAACTTTGCACGGTACATATTTTTGAAAGAAGTTTAAAATTGCACACTATTTTCTCCCTTTCTTGGCAATGGCAAACAAGTGCATTGGAGAAAATCAAGTTTTACAAGAAAAAGTTCCCAACTTACTTACTGGTGGTAGGTTTCTCGTGAGCGAGAGGCCGCCTGGGTGGGTACCACCGCTTTACTTGTAATTCAGCCGCCAAACAGTAGTGCGCGAGCATTACTGTGTTCCGGTTTGAAGGGCATTGTAGCCAGCGAAATTACTGGGCATTATGAGACTCAACACCTAATTGTCTCAGGGTGACGAGCGCAGTACAGTGCCGCGCAGGATTTTGCAAAACAAAGTTCTGGGTGGTGCTGTTATTGTTATGGGCTGGCGTATTGCTTACCATCAGGCAAACGACCAGCTCGTCTCGTCATTCAGTTACATAAAAAAAACCTACCAAGGTAGGTATATCATTTTCGCCTCGCTAAAAAGTCATACCACTAATTAATAATTACGTAGAGTGACACAGTCAAGCGTAAGGTACCAACTGGGAAACTGTCACGCATCACATTAGGTAGGTAACGCACTCCTACATTTTGCGGTGAGTGCGGGTTAAATGGTACGTGCTGTAATAATTTAATTAAGCATATAACGTGCCCGTAATGCGACTGTTAACTTGATTAATTTAGCAATTAAGGTTTATCGTAGCGCGTAACGCTGGGCGTTACAAATGGACCCTTTAATCTCACGTCTGAGTTATGTTTCCCTAGTACTTATACGTTTTTCAGGGTTAATTATGAAATTTATGTTTTAAGGTACCGTTCCTAGAGTTTTTTTTATATATAACTAATGTTCTCTCTAACTAAACATTGAAATTTAAATGATTTAAAATTTATTCTCATCTTGTCGAAGCCGCAGGTGACAAGAGGGCTTGCTCATTCCTTGTTCAAAGATAAGCGATAACCATTCAACGTGGGAATGCAGCCAGCCTCTTGGCACCTAGCCTAATGGACACAACTTCTACATACATTTTTAGTCATCAGCCCATCACGTTCCCAGTATGGGCCGTGCTCCACCACGCTGGCCCAGTGCGGGTTGATGGGTATCAAATGTCCTGTAATTTTTGTAATAAGTTTTTGAACATGCCGGTTTCCTCACGATGTTTTCCTTCACCGTTTAGATCCGCACATAACTTAAGAAAGTCAGTAGTGCGAGGCCTGCGGGATTCGTACCCCGGTGCGTCGGATCGTAAGTCGGACGAGTTCCCGTTGAGCCACACTCGCTCTATTCTTAATAATATGTTTTGTTTTATATAATTTAATTACCATTGTTATAATCTCTTTATTGTATACCAACCATAAAAATATACCTATCTGTAAAAAAGATAAAAAAATATAATCGTTACATAGGTATATCTTAATTATTCTTCTAATAATTAAGATGCAAACATTGCGTGACGCGTGGTGCTTGTAAGGCAGATTATAAGTGCCACATTTTGTACTTTAATTATGTCGTAATTAGACTGTAAAGTCGCTGTTTTACAAAACCGCTAAACGTAGACCCGCTGCATTGAATAACACAAAACGTTTATACAATCCACCGTATCAGGCTTTGGTTATTTGTTAAAACGGCTGAACGTCATTTACTTGTCTTACAGAACTGTTGTTTAGTAAAATGACTAGCGGCTTTGCAACACAGCGGATTATACGATTTAACTTTGACGTTTTTAAAATGTAACTTTTGTGCCTATTTAATAAACATCTCTTGACTTAACTTGACTAACTGCGACATAATATGATATATCAAAAGCAGAATCGTCACAGTCAGAAAGGTATGCAGACGCGGACGTAATATAAGACTTGAGTGTGATTATAAAACACAGGTCGGAAAAACTCCCGCCATGCTTCCCAAAGGTACTGAATGTTGGATAACAGACAGATCGGCTAAAACAAAATGGTCTGCTACTGACAGTTCTGTATTATTGCCTGATATAATATTTTTTTGTTATGTAAGATCTTAAAATACTCGTATTGTTGTTAGACTTGGATAACCGCTTCATCATCATCATTACGCTTGATGGATGTAAATGTACCTATGTGAAATAAGATTTTTGATGAAATATTTTTTTCAAGGCAAGCTTTTAACAAATTTGCAATCGGAGCCATAAGCAGAATAAAATGAGCCCAAACACTAGTAGTTTACGATGATCCGTGAAGGAGTTCCATTGCCCACCTTCCGTCTCCATCATCAGATCAGCTGGCTTTCACCATAATATTGCATTATCATCGGACTTTGACGAGTATGCAAAACTTACGTATCTAGGGAATCCAGGAACTATTGGACCATGGTCCCACAACACCCAGACACGAAACAAATGCTTGCGCTTTTTTTTCTTTGCACAAACATTTTTCCCGTCACGGAAATCGAACCCACAACCTCGGTGGTGTATGAGATTTGAGCCAACCGGCCCAACCACTAGACCACAGAACCTGCCGGCTGTCAAAACCCATTCGGCCGTTTAGTTCTTGTGGACGAACAAATCTTTTCTCCATTGTTACACGTTATCTACGTGCGAGTAAAAATATATCGACACAAACCCTTTTAAATCTTTCTTTATACCGCTTCTGTTGAGAAAACTTTCAGTTATCTTTTGAAAAATAGTTTCAACTGGCAATTGGCACATTGCCACACTTCAGCGCAATTTTATATCATCGCTAGCCTTTGTCTATGACGTACTTTTCGTAGATTCTGCAATTTTCATGTATTTGTTTTCCCTCGTTCAGTTCTTCTACTTTCAGTTTTGTTGTTGCTACATTGAGTTGGAAGTTGGCTCTCTCTTAGCAGTAAGTTTTAAATGTTGCCAAATCTTTGTTAGCCAAAGAAAAGAAATTTACTTATCTTAATACAGACTTTATTAAAACTGGATAGAGCTTGATTTTTATTGGTGTATTAGGTTCATTATTTTATAATAGTTTGGTTAAAGTCTTACCTCAATATAGGATAGGTATTTTATTACATAGAACTATGATCTCAGTTAGTATTATCACTATGCTATGCTATGATTATAGCGAGAGTGTGCGAAATCTGTGGTGTTTGTGGGAACATGGATGGAATGATAATTTATTTTCAACAACTGCCTCATTTACTATGCCATGGTTTCAATTGGTTTAAGTCAATTGAGTATGTTACGCAAATGTCATTGGTTATTGACTCTATTCAGGGTTCACTAATAATACTACCAGAGCAGTGCTAGTTTTATTTTCTTTTGTAACTTAGTGCTTGTATGTGCACGACGCCGATTGTTCTAGTTGAATTTAATAATGGCAACATCAAAGCGATGGCGCGGGCGAGGGCTGGGCGGGGTGCGGGGAAATATATAATCTTAAATCGGAATCTGAGTCTGACAGCTTGGCCAGAAAAATACGCCCACGCCCCTCGTTTTGCCGCCGCCTGCGCCACATTTCAAATCGAAGAGATTTTCATTTAAGTACCGCTAGGAAATAGGAACCATAACCCTACAATGTGTAAGTACCAAACTGTTTATAATGTACTTTTATTTCATTTCATCTCATTTCATTTTATTTTATTTTACAATTTTAAATCAAATCAAATCAAATCAAAATCTCTTTAATTATTTTGGCATCACAGACGCACTTATGAACGTCAAATTATCACAATGACTCTACCACCGTATCGGAAAAAGAACCACTACTCAGAAGATACGGCAAGAAACAGAGGGGCATTTTTTTTTAGAGATTTTGTTACAATTTTTTGGGATTTTACAATGTTATGTTTCTTATGTACCAGTTGGTTACTTTGCAGAAGTGGAATGTTCCAAGCATCTTTGTCTTCTATGTAATTACGAACAGTGTAGTATGCTGTTCTCATTAGAATATTCTTAACGCGTAATTTGAATTTAATTTCTGTGAGCTCCGTTATACACTTTGGAATTTTATTATAAAAACGTACGCAGTTGCCCATAAAGGACTTATTCGTTTTAGTCAGTCTATACCTAGGTACAACAATCACATCCTTATTTCTAGTGTTAATGTTATAATGGTCACTATTTACTTTGAATTTTGGAAGTTTTTGCGAACATGCATTATATTTCATAAATATATGAAGAAGGTAAAGTTAATATATTAACTTGCTTAAAAAAATCCCTTAACGAGTCACGTGGGCCCAACTCGTAAATCGCGCGAACCGCACGCTTTTGTAATATAAAAATAGTATCTATATCCGCAGCAGAACCCCACAGCAAAATGCCATATGACATTATGCTGTGGAAGTATGCAAAGTAAACTAACCGAGCCGTAGCTATATCCGTTAATTGCCTAATTTTACGAACCGCATATGCAGCAGAACTAAGTTTTCCAGATAGAGCATCAATATGAGGACCCCACTGCAACTTAGAGTCTATGCCTATACCTAGGAATACCGTCGCTTTGTCTGTATCGAGTTTATTACTATTGAGCATTATGTTTGGCTCTACATGTCTAACATTAGGCAAAGAGAACTTTAAACATTTCGTCTTTTTCGCGTTTAGTAACAAATTATTCGCAGAGAACCATTTCGAAACAACATACAATACGTAGTTTACATGCGCCAATTCACTGTCCTTTCTACTTTAAAAATTATCGATGTATCATCAGCGAATAGAACAATATCTGCAAGGTCTTTAACTACAAAGGGTAAATCATTTATATATGCCAAGAATAAAAACGGCCCCAATATTGATCCCTGCGGTACCCCCATTCTGACTAAGGATCCGGAAGATGTTACGCCATTTACCCCAAACTTTTTGCTGTCTATAGGTTAAGTAGGACTTAACAAGATTCAGAGCAGTTCCACGAACCCCATAGTGGTAGAGTTTACGAATTAGTGTACGGTGCTCTACACAATCGAAAGCTTTGGAGAGATCACAAAATACACCAATGGCATCCTGTGAACTCTCCCAAGGAAACTTACATCTAGGTCTTATAACTAGGATACTCAAATATTGTAATTTACAAGTTTTCACATGTAGGTGACAGATTTATTTACAACATGGACAGAAAACAAAAAGCTTGCAATAAAAGATAAACAGTAATATAACAAACTATAAAATACAAAAACTATTATATAATCTGTCACTTTATTAATCAAGACTAACTATTACTTATTACTATTGCTATCGGACAACAAAGAGGTTTAAAGTTTGTATCTCGTTGATATGTAGCTATAAGATATTCATGAGCTTGAGTAATGGGGCGTGTCGTAACGAAGTCGATGATATAAGCGTGAAATTAAGCAATTATTATGCGCAATGAAAGGCAGATGTACGGTACGTACCTACTATGTTGAGAGTTAATATGTTATGTATATATAGGTATATATACATATAATATACGTATGTAGGTATGTAGGTAAGCCTGCGTACGTTTGAGATAAATTAAATCAAATTATTGTAGCATCAGTCAAGCGAAACAACCTCAATTTATCCTATTAAGTACTTAACCAAATTCGATTTATAAATCAGTCTCTGAAAACAAACAGCGCTTTACAGAGGGCGACCTCAAATATAGCGCAGTAAGTATTTACTTCGTTAAAATTCGGGTAAACCTCTACAAGTAGGGATCGAGGAGGTATATAATTAAGCCGCTGCATGAGTGAACTCGCTTGGCGGATTCCTCAGGTGAACTCGCGGCGGATGGAAGGCGTCTTCAGCCGGGAGTAAGGGAAACTTTGTTGATCACTTTTTGCTCATTTACGTAACGTAGTAGCAAAACATATATATGAGTATATATATATGAGTAAATTAAATGAGACTGCATTCTAGCGGATTAAGAACCTATATATGATGCGAATGGCATGACATTCTTCCCGTCTGTTTTTTTTTTACACTTAATATATCTGATGTGAAGCGATGATGAGGCCTAAGATGGAGCACATAGATCTAGAGAGAGACGGCAGTTGAGCGGCTGCTCAGACCCGTCTCCTCGATGGTTCACCGAACATCATCCCGAAACACGACTAGGTCGCTTGACGGCATGGCTTTGTTCGGTGGGTGGTATTACAACCACGGCCAGAGCCTACCACTCCAAAGCGCGTAAGCGGGTTTCATCACGATGTTTTCTTTCACCGCTTTAGAGCGAGCGTACAAAATCTGCACTTAACTATAAGTCATTGGTGCAGGGCCGAGTCGGGATTCGAACCCAGGTGCGTCGGATCGAAAAGCGCACGAGTCCCCGCTGAGCCACACTCGCTCTAAACACAATAGTGATAGTTTTGCATGCACGTTGCCCCTTGATAGCAATAATTGACCTACTTATATTGTAAGCACATAGTTTAGACGGTGCAAGTCATTATTGCTCTACCATTATGGTATATAAAGTTGAATAATCTAAATGTTACCACAAGCAAACTGAAACACATCAAAATTCAATCGTATTCAAATAAAAGCAGTACCTACCATTCAACGCTAAATCAATACGAGAGCAAACGCGGAAAGCATTCGGAACAATATAAACCAGTCTGTTATTGTATCCCACTTAGGATTTCCATTTACCCTTAAATTGAATTTGATAGCATCATGTTTTGATGTACACAGGCTGTTTCTCATTTCATGCCGAGCGTCTTGGGAAGGAAGCGATCTCGGGTCTCGCCTTCATTTTGCAAATGGAGCGGATAAGTACTTGTTCCTTCGGGCGCCGGGCGGGTTGCCACGTGCAGTGTGTAACTCTCAGTGTTGGAGACGAGAGCATTTTGTGTGATTAAACGTGGTCAGTGTTAAAAGGTTTCTGCTGGCAGCTGAATATTACGCGAATGTGTTTTATGCGTCTTTCTTTTACAGCTCAGCTGTTTTGTTTAGTAATGGCTATTTTATCTGGGTAAAGTTGAAAACCTTATATAATGATAATAATGATAAAAGCCAGGGGCGACTTTGTGGCGAGTCGTCGGTGCGTGGCGACACTGAGCCTTACCCCGAGATTCTCCCTGGGGCTAAATGAGACCCCTGACCCCCGGCTTGCCTTAACTGGCCGTCCGGGGGTGGAGATGCAAGAGCTAAGAACTAAGCTCCAAGGGTGGAAGTGTTAAAGGGCATAACGCCGGTAACTGCAACTGCACCTGGAAACTGCAGCACACCTCTCGACACCCTTTAGCCACCCACACCAACGTTGCCCCTCTCGTCGCCAATGAACGGCGGCCCTTATAGGGGGCCCGTTTAGTGGGTGGCGAGTCACCACCTGCCAAAATATTTTCTTATGAGGCGGAACTGGCAGGTGCCGAGGTCTCATATCATAGACCGGCTCTCATCCATTAAAAATTCACCTCAATAGCCCAATCATAAGTAATTTTCATATCTTCAATAATAGTCCTCGCACTTATCGGGGGCTGTCTTTGATTGTATCTTCTAATGATGCACTTAGAGACAGTCCCCGATAAGTGTTGCCCATTACATATCTAAATTAAATGCTCTAAAAGGCCTCTACGTGATGGACTCATGTCCCCGCGCAAGCCTTCCAAAGGACCGGGTGTATAACCCGTGAGAAAGAGCGACATAATAATAATAATAATAATAAATTTTATTTCAGGCAATAATAAAGGTACATCGAAGGCGTATCAGAGGCCTATATTATAAATACCTTAGAGACTAACATATACCTAGTCAGGTCATAAATTCTGTCACATGTTTAATATAAAATTATTGAAACAAGTATATTCATTATGTAACCATTTATATACCAAAATGAACTTAACAAAACATAGATTCTTATGACAATAAAGTTTATTCAAAATGACCTCTGTGATTTTGAATACAGGCCTTCAATCTGCGCGGCCAGTCAGTCGTCTATCGCAGCACGAACGAGGTCCATGTCAATATCGGCGGCTGCCTTAATCAAGGATATCTTGAGTGACTCCAAATTGGGATGAGGCTTTGAGCACGCCTTTTCCTCCAAGTGTTGCCATATCTTGTAATCTAACGGACTCAAATCTGGACTGGAGGAGGGCCAGTCTTCGTGCCGGATGAAGTCGATTTCACGCGCCGCCAGCCAGTCTTGTGTGCTCTTCGCTCTATGAGCTGGCGCTGAATCTTGTTGGAATACCCAGTGCCTGTTATTGAACATGGTATGAGAAACAGGTTCCACAAGGTTCGTCAGGACTGTATTTTGATACACAACTGCATTCGTTTTTACACCTTTCTCACAAAAATGTACCTCTGTTAAGCCCCAATAAGAAACTCCCAACCATACCATGAGCGAGGATGGAAAATGACCTCGTCGGACACGCGGAATACGGTTGCTCGCTTCTTCACTACTTTGTGCGTACACCTTATCATTTTGTTTGTTGTAGCTCTCTTCTACGGTAAAAATTTTTTCATCCGAAAAAAGAATTTCCCGATATTTTTTTCCCGCGTACCGCTTCAACAAAGCGCGGCATCTCTTCAGTCTCAGGTCCATTAGACGAGCATTTAAACGATGTCTTGTTTTTCTTCGATATACCCGAAGCCCAAAGTCTTCATTTAACACCCTTTTCACCGTGGTTCTGCTTAACCCCATCTGAAGGGCCAACAGTTTCTGCTTACATTTGGGATTTCTTTGAATTCGCGCCTTCACAGCTTTTATCACTGCTGGAGTCCTAACAGACCGAGGGCGACCACTTCTTGACCTGTCATCTACACTAGAGTCTTCATTGTATCGTTTGATGGTACGATAAACTTAGGTTATATTCAAATTTTTCAGTATGTCAAAAATTTGAATTGGCGCGTAACCGCAACGATGCAACGCAATAACTGCAACACGGTCTTCTTTAAGCGTCCACTCCATATTTAAAAATGAGTAAAATTCTAAAAAGTATACATTTTTATTTTCATGAACAATTCGAAATTCGAATTAAATAAACTTTTTTTAGGCCAGCATTCTAAAAGAAAAGGTTTTACTGTGTGACAATACTTATGACCTGACTGTGTATATACAATTCAAATGATAATATTAAACTCTAGGGATTTTTCGGCGGCTTCGCTTCTCTAAAGCGTCGATAGACCACGCCCTCAAGCCAAAAGTCCTACAAAAAAAAGAAAAAAGTAAAGTAAGTAAAGTATATTAGTATTATAAAAAGAACAGAAAACATAGCAAATTACTTTTTGACAAGTTTAAGTCGCAGAAGAGTCTTAAGGTTTTGTCTTGGAACAGATAACAAGTAAGTAAACAGCAAAGTAAAAAGGAGTCGAAAAAGCATAATGTTATCTATATATTGTAGTTAAATCAGAGCAAATCGTTTAAGTCCGCTCAAAACGTAGCTCAATGCATGCCGAGATAAGCTTTGCACAAAAAACTACCATTGAACTTACTGACCTAGATTTCACATCCCTTCCACATCTCGGCACGCTTTAGTACGCTCCTAGCCTTACTTTGCCCTTCTACCCTCAAATTTTGCGGTTATTACGCCGAAGCCAAACGAAGGGCTGGTGATTGATAGCTGTAGTGGGGCGATCTTTTGTTTTCTCTGTGCCTACACAATGAGACTGTATGTGGGAATTTGTACCTACTTTGTTACTGGTTTGGCTTTAGTATCTTCTCGGTAGTGCCGAAGGCGATGGTTTGATAACACGGGACAGATACATACATTAAGACTGCACACTACCTCAAAACTGCTTTACCGTTCGCGTTTGAAGTTGCATATCAATAATAGTATTGAATCAATCGTGTTGAAAAAAATATATAGTATAGTTGAGGATATACTCTGATGTCCATACGTTGTAAAAACACGATTACTAAAAAAAGTCTCGATACAAAAAATTCACAAACTTCCCACTTAAATTTTGTAAATAAAAAGCAGTATACAGTTAATACTTGACCTATTATAATGAAACTTTTTACACAAATCTGAACTAATATAATACGTGTATCTTATGTATTCAATTTAAAATAATGTTAATTATTATTTTGTTAGAAATTTAATACCGAAATATTGCGTGGAAAACTACACGTCCGCGACAGCCGCTGTGTTGGTTCAGACGCGCTCCGGCACTCGCTCCCGCTCGGCCGCGCAACGTACCTACTAGGTGCGAGCGAGATAGTTGCGACTGTAACTACGAGTTGACGGGCCGTCGCGTGGGAGCATTTTGATTTGAGCTGGGGTAGTGTGGGCTCTTAATCGATATTGAATTTTGTTCTAAACAAAAATGTTATAAAGGTTTTTGAATATTAAGGCAGCATAAAAAACAATGCAAACAGTGTTTAACATATCTAATAATTTTTTTGTTTCTGAATAAGTACCTATTTAATAATCTTATTATAATGTTTTTTTTTACACTTACTTTACTTTACTTACTTTAGATCTATGTTTGGCCAGTATCTCGCGTGATGTGAAGCGATGATGTTGCTTAAGATGGAGCACATAAATCAGAGACAGCAGTTGAGCGGCTGCTCAGACCCGTCTCTCCGATGGTTCACCGAACATCATCCCGAAAAACGACTAGGTCGCTTGACGGCATGGCTTTGTTCGGTGGGTGGTATTACAACCACGGCCAGAGCCTACCACTCCAAAGCGCGTAAGCGGGTTTCATCACGATTTTTTCAATCACCGTTTTAGAGCGAGCGTACAAAATCTGCACTTAACTATAAGTCATTGGTGCAGGGCCGACTCGGGATTCGAACCCAGGTGCGTCGGATTGAAAGGCGCACGAGTTCCCTCTGAGCCACACTCGCTTTCAAAAATATTATGTACCATTCTTTGTCTTATACTTATGTGTTACGCATGACAAATAATGTTACTATTTAAATTAATTAGTCTCATGACATAATCAAAATTGTATTTAGATCTTCTCCCTTCCCGATGGAAGAATCATAATAATGACAACCGTGACTCATGAGTCGAATCGAATCGACTCATGAGTCATGACGGAATCTTCTTAATTGATGAATGTCCTTTCAACAATATTGCTTTATATACGGAGAGTAGCAGGTGCTTGTATCATAATTTTATTAAATATACCTATGCCGTATCACTCGCTTCGTTTCCTCGTACTATATATTCGTCGATGACAGTAACGTTTATTAGATGTGTTTAATCTATTTCCCCATTAATGAACGTCGTCAAGGGGAATAGTTAACTAAATTAATTATTGATTAAAACATAGTTAAAACATCCTTATACAGAGTGTCACAAGTATCGAAATTTCTAAATGCTTCTTTTAAATCTATTAATTAACTGGTATGTAATACATATTAACTAAGCATAAGCCTATATAATATGTAATACATATTATCTAGGCTTAAGCCTAATACATATTATCTAGGTTTAAGCCTAGATAATATGTATTAGTAATAATAGGTATTAGATAATATTTATTACCTATATCGTGGAAATCGCTCCACTAGCATTTATCCTTATTATTAATTTAAAGAATATAAGCCTGTAATTTTTTCCACTCTATCGAACATATATGTGTAGGTAGGTACTGACAGTAAGATATTAAAGTACCTGTTCTGCTTCAATATAAATTTAAGTAACCTTACCTAGTCAACGTATTTAAGTCTCCAATATCCGGTAATGGCCCAGCTATACATATAGGCCCTATATATTATGAATGAGTATTGGATGTTTAACTACCTGAATCATTTAAGCTTTTTGCGAAATCGAGCAATACTTTCATGTTTACTTTTTAGTGGGTACCTTAATTTAATACAAACTGTGCGAGCTCTTTGGTTAAGTCTGTGGTTAACTTTAGATACTGTTTATTGCTGCTTGAGTACTGGAGTAGAACTGATGTTCAACATAATTTTAGTGGTAATAATAGACAGAATTTAACACAGTCTTCTAAACCATGAGTGCGCGAAAATTTGTTTCAGCCGGGAGTCATACGTAATCATGCTGCTGAAATGTTTAGACCTATTCATCCGTAAGTCTCGCATATTGGATAGATCTAAGTTTAACCGCATGTGGCCGGCTGCACCTAGTTGTAGCCGGCTAAAACTAGGTGTAGCCGCACTTCGGCTTTTAGCCGTAACATATATATATGTAGTGATATACTTATTATACATATGAAAAAGTACGGTTTATGGCGAATATTTACAATCAATATCACATAATAAACAGAATTCTAAATTACAATGTACGCTTGGACTAATGTATAGGCATAATATGCCGTATGTAGGTACCTAGCAATCTCTATTAGGGTACGATTTCTAGTGTTAGTGAACGAATAGTAAACTTACATCCCCTTTGATATAATTGCAACTTTGAACTCTAAAATACTGATGAGCACACGGTGCTCAGGACGATAACACTGTTCTCCCGAGCACCCTGTATAATTGAGTAACTTTGAGTTAAACCCGAAGCGGAAGGAAGTCAGCCCGGTTTTGTTTATGTGCAAAGTTGCGGGTTCAACTTTGAACTAGATTTACGGCGATCAGACATTCCTCCGTATCGGAACTTAAGGATGTACCCCCACTTTTTATTAAAACTGTTTAATTTAAAGCTTTTTTTGAGTTTTAATAACATTAAATAGTAAATTGTCTGCGCCGCGAATCTAAAGCGTAAACTCCCGGGAGAAGGACATCCTAATTGTCCGTAACCTGGTCGGAGTTATTTTAAATTTATAATGAAAATTAAATAGATGGTTTTATATTGGTATGTATTAGTATTAGGATTATGCCAATCACGTTGGTGTTGGCGTTGGTATTATACTCCCGACGGACATTAATTGACACCACATGTTCTCTATATCGCTTGAATTTTTGTTCAGAAACTCCAAATAATGTTGAAATATTTTTGACAGCCTTTGTGGTGTAGCGGAAGGCTCGTAATACCTTTTGGAATCCTTAATTATTATGTTATCTTGCGTGGGTTCAAAAACCTACAATTTAGATTAACTGGCTGTGGTTTCACCCGCGATTTTCCAGGATGAAAGTGTCCTGTGCCCTTTTCCAGGACCTCAAGTACCTTACATACCAAATTTCATCAAAATCCGTTGAGTAGTTTTTGTGTGATTGAGTAACATAAACATCCTCACAAAATCTCGCATTTATACCTAATAGTAATAATAAGTAGATAATAAGTTAAGTAGTGATCGACCGAAGTTTCGGGTTCGGCCAGTTTCAGCCAAAAAACTAGGTTCGCCCGCTGTTTGAACTGTCGGTTAAAGTCGGGTCATGTTCAGTATGGATACACTCGCCTATACCGCTTAAATCGCTTGAATTTTTTACGTAAAACTTATGAAAATTACGATTTGGCGACATTGCTCAACCGTCTCCGAGCGAGTTACCCGCCACACATTCCAAGTGTTTTATTTAAATTAAACTAATAATATCTTACAAAGCTAGGAAAAGCACTACGGTTCCACTTGCAATCATCTCTACCAAGAATGACGCCTATTGTGCCACCTCCAGTGACAATGTAACCATTCTAACGAAGCTTCTAAAGCCTCCGTGTGAGGCGGCCAGTCGACCGGATTACTTGTTCAATATAGCAGTAGCTTTTACTGTGAACCCGGCTTAACGATATAATGACTCTTAATTCAGCTACATTCACTAGGAAACGGCAACTGAGCGCTTATAACACCACAATACAGAAATAATTAAAAACAAAAATAAAATGTGTTATCGCGGTATTATCGCTCAAAGCTATCTCTTCCAGAAAACCACCCATGTGTTTGTCCTATCTAATTCAATCAATGTTTGATTACAAACCTATATTTATGTGTGCAGAAGCTCCATTTTATTTTACAAAGGTTGAGATGGATTGCGTTGTTTGGCTTTGTCCCGAATAAAGTTGTAAATCTGATTTATTTTCGTCCATTAAAATGACGAGCGGTTTCACGGAGCGGTTTGGTGCAATCGATAGTCGTTTGTTTGAAAGCAATCAAACCCCGATAGTTAGAATGGAACGTTTTAGATTAATTGATCTGTAAAAATAGCTGCGTATGAAACTGTTGTCAATTACAAGTGCGTTTCAAAATAAAACTGCTATATTAAATGGTAATTTAGTGCAAAATATATCAGGTTTATGGCGACTTGAATAGCTATTCAATAACGGAGTGTACTAAAATAAATAGCAGTCGCCGTACATTTTATCCGACGACCTCTTAAAACGCACCGTTTGAAACGAGCGTCTTTCCAAATAGAAAATACAAATTGTTCAGAATTAAATTTTAATAGGCAGTAGTAAAGTGCTAATGAAATGTACCGTTTATTCAGCAATGATAAGGCTAAACGGCAGATCTTATCTCTGGGTAATAATGATAAAAATGGTTATTGTCCACAGCCATAAAGACAAGCAGAGAATCTAATGGTACATTAAATATATGGGCGTTTTCATCGTTAGAGGGTTTACGGGTAATATAACGCCATCTTTGTAGTGGAATTTTTGGCGGTAGATATCCTCACCTGTAGGGAAATGGCACAGACGGAAGTGTGTCGCAATATTATGCTCTTTTCATCATACTTACGAACGAACGTGTAGAGTGCGCATCTATCTTTCATGTTTATGCCATTTTTTATGTAGGTACATGCCATATAGAAATACTTTTATGAATAATGTTTCACGCTTTTGGCAACGAATCTAAATTATGGACAACATCTGCCTTAAGATATTTCTTCTCAGGACAAGAATAAACATTGAATTCTTTAAATACATTTAGTACTTCATAGGTCCGTAGACAGCAATAACCACTTACCATTTTCATGTCTGAAGTTTCCCACTGCTCCAGGGAATTGAATACAGAACAGGACTTTAGGATAAAAGCTTATATTCTTCTTTATAACCTTTTAAAACTTTGGTCTCGGGGGCCCGCAATTTAGTACATATTTATGTAAGTTGGCGTAAAGATAAAGGGAAACCTTAAATCTTGCTTTCAGTTACTCTCCCTAACTATATTTTACTGTAACTTTTGCAGTTTATCTTGTTTAGTTTGTTATACTTTTTCAGTAGCCTGTTTAGTTCTTATAAGCTTTGAAGTCAGAATGAAACAAATTCCTAAAGATAATTTGTGATTTATTAACTAGATAGGTTCCGTTATTAACATTTATCACGTACAAAAAATAAAGGGGTGTAAATATATCTCTGAAAATGTAACAAGGTAACGTAAGGTAATGTTCGAACTAGACGAGGACTCAGTCGGGAGGGGTGAAAAGACACTACGGGGCGGGGGCGCGGCGGCGGCGCGCGCGACGCCCGCACAGCAGCCGCTGAAACGCGTGCCGGAACTCGGGGCTGAACACCGTGTAGATGATCGGATTCAGCGTGGAGTTGAAGTAGCCTAGCCACAGCGACAGCGACATCAGCACCGGGCTCACCTCGCAGTCGCACGTCGGCACTAGGATCGCCAGCACGAAGAACGGAAGCCAGCACGCCACGAACGCGCCGGTTATTATTGCCAATGTTTTCGCCGCTTTTCTCTCTCGCTTTGAGTCTGCCGCCTCTTTCGGCTTTCTCCGCACCAGCGTCGGGTAGTAGGCGGCGGCGACGGCGCCGTACCCGGTGGTGGGCGGGTCGGCCTCGAGGCCGTTCGCGCATGATTGCTTCTCGGGGCTCGTGTTGTTCGACGAGACGTTCGTAAACCCCGTAGTGGTCGTCTCGGAGATGGTGGGCAGGGGGCGGCCGATGACGGCGACGACCGCGGCCGCGATGCCGCCGCTGCCTCCGGCCGCCACCAGCGCCCCGCCCGCCGGCACCGGCGGGGGCCCGCCTCGGGCCGTCGCGCCTCGCCGCCGTCGTATTCTTTTCCTCGCGGTTTGGTAAATCCGCCAGTAGAGAATTAATATTATGAGCACTGGCACATAAAACGACGACGCGGTCGCGAATATTTGGTAGCCAATATCTTGGCTCACAACACACCGCAGGTCCTCGGACACGCGGCGGTTCCAGTCCGGGTCTTTCCATCCCAGCTGCGGAGCTATGCACACTCCGATGCTTACAGTCCATACACACACAATCATTTGCAACGATCGACGCGGCGTTCGCGCGTGGATGTAGTCAATATTTGTCACAGCCCGATACCTATGGACAAGATAATATAATATTAGTATTTCGTAATTGATCCTTGATGATATTCTGTACTTATTAAACCTACAAAAATGTCCTACCTATCAAAAGCGATAGCCACGAGGTGCAGAATAGAAGCGGTGCAGCATAGCACATCCCCCGATGTCCACATATCACACAGCCGTGGACCCAGTGTCCAGCGCTGGGCGATTTCGTACACGGCCCCAAGGGGCATCACGAGACAAGCCACCAGCAGATCCGCCACCGCCAGGGACAGGATCAGGTGATTGGCGGCGCTGCGAAGGTGCCTCTCTAAAAGTATTGCGGCTATCACGAACACATTTCCTGAAACAAAAACCTAATAAGCTTTGTCTTTACTTAGAAAATTGTATGATTGTGTGATGTTTGATTTGGTACCGCTTTTTTGCGATTGACGCAGTATTTTCTGATTTGTGTACAATGTGCACTGATGCAGTGTGTTTGAGCAAACATTACAAAATATGCAGAGAAAAATAAACGCAGTTTTTCCGAGGTGGGTCGTCGGTATATCATACGTCACACCGTCACTTGTTTAGTCTAGAAAAAAATTAATTGAAAAATTCCCGCGTTCAGCGGTCATTCAAAATGTTTGATGTCGGCAATATCGCATAATTTTGATGTCGGCAGTAACGTGTCCATCAATAACGCGGTGCAGGAAAAAGCGAAGATATTGCTGACGGCAACTGAAATATGGCTCTGAGAGTAAGCGCGTATAAAACTCTGCGACGATAGGCGTTGTTTATTGTAATGTAACAGATGTCCACACAGACTTGCATTATTGACTTTATGACATCGTTGTTAAAAAAGACTCAGAGTCGAAAGATATAAAGTTTGACGTCTTCTGAAGCCTTATGGGAAAAATAATTGATAGAAGAACCTAGTCTTTATGATCGGCGGAATAATTTGCAAATCATTCAGAAATCATTTTTAACTTATTTTATGGATAACTAACCTACAACCGTAGCTAAAATGAGCAGGCCGAGGACAACAGCCTTGGCGACGGCGCGGACGAGCGCGGCCGGCGAGTCGAAGGGCGCGGCGTTCTCCCACCAGGTGGCGTTGGGCACAACGGTCACGTTCCACAGGCCCGGCTCCCACTCCGAGGAGTTCCACGTGACGTTCTGCAGCGGCAGGCGCAGGTACAGCGCCTCCCAGTCCACTGGTTCATCGTCGTCCGCGCCCCCCATTCCCTCTCACCGGGACGCCACTTCACTCACTGGAATAACATTTATATATATCAGAAATGGATTGCTCTTTGTTACATTCAAGCTAGGACAGCTGAGTTTTTGAAATGACTCAATGAATGTTATGATGTTTTATAAAAAGAATAAGTAGATCATCATAATAATTCTTTATGCAAAAGTTCAATCGATGGTTCTATGAATCGACGGCAGTTCTAAGTACCCGAATCGATATTGAACAAAATTTATAAAGTAACTTTACCAAGTAGTATTTTTTAAATATCCGTACAAAAATCTTGAGAAACTAGCCTAGTAAAAAGTCTAACATTGCTACATATATATATTCTAGACCTTTTAAATTATTTTTAAATTCTTTTGAAGAGTCCTACATAAATGTGTATATTGTAATTTGAAGGTACACAAAAGTACCTACCTCATACCATTCCCCATGATGTAGGTATGTGGCAAGACTGGGAAGCTACGTGTAAAGAATGGAGAAACAGATGCTTGGCATATCGTACATATCTAATCATACAACATACTTTGCTCATCATTAGAGAGGCATCATCAATCAATGATACAAAACGAACCATTGTCTCTGATCTGACAACATGTTTCAGCGAAATTATTATCATCTATTACAGAAAATTACACATCCAGGCAGCTGGCATCCAAACGAACGAGTGGGCTTGTCTAATTTTAACTATCAAGCAAAGAACAGTACGCAGGTTGGAAATTCGGCTAATGTTTCGGAATTAGGATATTTACTAACTAGTTACTTAATATATATAATGGTATACTTACTGTTTGTGGCGTACTTTCGGAAGAGATAGTTCAGAGCCCGGTCCACCATCGTTAGCTTTATTAATTGCTTGCTTTCCAATCTGTAAACAACGAGGATTTGTTACTGAACAGAATACGAAAACACAAAGGTAACTGTTCTGATATGGGTTCGATATATCAGACTGACACTGATTGAAGCACCGTGGGAACTCTATTAAATATTTCATCTATAAAAATCGCTTTATCCTTTGTCTTAAAAGGTTGTATTAGGTACTCATTATATTAGGTTATACTCATGTTATACTGTAATATGTTCACGTCTAATGCACTTAGAGAAGGTTTAGAAGTTTGAAATCTCGTGGTGTGACATGGGTAAATAGATTAAAACTTTTTAATGCATGTAGTTAGGTATTGATGCGATGTCACAGGCCGACCGTTACCACATAATAGATAAAGTTCTTCGTTACCAAGATGCAAGGTTAAAGCCCCCTACATTATTGAAAATATATTATGGCGTAACTGAAAGTCATGCTCCGATATTAAAGAAACTGCGCTAGTATATTCTAAGACCAATAAGCTCCGATGCATGAATAAATTTAAATGCAAAATATTAGCTATTTGTACCCGAGTCTCGTAGAAGCAGGTGTAATTTATAGCAGCATGAGGCAATTTAGATAGTTTTCTATAAACTTGAGTGTTCAAGAACAAAATGCCAAGGCCCGGGTAATGCACGTTTTATCCCTACTTTCAAACGCGAACTCAACGTCAAGCATATAAAATTTTAGTAGGTAGAATAACCAGTCGTCCAGGACGTGCAAATAAAAATAAAGCGCTTGATGGCAAATTTCAAAATTCTTAATTATTGCCTATAAAAGTTATTATTATTTATTATTTTTTGTTACATACCTACATGCTATTATTACCACATAAACTTAATATATACCTAAAAAAAGCCTAACTATATAATATATACCTACTTAAATAATATATTTACACTTCAATATTTCTATTGACTCTATCTCTTACGTACCCTCATTATTAATAGAGCGTGATTACCTACTATTACCTACCATATATAGTATGATTATTATAATAATTCAACATTTCTTGGTCAGCATATTATTAAAAGCAATCAAAACCGCCTGCTGTTCGTTAACCATCGCTGTTTTGGATGTGCTCTCTACAGTGTATTCGCGTATTGCGTCAATGTGTTCACGTAGTTAAAAATAAGCGAATATTTTTCCAATGACTAAAAATCCCGGAAATTTTACCAGTAGCCACAACCATCGTGATAATAATCTCGGACATCGGACACCATGTTCGCTGAAATGTTTTTATACCCATTTTACTACCATTTTCTTCGCTGGATCTAAAATCCCGGACGCTAACAACTGACCGGGAAACTATGAGAAAACCAGTAGGTATGTGTGGAAAACCATTCAATAAGAAACTTTCAGATGTTATATAAAGATTGTGTTGTTTATTACTTGGTTAGAGAGCTGTGTAAATTAAATCTGTCTGGCAGTCTGGGGTCTTTTACTGACATTGTGTGGACATAAATGAGAGTTACTCGTATTTTCACAAAATATGCTAAAAAAGAACAATTAGAAGTGAATTAATAATATTAATTAATACTGCCTGCATATTGGGTACGCTGCCAACTGGTAGTGGGTTGGAGCATTTGAGCTATCTATAGGCCTTTAATGGTCTATGGGTTGTCCAATTGCTTCTCCTTGTAAGTAGTTAGTTTAGTTTTAGTAAGTGTAGAGTTGTTTTCAGTAAAAAAGGCATTCGCCCGTTTAAAAGTTAATAATATAAAACGAAAATGAATTAACTAGGAAAAGAAAAAGGATAATAATCCAAATACTGTGGTTCTGTACATTTATTATGTGCGGGTGGCTTTACCGAGCAGCTGTCTACTTATTGGTCGCACTATATAAGCCAGGCTAATAGCAAATAAATATTAATACTAGTACTGTATATATTATTAACGGGGTATTTACCATGTTTATTATATGTTTTGAGTTTTGAACGTCTTCTGGGATCTGGTACAAACCTGGATTGTTACATATATTACTTATTGATAACGATACGTTGGTCGAAACTAAGCTACAGAGTCTCGAACATCGACGTAAAGTTGCCAGCTTGTCGGTTTTTTACAGGATACATCACGGAGAGTGTGCGACGGAATTACACGAGTTAATTCCTCCATATCCTTTCTACCATCGGACAACAAGACGTACGGAAACTCGGCATCCGTTTATGGTTGACATTCCTCCTGCCAGAACAAAGCGTTTCGCTTCAACTTTCATAATGCGAACAGCTAAGGAATGGAAAACCTTACCAGCGTCTCTGTTTCCCGATTCTTATAGTTTGGGTGTCTTCAAGTCCCGAGTGATTCGGTATCTTCTGGGCAAGCGTGATCCATCGTCGACCGCGTCGTCACTTTCCATCAGGTGAGACTGTGGTCAAATGCTAGCCTATCAGGTAATAAAAAAAAAAAAAAAATATATATATATATATATATATATATAACCCTAAGATACTTTCCAGAGAACGCCACTATATACCAAGACTGGTTGGAAAAGCGATTGAAATCACAAAAATTTAACAATTTCAAATGCGAGGATGGGTTCAACTGTCGAAAATCTGGAATCCAGTGGTACAACTATGCAAAAACCAAAAGAGTTTCACTCCAAGCGTCCAACCAAGCTGATGCAATTAGTTTCGTGTGTTGAGATCGAGTTTGCAGTGTGAGTGGCAATAAAAACAAAAACAATGGTATTGGTGTCGCGCGTAACTATTATCAATAGCGAAAGAGGATAGACCGTTTTGTTTGCCCTTAGAAAAACCATCCACCTGCAAATACTTCAGTTCAAACTTAAAATAAATAATAAACATGCTAAATATTCCGTTAATAATATATAAAATACTAATGCTAACTATTAATCATCATAATTATCAGCCTGTAGTCGTCCACTGTTGGACATAGTCCTCTGCCAATGAACGCCACTGAGCTCGGTCTTCGGCTCCTCATTTAGTTTCTTCCGGCCGCCTTTCGCAGGTCGTCGTTCCACCTGGCCGGTGGGCGGCCTACACCAACTATTAATAGTATCTAAAATTAAAACCATTAACAAAAAAAACGACCTTTTGATGGTTATAAAACATTAAACGTGAATTCCTAGGTACGAGTATATTCAAAATGAACATGTATAATGGCTTTTAAATGTACGCATGTTATCTCACCAATCATTTTTTAACTTTTTTAATTGACCACCTACAACGGAAAACAATTAAGTTCATGGCGTAGTAGAGTTATTAGCAAAGGAACACAGAGTGCGGGTTATATTTCCGCAGCGGAATAAACATTTGGACAAATACTTTTTTCCGACGACGACAAGAAGATAGTAAAATAACTATGGAAATTATTCATAAGAGAAATATCTAAAAATGGCTTATTTATTATATGAATCTTTGATACGAGTAGTGCAATCGAGATCGACAATGCAATCTATCAAGGGTGACAGTAATGTAAATAAAAAAGATGTGTGGCACTCGGAGACTGCCGCGGTAAAGCTATTGCATTGCATTCGGAGTGGGGGGTGTTAGGTTATTTTCGTTACGGAATTTCTGGATTCGGTCTCCACGCTTAAGGCCCGCGATAGAAGCTATGCAATAGCTTAAAAACAAACTTTAGAAATAAAGTAAGTACCTACACCTCTTCACGTAATACACGCACATACAATTATGTTACAAGTGAGGTATGTTGGTAGTGTAATGTCCAATGCTCACGCATTTCATATGCAATCTTTATACGACACAAGCTGGGAAAAATAAATAACCGGCCAAGTGCGAGTGGCCCTCGCGCACGAAGAGTTCCATACCATGATCTATAAAAAACGGCGAAAAATCACGTTTGTTGTATGGGAGCCCCCTTAAATATTTATTTTATTCTGATTTTTAGTATTTGTTGTTTATAGCGACAACAGAAATACATCATCTGTGAAAATTTCAACTGTCTAACTATCTTGGTTCATGAGATACAGACGGACAGACAGACAGACAGGCGACGGATGGACAGCGGAGTCTTAGTAATAGGGTCCCGTTTTACCCTTTGGGTACGGAACCCAAAAAACATAACTATGTATATGAAAATAGTTATTTGTGAAATATGGCGAAGGATTTCTTTATTTTTGTGTTCCGTACATGTAGAGAGGCACTGACAAAACCACTAAAATATATAATTTTTCAATATTATTGTTTTTGTAACACAAATTAATGTAAGATTGGTTAACGAAATAAATAATTTGATAAAATTAAATGTTATTTTTTTGTTATTTGTTATTTTTCATGGGTAGTTGTTAATAGTTCACAAAAATGTTTATTATATTTTTGAAATAAAAACTCTTTGCTTAAATTAAAAAATAAATATAAAGTAAAAAGCGGTAGTGCGGTCTAAGAGTCGGTAATAAGCTGCATGAACCGAAAAGTAGTACATTATGAACCACTTTACGAGCAAACATTGTGAAAAATTTGTTTAACAATGCGAATTGATGCCGACTATAGGTATTAGTTCCAGGAAAACCTTAACGAGCGAGATTATCGCGCCCATACCTACTATTGTCGTCCCTATCACCAGTTCACCACAACCAATTGGTAGTAATTTCACGGGTTAGTCGGCGTCATCGTTACAATTTCTCGTAGTATGTTCAAGTATCGATGCGAGAATCTCGTTCGTACAAACAGTATTGTTCTGCGGTATTCCTTAATAATCGTTGTTATGTAGAGAATGGGACTAATCCGTCACAGCGTTTGGTGTGGTGGTGCGATTGATTTGCTACCGAGAACGCGTCGCATTCTACGTGTTCGTAACACAACCGCTGAGCATTGATCGAATGACTGCCTCTATATGTAGTATGTTTTGTCATTTATGTAGCGTTGTGATACCTTCATCGTTTAAAGACTTGGAAACGAAAGGCAAACTGGTTGTTTGTAAGGTTAGAAATAGAAAGAAAGCGTTACTATAGTGATGTAACTTTTAGCGTGGTTATCCAAGTCAAGGTTTTTCTTTGGTTATTCATAGAATATGAAAATAGCTATTTGTATTTAGGATACGACTTTGAAATCGAGCATCTGAGACAAAAAGGTAACATTGTGGCATTGTCGTAAATTCTAATAAAAATTGTTTTTGTATTAAAAATATGAGTTGTTCGAAATTTCGAGTACCTACCGGTAGGTACATAACGAAGTTACAAAAAAAATTATAATAGGTAGAGTATGGGCCATAGAGAGCCACGCTGGCCCAGTGCGGGATGACTATTGTCACATTTCTTTGGACTTTGTGATAATTTACTTTCCGTTTTAAGAGCGAGTTTTAAATCCGCAGAACTAATGCACATAACAGGTCCAGCAGGATTTGAACTCCGGTACGTCGGATCGAAAATTACGAGTTTCCGCTGAGCTACAATAGCTCATTCAAAAGTTTTAAAAATACATTTTCAGTTTCCTCGCAAGCAAGTTACTCTACGTCTGAGTACACATTATTTACGAGGAACAAATTAGGTAAGCTCTGATTAGATGAATTCATAATTCACACACATTAGTCCAACACAAATAAAACACACTCAATGATGCTTACCTACTGCTATTTATAATAGTAAGAAATAATTAGCTGCAAATAATATTCGTACGTATTTGAATAACAAGACGATCATTTCACGCGTCATTAAAGTGGGTTTCACCTAAATATACCTATGATGTACGATGTATGTTTATTTAATTTTTAAATCATCTTTGTTATATTTGCACTGATTCTAGAAAAACTTTTGGTGATACTTAATACATTTCAATTTGCTGATTAACAACAAGATTCGATTCGCAATGTTGATTGGCAATGTATATCTGTTTGTTGTACTGTACGAAACAGCGGTGCATTTGGCAAATAAATAAATACAAATTTATTTTCGTAAGGAAAAACTAGACCTTTTACGAGGGGTAAACGGTCTAGTTTTCGGCAATTACTGCTGCAATTTTATAGCCGCCGAGTAGCCGGCTGTATCCTGCAACAGAGTGTCACAATAGCCGCCGATTTTTTTTATTTCCGTTTCAAATAGTAGTCTTCATGCAATTTTTAAAGCCCATGTATGAGCTCTTATATTCTATATTGTTCACTGTGAATATATTCACATCGTGGGTTATAAAGTACGTGTACAAAGGCGACCTTACTCCTAAAAAGAGTTTTCATCAACCAAATTAGCTTTTTGCAATTCTCCGTAAGATTTCCGGCTACCTCCTTTCAGTTTTGATGGCCTGTTTGAATCTAATCTAGAGAATCGGAAACTACAAAGATAATGACCCTACAGTACCCCAATAACCACGTGTTTACGTACCTAAGGTGTATAAAGATCAAGACACGTATCAAGACACAGTAGCACAGACAGTAGTAGCTAAAGGCGTTATATTAACCTACACTCAAATACGACGGCGGCGGCGTACCCGGGAAAGGCGGTGCAAATATATGTGGGGCTCCATAATATCCTGTTTGAAATTCAAACTCGCGAATGGAGGATACACACTTGAAAAGTAATCGGTTTCGGCCCACTATTGGATTACGGGTACTTACTTTATGGTGAATCTAGCTTGAAATCCGTACTTTTCCCCGAGCGAGCTTCTTTAGTGTTGGGTTGATATTTGCACTCTTATTCGGGAAAGTTTAATAGTTTCGTCTGAGGATGCCCATAGGGACTTCTTTGAAGTTTCTTTGCGGCTGACGAAGATAAAACTCACATGGGAGTTGAACCTTTTGAATTCGGTTTGTTCTACAAAATAAGATGTTTCGAGTAACGATAGCAAAAGCTCCAGTCAATAAATTACATTAAGGCGGTTCTACCAATTCAACTCCCTAGAACTATTCAAGTATTTTTTATATTATACTCCCAACGATCACATTCATAGATCCTGGCCCCTAACTAGGATTCCTTGTATCTAGGGAAACAGTATGAGCACCATGGCCCCACAACACTCAGATACGAAACAAATGCTTACGCTTTTTTTCTGTGCACAAATCCTGTCCCGTCGCGGGAATTGGACCCGCAACCTCAGTGGTGTGAGATTTGAGCCAACCTGCCAACCACTGCACCACAGAGGCTGTCAAATTATACTTAAGAAAAAATAAGAATACCTACATAACATCGAAAGTGATCGTTCGATAGCGTGTAATTACTGTGCAAAGTAAGGTGCGTAGGCCTACGGTGATTGATTGAAACCCACAGAACGCCCTGATTTAGCACAAATATTAGGAGCGTCTCATTTGCAATATATTGGGAACGTCTCAGAACGTTAACTATAATTGATAGATAATGGAGGTTTATTACAATAGGTAGGTTATATTCTATGATGTAACACAACGCCAATCGTTTGATAGCCATGCCATTAGTATGGAATGCTTGGACGGAGTTGTTTTTAAAGTTTTTTAATTAACTTGGTCACTAACGTCATAATAAACTTTAGAAACGAGTGAACATGAATCTTCTAGACGAGCGTGCTACATCTTAGACCACATTCTCGCTTACCATCAGGTGATATGGGTATAGATCAAACGCAAGCCTAAAACTAGAAAAAAAAATGGAAAAAAGTGTGTCAGAGAGAGTATTTTTGAAATATTTTGAAGTTTTATTTTAGTTCTTTCGTTTATTTGTGATCGTGGCTCTTGCAATAAAGCCGAAATAGCGAGTTCTCAGACTAAAACCTTTGTAATTCTGTCCTTTTTTATGATATTATTAGTCAGGTCTGTGGCTTGATTTATTGTAATACCTACTTGCGCCCACGGTTTCACTCGCGTAGGCAATTTTGCGGGATAAAAAGTTTCCTCTTATTCTATAATCTGAAGTCCATATACCTTATAAAATTTCATTAAACCTTAAATAAACAAAAGAAAAAAAAAACTCATGACAGCGGTCGCTAATTTTATAAAATATGTGCACTAAAACTTTTCTTAGTAAATCAGTTATTTATGAAAACCGCATCAAAATCTATCTATCAAATAGCTTAGAATGTATAAGTAGAAAAGACTAAGGTTGATAGGATGTTAGGTAAATATAGTTAGATTTTCCGAATATTCCGAAAATATAGTTAGTATTTCCATAGCACTGGTAGTCAGTTTTCGCATTTCTTTTCAGCACTTCCACTTCAATTTGAGTATAGAAAAGAAATGGGTAAACATACTTACCTTTTTTTCAAAGTCATGTTAACATAAGTTACAATTTTTAACATATTTTATTTGTATCATGTGTTTATGACCTTTAAAAGTGCACTTTTGTGCCTATTTAATAAATGATATTTGACTTTGACTTTGACTTAGATAAAAATCTTTTTACACTAGGTAGGTACTTATTTAAAACGCAAAAACAAAAAGACGCTAAAGATAGACACTTAAACGGGTAAGTAATAACTGGCCGATTTAAAAAAAATATATTTACAAAATAAATACAATCGTTTGATATACTAATCATTATGACTATTATACATCCTACTATAATATTTTATAAACGCGAAAGTTTGTAAGAATGTATGGTATGATTGTTACTCTTTCACGCAAAAACTACCAAACCGAATTTGATTAAATTTGGTATGTAGGTACTTTAGGACTTGGAATAGTTCCATATATTAAACGTTTGATCGAAATTCAAATCACGTAATTAAAAAGAAAACTATTCATAAAATATAAAATCGTGTAAAATCATCATCATCATCATATACTCCTCAAATGAAATAACAATTATTAAAATAGAATTCACTACACAATTTAAGAATTAAAAAAGACAAACGTAATTAAACATCGAATCTTATTATTATATTTCAAACAGTAAACTGCATTCCTAGCTTCATTCGTGGTTGCACAAAAATATGACTTTGGCTTATTCTTCTTCTGGCACATCGCTGCGCCGGCCACTGACGCCGCACGCTTGCTTCGTTCGCTCGGCTCGCGCGTATTGGTGCACCAGTAACCTAACGCTCCTCCTCGCTTCGCTCGTCGTCGTACCTATGTATGGCGTGGCTTTATAGCCTATGTATGGCTTTTCTCTGAACTAGTCATTAAAATAATACTGTATTAAATAAAAAAATAATTATACCAAAAACATAGTATGTCAAATCATAAAAAAATATGATAATTGAAGAGTATATACCATTAGTTATATACCAAAACATAGTATTACAGTAGATATATGTATGTATCAACTGATGGTATAGATTTTAAATTATATAACAACTATAACGTATACCAAATAAAATTATACCAATTGTCCGTTACGGGAAAAGTCATATTACTCAATGAACGGTATTGAAATGTACATATGTAAAATGTATTTCGAACGCGTCCCGCTTAAACAGTTAATCGATTATTAATTATCCCTAGTATAAGAAAAAAGCGGCGTAAAGAAAGCCTTAGTAAAGTAATTGGCAGTAGTACATTGCTTGACTGATTCTCAAGCAAAGCCCGTAAGCGCAGAATAAATAATAGTACCTTAACTAGCACGGAATTGTTTTCGGAGGACTAACTCGGTCTACGAACATTTGGCTTTAAATAATGCGTGTTTTACTGCTTTTTGTCTCTCCCATCCCGAAAGTTGATCTCCTACTGCCCTCTTTATATGCTATAATAAGGTACATTCTTGCAGAAATAACCATTATGTCAACGAAGAAGGAGACCTTATTAAGATAAGAGGGGCAAACTGAAGACCATTGTCGGAATCCCGCATTGTCATCCAGGCATTATTTTCCTAAACAAAAGGTTTTTTTTTTCATGGGACTGAGTAATGAGACGAGCAAGTCGTTCGCCTGATGGTAAGCGCCACGCCTGCCCATAGTAATTGTAGTACCACCCAGAACATTTGCTAGGTACCATAAAAATTTGGTACTTGCGTAGCACTGCATTGCGTTCATTACCCCGAGACATATGCTCAGTAATTTCGCTGACTACAATGCCCTTCAAACCGGAAGAACGGATGCTTGCGCACTACTACTTGGCGGCAGGATAACTGGCAAAGCGGTGGTACCTACCCAGACGGCCTCCCGCATATGAGAGACTTACCACGAGTAAAAAGGTACTATTTTTGTAATTATTCCTCGTACATCAAATATTTGCAGTCTAAGGCCTAAGGTAAATTGGACGCTTACACCCATCTGTCAAGTAAGATAGAGCCCAGACCTATATAATAAAGGAACACTGTTTCGTGAAGCAGATAATCCAGACATAAATAAGACGTAAAATACCTACTCATAACACATTGACATAAAACAGCACAATAACGTGGAAGATATCCGGTTACTGATGATCGTAAATAGAAGCAGGTGCCTTCGTTATGAATGGTATCTTTGTGTGAGTCTTCTGTAATGTTCACATCATCCTACTATGCAACTAATATTATAAATGCGAAAGTTTGTGAGGATGGATGATTGGATGGATGGATGTTTGTCAATCACACAAAAAACATAGAACAGATTTTGATGAAATTTGGTATGTACCTAAGGTGCTCGAAAAGGACATTGGCTATATTTCATCCAGGAAAACCGCGGGTGAAGCTGCGGGGATCAGCTTGTTTGTTACATAAATATTGTGAGTAATCGATTTTATATCGCGTTTATGATCTGTGTAGATTGCAGCGGTTTTGTGCTAGAGAAAACACGTGTAGAGAGTAGTGTTTACTAACTCGACGAGATTACACGCAAATATATTACGTCAAGCATATTTATTGAAGAAACAATTAAGTACCGTCACCGCAAATGTCGCACGTTTAAATATTGGCATGCCGTAGTTCAAGTTCCAGTTCAAAAGTATTAGTTAATTTATTATATACTTGAATCTACTAACTCTAACTTTTTGCCCGCGACTTCGTTTGCGTGGACCACAGCAAATGGTTTATGCTGCGGATGTTTACCATTTTCCGGGATAAAACAATAAAAGTTTCAGGTAGTTGATAAATTCCATTTTAGCTGCTATCGGAGTAAGTCACCTCAAGCCATTCAAAATATGATAGTATAGTCAAAATCGGTTTCTTATTGTTCAGAAAGACGAACTTCATGTTTTTCTGCGTTCTCTGAATTTCTAGCGGCAGCTAAATTGTTTTTAGAAGAATTTAGGCGCTTTTCTTCATCAGTTTGACTTTCATTTAAACGACTAAGACGCATTCTCTTCACGTGCAGTGACCAAGCTACCAAGCGCATGTCCGTTCTTGTATGAAGTACTTTTGGCACGGGTCTGCCAAGTACCACCTCGAGTCTTTAGACTCGATCAAAAGACGTGCATAAAAGCTCGTCAAGACGACACGTTGGTAGAAACCAGACTTCAAAGCCTGGCATGTCAATGTGAAGTTGACCGCCTGTCGGTGTTCTACCACAGAATCCTAAGGGACAGAAGCATCACTCCGCAAAGAAATTTAAACAAATAGCGACTCTTGCCATGACGCAATAAAATTCAATTCAGCTCGCGTAGCGCTGTATACCTACCTACATTAATCTATAGAGCGCCTCTCTTTCTATCGCATAGCTTTATTTCGCATTTTATTGGCCAAGGAAATGAATAGCTGGCGAACACTTTACTTTTACCTGCAGTAAGGATCCCAATAAAAATTTTGACCGTTACCATATTTCAGTGATAATAAATCGAACAGATTTATAGCTAAAGCAAAGCATTCGCGTACCTAGTGTTATACGTTGATTAGTAATAAATGCATGAAATAATGTATAATAATAACTACTTTATTTTTGTATGTTTTTGTTGCTTAATTGCTTAAATATACTCGGAACACATAGCGCCATCTGTTGACAGGGTGGCAGAGTGATCGTACCACAGGTTACTATTGCTTATCCTGCTTACTATATATGTTAAGCGGCTTCTTCTTTCTTGTAATAAGCAAGCGTGGCGCTTACCATCAGGAGAATGACATGTATACTTTAGGTATATTACCAATGGAAGCACTTGAAATAATTAAATGTTATCCTGACTCCAAGTGAGTGGTAGGTCTCTCGTATGCGGGGGGCCGTCTGGGTAGGTACCTACCACCTCTTTGCCAGTTATTCTGCCGCCAAGCAGTAGTGCGCAAGCATTACTGTGTTCCGTTTTGAAGGGCATTGTAGCATGCGAAATTACTGGGCATATGAGACTTAATATCTGATGTCTCGGGGTGATAAGCGCAATGCAGTGCTACGTAGTACTTTTATGGTATAAAAGTTCTGGATGGCACTGCAATTGTTATGGGCAGGCTTGGCGCTTACCATCAGGCGAACGACTTGCTCGTCTCATTACTCAGAATTATTAGTATAAAAATTAGCTAACAACAAAGTTACGGAAGCAAAAAATTTGGGTTTTGCTTTTTCTGCATGCCTTCGTACGCTTACCTATGTAAAGATATCTCAGCATTGCGATGTCATAGCGCTATGAAACATACACCAGATTTTAAGTTAAGAAGTAGGCTATCAAACACTGGAAACCGCATTAAGATCCGTTTGATAGTTTTCGAGTCTATAGATAACAAACAAACAAACACCGCTTATCTATACTATTATACAAATAGAACTGAGCCAATTCTGTACATTGAAGATATTTTTGCAAAACCAACTGGGATCGACTATTTAGAGGGAACTGAACATGAATCTATAGTTTTAGAATTTCTGTCTGTTTGTTTGTTTGTTAATTTTGGCATCATAGACGCACTTACGACTAGAGTCGTAAGACCGCAGCATCGTATCAGAAAAAAATTAGGCCTAATTACCTACTTCCGAAAAGATATACGATATATAAAACTGAGGGGCATATTTTAGTAGATTACATGCCACATACATACATGCCGCGCGCCCACAGTCGCCCAAATCTCAGAACAGCGTAATGAGTTCTAGGAAACTGGAAGCCTAAACTCAACGGCTAAAAATGTACTAATAGGAGCTTTTGTACTTTCTTAAAATCTTTGCCCATAGAGTTTGAGTCCGCCAAAAAGTTCCAATAGAATAGATTTCCTTTCAAACAATTTATTTTCCGTTGATTGAATTGGCTCCGAGTTCCGGTTAGTTTGGAGAAATTTAGTGTCCTGTCGGGATTTCCGATTCATATTGCTCGTTATGGATAAGAACTGCTGACTCTAAAAATATACTTGAGAAAGAGTATATTTGGAAATAACACTATTTTTAATTTACCTTTGATAAGCTATAAATATCAAGAAAACGGTGTCGCAGTACGTAGGAATACGACGTACCTATTAATTATATACAAAATTGGTTCTTATAAGCTTCGCCTTATTCCAGGTGACTGCGATTCGATAGCATTGCGAAAGCAGTTTTGCTAATAAATTTCATGAAATATGGAATGTTGTACAAAAACTGACTACATTTTTGGCTCTTGACTCTCGATTCGCGGAATGCTGCGAGTGAAGCTAATTGAGTCAATTTTTCCAAAACGTAAAGCTGAATCTAAATTTTATATATAAGTTGCGCTAATTCAATACGTCTTGATGACAAACACGCGGAACGCAGATGGTGCAGGTTGACAGGATATCTTCCTACGCACTGTCAACATTCCAAATCTGCTGACGTCATTTCATGCAAACTGAAGATTTTGAACAGAGCGAGTGTGCTAAGTGGGAGCATGTATGACTTTCGATCCGACGCACCCGAGTTCGAATCCCGCTGGCCCGCACCACTGGCTTTCTTAATTTGTGTGCGGATTTAACATTCGCCCTTAGAAAGGAAGGAAAACATCGTGAGAAAACCGGCATTACCAAGAATTAATTACAAAAATTCAAGGACATGTGATATCCACTAACTTGCACTGGGCCAGCGTGGTGGCCCATATTATCTCTATGAGAGAAGGCCCGTGTCCCAGCAGTGGGAACGTGATGGGCTGATGATGATAATGAAAATTTTATTTTACTGCAATTTCATAAACAATGTTTAAGTATCCGAATAAACATGCCCAAAAGAGGAACTAATAATTTCCATCAATATCAGTGATTACCACTTGGCTCGACCTTAGCTCGACTAAGTAATAGTACAGAATACTAAGGGACAGAAGTATCACTCCGCAAAGAGATTTATACAAATAGCGACTCTTGCTATGACGCAATAAAATTCAATTTAGCTCGCGTAACGCTGCCTATATAATACCTATATAATACCTACCAGTCATATTAACCTACAGAGCGCCTCTCTTTCTATCGCATAGCTCTTATCTCTTCTGACGCGGCACGTGTAAAGACGCGCGACCCGCCGTCGGTGACCGGCTATGTACTTGTAGCTTCGTACCTACAGTGCGGAGTGCGCTAGGCCTGGTAATAGATAGTATTATTTGGCTCGACGTCGACAGTGGCGCCCTAGCTAAATGTCACCCACGTTCATGCAGATTCCTATCGCACTTCGATACGATTTCCTTCTAGATCCATCATTCCCCGTATGGAGGTAGTAAGCTGATTTAAGCAACACCAAACTGTGGGCGGTTACGACTAAACAATAACCATTGAAATAATTGAGAAACCAAAATTTCCTATCCTAACAGTGGCGTATTTACCTACTTGAGTAAGCATAATATACCTACTTTTGTGTTCGTTCGGGATATTGGTTGGGTTTACCGCACACCTTGACGCTGTTGTGGCGCTAACTGCAGACATTTCGCTTTGTATAAATAAACGTAACCAATAGGAGCTATTCACATTATTTAGAAGAAAAACTAAGGAAAGTTCGTACATTATTCTATGATAACCTTAAATAAATCGAAATGAGTTACTGTTGTTCGTCGTTCTCATTCTCACAGCCACGTACGTCCCACTCTGAGACACAAACATACTCCCACAGGGAGAGAGTATGAATTGGTCATATTCCACTACGCGGTCCTAGTGCGAATGTCACAATATCCTTGAATGTGAATTCTTGAACATGCCGGTTTCCCTACGATGTTATCCTTTACCGTTTTTAGCGAGTGTGAAATACCTTTAATATACCTAGGTTATAGTTTAATTTAAATAAATTGTTCTAATCTCAAAGCTTTTGGTCACATCATGATTATTTAATATAGTGTATATCAATATAATTTGATCGAACCAAACCTCAGCACCAGAATAATAAGCTTCGTCTGTTCTTCAAACACGTAAACTCCGTCTAGACAAGAAACAATAAATACAGAACAACAATAGGAGTTAAAGCGGTAGTGCAAGGGATATTGGTTTGTTTCACGGAGCCGGCTGTGGCTGCGGGACTTTGCAAGCTTGTTTGTTACGCTGTATACTTATTAGGGTTGTCCGGAGATGTATGTTCACGGAAAACGCAAAGCGTGAGCGAGTGTGGCCGAGCGGTAGCTTGTGCGCCTTGCGATCAGACACACTCAAATTCAAATCTTAATTCAGCCCTGCACCAATTACCTAGGAATTTTGCACGCTTGCTCTAGAAACAGTGAAAAATACATCACGAGGGCGCCGCGTCTTCCTATTGATCTATGTGGTCCTGCTACTTCGCCACATCGTCGCTTAACATAAAGCGCAAATTAATCTTTTGATGCAACTTAGCGTAAATTTGTGTATAGGGCTTGTGTATACAAGTCCTATAAATATAAGCCGTCTATATATAAAAAAATACATGAAGCCAGCCATCTTAAAATAGGTATAAACATAGGAGCGAAAACCGTTATACGTGATATAAAATAAATATGTAACTCTCATGCGTATGCTGCACTTCGACATTCAAATTATTATTTTTCAGTGTTGCATAGGACGACCCGAACCGAAACGAACGTAAATAAATAATTATGTATAATTATTTACGTTCGGTTATTAACGGGAAAGTGGACTTCAAACGGTTGTTAGGTTGTTACACACGGAGGAGGAGAGAATTGAATAATATTGTTTCTATTTTATGGGCTACTGCTATTTTTGTTACTGATTGTGTGAGATTCGTAATTGTTAATTTGCTAAGAGCTTTTACAGGATGGGATGTTGAAACATAGTAAAACAGTGTTTTTTGTATTTCTGCTATACACGTGCGATGTATTATTCGATAGATTTCTTATGTTTCTATTTGATTTTTGCCATCACTTTGTAACAAGATTAAAATAGGATAGCCACAGAGATATTGCTTTTCTAAAACAACTCAACTGCCGTCTCTCTCTAGATCTATGTGCTCCATCTTAGGCCACATCATCGCTTCACATCAGGCGAGATAGTGGCCAAACATAGATCTATAAAGTGTAAAAAAAAAAAAAAAACAAACATTTTGCAAAAAGGTAATGTAAATAGCAGAGTCTAGAGCTTTTTATTCTCCAGTTATAATTAGGTTTGACCTCACGAAGAGAGCCTTTTTTCAACAAAAAAGACACTAATAAAGTTAAGTAACAGCTATTTTTATTCTACGTTGTAATTTTTGGTTTACGTGAGCAAATAAAAGTGACAGGATATTCAAAAGAGTTTCATAAATACTTAGGACATTTCGACGTGAATACATGGAGATTGAATTTTTCTGACAATTTATTTGCTGAAAACAAACTAAAAAGATCAAAGCGACCTTGCAATTCATTGAAATAACTCAGATCTCGATGTTTTCTTTCAAACATAACTTTAGAATGAGAAAATATATTTTGTAGTTACGTTTGCCCGTGACTGTTAGCTACTAACAAAATTTTCCTAGTGTATCTTCGATTAGTTGATAATAAAAATGTTACAGCACAAATCTTTCATGCATTTCTATTTAATAACGACCACAATAGTAATAAATGTGTCATTCGATTTGGTAACAAAAATCATCGGCATCCACTTAGAGCACTGCGGTAGGCCTAATAAACTATAATAAAATACCCATAAAATACATTATGTTGGTTTGTATGTTCACGATCTCTACAAACTATTTCACGGGGACACCTCCTGACCCCCATTTTATTCCCAGCGGGATAGTATAAATAGAGTATAACCAATCACTAGAAACATTGCTATTGCTATTATGTTTTTATTACCGTGTCAAGTAATAAATAATGCTAAAATAGCACTAAAGCGCCCGCGGCCCCATTGCTGTGGATTTTATCAATTGAGTAACCTTGCTCTTGTTTCTACCAGGAGCCTTCCTTAATAAAGGAAACATTATGCTTTGTAGGTCACACTCAATAACTGCTCTTAAAGCGCTCCTTTATAGTTACCGGAGGTAGTAGTTATGGCTAGATTTTACATTTTGAACAGCCTTCTCGTGTCGGAGGCCAAGGACTGGGTTGGCGGAGTTAACCGAAGAAGGTAAATAAACTCCGATAAAACCAGTGAAAAACGATTAGAGTACCTATTTATATACCTATCGTAAACATTGAAAATTTTGCATCCACATGATAGATTATTTCCTAACAAGTATTTATGATTCATCATTGTGTTCCCACTGCTGGGACACGGGCCTTCCCTCATAGACAGAGTATATGCCGTAATCCACCACGCTGCTCTAGTGCGGGTTGGTGGATGTCCTTAACTGAAGAAAATCAATGATACAATGATACAATGATTTATTAGTCTGTGAATAGTAATAAGTAATATACATATTATGTAGTTGTTGTTAACGGATAGTTTCTCTAGTTCCACCATATTGGCATAAAGACATGGTCACAAGTTCAGTGGTGCGAGGCCAGCGGGATTTGAATTCGGGTGCGTCGGATCGTAAGTCGCACGTTTTCCCATTGAGCCACACTCGCTCTTTTTATGCTTAATTTCTTTATAGTATCACACAGTATTAAGGCAATATAGATATAAGTAGGTAAATAATATATGTATAGGCATAAAAGCGTTTAGGTGTGTCAGTTTCTTATACTCAGACTAATCTCGAATCAATTCTCCACGTATGAACGAACATTTCCACAACAGAGTCGCATTTGAAATACTTCTCACGTGTCATCTCATAAGGCCTAGTAGTACATACGTACGTAGGTACATACATACAAATGAACTAAATAAACTTGCGTCTCAAGCGTGACACAGAGGAAATGCATTTCAAATTTGAAATACTGCGTCCCGCAGTTTCACTCGTGGATGAAAGTATCCTGAGTTATTTCAGGATCTAGAGTATCACTTTACGAAATTTTATCGAAATCCCTTCAGCCGTTGCGGCATGAAGAGGGAACGAACATACTTACACACTGACACTCTTACATACAAACTTTCGCATTTATATTAGTAGGACTAAGGATTCACTTTTAAGCGTTTTAATTCCGCAGTTGATTTTGAAACCGCGATCCAATACTCCGTTTTGGAACTGTCCGCATGCACAGCGGTTTGATGGTTTACTGTAAAAGCTAGAAGTATGGTAAATCCTAAGATCTTCGAGTAAAACCTAAGATTTACTAACTCTTTATGGTGGAATTCCGAAATGTTCTGCGATCATCGTTAATTTTGAACTGTTCCAGCATACACTGCATATCTTAAGACTTACCTCAGAGACACGGTAAATGTTAAAAAAATAGTCAAGTCTTGACGTGTCGGCACATCGCCCAGTACTCACAGGCATCTACTAATCTAAGGCAATGTCATATATAGGTGCGACGGTGAAGTGAGGAGGAGCGTTAGGTTACTTGTGACCACCAATTTAATGTAAAAAATTAAATAACACGTAAAAAAATGAAAATTTCGGTTCTATGTCATCGGTTCTACGTTTATATTCTTAGAATGTAAAACGTAGAACCAATGACATGCTTTCCAAATCGTTAGAATCGCAATTAGTGCCACTGCGAGACGAATGTGTACGTTCTGAATGCTCAGATTGTGCTGTGGCGGTGCCCCGCGGTGCATGCTATAATGTGGCAGTGCGATTGAATTACACACCAATAGTCCGGTAATGCGATAGGATTTATGCAAGAATTGATCAAGCTTGGAATGAACCGAGCAGTTGGTATTGATAATAATTCACGAAAAGCACGACGGTTATTTTTGTTCATTCTAATGAAATAATAATAATAGGACAATTGTGCAAAAGTAGTGCAACACGAAATATTGAAGTACCATTTACTTTTTTATTTACATTTTGCGAGGATGGCCTGTGGCAAGTGGTCTGTGGTATGACACTCGCAAACAACGATTCGTTTGTTTTTAATTTATAAGTAAAATGCAACCGGCCGAAATTAAACTTTTTGAATTTAGAAAAACGTAATTCCACAATTAGAAAGAAAGAGGTTTAATGACATAACATTTTAATCTCTTTTGTATCCATGCGTTGAAGACTAGAAGTGTGAACCCTTGTCTATGTTCTGGAAGGACCTTTCTAAAGGTAGATATATTTAGCACCTATTCACGGATTCCTATATCAGGATCACAAGCTTTATTAGTTGTGTTGCAGTGACTTTTCTTGCTTAAAACTTTTGAGCATTTATATATTTAAAGATAAATAGATTCCTGATAGCTACAATCTAGGAATCTTCAAGTCTCGAGTGAACAGGTATCTTGGTAAGCGTGCTAGATCGTCGACCGCATCGTCGCTTACCATCAGGTAGTCAGTGACATAGTAGTCAAACGCAAGCCAATTAGCAATAAAAAACAAAAAAAGGCGATTGTATTAAGCTTTTGTTTAAAAAACTCCACTTTCAGAAAACAAGAAATCAGTCGAAGAGAAATGCGCACGTATTAAATTAATTTATTGCAGCTGAAAAATATTCACGCCATCTCTATTTACGGTGACTATTGAACTAATTAAATCATTCGATCGTTTTTAAGTTCACTCTAAAGGAATGCCTCTAGAAATGGCACATTCCACTGAACATTGTTATTTATTTTACACTGGGTGTAGTCAAATATTTATTTATTTATACTTTAGCACAAAACAGTTCGTACATGAAAGACTTAATGCTAGATAGCATTTTCTAAGAAAATCCATAATCAACTTTTCAAATAGAGCTACTATATGTGATCACGTATATATATATATATATATAGTGACTTGTTTTATATAATTTATTAGTATTGTATTATATATACGTGTGTTTTTATAATATATATATATATATATATATATATATATATATATATATATATATATATATATATATATATATATATTATAAAAACACACGTATATATTTATATATATATATATATATATATATATATATATATATATATATATATATATATATATATATATAAAAATATAAAAACACTCGTATATATAATACAATACTAATAAATTATATAAAACAAGTCACTATCTACGTCCTGTTTTTAGTTTCTACGCTTACTTCTTCACCACGCAATTTGATACGGTTCTCACTGTCATTTTAGGTACAATACATTCTAATTAAGTTTTTGCATAGTTTTTGTGTAGTAGTACAAACCTATCTGGTTCATAACGAAAGGTAAAATTGAAGCACTTTTTGAAACTGTGTTTCTGATGTTCCATCACACTTTCAGTACCTTCAACAGTTCTCAATATTTCTTAACTTGCAAGACAATAACCGCGAATATATATTGGCAATAACCGCGAAGCCTTATTCCCGAGTTTTGAGTGGAGCGCTGAAATTCTTGCAGTAGTACCTTCCGCGCTGCTCGATGTGAGTTTCTCGCTATCGATCTATATTTAACTGGCAGAACATACTTCTCAAAATCCTTATATATTATGCAGAATACTAACTTTGCGCAGAATTCTCGCTCTCTCAATACGCAGAAACTTATCCCTTGTATAGACAGTATAATATAATGCTAATATTTCAAATAAACGCTAACTAAACTTAATATTATTTAAAAATAATATTTTAGATTATATTACAAGCGTAAACTTTATATGAAACAATAATTTATTTTCTATGATAATACAAACATTATACATATTGTTTAAATTCATGGCGAAGCGCAGATGCCTATATTACATGTATACGCCTAGCTAAGGCATCTGAGGCTCAACAACTGCTAGTGTAACTTGTGTGTTTGTATAATTATTGAGGCCAGTATGTTGTTTAAACATGTTCTTTTAAATTTTTTGGCAAATAAATTATATTATTATTATGTCGCTCTTTCTCACGGGTCATACACCCGGTCCTTTGGAAGGCTCGCGTGGGGACATGAGTCCAACACGTAGAGGCCTCTTAGAGCATTTAATTTACATATGTAATGGGCAACACTTATCGGGGACTGTCTCTAAGTGCATCATTAGAAGATACAATCAAAGACAGCCTCCGATAAGTGCGAGGACTATTATTGAATATATGAAAATTACTTGTGATTGGGCTATTGAGGTGAATTTTTAATGGATGAGAGCCGGTCTATGATATGTGACCTCGGCACCTGCCAGTTACGCCTCATAAGAAAATATTTTGGCAGGTGGTGACTCGCCACCCACTAAACGGGTCCCCTATAAGGGCCGCCGTTCATTGGCGACGAGAGGGGCAACGTTGGTGTGGGTGGCTAAAGGGTGTCGAGAGGTGTGCTGCAGTTTCACTTAAACGCTACTCCCGACATTATGCCCTTTAACACTTCCACCCTTGGAGCTTAGTTCATAGCTCTTGCATCTCCACCCTCGAACGGCCAGTTAAGGCAAGCCGGGGGTCAGGGGTCACATTTAGCCCCAGGGAGAATCTCGGGGTAAGGCTCAGTGTCGCCACGCACCGACGACTCGCCACAAAGTCGCCCCTGGCCTAATTATTATTATTATTATTAACAAAACAAATATTATGGAAGTCTAAAAACATTTTACAGAAGCATGTATAGAAAATACTGCAATCTGCATACGACTACGCTATTGCCAGACACAAAGACAAAGCAAATTTTACATGAACAAGGTTTCTTTGCAACGTCTATGTGTCGTTGTTCACTTTGGTATCGCAGATGCGAGAGGCGGCATAGTCACGTATTTTGAATATTAAGCAGGCTACAATGCCTCGAGATTCTTTTACTCAGTACCTATTTAATAAACTACGAATTTGCAATTTGCCGAACAGCGATGAGCAGAGTCAATATTAACAGCTAATAGTGTTTGAGGAGAGGCTATAGAGCTGTACAGCCTACTCGTATTATGGAAATAAGTAGACATTGGCAGACTGAATCGGCTGATATTGGTACGTGTACAGACCGATAAGTATAAATCGATTATGCGTCCGTATTAGCTGTAGATAAAGATAGGGCACGCAGAGGTTATCTGCTACCACGGAACCAATTATATGAATTTGTTGGAACTTTTTTCTTGAAAGTAACAAATGGTTTGTGTACTATGGCACCTACCTATAATATACCTACATATTTAATATATAAAAAATGTATTAGAAAATATCCCCATGCAAGGATTTAAACTATTGTTATGATTTTTATACATATTATTGTCAATACTACCGACAATTTAAAATGTTATACTATTTTAGAAGTAAGAAATAGAAGAGGAATGCGACACCCAAGACAAACCTGTTTAAGGTTTATAAGGTGTTAGATATTTATGAAAAGTTGTAAAATTTATAAAAACAAAAAAAAAACCGATGCTGAAAAAAGAAATTTCTAGAAATATAATTTGAAAAAGCTTAAGAAATACAAAACTTGGGACTATACTTACAATCCCAATTCTCGTACATTTGTCTTAGACACACTACATATCGCACCTTCGGTAAGACAAGGGCATAATTGTTAAAACAAATTTTGAGTTTCTGGAAGAACAAAGGCATATATCATTAGAAAGAAAGAAATAATAAAAGGCATATATCATTAGAAAGAAAGAAAGAAACGTTTCTTTCTTTCTTTCTTTCTAATAATATATAAGGCATAAGTACACAAAATGTGACTTTGTTCTTCCAGAAACTCAAAATTTGTTTTAACAATTATGCCATTGTCTTACCGAAGGTGCGATTATGTGTGTATCAATCTATTGGGCCGTGACCTGAAAGCTCTCTCACTGAATATAAGCGTGATTTACCCATTATACCCCAACATTTACCGTAAACGAAAGTAGTGCAGCACTACTGTAAAAGTAAGTGGTAAGTCGTGTTTCAAGGAAAGTATTATACCTACTGTGAGAGCAGTACATAGAGAGCTCTCCATGGTGTACTGTAGGTATTAGGTACCATTGTATTTTGTTAGTAGAAGGCTGAAAGGTAGGAAGTACGTTATAAATTCATCCATCACTCTCTGGTTCTAGGTTACGCCACCCCCAATGGCTCCCTAGGGTAAAAGCTTTTGAAGGTGAGAGAATTTAAATTTTTGCGCTCGAACTGTTTGGACAAGACTGGTCCTTGCCTTGAATATATAATGTGATCCAAGCCTGCGGTAAACGAGGTATGTACCTACTCGCAATGACGATAAAACCACTAATAATAATGAATTTCAGTAAAATAAAATTTAAAAACGAAACAAAAATCTTATAAAAAGTAAAAGACGGCTGAACCGATTTTAATAAAACAGCTAAAAACCACCGCTAGAAAACCTGTTTTCACTTAAAAAAACCGCGTCCAAATCGGTTCACCCTTTTAAGAGCTACGGTGCCACAGACAGACACACATAATGGCCAAACCTCTTGAAGGCCCAAACTTATAATATTCCTTTTTGCGACGGTGTTAAAAACGCCATGCCTATAATCTACTGCTAGTAGGCTCAAATCGCCCTCTCACTCACATACACACCCTCACCATACCTACAGAGAGGAACACAATTCATAATATACTAGATAAATGACTGGATAAGTTTGTTTGCAATAAGATTTAGTTTAGTATTTTCTTTTCTATTCTCTGTGTATACGACTGTATTCAAACTAAATTATTAGAGACTAGATAGATGACACTTTATTGCACTTAAAAAAAGAAAACAGAATTAAAGTTGGTAATACATAATTAATAAGTACAATAGGCGGTCTTATCGCTAAGTAGCGATCTCTTCCAGACAACCGTAGGGTAATGAAATCAACATTTTAAAGGGATAGTGTGCAGTATATAATAAGTAGGACGAATGAAATGATTTTAAACTTAAATGATATACAATTATACATAAATACATCTATATTGTCTATATATAATATTAATCATAATATAATATATTGCCTTAATGTATTGTATAACCCTAGGGGAGGGCACTGTACGCTGAAACATGGGGCGATGAGCCTAGTTAGATGAGGCAGCAGATAGCCCAATGTTATAAAGTCGGAAACATGCCAAATAAGCTTAAGAACCTCATTGAATGATTTTTCATTTTATTATTTATTACATGTTTTGAAAATACTCTATTGAACACCAACAATACAAATAAGGTACCTATAATATATAGTAAATCTCTAATATAAAACGAAAACGCCTCCCGCGACTGTATTTGTCTTACTTTTAAACTGCGATAGAAGGATTTTGATGGCTTTCAGAGTAGTTTAGAGAACTCCGTAAAAGTCTTTAAAATGTGTAATGTACTCACTCGTACGAAAGCGGTAATTCAAACAAATATTATAAATGCGAAAGTTTGTATGTGTGTTAGTGTGTTTGTTACTTCTTCACGCTGTAACGGCTGAAGTTTAGTGAAATTCAATACTCAATACTCAATTATTTATTGCAATCATATATTTATGTACATTTGGAGAGGTCTTATGAAAGGATTAGTAAACATATATGACCCTGACAGGGTATGGCAATAGAACCTATAGCGAGCGGACCTATTCATTAAATAAACAAACATATTAATAGTCATATTAGTAGTAATCGTATTATTAATACTCATATAATAATAATTAAATAATTTTACGTTACTTGTCGTTGAGAAACTCGTCTAAATTATAATAACATTTGTCAATTATATTAATTTAGAATTCGGAATGAAAAAAGCTTATAACATGATTAACACATCTAATACGCTACTTTTTATCCCGGGAAATCACGGGTAAAACCGCGGGGCGCAACTAGTAACTTATAGAACGAGTTACGCAATAGACAATTTTATTACTAAAACGCGATCTATATCAAACAACCCTTGAATGGAGGAATTAAGATACGATAAAATAGACTTGTGTAATTTATTAGCCAGCCTTATGAGTTTAGATATAGGAACTATTTTATTACGTCGTCGTTTTATTAGAGCGAGTGTGGCTCAGCGGGAACTCGTGCGCTTTGCGATCCGACGCACCTGGGTTCGAATCCCGACTCGGCCCTGCACCAATGACTTATAGTTAAGTGCAGATTTTGCACGCTCGCTCTAAAACGGTGAAGGAAAACATTGTGATGAAACCCGCTTACGCGCTTTGGAGTGGTAGGCTCTGGCCGTGGTTGTAATAGCACCCACCGAACAAAGCCATGCCGTCAAGCGACCTAGTCGTGTTACGGCATGATGTTCGGTGAACCATCGGAGAGACGGGTCTGAGCAGCCGCTCAACTGCCGTCTCTCTCTAGATCTATGTGCTTCATCTTAGGCCAAATCATCGCTTCACATCAGGCGAGATAGTGGCCAAACTTGGATCTATTAAGCGTAAAAAAAACCGTCGTTTCCACTATCTACGTTATTTAGGTAGTGAGTGTAAAGTGCCGCAAGAATAACGATGAACACATGATGCTTACTCTAATGAAATCATCTTATTGCTGCGGTTTATTTATTTTAATAGATATATACTGTTCTTCATCGTCCTATCCTACTTCCGACTGATCCGACTAACATTATAAATGTGAAAGTTTGTGAGGATCGATGGATAAATGGATATTTGTTAGTCCATCATGCAAAAACTAATGAACAAATGTTAATGAAATTTGATATGTAGTTACTTTAGGTCCTGGAAAAGGACATAGGCTTTTTAGCCCGGAAAACTACGGGTGAAACCGCGGAGAGCTGCTACTAGTTCATTTTGTAAAAGATGATATAATGTTGTCACCAATTTACCATAGCTATTATTGATTAACATTTATTAACTTCGTAAATAACCAAGTTTGCTGCCAATTAATGGCAATTGGTTCAATTTGTTCAGTCGACAGGCAATCTCAAATGGCACCGCGGCTGTGGACGCCGCCCATTGCTATTGTTTATTGTTCCGACTGCGCGGTCACTTCAATAGCCGAGAGGTTCCATTAGTCACCTGTCTATATGAGATATGGATTGTTTTAGCTTATATCTATTAAGTTGTGCTTCTAGCTATTAATATAGATCCCTATGTACTATCTAATGCTATATATACTATCTTCTCTAGCGGGCGTATTTCCGAAGCACTGGTAGAGTCAGTATTTGCATTTCTTTTCTGCACACGGACTTCAATTTGAGTATAGTAAAGAAATGGGTAAACATACTCACCTTTTTTCAAAATCATGTTGACATAAGTTAATTTTTTTTAAATATTTTAAATTTTATTTGTATCATGTTTTTATGACTTTTAAAAAAGCACTTTTGTGCCTATTTAATAAATGATATTTGACTTGACTTTATTTGACTTTGAATGGAAGAGACTAGTGTCCCACGACATGCTTGCCTTTTTCAGTCATGATATTTTAAGTTACAATTATTAAAATATTTTAATTTTTTTTTACGCTTAATATATCTATGTTTGGCCACTATCTCGCCTGATGTGAAGCGATGATGTGGCCTAAGGTGAAGCACATAGATCAAGAAAGAGACGGCAGTTGAGCGGCTGCTCAGACCCGTCTCCCCGATGGTTCACCGAACATCATCCCGAAACACGACTAGGTCGCTTGACGGCATCGGTGGGTGGTATTACAACCACGGCCAGAGCCAAAGAGAGAGAGAGAATTAATTTGTATGATGTGTATATGACGTTTAAAAGCATGCAAATGCATTTTTCGCCTGTGCTATTTAATAAATATCTTTTGGCTTGACTTGGCACAGGGAATCCTAGTGTGGGAATTAGTGGAACTTAAATAGCTTAGTTATTGTACCTACACTATTTTTGAACGTCACAATAAGTACTTATCGAGTGCTCTTAAATTAAGTTTTTGTACCAACATATTTAGATGAAGATATAAATAAAAACTACAGCAGCTGAATTGCAGTTTATTAGCTGTGTTGCTTGGTTAGGTACTCTACTTGAACGGAAGCTCGAGAGCTGTTTTTAACCCCCGACGCAAAAAGGAGGGGTGTTATAAGTTTGACTACTATGTGTGTCTGTCTGTGGCACTGCAATTGTTATGGGCAGGTGTGGCGCTTACCAACAAGTAAACGACTTGCTCGTCCCAATACTCAGTTCCATAAAACCTGCTTTCAAATAAAAAGAACCGCATCCAAATCGGTTCACCCGTTTAAGAGCTACGGTGCCACAGGCAGACACACATAGTGATCAAACTTATACCACCCCTCCTTTCTGCGCCGGGGGTTAAAAACAGTTAGAACCCACATGGAGTAATGCTCTCATCTGTGGAACATCTATGTGTTAATCCAAGGTATAAGCAATCTCCATTCCAAATTTCACTCACATCCGTTAAGCTGCGTGATGAAGTAACAAACACACTTACACACTAACTCACAAACTTTCGCATTTATAATATTACTAATGATCGCAGAGCATTTGCTATTTTATTTCAAGCAATGGTGAAGCAAATAATGAAGGTTCATACAAACTTAACAGAACTGCCATATTAGATAACAGTTCCGCATAGCATAAACGTGTTTCGGGATGATGTTCGGTGAACCATCGGGGAGACGGGTCTGAGCAGCCGCTCAACTGCCGTCTCTCTCTAGATCTATGTGCTCCATCTTAGGCCACATCATCGCTTCACATCAGGCAAGATAGTGACGAAACATAGACCTATTAAGAGTAAAAAAAAAATAGCCTAAAGAGTCCTTTATATATCTACGCCGCACTCTTATCTGCGCTACGACGGCTTACACATTGGAAATAAGGTAATTTCCGTCCAAGTATTTGTGTTATTCTTCTCCATGAAAGGTTGTCTAGAACAGGGGTTCCCAAACTTTTTCAGTTAGCGGCGCACTTACAGGTTTAGTATTTTGTCTCGGCGCCGCGCCTCTAACTAGTTGAAATAGGGTACAATGATATGATGATGTAACTAAGTAGATAAGCACAAAAATTAAAACATACACTAAATGAAGCTGAGTTTTTATATACAAGAAACACATTTATTATTTAAGAAATATAGGAAACAAAATACAATGGCAACTTAGTCAATATGACGTGTGAGTTTGGTGATCACCACACATTTTTTCAAAGGTATAATAAGGCTTGACACCGCTATTTTCATTTGCCTAAGTTTCGTTTCCGGATAATGGTAAACAGGAGGGCCTCACGGCGCCCCTCTTTACTCTCTACGGCGCACCAGGGAGCCGAGGCGCACACTTTGGGAACCCCTGGTCTAGAAGATATCGCTTAAAGAGATAATTTAGCGCATTGTGCATGACTTTTACAGTTAAGTTTGCTCTAATTGTAATAAAATTGTTATTTACCCAAGGTACAATCTATGATACGGAATTCGTGATGTTCGTTGGGTGTAGTGCTAATTGATTTTTGGGATTCGTGACATCTTTTCAAAGAGTGAGATTCGTTTTGTGTTGGGTGGACAATTTACATCAAGTGGGATTCGTGTTTGGATTTCGGTGGGAGCTATCTATCCATTTTAAACGACTTTAAATAGAAGGAGGTTTACAATTCGACGGTATGTTTTTTTTTTTCATTTTTTTTGTGTTTTTGTTACGCGATATCTCGGCCAATTATGAATTGATTTCGATGATTCTTTTTTTGATTGGTAGGTCATGCTTCAGAGGTGGTCCTATATAAATTTTATCGAAAATCATTTAGCACTTTTTGAAAAAAATAGCAATAACAAAAAATATAAGTTTAATCTTCAAGTCGGTTCTTGTTTTTTTTTGTAACCGACTTTCTAAAATTGGAGGTTTGTATTCGACTGCTTCACCTGCTTCACCCAGGGTTGACTTCCGGCGAGGGAACTCCTTAACGGTGAATAGTACAGACACAACATTTTGTAAATGGATTTAACCATAATAGCTTGTTCTAAATTCCATCATGACATGGCTGATACACCCAGGATTGACTTCCGGCGAGGGAACTCCTCAACAGAGAATAGGATAGAAATGACATTTTGTGGTAAATGCATTTAATTGTGATAGCCCGTTTTAAACTTCGTCATGATGTGGCTGCTAGATCATAAAAGCTTGTCTTTAAAAACTTTCTAAGTTAATTTAATTAAAACTTGTTTTTGCACTAAAAAGGGTAAAATAAATTATTTTTCAAAAAAAACTAAACCGACTTCAATACCACAAATAGGCACTCAAACGTGAAAAATAAATTAATATAATTATCATAAGCGCTACCCACTCATATATTTGAAGTCGGTGCCAGCCAAGTCTAAGAGGTAATAGATAGATACTACCTACAAGTAGTACTTACTATATACATAGTATTTATCTGCTACCTATTAGACTTGGCTGGCACCGACTTCAAATATATGAGTGGGTAGCGCTTATGATAATTATATTAATTTATTTTTCAATTTTGAGTGCCATTTGTGGTTTTGAAGTCGGTTTAGTTTTTTTTGAAAAATAATTTATTTTAGTTAGAAGGCAAAACAAAATAATTTTATTCAAATGTAAACTAAAAAGCTTAAAAATCAAATTTAAATTAAAGCGTAATTCTAAAAATCTAAACCAAAGTTAAATAATATTAGCATTCGAAAACTCGGAAAACAGTAACAGTAGGGAAACATATACTATAGTAGGTAATAAGCAATTTCCTACAAACAAATTTGTGGCAATAACTTTTGGCATACGTACTAAGTTAAGCTAATTTAATTATGAGAGATTTGCAAGTTTACGTCTAGGTTTTAATAAAGGGATTTATACACGACAGCTTGGATATAAACCATGAACCTGCTATGATTTAATATCTGCAGGATTACTTTAAACTAAGACACGTTAATTAAGTCTTTAATAAAAACAAAACACCCAAGCAAGTTGGCATTAAATACTGCGACCTTTTTCTATGTCCAACCGACAAAAAAAAGTTTGTGCCAGAGAGGCAAACAAGCAGACAGGCAGACAGATGTCGCTGTAATAATAACAATAATTCACTAAATGTGTGCCGTTCTTAACTTTAGAACAGACCAAAAAAACTAGGCGTTCCCTAAAGCTAAACAAACAATGAAAAATAATGACATAGATTATAAGAACGATGATAAACGGCGGCATAGCCAGCCCCCGTGCCAACGAGCACCTACCGTCGAGGCCATAACTTCCCATAATAAAAGCTGTCGCCAATTTAAAGGTACGAGTAGGTATATAAGTAAGATGGAACAACAGCTGCCACATAATTTTCTCCCACTGTGTTAAATTTTAGTTTAAAAAAGTTATATTTTAGCTTCGCTTATATTTTGACTATGTACTTTCTTATACAACTGCGAGCTGCAGTGGAATCGGCTAACTCGAAGACCGATCCCGATCGGTTTTAATTTCAAATTTGAAAGGCCTTAGCATTTTTTAAACTGCGATATCGATTATTTTTAGCGATTGTGATTGGGGTAGGGATTGGGACGCGGTCTAAAAAACAATTCCATAGACAAATCACGTGATATCTTTGAAAGTGATCGAGGTCGGTGTTCGAATTCGACGATTGTTGTCGTTCAATTAAGTAACACTAAGGTAAGCACGAGTAAGCAACACGCTTGCTCATCACAATTGTACACCATCATACAAACTCTTGTGCCGCACTGCGCTCGTCACCCTGAGACATATTATTTTATATATATTTTTTTTAACGGGGATATGCCTTTATCTGAAAACACTTATGTAAACTCATGATGCCTAGTAATTTCAATAGAAACAGTGTCCTTCAAATCAGAACAAAGATTGCACACTACAGCGTGTCAGTTGAATACCTAGCAAAGGTGTGGTACTACTCATGAAGAGTCTTGCTGTAGAGGCCTATATACCGCTAAAACGTAAGAAGCTCCTTTTATATTGACGAGGTACAAACGACATACAAAACAATACCTAGTTGTTTCTTCACTAAATGATATATTGGGGTAATGTGACATAGCTTGCTGTATCGTTACTAAAGGAAAAATATAAGAGATCTTTTGATTTGGGAAATCTGTACTTGTTATTATAAATATATGCGGATATGAAAGCATGGGTCGAGGAGTAAGATAAGTATACTATAAAACACACCGATGACAAATCACCAGGCATCTGGCACGGTCTAATAATGATTTAAACATGTCTAAATGAGAAAATGTACCTCGTCCTATACGTATACCTTGACGAATATAATGAAAAATCCCAGTCAATTCTAAACAACAAGACGTCTCGCTACCACATAATGTTTCGCAATAAATACATTTTGTATTAAACTTCGTAACATGAACAGTGAAAGCTCATGTTATGCTAATGAAACAAAGGGATCGCATCTTCTCAAAGCACCGCGACACGTCCCGGTGTCGCGCGCGCGGAAGCGACGGGGCTTCCGCACCGCTCTACGATGGAATAACACCGTATCTCGGAACATCGTATTACTCTAGTCTAGACCTATTTAAATTGGATATCACAGTGTTTTTATGCAATTTGAGAGCGAGTGTGGCTCAGTGGGAGTACGTGCGACTTTCGATCCGACGCACCCGTGTTCGAATCCCACTGGCCCCTCATCACTGACTTTCTTAAGTTATGTGCGAATTTAACACTCGCTCTAAAAACGGTGAAGGAAAACATCGTGAGGAAAGGCATGATCTAGAATTTATTACAAAAATTCAAAGACATGTGACATCCACCAACCCGCACTGGGCCAGCGTGGTGGATTATGGCCCATACTCTCTCTATAAGGGAAGGCCCGAGTCCCAGCAGTGGGAACGTAATGGGCTGATGATGATGATGATGAGCGTTTTTATGCAACTAAGCAATGTGACAAGCAAATCGATTGTCTAATGGTATGGCCACACAGCATTGTCGCTCGTCACGTTAAGCAGTCGGTTCCGGTCAGGCTATTTCGGAGGCCTACGGGCGGTCTTAAAACCCCGACACCAGTGTTGGTCACACACCCACAAGAGAGAAGAAGAAGACACCGTAATAACAGATATTAAGTCTCACATGCCTAGATAATGAATTTCTACAATTTCGGACTTTGAACGTGGTACTAATTCGAATTATGTTGGGCTCCCAATTTATATAGGTATTGATTACGAACCGATTAGTTTCGACAAAACTTACCTAATCTTCAGAGTCTATTCATAAAAATCACGCTCGGTTTCGTACTTCGACCTCGCAATAATATTAAGTACTTTGTTCATTAAATCCATTTTGGATACGTACCTACGAATCCTACGAGTCCTACCTATGAGTAGTACCTATGATAATAATCTGAAGTGGACCAATTCTGTGTAATATGAAAAAATCTCAATGAAACGTTGCCGTCGATAGGGTCTTTTTATAGCGCAAGCAATATGCATAACTATATAAAAGCAAAACCTTTGCATGAACAATTCTGGGTCCGGACTATATCCCTTTTTTAGCAAGAGAGACTGTGGAATTTTCCTACACACTATTTTCATTTCCAAAGGCACAGCGAACAATAAAAAAATTTATCGTCGCGAATGTTTAAAAATATACAGTTTCCTATTGATAAATTGAGCTTGAGACTTCCTAAATTAGAGGCCAATGTCAGATGCGATGGCCACATAAAACATTCAGAGACATCACTATTTTTAAACACAGTGTAGAGAAAATAGATGAAGCGAATCTTTTTGGACCGTTTGGACTTTTATGCGGGAAATTTGAGTGAAAATTGCGTTCCACAGCTTTACTGCAGCACAACGTTTAGAGCTGGTAATATACGATCCAGCTTGTAGCCGTCAGCATTCCCTACCTCAAACATATATTTAAAAAAAATTAAATGCAGAATCCGTGCGATGCCAAAAAGAAGAATCAACCAAACACGACCTTACAAAAAAAGAAGAGAATATTATTTTTTTCTGTAAAAAATATTTCAGTACCGAGAGAGTTACAATATCCTATCATCGATAGTATTGTAACTATCCTACAAAATTTCTCGTTATAATATAATCGATTGGTAAACTGTGTCATCGTTTTATCCAAAAGCGCCAGTCCATAAGCATCGAGTAAATGTTTTTACTGACAGTGTGTATTTATGTCCACTTCTATTTTCCCTCTCATAGCAATTGGGGTGTAACTGGCCTTTAGTGCTCCTGATATTTACCTTAGTGACCGGCTACGCTTTAACCTGAATGAGAATTGGTAGCAGTCACATAATATTATTACCAATGCGAAAGTTTGTATGTAAGTATGTTTGTTACTTCTTCAAGATTAACACATAGGCTACTTTTTATCCCCGGAAACCGCGGGGCGCCGGATTGATTTAGCTCATCATTAACATTTTTGTTAACAACACTGATTGGAAAATTTCATGAAAACCTGAACAACAATAAAAAATGGTCATACTTTTAATGAGACGGATGTACTTGATGAATTGACAGCAAATTATCAATATTTAGCTTCAGTTTTGTAAGAAGTAATCTCAAATCTCACCGTTCTGTGATATTCAAGCTGCTTCTTTTTTTTTATTAACAGTTTGGTAACGGCACTAAAACTTTTGTTTTTGGCATTCGTATTTATACTAATGTAGATTGCCAGCAGAGCGCAAGTCGCATTTCATCCCTTTGCAGGTCTAAACAAGCATCCCCAACGAGCGGGCGCGCGGGCGGCACTTTGCAAGTCTCGACATGTGGTGTACACTTGTACTATTATCTTTTGTTCTATTCAATTCGTGTTTGAACTGAGTCTCGAATGTTTTTGAGAACCTACCTAGTGAATGATGCCACCTGCCTACGCCACAAGCCAAAATTGAAAACCAGAAAATGTTTCGTGGATCCCCACTTACAACTTGTGAACCCCTGTTTTCTTTTCACGTCTACTTGGATCCCCGCGTGGTCTCGTATGGTCCCCTGGGGGTCCACCTGGACCACTTCGGGAACCTATGATCTACACAGTTCGAAGTATAATGTCGCATTTTATTTACGAAATTATGACAATACTGGCACAGATTTCAGAATCCGCATTGGCCAGTTCAACACATAGAAGCACTCAAGCTTTGACGCGGTAGAAATTGGGAACGCATAATAAATGTCTGTTTGCGCAAAATCGTTATACTTACATGTTGTTCCTATTCTTTTTATTAAGAGTAAATATAAAACAGGAAAGCTTTAACAATATGTACAATAAAACACCATTTTCATATTAGAACATCATCCATAAAACCCGTTTTACATGTAAAATAAATATTCCATGGAAAAGTTTGCGAAACATTTCATACAAATAGCACAATTACAACCACAAATGCGAAAACCTAATGACTCTATTCATGGGCTTGTTTCCAAACCACATGCGGCTTAGTTATTTAACGTAGGTACATATTATATCTGACAATTTGGCAATTGTAGCCGACTTGGTAACACAAGAAGATGAGCAGTTACAGAGAATTACATTAATAATAGGAGCTTCTAGTCATTTTGCATATTATAATAAGTTGTCTACGAATTCTATGATGACTGATGTGCATTGACAACTTTTTCATGAGTGGGTACACTAACATATTATCACACATCATCGTCGTCGTCACATCGTCGTCATCGTCGTCGTCGTGGGTCGTGACATTTGTAAGTGTTGTGATCTTTAGTTATAATATATGATGATGGTCAAAAAGTCATAATTTAAACTTCGAGTTATGATGGCATTTAGCATTTTCTAGATGTCTAGTTTAGTATTTCAGTAATAATCACAAAATACTAATCAGCACGGTTTCAAAAATAATGTCGGCAATTACATTTTTGTTTTAAAACAGTAACATAGAAACTTTATAGATTTTATTACTCTAAATTGAAACGGTTATTTCTATCAAGTTGGCGGAACATTCAACAAAATTGGAACAAAAATTGTTTCGTGTCATACGTTGGAGCTGCGAAAGCAAGGCAGATTAATTTCATTATAACTTTGTGGCATCGTGTGTGGCTGAAAAATATAAGAAGCGTTACCAGCGTCAACAAATAAGTGTATTCAAATAAATATCATTTACCGTTGAAGCATCGTTTACTGTGAAGGACGCGTGGGAGAAACAGTTATTTATTTCAATTTGCCAGCAAACGTTGAATATCGGATCTGTACACACGGAATACGTCGCAGATTTTTATCAATTTACTGGATGAGTTGGGGGTTGCTGGTAAACATATTGCTTTACGTAACATTTTCATTTGTATATTTACCTGATATTGGTATTAAATTGGCAACCATTTTATAAGAAAATATTGTACTAATCTATCTTTTAGCTATATAAAAAGCTTATGAGAGAATTACAAGTAAAATAACCAGGTTAAAATATATATATACACGGCGATTTATTAAATCAAGGATCTTTCTATAAAAGTCTTGCTTACTTCTGTATTATTAAGCGAATTTACCTAGCCGCCTTTTTATTTACCGTCAGTCATGTCAAGACAAATATTTTACGAAAAAGTAAACTCCGCATCTTAGCTTTTATCTCAAGGTAACGAAGTTCCAGAGAAGGTTCAGAAGGTAGGGAAGTAAGTGGAAGCCTTTCTGAATACATACTCGACTCCGATCACGAGGGTTTTGTACTCTGTCACTCTGGTTTCATTTAGTATTTATTGTTTTTCTTGACCGCGTGCTTGTCGATAATATGTGTAGGTAGTCTATATTTCAGTATATTTCAGTTTCAGTATATTTCAGATTTTAAGTTACAAGTTGACAAAACATTTCTTATGTTTGGTACTAAGTAATAAAATGGTACCTAATAACTAGATATTAGATAGCCACCTTAGTTAGAGTAGGTACCTATCTAAGTGAGTAGAGTAACCATTTTACCATTGAAAAATAGAGACGACTGAGCCCAAAATATTTGTATGAGAAATGTACATTTTATTAATTTTTACGCTTAATAGATCTATGTTTGGCCACTATCTCGCCCTCTCTCTCTATTTTCACGCAGAATGGTATTTTTTCGAAATCTAATAGTTCTCTGCCTAACAGAATGGGTAGCTACCCTTCATGCCCCAAATACTTGCGTCAGCCTGAATAGGATGCAATTTTTCCAGTATAGTAACAGACATATTGTTGACCGCATGACAGATATCGCGCAGATTTTCGACAAACGCTGATAGGTTGGTACGTAGGTAACACTTATGTCTATAATAACTAACCCCGAACCGATATTCAATATACTCCACGCTCCCGAACCTTGAACCGGTTACGAATCAGTTAGCACGTGTGCTGTTGTTTTATTCGTATAGCTACGTAAGTACGTGTGTAAGTACTACAATACAATACCAATCTCTTTGTTCAAAATCAAACAATAACATTACCAGTTAACAAAATAAAACCATAAAACGTTAACTGACAGTACAAAAGATTATTATAGCCTGAAGTGGACAACCTTTGGACAGACAGTATCAGAGGTTAACGGAGTAGAAGACTGTGCACAACAAATTCTACAAACAATAGAGGTTCCTGAAATGCCTGAATGCGCATGACAATGCTTACATTTTTACAGGACGCTTGGCATAACTTGTATAGCATACATCTTCCGGCTTTTTATCGGGTCGCTCTTTGAAATGTCCGAACTCGAATGAAATATGCCAGCAACGGCACGGCACCCTTAACTTGGACAATGTCTCGAGTCTAGAGCGGAAGGCTGGCGCTGGCGGGGTATTCCGTGACGGCGGCACGCATCGCTGCGCGCCGCCTCGCACCCACTGGACTAGAAACGGGTTGACTCGGTTTACTCGGCGCCCTGACTACTCGACCGCAGACTGAAATCTAAAACCACCGCCGCTACCCACACGGCCCCATTCGTACCTAATCGCTTACAGTATTGGCTTTTAACCCAAACTCAAACATTCTAATTGGCAAGTCTATCGACTCGGTCAAGGACACGCGACGGGGAAATTAGCCGGCCACTCGTGGCATCACGTCACCGGTCTCATCGCATCGATGCCGATGATAGCATTGATAGAGTAATGAAACACCCTTGAATCGATAAAGAAAATCTTACGTGAACGAAACATCTCTAAATAGTATAAAACAAAGTCGCTATCCGCGTCTACATTTTTGTTTCTCCGCTTACTTCTTCTAAACCACGCAACATAAATAATATTGATAATATTTTCTTTGTCATTAAGATATTTTTTTTACGGAGGGTTGATATTTATACAGGACATTCTAATTAAGTTTTTGTATAGTTGAAATTCAATGTTTAGTAATTGAGTCGTCAAAAACTGAAACCACATTAGTAAATTGCAGCCGTATAAAGCCGGGGCTGGTCGCTAGTTTCAAATCAACTTTTCTTTCATATAAATATGTCCGGAGGTCGAGATTCTGCATCATCTTTAATAATGAACGTCGGTTGGTTTGTCAAATGTATCCGCGACTAAATGAGAGCACGTTTTGGGAGAAACGTTACAATAGACTTTATGTCAAGCAGCGAATTAACTACCTACCTCATTTAATTATTCAAGAAGTGTCTCGCGTCTTGTCACGCTTGTTGCCCTGTTTCAAACGGGAGATTACATCCATTACTTTGACACAGCTTTGTACTTTAATATCAGGTCATGTTTGTGGTCAATAATAATGTAACAAACTTTAAACAGAACTTAGTAATATAACTTTGAACGCATTATATGTTCACACGATTTATACACAAAGACCTTTATTATAATTTTACGCACTATATTATCTACTTAGCTTTAGAAATCTTAATAGCTAAGTACTATACCTACAGAAATTAACTTTAACTAAGTCTTGATTGTTTTATCTTTTAAGATAAGATAAGAAAATATTATTTATTGCAACAACAAACAACAGGTACACAACTTTAGCTTCAACATCAACAGGTACTTATATATACTTAGTAACTATACATAAGCAATGTACCTACAGTCAGTGTGCAAGAGGAGTAAATTCAGCATGTGCTGTGGTCACATCGTAAATGAGAACGCAGCGCTGCGTGCGGGCGCTTTTATGTTCTCTATGTTGCTCATCAGGAAGGACAATCCGAGGACGGGCCCACTATTGGACAATATACACACGGTCAGCGACTGACTCCTAAATCGAGACAAGTCACCGCTGAATGTGTACTGATTGGTCTAAATTAATTTTCAGTCGTTACAGTGCCGAATGACGATAGACACTCAGTAAATAGTACACGTCTGTCTCAGTACTAAGTTAGCCTTTATGGAGCACTTGGAAATGGAACTAATTTAACCCATTAGTCGTATGCAGCACGGACTGTGGGAGCGGTACACTTTTAACCATATTTGCCACCCCCGCCCCGGCGGCAGCGCTAAGTGACGAGTTGTTGAATGAAGAATAAGATAGGCGGACTAGCTCTTCATTGGGTAAAGGCCTATTTATTAAGACGGTGCAAGTACCTTGCCGCTGTCATGCAAACGTCATCGTCGTTTAGACAGTGCAATTCAATTGTTTGCTCGATGCAACCGGCAAGAATCTTACATTGTCTAAATAAGCTTCTATGCACAATGCTGCAAACAAACAAAGCATCAAAGAAAACCAAATATGTATTTGCTAGCATGCTGTAGCAAAAAGTTGCATCCTTTCCACATAAGCAGTAAGCTCATTGGTGATATAAAGCCACGGGCAAATACAAATGTAATTTTATCGCACTTTGTGCCAAAGGAGTTCTGAAAGAGATCCTACTTAGCGGTAAGTCCACCCGTTAAAATTATTTATTTAATATTATGTTCTGTTTTTGGTGTCATTAAATAATTATTATACTCAGTGGCGTGCTATGGGAGAGGCGTGCTATGTCCAGCAGTGGATTGATGTGGGCTGATGATGATTATGATGATGAAATGATTATTGTATATATAAATTTATGTTCATATATACAAAATAAGAACTCTTGAAGGTGTCTTGTAAAATTAAACCAAACTGCTAAAACAATGCATGTATTAATTAGACATAATTAAAAGCTTTCTACCTACAATAGCAGTCTGCGCCTTAGGTTTCTTATGTCAATGTTGACGCAAGTTCAGTCCAAGGCAAACAATATCTATACAGATATGATATATATAGTGAGGCGTATAGTTTGCCTACCTTTTAGTGTTTACCGTTTCGTCAGCTTTCCGTCCCACCCTAAAAGGCACTTGTCACAATGCCAGCTATGAAGCGGGTGGCGATCAACATTTTTTTTTCGATTAAGTGCCTTCGCCGACGCATGTAACTACGCCGACCCATTAAAATCGATGTCTCGGGATTATGAGCGCAATGCAGTCCTACGCAGTGCTTCTTATGGTATTAAAAGTTCTGGGTGGCACTGTAATTGTTATGGGCAGACGTGGCGCTTACCATCAGGCGAATGACATGCTCGTCTACTCCCTAACTCAGTTTCATAAAAAAGCTCGATAAGAAGCAGCGAACGATTCTCTTCGTCTGTACAAAAAAACTATTAACAACTTGAAACACATAGCCACTTTTTGTTTCGCTCACTTTTGCCAGCTGGTCACTATCTAGCTACTCGCCTGTGGTAAGAAGGGTGCACAGAGCAGGCACCCTACATCATTGTTTATGACGCCCAGAGGCGAATTATCCTTAAGGGCGACTAGGCCCGGGCCTAGGGCGCTCAGATATTAGGGGCGGCCGGCCGTGCAGGGAGCACGGTGTCAGCAGGCGCACAGGCGGCGGCGCGCGTGGTAGAGGTATTTTTCGTTATTGCCGCGCAGGCGAAGTGGGCGCGCAGCCGGCCGTGCCGTCGACGCCGGCGCCGCGCCGCGCCGCGCCGCTTGAAATTGCGCCGAATGCTTGCTTGTTGCACCCGTGGCAATTAAGTTCATAATGTTTCTCAGCTAAGTATATAATGGAGCTAGGACGGCTAATTAAATAGTAATATAAACTCAAAATTCCTGAATTATGAAGTTTTTTTTTATTGACTTAGTAATGAGACTAGCAAATCGTTCGCTTGATGGTAAGCGGCACGGCTGTCCATAACAATTGCAGTGTCACCCACAACTTATAAATAAAAAAAGAAGAAGTAAATTATTTTCTGGCGGGTGCAAGTTCAATTGAATGCAATGTTATTTTCGTAAGTAGGTTAGGTACTTTAAATTTTTACGCTGCAAAATTAAGAGAAAAGGGTGGCTACTACTATACGGCCTGGGGCGGCCAAGACTGTAAGTCCACCTCTGTTTACAACTTGAAACACAGCCACTTTTTGTTTCGCCCACCCTTGCCAGCTGGTCACTACCTAGCTACTCGACTGTGGTAGGAAGGGTGCACAGGGTGGGACCCGAATCATATTGTTTATGACACCCTTTATAAAAGCAAATACGCGTATGAGTAAAGTCGTAACACCAGCGACTCGCAAAATTGTGTTTCTCACTTCGGGACGGTACTTAGCGGAGTATTTCATACAGAGCGTGGAGTACGTTGCCGTGTAGGAAGGCGTGTTGCGTTGTCAGGGAAAAGGATTTCCATATACTAAACCATGTTACCGAAGTACTTAAATACGATTAGATGTTAGACTTTTGTGAGATTTCCCTCATATATGTTAGAGTTCTTATTGGAATGTAATGGAAATAAAATAATATGATAGGTATATTATAATATGGAATAATTGGAATCTTATGATACCTCGTGCAGATGGCGAAACATGATGTGTCGTACAGGAAGGGTTGTAGTTAGGGTCAGTTTAAGGCTTTCTTTATTTATTTTACATTATATACTAAATTCATCTTTATATGGTATATACCTCATTTATTATAATTATACAATATTAAATTCACTAACATATTTATTAAAAAAAATCCGAAGGGAATTTTATATATATATATGTTACGGCTAATACCCGAAGTGCGGCTACACCTAGTTTTAGCCGGTTAGAACTAGGTGTAGCCACTTTTAGCCGTAACATATATACTACTATCTGACTCCAATAGGTACATATTATATTATTCAGCAACAACCTACATAATACGGAATTACACTAGATATTAACATTTCACTGTTTGTTGTATTTATTGTTTTTTGTTTTGCCCCTAATTTAGTATGTTAAGTGTAATGTTGTGTGATGTCTGGAATAAATGTATTTTCTTTCTTTCTTTCTTCTATATTTTCATTGCATTTCAGAGTTATTATTGGCTCGGAATATACCTACATGTCGATATATACCTAACTAGCTGCGCCCCGTGGTTTCGGCTGCGGTTTCCCGGGTCAAAAAGTAGCCTTTGTCCTTTTCCAGGACATAAGGTACCTAACATACCAAATTTCATCAACATCCGTTCAGTAGTTTCTGCTTGATTGAGTAACAAACACCTATCCATCCTTACAAACTTTTACATTTATAATATCAGTAGGATCACTACTTAGGTACATCAAATTTATATTCTAAGTCGTTTTTTTATACTGAATACACGTACCCAGGTTTTTTAATTCAATTTAGCAACAACTGACTTAATTATACCTAAATTGAATGGTCACGACAAATTCAATTCGTTAAAATGCTGAATTTTGTTCACAGAAATATGTTCTGTTTTTATACTAATTGATCAACGTCGCGTCGACGGATGGTCACTTTTTGTCGAGTTCAAAAAATGTTTACGATATTTTCGAGAAGTGAAGAAAAACTTTCGAATTCTATTTTCTAAAACGTATGTCTCACTTTATATTATTGAACGGGCGGACAGCTGTTTAACTCTCGATGCGCTCGTATTGAAAGCTGTTAAACATCAGAAAGCTAAAAGATCATATTCGTAGATGTAATCTAAATTCTATTTCTATCTATAACTATTGCAAAACTGTAACTGAGCCAATTCAGTTTTGGTTACGTTATATCAAACAAAAAACCGTCTACATTGTCATCATCAGAAAAAGAGCCGCATCAATGATGAGCAGGTTGCTCGGAAGCCCCAACAGTATTCTGAGAGTATTATCACGAAAAATGGATAATCCATTTGTTGAGCACTGGGTACACTTACATCTATCGACCCAGTGCTCAAAACCGCCGGGCTCGCGTACTAATATTCCCCAAAATTTATTTTAAGGACTAACATAGCTTTTAAGAATAATTACTAACACTATGAACAAATGTTCGCAATAAAGTTTTAATAATAATAATAATAAAAAATAAGGGCCAGGGGCGACTTTGTGGCGAGTCGTCGGTGCGTGGCGACACTGAGCCTTACCCCGATATTCTCCCTGGGGCTAAATGAGACCCCTGACCCCCGGCTTGCCTTAACTGGCCGTCCGGGGGTGGAGATGCAAGAGCTAAGAACTAAGCTCCAAGGGTGGAAGTGTTAAAGGGCATAACACCGGGAGTAGCGTTTAAGTGAAACTGCAGCACACCTCTCGACACCCTTTAGCCACCCACACCAACGTTGCCCCTCTCGTCGCCAATGAACGGCGGCCCTTATAGGGGGCCCGTTTAGTGGGTGGCGAGTCACCACCTGCCAAAATATTTTCTTATGAGGCGGAACTGGCAGGTGCCGAGGTCTCATATCATAGACCGGCGGTCTCATATCTCATCCATTAAAAATTCACATCAATAGCCCAATCATAAGTAATTTTCATATCTTCAATAATAGTCCTCGCACTTATCGGGGGCTGTCTTTGATTGTATCTTCTAATGATGCACTTAGAGACAGTCCCCGATAAGTGTTGCCCATTACATATTTAAATTAAATGCTCTAAAAGGCCTCTACGTGTTGGACTCATGTCCCCGCGCAAGCCTTCTAAAGGACCGGGTGTATAACCCGTGAGAAAGAGCGACATAATAATAATAATAATAGTTGTATCTTCGAAGTCCAAGGTCAACTTTCGATAAAATTTATATAGAACCACTTCGTAGCTACTAAACCCAACGCAAAAAGAGCTTTCCGAATCGGTTCATGAATGACGGAGATCTAAGGTAACAAACATAAAAAATTAAAAAAAAATACAATCGAATAGAGAACTTTCTCCTCTTTGAAGTCGGTTAAAAACCAACAGGGATCGACTAGGTATTTACAGGCTACTTACTGAACATGAATCGACTGTTTTTAGAACTTTTGTCTATTTGTTTGTTATCTATGGACTCGAAAACTGCTAAACGGATTTTGATGTGGTTTTCCGGGTTAGCATAAATCCCAACATAGATTATAGGGTATGTCACATCAAAATCGGTTGGGTGATTACGAAAATACAGCTTGACCTTTTAGTAGTACGCGCTCTCATATACAGGGGAGGTCTTGCTATAATGTTTTGTTAAAATGATCTTACAAAAAGCTAATGGCTTCCTCTATCGTCCACGCAGATGATATCGCAGGAGTAAGCTAGTTCACAATAAAAATAACATCGATTGATCGTAACCACATGGAATCAATCAAATAAAGCTAATGTAAACTGATACAACTCATTCATACATCTTCATAAAAAATTTGTAAGCTGAAAAATTAGGTATATAAACCATTGTTGCTTCTTTCTCATGAAGAAATACGAGTTTTGTTTCATGCTTTGAAGTTTGAATAGAATTAACTTTATCGTTAAACTGTGTATACATATATGTCTTAGAAGTGTGTTCGAACAGTTTGTTCTTTCGATGAAAATAATATATATAATACTCTTTATTAAAACACACAGATAAAATTGATAAAATAACAATAAAAAACGACTTAACACAAGTGTAACAATTGGCGGTCTTATCGCTAAAAGCGAGCTCTTCCAGACAACCGTGCAGGAAGATGAATAAAGCAAAAATATTTGGTCGGTGGTTTTACAACAATTATTGCACAGTATATCTTATATCTACTGTATAGAGATTAACTTATAATACTACTAATATATATGTATATATACAAATCAGTTGTTTTTATATACTACTAGCGACCCGCCCCGGCTTCGCACGGTTATTATACATATAAACCTTCCTCTTCAATCAATCTATCTATAAAAAAAACCGCATCAAAATCCGTTGCGTAGTTTTAAAGTTTTACTTGGGACAGAGCAAGCGACTGTTATATACTATGTAGTGATATGAACTTACTAAAAATATGTACAAGGCGTTATGATTAAAAGATAACAAAACTATAAAGCTTCCTCTTCAATCACTCTATCTATTAAAAAAAACCGCATCAAAATCCGTTGCGTAGTTTTAAAGATTTAAGCATACATAGGGATATAGGGACAGAGAAAGCGACTGTCTTATACTATGTAGTGATATGAACTGACTAAAAATATGTACAAGGCTTTATGAATAAAAAATAACAAAACTAGCCAAACTCGCCGTGCAGATCGCCACCGTGCGGAGGGTTCCCAGAATACTGGCGGCGTTGCCCCTTTGTATTAAAAGGCTTAATTTTTGGGGAAAGTACGCACCAGCTCTGAGACCCCCCGAAGCGAGGACCAATCTTGTAGAAATATTTTTAATTATTTTTGTATCGGACGACCAGTAACAATAATATTGGTAGTTATATACTAATAATATTGAAAAGTTGTATTTTTGTCTCGATGACGACAAGAAAATTCCCAGCATTTTCAGCTGATTTTATTGTAATAATTTAATCTGGGCTTCCTACGTAGTTTAGAAACACGCCACTGCGATGCACGCCCTAAGATATTTGTAGTAACGTAGGTAGGTACTTAAAAAATAATTTAGGCCCAAGTAAATGAACCGGCACGGTGGACGGCGGCAAATATTATTTTATATTTAATGTAAGAATGTTTGATGTTTATACATACCATTTGTACTTTACGAGCCGTCCTGTAAGTTTTACTGGTATTATATTTTTCTGGATGTCCACCAAATGAACGAAGTGAGGCCAACGGGAGATATTATTCTTGTCTCCGTATCCACTTGAGTACCTAATTTAGCATTTTCGAATAAAGTATTTATTAGTTATTAATTTTATAACACTTTATAAAAGTGGGGGACATCCGGAAAAAATCTTCCGCGTGTCCCCCACTAGGACTGAAAAGTATCCCCCATATTAGGAACAACCCATAAATACGTCCAACGATCACATATTAATAGATCGTGAAACCTAAATTGGATTTCCTGTATCAGGGGAATCATGGTACCACAACACCCATACACAAAACAAATGCTTGCGCTTTTTTGTCCACAAATATTATTTTGTCCCATCGCGGAACCTCGGTGGTGAATGAGATTTGAGCCAACCTGCCCAACACCACAGAAGCTGTATATTTAATTTAACTGATTGTTACACTCACACAGCTACCGCTAGGGAGAGCCGTGCTCGTGTGTGTCACGTGACACGTCCATTAGAGTTTTCATCAAAACTAAATTAGCCGTGAGAATAGTCCCTCTCGTCGCGACCGCATCTGTCAACGCCTAAACCCGTCACGCGCTCGTCGCATAACTCTAGCTGCTGCTAGATAGATATATCTAACGCACCTATAAAAATAAGTGCCCTTGGGATGCCACATCAACGTATACGATACCTATTTTAGCATTGATCGCAGATATGAGATACCTAGTGATCGATGGGTTTATATGCAATATTAACCGTCATTTTTAGTAGATATAATTTATAAGTATTTTTTATTTATCTGGCCTGATGTTAAGCGAGGATGTGGCCGAAGATGGAGCACGTAGATTTAGAAGAAACCTATTCACTCTAGCCTTAAAGATACCCAAATTATAGTCATCAGGAAACTGAGAAGACGGCAAAGAGTTCCATTCCTTATCGGTAGGTATGTACTATAAACGTGGAACCAAAACGCTTTGTACGATTAGGCGGAATGTCTACTATATAAGGATGATGTTTGGCCAACTTTCTGCTAGTCCTGTCATGGAAGGGGGAGGACGGAATCAGGTCGTGAAGTTCCTATGCACATACCCTGAAATGTATCCTATAGAAGATTGACAGACATACTACCTTACGTCGATGCTCAAGATTTTGCTTCGTCTCATATTATTACTTTGTTAGAAATTGACATTTCTTAATAAGGTTAAGTAGGCCAATTAGCACAAAGTTCCTGTGCACTTCTGAGACGGGGGTGGGGTCTCCAACTCAACGACATGGAGGACAGTCAATCCTTTTGAGGGCCAATGTCTTCGAGGCCGCGGAAAAGTGCGATAGCGTTCCGTAGACCCGGCACAAGACACCGTGGGATTTTAGTCGGTAAGAGTCCGACATACCCTCTCTGCTGTCCCCGCAACACGGAGGTATCCGTGAGGATTTCCTCACGTAAAAATAAAAAAAGTAGGCCTAACCTACGTGAACCAATATTTCATAGTCCAGCTCATGTGATGCCAATACCACAGAATAATAAATTGCCAATAAGATCCTAGCCATATTTATGTGTACCTACGAGTACATAGGCACTTACCTTATTTTAGTATTAAATAAATTAATAGATAAACATTCACCTGTATAATTAATCTTAGAATATTCAAACAACTATATTCATAAAAAGCTGTATCTAAGTTGTCATGTAGTCCTATCCTAATTGTATACCTAAGAAAAACAAGACTTTAGAGTACACGTTTTTAAAAACTAGCAAAGACAACGTCATAGTCCTGAATAACTTTAGAACAGCCTAATAGACTGTAACTTTAGTATAAGCAGTCTAGATATAGGTATATCCTTAGGTAAGAACTGACGTGGAAATATCAAACTCATCCATGTTAAGACAAAATAATTCTTCTTCTTCGTGTCGATGGTCCTTATATTTTAATTTTGAAATAATTTGAGCCCAATGCTCGGCAATTGCTACCCCAAGAGGAGTAGCTTCATACAGGTCTTGTAAAGTGCAGGTGTTGGGGCACTGAGGACAAGATAGCAAGTGCTGCATTGTTTGCGCTGGAGCACCGCAGTCACATCGTGACCCACCGGGGTCAATGTAGCTAATTTGACTAGGTTGCTTTTGCAGCAGCCCACTTGGTTCCGGAGTCGATTAAGCGACTTCCATGTAGGCCACGGGAGGTCGCAACCCGCGGGGAGTTGCTCAGCCGGCATTAAATAGCCAGGTGGCGGAAAAAATAATGAGTGACCTATTTGAAGTGTAAGTGATGGCTTACAGCAAAGAAAAATATATATATTTTTTATGGATCTGAGTGATGAGACGAGCAAGTCGTTCGCCTGATGGTAAGCGCTACACCTACCCATAACAAATGCAGTACCACCCAGAACTTTTATTAACATAAAAAGCACTGCGTAGCACTGAATTGCGCTCATCACCTCGAGACTTCAGATATTAAGTCTCATTTTTTTTTTTTTTATGAGCCTATTTCGTCCCACTGCTGGGCAAAGGCCTCCCTTCCCTCCTTCCATGACCCTCTGTCCACTGCTGTTAAGGGCCATTCCTTGTCATAGGCGTCTAGGTCGTCGCGCCACCTACGGCGGGGCCGGCCCCGTGGTCGTGTTGCTCCGGCTGGAACCCAGTCTGTAAGGACTTTTGCCCACAGCTGGTTTGGCATACGACACACGTGTCCAGCCCAGTCCCATTTCAGCTGGGCGGCTTTCTGGGAAACATCCAGGATTTGCGTTTTAGAGCGCAGTATCGTATTCCTAATACGGTCTCTCAACTTGACTCCTAAGATACTGCGCTCCATCGCTCGTTGACAAACCTCGAGTTCGGACCTCTGCTGAACAGTCAAAGACCAAGTCTGCGATCCGTAAGTGAGGATGGGAAGAATGCATATGTCCATGAGTCTGCGCTTTAGGCATAGAGGAAGGTTGCCCTTCATCATGTCCTTCATGGCCCAATAGCTCTTCCAGGCGTTCTCGGTGCGTCTAGCAACTTCTTTATCTTGTCTCGCCTGGAAGGAAACTATTTGGCCAAGGTACACATACTCATGGACATACTCGAATTCCTCACCCTCTATGTGGATTCTATGTTGGATGCTGTTGGTCATGAGCTTGGTCTTCGACATGTTCAAGTCTCATATGACCAGTAATTTCGCTGGCTACAATGCCCTTCAAAACGGAACACAGTAATGCTTGCGCACTACTGCTTGGTGGTAGAACCACAGCTTTGCCAGTTAGGCAAAGCTGTGGTACATAACCAGACGGCCTCCTTGCCACAAGTTTATTATAAGCAACAAATAATTTACTTTCGCCACGTCCGTTACCATTGTAAGTTTACTACAATATTCAAAAGTATTATGATACCATAAAAAGATCAGTCAACTCTGAAATAAATCCACAAGAAAGAGAAACATTCACGAGCAAATAGAATTTTCTTCGCCAATGAAAACACAGAGAGCAAACCAGGAAAATGTGCGAACCCCAAGATAAAGGCCTATACCCACTAAACCTATAAAACGACTGGTAGGACGACAATTGGATATAGTCATACCGTTTCGATTTCATGTTTCCTGGATGAAAGAATATATAGAAACATTTATGTAAGTAAAACATGGCATTAACAACAAACCTTTATATTATAATCTAATTTTTAACACCTATACAGTAAGGAGTCCGAAAATCAAAGTAACTCCCAACGGATCCCTCAAATCGATTACCACTTAATATTTGTCGAATGTAAACCCAGATAATAATATTTTGAGCAAGGAATCCCACTCAAACTTTATTTAAAAATAGAATCAAAATGAACTTCAAGATTCCCTTGAGAAAACAAGAGAATAGCACAGTATAAAAAAGTCACGCCTCAAGCAAGAGACAGCCAATTTATAAATAAAACCAAAATCAACATAGATAATCTACCTAGTTCTAGCATTACTATCCAGCCTTTTTTTTCGCTAACTTGACAATAATGCGGGGAGGAAAAAAGGAAACTCAAGTGGGACTTGAAATAATTGATTTTATAGCAAAACTCCCGCTATCGGACGACACTAAATTGAAGTTGCATAATCTTAATCGCGCCCTACAAAACGGTTGGGGAGGTTTTATTACTTCGACAGTCTTTTGTAGGCATTTTATTATCTTTGAGCCTACCGTTTATTTGTATTGCTTGGCTTTAGTGTTTTACTAATTGAATGGAAAATAGACGTATCTAATGTTAAATGGTACGTGTATCGAAATAAGGAATTAAAAATAAAATAAAGTAAAATACTTAATAATTTATTGTGACATAATAGATATTTCTACAGAGTAGTAGTTTAAGTTCGTAACTAAAGGAGAAAGACTTATGGGAAAACATAATAAAATCTTACTCGAATAATTTTATCCATCATGCCTATTTGCAAATGTTTACGTTATTTTTGTGAATTATATACTTACCTATCTCTATTTATATCTCAGTCTGATTGTTGTCTGATAGGTTTTTAGATGAACCAACCCATAGTACTATTACTGAACTGGTATTTTACTGGTATTCCTGAAGGTATACCAATTATATTAGGTATGTGATAGGTATCACATAATATATAAATGATTACGAATATCTCGACATCGCAATAATAAAAAACGATAAGAAAAACTGTGATAGCAGCATAATCAAAGGCCCGCGACATCGGCTACATCCGGTGATTGTGGTATTTTCTAATACATAATAAATCATGATGACACATCATTTGCTGGTTGAGTCTCTCGTCTCAATAAAATAAATAACTTTGTATACCTATCAGACAGATTGATGAAAGATCAATAGCCTCTTCAGAAGTAATCTACTTGCGGAATAGGAAGTTCATATTTTTCATCATTATAGATATCGAAGGCATATAAAAGGTTTAAAACTTTATGCTTGGCGGCTTTTTTAATGTTTTTGCGAAGTCCATCCATAGGTGGATTTTTTGATCAGGATGGATTGACCCATTTCAATTGAATATTTTTTAATACTACCTGGTTTTTGGTTGTTTGTTGTGTCAGCGTTTGCTCCATGTTCAGAACATGGACATATTATAATGAACATAAGTAGGTATATGTCACGGTAAATGTGATTAATTGAACATTATTAATAAGTATCGGTCATTATTAATAATTACTATACCATATGAATAAGCCAGTCATATTTATGTACGACGACGATTAAAGCGAGGGATGCAGTTAACTGTTGAAATATATTAATAGATCTCGATGATTAATTACTTCTTTTTTGATTCGAAGGTAAGGTTACATTATTAATAATCACCGATAAATGTGATTAATTTCTTACTTTTACATCGACTTTCGGTAATTATTCATTATGATCGATTATTATTGATAATTTTAAATTTATTAAATTTACCGTGACATATACTTTGAACGTGCTACGCGGTTCGTAATGTTGACTTATTCGACTAACTTTACATGTAAATACTCCACATGATAAACCAATAAAAATACCTACTCACCTAGATATCACTTTTAATTTCTCGCCTTCGTGCTATGTAATACTCGTATGCAGTCATCACTCCTGTCCGATTCAGAATCTCACGTTAACGAATATCAAATCGATTTGACTGATATTGATCTCGTTTAGTATGTAGGTTCCTTTTCGAGATATTCCGCCCCGAAAATTCGATACGGTTTCGGTCACAATATTGGTATCGATTACATTATGCATTTACTGAATTTGTTTTGTGTGCAGTATTTTGCATCGTAAGATATCATACCGTATCGGTCGACAACGAGTTATCATGAGATCCTGAATCGGCCAGCCAGTATTCAAATTGGAAATGCTAACAAATGATGACAAATCGGAGAATTAAGTCAATTGCAGACAATAGTGCAATTTGCTTCTATGCATGTGTGTATATATAAGAGTGAATAAATGAATATCATTTGTAACCGCAAACATACGCGCTCATTGCTCACTGGATGGAACTACAGTAATTTTATCAAACATTAACAATTCCATGGTTTTGTGCGAGAAATCAAAAATCAAATGGTATATGATAGTAGGCATAAAAATGCACTTTAACAGGCCAAAAAAGAATAATATGATTGTCTATATGATTTTACCTTTTACTCATGTTTTTATAAACCTACTTAATACCTATAATTATTATTAATACCTAAGACTATCAGTTGAATGGGGATGAACTGGACTCCTATTTGATGGGATGGCAAACAATAGCCCAGAAACGTGAGGAGTGGAAGGAGGGTAGGGAGGCCTTTGCCCAGCAGTGGGACAAACCAGGCTGAATAATAATAATAATAAAGACTATCAGTTGAGAACAGAAATTAATAAATACCTAAATATATTATAAATTATTTTGAAAAAGGTAAGTATATATGTTTCTTTGCCATGTTCAGACCGGGTACAAAAATGATAAAAAGAGAAACTCTGCCACAGGGCCTCAGAAATGAACTCGCTAGAGATGAAAGTACCAAGAAAGTCTGCAAAGGTCATGTGTGAACAAAGCTTTACCAGTTTTTCTGCGGCTAAGCAGTAGTGCGCAAGCATTACTGTGCTTCGGTTTGAAAGGCATTGTAAAGTACAGTCTCAGAGCGATAAGTGCAATTCAATGCTACGCAGTGCTTTTTATGGTATTAAAAGTTCTGGGTGGCACCGCAATTGTTATGTGCAGGCTTGGCGTTTACCATCATGCTAACGACAAGCACGTCTCAACACTAAGTTAAAAAAACATAACGGAAAAAGATGCTATAAGATGAAAATATAAATAGATGAATATATGATAGAGATCGCTTTTAGCGATAAGTCCGCCCATTGTACTTTAGTTTTTAAGTTGATTTCATGTACCTACTGATTATTTTTGTTTGGTGTACAATAAAGTATTGTGTATTGTATTGTAAAGATACTGTACAATAGCAGCTAGCTAATTAACCAGGCCAGACCAGTTTTCTTATACAAAAACGGTGGAGAAAGACATACATATGTACCTAGTGTAAGTAGCTCCGCTTATATGAAAGAACCAAAAGACATTAGAGACATTCACTAACCATTATTACGTACTTGGCCCGTGTGTGTTTAATGGCTTTTGCCTTTATTTTGTCTGAGAGGATCTGAGGGATTTCCAGCTAATTTCCAGTTTGCCAGCATAGCTTTGCCAGTTATTCTGCCGCCAAGAAGTAGTGCGCAACATTACTGTGTTCCGGTTTGAAGGGCATTGAACCAGCGAAAGTGTTGGGCATATGAGACTTAATATCTGATGTCTCGGGGTGATGAGCGCAATGCAGTGCTTCGTCGTGATTTTTATTGTAATAAAATCTTTGGGTGGCACTGCGATTGTTCAATAAAAAAAAAATATAGTAAGATGATAATATTTTTATAATATACCTAAGCCAAACAGAACTAACCAAACCTAATAATTAAAATGTCAATGTAAAAGGTGAATGGTTCAAAAATTAAAATACCATACATTTAGCTTATGAAATGAAACAACTAAAATCCATCTATACTTATCACTAGGAACATAATACTAATTAAAAATAGCCGCCATGGAGAAGGCTTATAAATGGTTATTTTTAGTTAGGGCAAAGCCGAAATAATTTGAACTTATAATACTGTCTGACTGCGAGGGGCTTAAAATTTCAATTTCGTCTTTGTATAGAAAGGAAATGGAAACATCAATTTCCAGCATTTAGAATGCATAGTAAAGCTGCGTCGTTTAGATCGGTCCACGACAAGAGCAGACCGCAGAGTTATCAACTTCCACATCGGCGGCTCCCGGTGCCTATTTCCAAGCTCCCGGTACTATTTTAGTAATCTATGACGAGACAACTTTAGTGTTATCTGTCTAGACGATGGACTAAAGGGACCATAGTATGTAGGTACCTATGGCATTCAATGATAGTAAATATGGTGTTCATTCAATGGAAGCTGCCGGCGTATTTCTCCGAAAATAAACTGCCGATGCATAGAACTGCGTCATAGCTCTCGTAGCACGTGTCATGCACAGTACATACACGATTATTAAATTAATAACTTTAGTGGCCCCTTAGACATTAACTCCATGTCTTTATATCAATGTCGTCTGCAATTGTTGGATGCAATATCGAACTGAATTTGTACTTGATCTATTATCTATTTTAAAGTATGTTTAGTTAAATATCTTGATAATATTAATTTGGCGTAAGCAATATGGTAAATCTCTATATATTAGCTACATACCATCAACCTTGAAAAGTTGTTCGCAAAACTTCACGTCCGAGAAAACGAGTTTGTAAGGGGCAACTCTATTGGACTAAAATGAAGCCAATTGACTGACATTCAAATATGTATTCAATGAATAAGTTATTCGGTCGTTTGTATATTTACTCGTTAATTTAACTTTAGTAGTATTGTGATTCGAGTCGGAGCGATGCGTAATGGGATGTGAGCTTCATCGATTGTTTTTATTTAAGTTGTTGATATTATATCTTCCTAGAAATAAACATTTAGGATTTTCAAATGTCACGCGAACGAAGTCACGGGCAGTCGCTACTTTATATAGTCTTGGTCTTTTACTATTAACCATTCTGTGGTATGGTATAATTCGGTTATGATAAGATGAGCTCGGACAGTTCGCCGATCTAAGCAATCACGAGGAGGTTTGAATGTAGGTACTAAGTACAATAGTTTGTACCATAAATACATTTTAGAGAATAATCGAGACATTAAATTATTGCAATAACACTGTATATTTACAGTTATAATTTGCACTTATTATTTGCATGTACCGACTACTCCTCCACGAATAAACTAAACCTACCAAATTTCTAAATACTCCTGAAAAGTAGTGTTTGTACTGAATTTTTTGTTAAAAACATTTTTTTCAAGGCAAGCTTTTTAACAAATTTGTAATTGGAACCGCGAGATTAAAATGAGCCCAACCACTCAGATTAAAATGAGCCCAAACACGGAAAAACAGTTTACGATTATCCGTCAAGGAGTTATATTGCCCGTCTTCCGTCTCCATCACCAGAACAGTTGACTTTCACCATAATATTGCATTATAGATATAGATAAGAGGAAGTGATTCTAATTCAACTTGAAAGATTCCATCCGAACAAACATAGTTACTACCCACATACATACAATACATTGCAAGTTAAATAAAAGCTTGTAATGTTAAGTTTCTATGGGGAAGAGCTCTGTCAACCTAACGAAGCTGTCAGGTTAAATAGATATATTATATACCTATCCAAACTAGGTAAAATAGTAGGTTTTATATGTCGTGTTACATTTAAAGCCCCTTGTTTCACTTAGATACCTTATCTTATTACCCCTGACGTTTTCAAGCCATCCCTAGTCATCCGAAAACATCGGTTAACTAACAAATGTCAAATGTCAAACAGACAGACCCTGGGGACCTAGATCTTAACGTTATTACTTACATCCTAATTCTATGAACGGACACATCTGTGAAGCCCTATCCAGACGACTTCATTTGCTAAGTCACGTGACTAAATTAAGCAACCTTCGTCACCGAAAGTCAATCGCTTCGTGGGTCTTCTCTTGTGTGGGTGTGTAACCAAACCTTGTGTGGGTGTGTAACCAAACCTGGTGTCGGAGGTTTATAGACCTCCCGAAAGCCTCCGGCATGACCTAACAACTGTTGTGTCTTAGACAAAAACCCAGACTTAATGCTTAACGTGCTCTCCGAAGCACGACAGCGCTCAGGATGTAAATAGTGTAAGTACCACACAAACCGTCACCCATCCAAGTTGTCACTGCATATTCTAGAAGATATGTGACGAACGACTAGGCGAGCTACGCTACGAGCGCACTTTTTCTTTCCGAAAATCCTTGTTTGAGTATTTTGCTTGGCTTTTGTTAATGATTCATATGCATATAAATTTTTTTCTTGCACACACTTTTGTCCCGCTACAGGAATCGCACCCGCAACCTAGGTGGTGTATATATAAGTTCGTAGCCGACTGCAGACAGCAGCACCACACGTGTCGCTGCGACACTACTGGTTTCTATGTATTTATATGAAATACCATCCGCAGCAAGCGATACGTCCGTCGCCCGACTACACGTCGCACCATCGCAGACGACGTGTCGCCCGACCGCAGATCAGTAGTGCAAATCAAACCCAAACTGCAGATGGCTGCAGTCGCACATGACGCTGCGACGTGTCGTCTGCTGCTGCTGTCTGCAGTCGGCTACCAACTCGTATCTTAAGACTTGAGCCAACCTGCCCAACCACTACACCACAGAGGCTCTCATTTATAGGTAATTATGAAAGTTACAACTGACTTGCTTTATTTTATTTAAACAAAATTTATTTCCATTCCATTTTCCCATGACGACAAGTTTTCTTTTTATGGATCTGAGTGATTAGGCGAGCACGCCGTTCGCCTGATGGTAAGCGCCACACCCCCAATGACAATTACAGTGCCACCCAGAACTTTTAAAACCATAAAAAGCACTGCGTAGTACTCATCACCCCGAGAGCCCAGTAATTTCGCTGGCTACAATGCTTTTCGAACAGGAACACAGTAATGCTTGCGCACTACTGCTTGGCGGCAAAATAGCTGTGTACTTACCCAGTCGCCCTCCCGCATAAGAGAAACCTACCGCGAATTATTTTACACACAGAGCCTGTTGGCTCTCATAATTAGGTATATCTATTTAATCATCATCATCATCAACATATTAGTCCACTGCTGGACATAGGCACGCCACTGGGCATGATCTTCGGCTCTCCTCATGTAATTGCTGCCAGCTACTTTGCACAGGTCGTCGCTCCATCTAGCCGGAGGGCGTCCTACACTACGTTTACCTAAACGTGGTCTCCACTCTAGAACCCGTTTACCTATTTAATAGCTGTTACCAAAACTGGAATATAGGTATAGATAAAATGTATTTGATATTAAATGCATTAGCGCATGCTAGGCGAAAATCTAAAAATATTAAATAACCTCTTAATGATCCCTGCCCGAGGAATATCATTTTTTCCTCTTCCTTATTATTTAAAAACTATAGATAAAATATTTTCAAGTATTTTTTTAAAGATTTTTAAACATTCCTTTTGTTGGACAGCCTCTGGCCGTAGAACCGGCGACTTGGACCACCTATATAGGACCACCTGTATTCTCTGGGTATTCTACACTAATATTGTATTGAAGAACGGACAACCGCTGAAGTAGACGTGTCCTTGAGAGAAGACCGCGAATCGGCAAGCGTAGTGTAGAGCGCCCACCGGATGGAGCGACGACCTGTGAAAGACGGCCGGAAGAAACTGTATAAGAAGAGCCGAAGACCGGGCTCAGTGACGTTCATTAGGAAAGCCAATCGTTGAGAGATTGATTTAAATACCAGTTGCCTACCCCTCCATCAGATTCCATAAACACCGTTAAGACTGAACGCTATGCAAATGACTTCCGGGCCTGAAGCTCCGCTGTTCCGTCCCGATACAGTAGGTAGTCACTATCTATAACAATGTGGGAACTAGGTATTGTTCGATGCTCATGCATAAAGCATCGGGCATCATGACGACACCCTCTTCAATGAATAACAGATTCACACATCTCTCCAAAATATCCATAGCAGCCAAAGAATAACAAAGTATAGAGAATAGGACACTTCAATATACATGTTGCAAATTTGTGCGGTTTTATTCTCCTATTCTCTAATCTATTCTATACTATTGTAAAATGGAAGTGAGCCAATTCTCTATATTGAGATATTTTTGAAAAACCAACTGGGATCAACTATTTAGAGAACGAATGATGAGTGATGAGACGGGCAAGTCGTTCACCTGATAGTAAGCGCCACGCCTGCCCATAACAATTGCAGTGCCACTCAGAACTTTTAATACCATAAAAGCGTCTGCGTCGCACATCACCAATTCACATCAGTAATTTCACTGCTTGGCGGCAGAATAACTGGCACAGCTGTGGTACCTACCCAGACGGCCTCCCGTATACGAGAAACCTACCACGATGTTCGATTGCTGTGAGATAGGATGATAGACAAAAGACAGTATCAGTGTCAGTATAGTATCAGTTATCTAAGTGATGGAGAAATCAGCAAGCTAAGCAAGTCTAAATCTTCTGTTTCGGTACCATTTATGAGATAAAAAATTACAATACTAAATTATCATATTTTACGATTTAATTGTAACAAAAACAACGTTAATCACCATTCAGGGAAACAAATTATCTTTAAAACATTTATAAACAATAGAAAGAATTAAAAACAACGTTCGGTTCAGCAGCGCAACACTTTTAAAATACGAAGTATCACAATGAAATGCTGTAGTGCTCAGTTGCTAAATTCGTAAATAAAATACCTGCATTTCGTGCGCGGGAACAACGTCAACGCCGTGTGTTCTATAGTGGAGACCACAAATTGGCAAACGTAGTGTAGGACGCCCTCAGGCTAGGTGGAGCGACGATCTTCGCAGGGTGGCTGGTAGCAGCTGGATGAGAGTAGCCGGGGATCGTGCTCAATGGCGTGCAATTGTAGAGGCCTATGTCTAGCAGTGGACTGCGATAGGCTGATGATGATAAACAACGTCAAAAGCGGAAAAGATATTTTTTTCAATTACTAACGCTTGTGCAGAGAGAAAATTCAAAATAAATAATTTTCTTTCAAGCTGAATAAATGAGAACAAACGTGGATAAATGAGAATATTTAAGATACCTTTTTTATTTATTTATCTTAAATAAAAATTTAAAATATGTCTTTGTGTCAAATACTAATAACCTAATCAAATAACCCACCCCTAACTGTACCCGGTCAATCTATATATAGGCATACTTAAAAGTGTAGCATATTACTTTAACGACGTGGTTTAAAATTCAGCTTTTATTTTATTCGCTACTGATACATACTTACATTTTGAAATGGAGAGGTGAGGTAAGAAAAATTAGGCATAATAAAAAACTAAAATCTTATACGGATGCTATCTCTAAATAGTATAAAACGAAGTCGCTATTCGCGTCCTCATTTCTGTTTATCCTTACTTCTAACCAGTAATATTTAGTTTTCTTTGCTTCTATTAAACCACGCAACCGATTTATCTATCAAGTGTATTAATTGGAATTTTAATATTCAGAAATCTTTGTGAGATATTACGAAAAAATAAAAAATTGTTACGTCCATCCCTGGTTTTCCCTACGGTTTTCAATGTTATTTTTTTTTTTTATATTGCATGCGAAAATCTTAAGATTTTAATTTTTTTTAAGCTATTGCATAGCTTCTATCGCGGGCCTTGAGCGTGGAGACCGAATCCAGAAATTCCGTAACGAAAATAACCTAACACCCCCACTCATAATGCTATGCAATAGCTTTACCGCGGCAGTCTCCGAGTGCCACACGTCTTTTTTATGTAAGTTGCATAATGCACAATACATTTTTGTGTTATAGAGAAAATTCAAAGTTTTGTAATCAAGTCGTCATGATGACACTAGTAAATTGCATCCGTGCTGGGGCGGGTTACTAGTATATTATACGAAAATCAGATACGCGTTTGAAGACTATTCTTATGAAATAATATATACAGTCGAATATTTCGCTTGCATCAAGTAGGTACCCTGTGATGTTTTTTTCTGAAAAACAGCTTTAACGTCCCCGTTCCGGAAATAAGCAGAGCTACACTACCCAAAGAGTAAAACGGGACCCTATTATTAAGACTCCGCTTTCCGGCCGTCTGTCTTGTCTGTCTGTCCGTCAGTCACCAGGCTGTATCTCATGAACCGTAATAGTTAGACAGTTGAAATTTTCACAGGTGATGTATTTCTGTTGTCGCTTTAACAACAAATACTAAAAATCAGAATAAAATAAATATATAAGGAGGCTCCTATACGACAGATATGATTTTTTTGCTGTTTTTATAGATAATGGTACGGAACCCTTCGTGCGTGAGTCCGACTCGCACTTGGCCGGTTTGTTTATTGTTTATTTTGCATCAAAAACGCAATTTAGATTAAGCGGGATACAGAGAAAATAAATCAAAAATTACCGCCAAGGATTTGTATCACTGCACTGAGACTTATTTTTCTTTTTCTGCCAGCCTGAGTAAAGTTTACTGTCGGGCTTGAATCATTTAAACTGTCTGTGGGGAAGTATCACTACGATTAAAATGTTACAGAGGTAAATTATATTTAGGTACTAGCTGATGCCCGTGACTCCTTCCGCATAGAATAAGGTTTATAGTTGCTCCCTCGGGAACTGTTCGTTTTTCTGGGATAAAAAGTATCCTGTGCCCTATTCCAGGATCTAAAGACATACCAAATTTCATCAAAATCCGCTCAGTAGTTTTTGCCTGATTGCATCCATCCATCTATCCATCCTCACACACTTTCACATTTATAATATTCCATATACACACACTTTCACATTTATAATATAATATTACTAGCTGTGCCCCGCGGTTTCACTCGCGGTTTCCCGGGATAAAAAGTAGCCTATGTGCTATTCCAAGTCCTAAAGTACCTACATACCAAATTTCATCAAAATCGGTTCGGTAGCTTTTGCGTGAAAGAGTAACAAACATACATCCATACATTAGTAGTATTGGAATATACTTTAGTACGTACCTAATACAATGGTACATCATGTGCGAGTACTAAGGTAGGTATAATAGTTTGGTATTATTTGTTTGTGCTAGTTCCGACCAGAGAATATGTTGTTTTAATTTCGCTGTATTTGTTTGTTCTGAGCCACAATGAGAAATTTTTCTTTCGTCGTTTATTAATTTTGAGCTTCTATTCATATTTACAGATTTTTGTTATGTCTGTTCCTGAAATAGTTTGCTCTGTCATATAGTATGAGTGTATAATAAATATAATATCGTAAAATCCAAGGACGTTTGTAACAATAATCAAAATGTTCATAGATAATCTATATAAATAAAAATTAAATACTGTTCGTTGGTAAAATAAACGCATCACTTGAGAACGGTTAGAGCGATTTTTTTTTATGTTTGTTATAGTCCGAATTACGTTTTTATAGAAAGAAAAAAATACCCAGAAAATTGGAAAAGTCGGAAAAAACTGAAACTGCTTTTTTTATTGGATTTTTATATGAGCAGGGCATCGTCTGTCAGGTCAGCAACTTATAAATAAATAATAAAAGCATTATGTATTAGGTAATTCTCGAGAAACTTATGTTATGTGAACGCCTATTGTGCTTATTGATTATTTATTACCAACTGTAATTCTGTTTTCTTTTTTAAGAGCAATAAAGTGTTATCTATCTATCTATCTCATGTATCATGTACCTACTAACGTAAAATAGTTTTTTGAATATAATATAACATCTGTATTAAGTACATTTGTTAGAAATAGAAAATATAGAAATAGTCGATTTTCGGTCAGATTTACAAAAAAAACATAATTTACGACAACGACTCTATATGAAATTATTTATTACTTCATATTTAATTTTAAGTTATATGATGTAATTTGATTGGACCATTCGCATAAACATAATCATAAAAACATGTTTAACGCCACTCAATAACGGTTCACACAACTCAAAAGAAATTTTTATATCTTTCGACAAAAAGCACATTTCCATCGAAACAAATATTTATGTTTCTAGGTAAGTAAGTACGTAGGTATGGTTTTATAACGTAATAAAAACGTCTTATTACAATATATTTCAAATGGGATAATGGCTTGGGTTAATGGGCGTCCGATGTGTAAAGTACCTAATTTTAATCCTTACTCCTATTCATCCTACCAGGAATAACGAAGATAGCTCTACATAATGTATCATTTTGATTTGTGCTCGTACTTCTTGCTACTTCTCTCATCCGAATCGAAACATATCATCAATTTATCTTTGCGAATTTTGAGACGTGTGCAGAACATAATTCATGCTAATCATAGGATCTACAGAGCACTTTGTATGTGCTTACATGTAACTGTGTTCAACTACCTATTTCATAAGTTAAATAATTAGGAAGAAGAAAAATGATATTGAAAATTATATTAATGATATTTGTTGCTCGAGCAGTAGGCTCGGTGGCCCAGTGGTTAAGGCGTCGGGACGGTATTCCGAAGACGCAGGTTCGATCCCTACCCGAGCAATATCATTTTTCTTCTTCCTTATTATTTAAAATCTTAAGATTTTCGCCTAGCATGCGCTAATGCATTCAATATCAAAAATACCTATTTCATATCTTCAAATAAGCATCATATTTTTAACCGTCTTCAAAAAAGGAGGAGGTTCTCTGTTCGGTTGTATTTTTTTTTTATGTTTGTTACCTCAGAACTCCGTCATTTGTGAACCGATTTGGAAAATTCTTTTTGCGTTGGGTTCAGTATAGCTACGAAGTGGTCCCATATAAATTTCATTGATATGTGACTTTGGACTTCGAAGATACATTGAAGTCGGTTTTTGTTTTTTTCTAAAAATTAATTATGTTTTACGCCTGCGTATCCCAATTATACAGGATTAAAAAAAAGCAAGGTAGATCACTGAATGTTTTCCGATATATTTTTAATATCGGTAGGTAACTTAAATGAATATATAAAAATAATCATAATTTGATTCCATTTTCATTTTGTAAACAAATTTTGCCTTGACTTTGGTGATTGATGTTATCATAAACAACGCCGTATTTATTTAGGTATTTGTGAGGAAATATTGACGATGGATTCAATCAGCTGTCGTTTCCTCAATTTTTGAGTACATTATGTTTTTCTATCAGAAAATAAATTTCCATAAGTAAATGTCTGGCGCAAAACTTAATACTACTAGGTACGTACCCAAGTGATGCGATGTTAGCGGTGCATCGGCCAGTGGGCTGGTCTGGCGTGATTACTACAGCAGTACTATAGTCCGTGGGCGATAGACGGGACGTTTACCCCAGTCGGCACTCGTCTCACTGTCAAACGGTCGAAAAGAGTCACTAAATTCCATAAATCACTAGAGGAACGGGAATGGAAGTGATGTGTTTCACTCAAAACGTGATTTATTCAAGTGCGAGCGCGTAGTAATTTGTTTACGGTCGCGAGTAGTAGGGCGGGCGGGCGGCGCGCGGTCGCTGAGTCGCGGGCGAGCGGCGCGGTCGCGGCGTGCGTGCGGGCGTCCACCGCGCTCGGCGCGCAACAGATAGTACCTAGCGAGCTGGATGCAACGCTCGCGAGCGCCGCCGCCGGGGCTGCTCGGCGCGCGCCACTCTCCCGCCGCCGCCGCCCCGCCGACCCCTCTGACGTCACACTCGAAACCTCCCAAAATCCTGGGTACACTCAACGTCTTGCGGCCGCTCGAGTTTTCCAATCTCATCTTAACGCTCGGGTTCAACGGTTCACTTGTGGCCACTCGATTCACTTGGGATTATGTTTATATGTAAAGAATAAACGTAGGGATTCCCTCGCTTGGAACTTCTCTACGCTACCCGAAACTTCTTCAATTTGGGAAAACTTGCGATAGCGAAACTTATATGCAGCGTAAAAGCAGCTGTAGTTTAAAACGTCGATACAATTCTCGCTGTAGAGAGAAACTTCGATTCTCATTATTGTTGAATGTTCTTAATATTTGCGCAGACACAAAGTTGCGAGACAATTCGTTTAATAAAGTTTTAATTTGATCTTGTTTGTATTACTTAAACGCTTACAAAGTGAGCAAATTGATCTCATTTCAACTGGAGGACAAAATAAAATTGTCTGGTTCAAATCTGGCGACAGCTACTCACGCGGGGTCTAAATATATGCGTGCCTTATGGGTACAAAGGGGGGCAGACAATGCCAAGTGAGTATTAACAAAGAGCGTGTGTTTGTGACGGCGGACCAACTGCGCGCAATAAGCTGCCTTTGTCAGACATTTAATCCACTTAACAGTTTGAAGCCCTCCGAGATGCCGACTGTGGGCTATTGTCGCCAAAAAATATGACTTCCGATAGCTGTACCCTCGTCTGTCTCGTCGGGCCTCGCGAGGATAATACCGCTAGTTTCGGCTACAGTCCTCGACCGTGTAATCATTACACCATTATTGCCCATCTGTCTTTATTTGTTCGGATGACAAGGACACGCAAAGCGAAAGAAACTTACTTTGTCATATTGTACTGCCAACACAAAAATAATGTAATCTGACATAGTTTTGGTCTCAGAGGAAGAACACTTAACTAGTGTTTTTGTGTGTACCAAAAGGTTTTGGTACACACTCGTCGTAGTTTTACTTTTACCCATTTTGAATAGGTAGATTTTATGTTCAGGGTTTTCAACATAAGTCGATGTCAATGTTCTGATAGGTAAAGGTCAAATTGATTAATCGGGCAAAACGAATGTAAATACCTACTTATATATGCATTTTGCAAAGTATCTTTTTCCATTACCTGTTATATGTACCGAACTATATATTTAATTAATTAATCGGCGTCAATTGATGAAATCACCAAAGAGCGATTAATTCTTCTCATACATTATTTTAGGTAAGGAACCGACCGTGTTTCTTTGTTTGACTGTCTTTTGGATAATCAAGTGGTTAGTTTAGAGAAAATCAAAATAACTTTTCTCGGTGGTGTGTGTAGAGTCATTGTGATAATTTGACGTTCATAAGTACGTTTGTGATGCCAAAATGATTAAAGAGATTTTGTTTTTTTTTTTATCTAAATGCATATATACAAGAAAATGGAAAACACGCGGGGTAAGCCGTATGACATCAAGTTATGCACTTATCCTATAATCACATGCAGAATACCCTTGTAATAGTACTACATAAGTTGATGTTACACTTTTTTATTTATTATTCACCTATTACCTAATTTAAGAACACTTACCTAGTTCTTTATTTATGTTTTGTAAGTCAGCAGCTTAGCCATTTTTTAAACATGTAATAGCACCTAATATGGAAATAGTGTTGTAATGTTGTAGTGTTGCATTATTGCTAACCTTTTTATGTATTTGTAACTTCATTTATTACATTTTTTAAATGTAGCTCTTGGCTGTTATTCTAATAAAACAAAAAAGAAGCTAGATTGGATGACTAGGCTTGGATGTCATAATAGGTACTATAATGACAAACTTTTTGGAGGGAAGTGAACAGTGACACAGTTCGATTTTGTTATATTTTCCAAACAAGTGTTATTTCGAGTGATCATGTGTAATATCGGAGGAATATTAACCATTATGTGTTCGTCAAAATGCACGCAATTAGCCATAAATTCAAATTTGTATTTATCGTGTACGGAAAAGAAACAAATCGTATAAGGATTAAAAAAAATTAGAGACTGTGAAAAAAACGAACGTGCAAAGCCTCTACAATCACAAACAAGCTCGTCATTAATTAATCATTTATAACAATCACTTCACTGAAAACTGTGAAAATGGTAAGGTGTTAGCACATGATGAAACATCCCGGGAAAGCAAAACTCTTAATAATGCCCTAAGTAATTAAACATCATGCATTTAGCGCTCTGCCTTTCTATTCTGTTTTATAGTAATTGGGTTGAATAAAATTGTATTCCGCCAAAGTGGAATAATCTTCGGTGTGGCCACAATCGATATCGGCCTGACATCGCTCCGTTAGCTGGGGAATTAATATAGGAACTACAATCTAGCGTTATCTCGAGCCGTATGCCGCTTGCTAAAACATAAACAGGATTTCTATGACGACGTACGAAAAATGCGGAAAATTCCGTGGTAACAATAACTTTTTAAAGTGCCTTTATATAATGTTCTTGAGGTACATTATACATTGTTCTTTTGGAAAATATATATGTTGTAATTATTTTAACTACGCATATCTGATTCGGCATCACTTTTGGTTCAACAAACATAATTATTTTTCATTATTTTTGTTATTTCTAAATTAAAATACAAATTCATATTAAAGCAGCAAATTTAATGAAGGAAGTTTAACAGTACCAAAAAGAGGTGACCAATATGTATACCAGTGTAATATGTACCAAAATGTATACGTAACAACTTAATGTGACAACACTGCTTGCCTCACATAAGCAAGATTTGTTCGTCCACGAGCGCATAGTCCGGATAACAGTCACCACTAAATTTAATTTTGTCCCCATTCGAGTGTTCCGAGTAGAGCTTGCGTGAACAACGCGATAAAACTTATCTATATTGTAAAATAATTCTGTTAGCTTTCATTATCGATATTCGTTAAAGCGAAACCGCAGTAAAATGTGATATCAGCGAAATTAAAGAAACTTACGGCAAAGAAAAAAACCGACTGTCGTATTCAATCACACTGCGAGATGAAAATTGGTTAAAAAGTGATTATATTTTTTGAGGATTAGAAAAATAAATATATTTTTTGTGGATACGAAGAAATAAATGATGGTGAGAGTTTAGAGCCCGAAGAAAAAATAACAACGCTCATTTATTTCGCCACGCGCGGCTTAGTAAAATAATGACTTGGCATCAAAATGTCAAACTGAGAAAAGGATGAAAAATTGCAATGCAAGTGAGATGTCGGATATAATAAACATGTTTATGAATGTAGGTGAATTATTTACATGAATTAGGCGATATATATATATTCAAGAATAATAAAGTTTAGGTTGGTTATTACATTCTTTATGAGAATATTATCGCATAGCGGGCTCTACAAAAACTAAATTTTATCGTATTTTAGAAGCTTTTTATTTATTTTTAACTTGCAATGTTTGTTTGTCCGGGTCAAATGTTGGAAGCTGAATCAGGACCATTTTCTCTTATCCTACGCAATGCAATTTTATGGTGACAGCCAGCTGATCTGATGATGACGACGGAAGGTGGGCAATGGAACTCCTTGACGGATAATCGTAAACTACTGTTGGGTGTTTGGGCTCATTTTAATCTTGTTGCGGTTCGGATTACGAATTTGTTAAAATGTTTAAAATAATATAGGTATATAAAAATATATTTTTCATCAAAATATTATTAGACAATTAAAATGTAATGTATCTATGTTGACTTATTCTAGAAAATAAATAAATACCGAGCTTTTGCTTTGGCAGTTTCCGCTTAGGTAATTTGAATATGACTCAGATTCAGACTTACCCAATTCTTATGTTTTTTGGAAAAAATACCGATATAAAAGTATTCATAACGAACAATAAAATTCAAATAAGCGAAGATTCGAAGAGTGATGTGAAGTCGAAATCGAACCATACCCAAAACCATTTGGGGTACTCGAGCCATTATTTTGCATTTTCCATTAATTAACAACAATCCCACAGAAATTAATAACTTATAACACTTAACTAAATCTAATTTATTGATGCTATAATCTTTTCGATTTTATATTTTTTTATTCTATCTATTCTACTATTGTAAAGCTGGATTACCACCGACTGACTGACATATTGACAGAATTGTTCTCCCAGTTGCCATTATAGTGAGGGGAAATATTTGTTATGGTTGTATAGAGGTGTTATGAAACCGATCAGAAAAAATCGAAATCACCAGAAAGTATTTTCCTTGATAGAACTGCTCAGGGGATCTCAGAAACTATTTTTCGGATGGGGGGACCGCTTGATCTAAAAATATGCTCAAAAGCATAAGCCATTTTTGAATTTTGAAAAAGAAAATCTGTATCGCTATTAAAATTCAAATGCAAATAACTTTTAAACGTTACGAGATAACTGAGGGGTGCTCGACCAAATGTCATAGAGTACGATTGGGAAGATTAGAAAAGTTGGAAAAAATAAAAAACAATGATGGCGGCCATATTGAAAGTTGCCCCGATCCGACAGAAATGTTGCATCGGGGGGTTTTCGGGGTCGTAGATTACGAATATTAGATATATTTTTATGGATTCCGCCATTTTTCAAGATGGCTGCCATACAAAAGTTTGTTTCCGAACAAAAAAGTGCAAATAACTTTTGAATCGTAATCGATTCACAAAAAAAAACAACGCCCGCGCACGCAGCGACATCACTAGTTACATATATATATAGTAAGATGCCAATATTTTCAAAGAATGTTACTTATTTTATGGTGTAACAGCTGACTTGAAAGAAATAGGTATAGTAGTAACAAGGAATCAAAGCTGCAATTAACGCGTTACCGTAATAAGTTCACCGATATTAATTGCATAAACTTGTTAGTATTAAATGCGGAGAAATAACCACCTTTTTTTTTAAATAATAATAAGTATTTATTGTCTTCGCAAAAAAGGTACAAAAATAGGTAAATAAATTATTAACAAGTAAACTATGCTAAGCCTGTTTTGCGAAGCCTGGTGCCTGAGGTAGGCATATAATGCTTGTATCACAGGTCACCAGGTCCCCTCTCATATTCGATTTACATACCAAAAACAAAGACTGAAAGTTTTGTAAAAAGGAAATAATTAAATACGTAAATTCTAAAAAGTGTTCAGTCTAATCGCTAACAAAATCAAGAAGGTTATAATTAAACATTTAGATAGAGTACAGTGCACAGGGAAGGGCCGGAGCCGGGGCGACCTTTGGCATTCGGGCGAGATCCACGCGCCGCCCGCGCCCGCACGGCGACCGGCGCGCCGCGCCGCGCACAAAGCCTACCGTCGCCGTCGTCGCGTCGGCCTCACATCGCCAACCTCGCCCGCGCCGCGCCGCGCCGTCCCGCGTGAATAATTGAATACACGCACATTGTAATTATACATTGTTTTTGTACCATTATCTACGACCGTTTCACCACACAATTTGTTTTCGTACAAACTTTACAGTATTGTTTTCACCTTTGTTTGAGAGTTCTGGCACACGTAATTTAACGTTTACTCGTGAATATACGTCGCTCATTTGTTAATAATAATAATAATAATAATAACGTTTATTGAATAAATAATTAGTTTACAAAAACATAGTCCATTGGTCCCAAACTAGGTAAACCTGTATCTTGGGGACCTCCTTCCTAAATGATACCTACTTATTGTTTTATGACAAAAGGAAAAACGTCATTTTCTGATATGTTATAAAATATAAAATAACTTAAGAGGCAAAACATAGGTGATGATGATGGTGTTTGTTCATCGACGCAGTTATATTTGTATTGTATCTAGCTACCTACTTATATATCTTCTCATCACGTCGCGTTGGAAAATCACGCCGTAGCTTCAGGGTACAGAGCAAAGCATAGAATTAGTTACTAGTTCTAAACTCCTAGGCGCAATATTATACTAGTATAGAATCATATACAGAATGTGGCTAAATTTTCGGTTCTAAAGGGAACTTTAAATTTATTTTAACTTTTGATTTGATGGGTTACTTTGGGGAAACGTCTCTAGTGGCAAACTTCCTCGCTACAAAGAAAAAGTTACCCTTTTTCTATATCCCTGGTACCACAAAGGTAACCTAAAGGCCCCAAAGTTTGTCACACCTGTATAGATAGGTAGCTATTAGCTTACTTATAACTAAGTGCAAATTGTATTCAGGGCAAGATTCTACCTCTTCTCACCTAAAGATACTAAAAGAAATAGGTACATACAGTGGCGAGGCGTATGGATTTATTTACAATGGCGCAAGGAGAGCTCAGCGCGTTTTTGTCAGTTAAATTACGTTAACCGGTGTGAATAAACGAACGAAGCACTGTCTGTGAATAAGTATGTGTTGGCGATGACATTCTATATATATTAAAGATTTTGTTTTGCTGGCTTGTTTTCTGACTTGTTTTATTTTTACCCAGTGTTAATTGATCCTAATACCTATACATCTATCACCAGTTACGTAGTAGAAGCTCACGTGACCTTATTCAGCAGAAATCGAGTCCATTTATCATGCAGAGGTCAGCGACCTGGGCTCCAAATTTGTTCCTTGTTGCATTATTAGTCGCGTGACGTAACGCGTGGAAATAATCCAGTCATCCCTTGATCCCCCAGGAGTCGTCCATAAACTATAAACATGCCTGGGACGAGCTTGCGCTTGATAAAGTGCGTCGAGGGAGCAAGCAGCTCGAACAAATGACGTTAGGCAAGTGGTAAATTTGAGATTTTGAGGGTACTTTCAGAGTTATGGGTAAAATCTGCAGGATTATGTAAATTAGGGCAAAATTATCCATTGTAAGCTTGATTACAAAATAAGATTACCTGCTATTAGATATTTATTAACGCGTAAGTAACAACTTATCTAATAGCGTTTCATTGTTCTATTTGTGTGTTATATAGTGTTAAGTATTATGCATATTTTTTTTTTCTCTGTTATTTGTTATGTACCTATAGTATGCTTATTGTTATAGTTTAATGTAATGTTGCGTGTGTGTCATGAATAAATTACTTTTCTTTCTTTCTTTCTTTCTAATATATTTCAGGTATATTCGTGTTTCGTCAGGTTTATGGGTTTACCCGTAGTAGGTCTCTCTCGTAATCTGGTTAGGTACCACAGCTTTGCCAGTTGTTCTACCGCCTACTAGTAGTGCGCAAGCATTGCTGTGTTCCGGTATGAAGGGCATTGTAGCCAGCGAAATTACTGGGCATATATGAGGCTTAATATCTGGTATCTCGAGGTGATGAGTGCAATGCAGTCCTACGCAGTCCTTTTTATGGTATTAAAAGTTTTGGGTGGCACTGCAATTGTTATGGGTAGACGTGGCGCTTACCATCAGGAGAACGACTTGCTCGTCTCATTACTCAGTACCATAAAAAAAGTTTTTCGGTTATAATGTCACATATTGCGACGCGCGACTGACTCACAAGAACACGGCCTAGAACTACTCCGTCAATATAATTGGTCATCATATATCACAAGTTTTGACGTCACCTCGTCAAGCATCCTAGTCGTGTTTCGGAATGATATTCGATGAACCATCAGGGAGGATGGCCTGAGTAGTCCTTTCTTCTGAGTACTGCCTTATATCTATGTATTCCATCTTGGGCATCATCGTCGTTTACTTTTTTTGTTTTTTTATGGAACTGAGTATTGAGACGAGCAAGTCGTTTGCCTGATGGTAAACGCCTAGCCTGACCATAATAATTGCAGTGCCACCAAGAGTTTTTGATACCGTAAAAAGTACTGCCCCGAGACATCAGATATTATGTCTCATATGCCCAGTAATTTCGCTGGCTACAGTGCCCTTCAAACCGGAACACAGTAATGCTTGTGCACTACTGCTTGGCGGCTGAATAACTGGTAAAGTGGTGGTACCTACTCAGACGATTTCCCGCATACAAGAGACCTACCATGAGTAGACATCTGGCAAGATAGAAAATTAAGTCGTTAAAAATGCAGTTTTATCATTAGATAATAATAGGGGATCGGACAGTAATCGAGAAAAAATCTAAAATGTAGTTAGAACGAATGTACGTCGAACGAGAAAGATCATTCAATCAATATCTTTGTGAAATAATAATGATTTATATTTTTAAATCAATAAATAATTCTGTCATTTTTAATCTGTTCTTCATCTCAAACCAAACAACAATCACAGCGCATGACGTCATTTGTAGGCAAATGCCGTGAGTCAAGCTTGTGTTTATTTTACGTTTTTGCTTTTAATAAAATATATTTTTGCTAATTTTTTCGTTCCATTACTACGATATAGTCCCCAAACTTCACAAAACGTATTAGAATCTCTTTGCAAGTTCTATTTCGAAGAGTTTGTCGTCTTCTACCTACATATGACGTCACAATTTTTGAGGTGACCGTTTGCGCGGTAATATTTGAAACATAATATTTAAACAAAGTTTTAGGTACTTTTAGAGCGTTATTTAATTAAAATAGTATTTTTCATGACTATATATATTCATTGTAGTTAATTTAAAACACTTTATGAAAAGTTGTCCGATCCCCTATTGTGTTCCTTCCGATTCTTGTATAGGTATAGGTACCTAGAGAGATATGCGCGACTCTACCCGCATTTTGTTCACAGGTTGAATCATCATCAGCCCATCACGTTCCCACTGCTGGGACACAGGCCTTCTCTCATAGAGACAGTATGGACCATAATCCACCACGCTAGCTCAGTGCGGGTTGGTGGATGTCACATGTCCTTGAATTTTTGTGATTAATTCTTGAACATGTCGGTTTCCTCACGATGTTTTTTTTCCTTTACCGTTTTTAGAGCGAGTGCTAATTCCGCACATAACTTAAGAAAGTCAGTGGTGCGAGGCCAACGGGGTTCGAACTCAGGTGCGTCTGATCGAAAGTCGCACGTGCTCCCACTGAGCCACACTTGCTCCAGGTTGAATACTTCATTTGAATTTCATTTCGCAAACAGTACCGGCAAACAGCTTGATGCAATCAAACTAGTAAATTAGCCGTCAAATGGCCGCACAGAGCACCGTAATGGAAATACACGACATGTCGGCCACAGGACAGGTTGCAGTTTCTACGTGCATGTGGCCACAGAGTAGGAAGTAGTATCTACCAGTAGTCACAGAGTAGTCAGTAGTGGGTATGTGACTAGTGTCGTGGTCAGTGTGAACGGTAGATACAAATACCTATCCAATTACCTACGCGGAACAGTGACCGCAGGTCCTGATCGCCTGTCTGATCGATCATGATTTCTGATTGTATCATTTTGTGTTTATAGAGCTGTGATAAGAATGATACTGCTAGAAATAGATGGATTGCCTGATAATAATATATTTGTGGAACCATTATTATTCCCGTTCACATAACTAGTACCATGATTCAATGTAGAGCCTGGTTTTCTAATCAAAAACGTAAGGATTGTACAATGTAAGGTTAAAGCTACGCTGCGCTGGTATGCGCGTGGCCATGTCAAAACATCTACTACAAACTACCAAACAAAACGAATTCCAGACAAATCTTATTTTTTACACTTTATGTAAGAGAATCCGACAAACGAAATATTTAGCACTAAAAGTCTTTAAAGCGCCTTAATTTTTTTTAATATCACACATCCCCCTCTCCATTTAGTCGATCGATTTTGACCTTGTAACCAAGGTGTTTTTTGCATATATCTCCTTACTAAACTGATTGATTGTCCATTTCATCAATTGGTAGGAAAAATAGAATAACATACCTAATATTTTTAATAAACACAAACATGTGTAACACCCCTGAATTATTTAAAAATAGTATCGTGACACTGCATTGCGGTTTATAAGCACACCTGCAGTATTTCAAAAATATATCTTTCAAAAAAGGAATTCCGCAGAATATCAAACAACATTCATCGTACTAACTCTACTTCCTATTAATAAGTACCTATTATAAATGCGAAAGTTTGGAAAGATGAATGGATGGATGCATGAATGCATGGATGCATGGATGGATGGATGGATGGATAGATTGATGGATGCATGGATGGATTGATGCATGGATGGATGGATGGATGGATGGATGAATGCATGGATGGATGGATGGATGGATGGATTGACGGATGGATGGATAAATGGATGGATGGATGGATGGATGTTTGTTACTCAATCACACAAAAACTACTAAACAAATTTAATGAAATTTGGTAGATAGTTGGTCCTGGAAAATGACATAGGCTACTTTTTATTCCGGGAAACCGATGTGAACCATATCCTTTTGTAGTGTGTTGTACAGCATACTTTGGTTTTTAGTAGGTATATTGAGACGAAGACCGACAACACGGTACCTCTTTCGTAGAGATATTTATGTGAGGGAGTTCCTCATAAAATAAAAGTAAAGTAGGCCACACATTATCGTACTTGTACGTATCTTGAAGACTATAAAAAAGTCTTTCTATTAAGCCCATGAAAGTTCTGCCCCAAAATCCACTGTTCACCATTTCGGTGCTCCTAAAACCGCCAACGGCAACGTTGAAGAGGGTAAAACCATAATCTACCAACACTGCTCCTGCAATAAAGCTGATAATAGCATACGTTGCGGAGAACACAAACTGCCCAGAGGCATGAAAACTTTACCATGCCTTGCCATGTGTCGTTTGTAAATAAACTGATATAGACTGCTGCGACAATATTTTCCAGCTTTGGAGAATTCAGCCACAATGCTAGTCCATAAAAGTAATGTCATGTGTTTCGATGTTTAGAAATGGTTTTCTTAGACGCAGTGATATAAGTTATTAGGTTTGACCAATAATTGAATAATTGACAGCCTGTGGTGTAGTGGTTGGGTAGGTTGGGGAGAGAGGGCGCTACTGTGCGCAAGTAAACAACGGTTCCGTGTTTTAAACTGAGAAATAATAAATATTTTAAGTAAATTTGCGTGAAAAGTGATTTACATCTGAAAACTTGAGGACCGACGTTGTTTGAAGCTACATCACTGATTAAAGAAACAAGATAATAACAAATGGTAATCACAAACGGCTAAAGACGGTCTTAGTGCAAAAGCTATGGTTTTTAGTGCAAAAGTGCTATGTTGCTTTGAAAACTATATATGCTGTGTGACAAAGTGAATAATCAGTGAATTACAAACCCAGAAAAGGTAGGATTGAGAAATGTTCGATTAGATAATAACCTCAAACACAAAAGGGCTGATCATCATTCGAAAACTTTTTATATTAAACAACGCCATCTGGCGGAGATTAGCTTTACTAAGTCAGTCATATTTAGTTACTAAACTCAGGCGAGAACTATATCGATAAAGAACAACACAAGATTCCAAAGAGTCATCTAGATGGCGTCCCACACAAAATGTCACCAAGACCTTCCTGATAGGCAATTCCTAAAATGCGCGGAATGTAAACATTCCTACGACCTAGAATGCGCTAACGTATCAACAATGCGATACTATAATACTATGCAACCTGAGCACAAAGTAAGTTGGAAGTGTCCGGCCTGCTATTGTAAAATGCGTAAAACAGGAAACACCAACACTCCTGTAAGCAAGCGAGACTACGATACAACTAAAAACCTATCACTGACTGAAACAAATAATATTACGCAAAGAAATAAGATGATAATTACAAATGACGATACAATAAACTCGATGGACTCTAGTATATCTGGCGATACTATTCATGGCGAAAGAAATAACATCGGAAACGAATTAACTTTACAAAATCTTAATGAATTAATAGTTTTAAGATTAAAAGAAAATAATGAATCCATCATAAGCGGCCTGCAAGACACAATTAAAATAGAAATAAACAAAGCCATAGAAACATTAAAAGAAGAAATTAAACACGACACAAACATATTATATAAACAAAATAATCAAAGGAAAACAGACATAGAAAAAATCAATATAGAAATTAATAGACTTCAAGAAGAAAATGACAAATTGAAAAATGAATTAAAAACTCTAGCAACCCAAACTTCAGCTCTTCAGAACTACGTGCCGGAAAATAACAGCAAAAAAATTGTATTATATGGCCTAGACGAGTACTACAGGGAGCCTGATTACATGATACACGGTAGAATAGTAGAAGTATTTAGGAATATCCTTCATGTAGACCTGCTGGGATACATTGAAGATACATACAGAATCGGCAAACAAAACAACAATAACCGGCCGCGGCCACTCGTGATTGAACTGATAAGCAAAAGAATGACCAGGTACATCTTAGAAAACGGCGCTTACTTTCAGGATAGCGGACTAAACATATCGGATTTTTTAGATGACAACGCAAGAAAACTTAGAAACATTATGAGGGAAGAAATGATCATCGCTCGTAAACAAGGGCTTCACGCAATAATAAGAGACAACCAGTTATTCATAGACGGAAAAAGAGTGAATACAAAGAACCAGCTACACACTAAGTTGCCAACAGATGAAATTAATGAAAAAACTATGAACCATCGCCCTGACTATCACAACATAAACGTGCAACGTGGAAACAACTCCTTTCGAAACTATCATTCCAGATCCAGCATCTCAAATCGGAACAACGACTTTTTTCGACAATAAAACTCAACAATTTAAAATTCTGTTTCAAAACATGCAAAGCCTAAATAACAAACAACATATAATAGAAGCGTTTATGGATCAAGATTCAACCTACCAAGCTATCTGCATATCCGAAACCTGGATGACACAAGTTAAATTGGACATGGTCCAGTTCAATGGCTATAAAATTGCAGCGTCTTATTGTAGAAAATCAAGAGAAGGCGGCGGCGTATGTATACTACTACAAGAACACACAAATTATAAAGAACGAGTAGATATCACAAATATGTCCATTGACTATATTTTAGAAATATGTGCGATCGAACTTACTAATGAAAATATTTTATTAATAACAATGTATTGGAATAGAAGAGAGGAAGAAATTTTCTATAAACAATTAAAATTAATATTGAAATATATAAATACAAAATACTCTGGTCGACAAATAATTATAGGAGGTGATTTTAATATAAATATTGAACAAAATAATTTAAAATCTTACCAATTTCTAGATCTCATGTCTGAAAATAACTTAACTCAACATATTAAAATGCCTACACGAATAACGTCTACGACATCGACATGCCTAGACCTGATATTTACAAATTTAACTGATAAAAATGTGTGCGCAACAGTAGAGGAACTTGGCTTTTCGGATCATAAGGGAACAATTCTACATATCCCTATACAGCACCAAACAAAACAAGGAAATTGGTTTACCAAGAAAAGGATTTTTAACAAAAGATATATACAATTGTTTAAAAATAAATTGAAATCAATTAACTGGAATAACTTAATTATAACAAGTAAAAATATTAACGAAAATTATATGACCTTCCATAAGACATTAATAAACATTTTAGACGAATGTATACCGCGTCAAAAAATTAAATTAAAAACTAATACTAAAAAGTGCTGGCTGACTGTAGGTATAAAAAAATCGTGTCAAAATAAGAGACTACTAAAAGTATTAACATTAAAATCAAACAACCATATACTTACAGAATACTATAAAACATATGAGAAGTTATTAAAAAGCACTGTAAATGTAGCTAAAAAATTATATTATAAAAATAAAATTAAAAGATCAAACAATAAAATAAAAACTATGTGGCAAATAATTAATGCGAGAACAAATAAAAACCCGATAAAAGAAAAACGTAATATAACACTACAAATAAATAACAGAACAATTACAGACCCGAATCAAATAACAAACACTTTCAACAATTATTTCGCATCAATAGGCGAAGATAACGGAGGATCTAGTAACACCCCCCCTTCACGCGGCCGCCCGGTACTTCAGCCTACAAAGAATACCATGTTTCTTAGTCCAGTAACGCCTAAAGAAACATTCAAACTCATAAAAAATCTCAAAAACAAAAATAGCCATGGATTCGATGAATTACCACCAAGTTTAATCAGACAATGCGCCGATGAACTTACTTTCCCGCTACATATACTAATAAATCAATCATTTAATGAGGGCATCTTCCCAAATCTATTAAAAACGGCTATTATCAAACCAATTCATAAAAAAAACGACAAAACAGACCCTAACAACTACCGCCCAATCGCCCTTCTGCCCACTGTGTCTAAAATACTTGAAAAAGCAATGTGCGATCGTGTCTATAAATTTTGTGAAAAATATTGTATATTCGACGAAAGTCAAAATGGCTTTCGCAAGAAACGATCGACAGTTTTAGCAATTTACAAGTACATGCAAGAAGCTCTTAACATAATTGACAACAAAAAATATGCAATAGGAATTCTTTTGGATATGACCAAGGCATACGACAAAGTACAATACAACATATTATTAAATAAATTATATGGAGTAGGGATTCGCGGTTTAGCTCACGAATGGTTCAGATCGTATTTGAAGGACAGAGAACAGTTTGTGGAAATCGAATATTTCAATCATCAAACAAAAACAATTAAAAATGTACGTTCTGACGGCAAAATCATAAATACCTCAATTCCTCAGGGTAGCGTGATCGGATGTCTCCTGTTTCTGATTTATATCAATGACCTTCCGAAAATCATGGCGGATCCATGTGTATTATTTGCTGACGATGTTTCTATACTAACCTCAACTACCGATAATTTTAACTTAAAGGAAAAGCTTACCAGTATTCTTGATAAGACAACCGAATGGATGAGTGATCACAATCTCCAAATAAACTTTTCCAAAACTAAACTATTAGTCTTCCACCCACACCAAAAAACATCACTTAATTTCAATTTCAGCTTTCACGGCATTAAATTGGAAATTGTACAAGAATTTACTTTGCTTGGCTTAGTTATAGACAAACACATAAACTGGGAATCACACATTCAAAAACTGCGAACGAAACTATCTTCATTTACGTATGCACTCCGCGAAATAAAAAGGTCAACTGACCTACATACTGCAGTCATCACGTATTATGCGTACGCGTATGCATGGCTGAGTTATGGTGTTATCTTGTGGGGGAACAGCACCACCGCGCCCACTCTCTTCACCTTACAGAAAAAACTAATAAGAATACTAGTAAATATAGAACAAACAGTCAGTTGCAAACCATACTTTCAAAAACATAACATTCTTACCTTACCGTGTATCTATATTCTAGAAATATGTAAATTCGTCAGAAAACATCCATATTTATTTACGAAACGAGAAGATATGCCTACAAATCGCTCAATACGCAACAAAAACAGGTTAATGCTACCTACTTCCCGTCTCAAGATGCACTCATCAGGACCTTTTGTTATGTGCATAAAAATATATAATAAGCTCCCGCCCCAAATTAAAAATGAAATAAATGATATACATTTTTTAAAACAAATAAAACAATTATTAATTAAAAAAACATATTATACAATAAACGAATATTTAGATGACAAATTTATAAAATAATATACTTATGACTAATAATAAAATAATAAATGACGAAAGTGATAAATTTATTAACAAATTGACATGTTTTTAACAATTCTATAATACTATTTTCTATTTTTTTTTTGTCTTCCTCTCTCCTACTTGCTGTGCCCAAAAGGGTCTGTAATGAACTTTTATAATTTATTATGAACACCATTTTAACATTACAGATGCAATAAAGAATAAAGAATAAAGAATAGGTTGGCTCAAATCACCTACAGCCTACACCATTGAGGTTGCGGGTTCAATTCCCGCGACGGCACAGATGTTTGTGTACAGAAATGAAAGCGTAAGCATTTGTTTCGTGTCTGAGTATTGTGGGACCATGGTCCTCGTACTTCCTGGTTACCTAGATACACGGATTCCTAGTTAGGGGCCAGGATCTATGTTTGTGATCGCTGGGCGTATTTATTTATTTAATTGTTAACATGTTTTTTTCGATTGTAAGTTTTTTTGCATGTAGATGTTCAATTTGTGCAGCAGATAAAGCAACTACAATGATATACAGGAGGCCGCAACGGTGGAAAATGGCTAATGAATAATGAATGAACAAGAAATATCAATTTACTAATAATAATATTTTCTATCAACACACACTTTTGGTAGGAACTGCCGAGGAACCACGGAATATCTACACAAATACAGATTCGGTTTCTACTATGATAATTTGAATAAATATGTATGGGCTAGCAAACCACAGCTTACTTGTTGTACTTATTGTCATTGTCTATGCTACAGGCTTTTTAAACGAATTGTTTAGTATGTTGAGTGTGCGTCGATTACTATCTCAACTCTCAACTTCGTGAAAGTGAGCACAATTTATTGTTCTTAAAAACATTTGGTTGGGATCACATTAGGCATACAAGCTCCGTTCGCTGCTAATTCAGTAGGTATAGTTTCTCCCTAGCGACCTCTGTTCTGTTCTATTATGTGTTAAAATTCGTTCATGCAGCTGCTGAACAGGTATTCTAAAATCTGATTTAAAAAATATCTCCATGATTGTGTTTCGAAGCCCTGTTAACGTATAAATGTATTTAATGTAACGACTGTAAGGTACCAAGTTGTATTTACTTGGGACGGATCCTAAGCAAAAAGCATGCATGATAGGAATTATATAAATAAAATTTTCCCATCCCTTATAAAAGTAATTTATGGAAGTTTTGATACTGAAGTTGATGGATAATATTATTATCTACCAATTTTATAATGTATCATAAAATTACGGGGAATTATCCATCACGCTGGTATAAAATACATTAATCGCAAGTAAGTTTGAAATGTATGAAAATTTCAAATTATTTTTATAATACCTATACCTAGATTTTATTCAAATTGAATAGGTATTGGGTAGAAATATAGATAGATGGGTCATTGGGTCATGAAGGGCAGCTACTTGAACCGTTGGAGTAACAGAAAATGTGAAAAGATTTTTGCGATTTCTGACTTTACTCATATCTTAACCTCCGTTGGTCTCAGAGCCTGTTGATCCTTATGAGAAACCGGATCGATTGACACCATAAAAAGAAAACGTAAAAAGTGCATGCCCATTTACTTGCTGATTGTATTTTTTTCAAATTGAATTGAATGGTGTCTAAATCTGCTCCAAAAATATGGATAATCTTCTAAGAACGTTTTCTGTAATTCCAACAGTTCAAATAGCTGGTCTTCGTATCCCATCTCATGGAAACGGTAGGTAAGTATAAGAAAGTAATTCTGAGAGCGACGTTGAATTATATTTTATAGAGTTTCCTTTAAGCACCTTGTCATTAATGTAATTAAATATCCTTCTCAATCGCGAAGTGTTTTAGGAGAATTCGGAGAGGAACAACGTCAAAAGTCGAAACAGAAGCCAAGACATCAAATTTAAGTATTCCTAACGAATTGTACGCCTGTGAGAATACTGACAGTTATGAATTGTGAATATAAATCAGTAGGAGTATTGCTGTAGTGCTATCGGCTAACATTAGAACAAACGATAATATGAGACTTTACAAACAACTGGTCGGCAATAATACCTCTTCTTAAGACTTGCATTCCTAGTACCTCCCCTGCAGGTAGAAGCCACGCTTTCCCTATATTTATTTGTAAAGGACACTCGTTTCCACCTTCATTCATACTGACATTTCTTTTAATAATTTCTTGGGGAGGTTCATTACATTCCGCCGATCGGATCCTTTCATTGGCCTTATAAACCGGGGTATTATCAGTGACATCCAATTTCATTAGGGGACTTCCCAGGGTAGTAAAAGCGAGTATTTACGCTTGACGCTCGGATTACAATGACTTTGAATATAGCTACATTTTATTCATTCAAGTAAGATCAAATCATATTGATACAGTCATAATTTTCAGACATATATAGGTATATATTTAAGCAAGCAGAAAAATTGGGAACGATTCTTTACGACAACATACCTATATATCGTAAATAACATCCTCAACCAAAGCTGGGGAGTGGGAAACAAGAAAATCCCTGCGAAATCCATTGACGTTGACATGTTTATCGGGGTTCACAATGGGCATGTATGAAACAAACGCCGGCAATGTTTTACGTGAACGGGTAGCGAGCGGAGGCGGTGTGGCGGCGGTAGCTAGGAGCCTGGTACCTCGCATCACAGTACCACAGACTTGTATACCTACATTATTGCGTCGGATACGACCTCGACATCCATCTTCCTATTCGAGCACTGTGAAATGCAGTTAGATCATTCTTTCTCTGTATATAATAGAACATGTCAAAAACACCCAAAGGCACGACATGGCAAACACTGTATTTTTATAGTCTAAATGAAAATAGGCTTTAAGGGGGTTCGTAACTAGGTTTTAGGCTCAGCCCAAAATTGCTGCTAACCCAATCTGCGTAGGTCTTCGCTTGAGTTACTTAATTGTAGGCCATTCTAAACTACTATTGCTGAGACGTAGAATCCACTTAAGAACTCATTTAACCCCAACCATTACGGCTAACTTTTATTGCCGGTCAATGAGACCAAGATAAGTATGTACTGCAATTTATAGAAGCTTGGAATAAACGAAATAAGTTTAGGTTGCGTGCCGGATGCAGCACAAACATTTATCTTCTAACAATGCAATGCATCACTGCTTTGTAAGGACTTTGGTACATTATTCAAAGTCTGTACATTTTGCCATGAAGAATTTATTATCATGTTTCCACACTCACCAACAATGGAAATAACAGTGTTAGCACTATCAAAACGTTTCATTATATATTTTTAATGGAACTGAGCAGCAAGACGATTAAATCGTACGCTTGACGGTAAGCGCCACGCTTTTGCATAACAATTGCAGCGCCACACAAAACTTCTAATACCATGAAAAGTATTGCGAAAAACTGCATTGCGCTCGTCACCCTGAGACATTTTGTCTGAGACATAATAATATCTAATGTCTCAGAATAATATGCCCAGTAATAATGTCTTAATATCCTTGTTGTACTTTTTTATATCTATTTCACAGAATAGCTTCCAAAGGAAACCAATAAATTAATCCCACTTTTTCACTACTCCCAACGGAACCCAATTATGTTTCATGGACTGTACCTTGATCGGCACCAAGTGCTTAAAGTGTTTTCAGAATGAGGTATTTGCAAAAAAACAGTTAAAATTGTCTTTGTTTTGTTTCCTCTATAATTTCCTTTGTTTTAAATAAATGAGGTTCCAAATAATATTTATAAGGTCTTACCAGAAGACATACTAGACGCTAAAGCGTCCTCGACATCTATCTCCATCTCACAGCATACAGCAGCTTCCAACTATGCATTTTGACCGGAAACTGCCTCGACTATGCACACTGGGTACAATAAATATTAAAGTGAGACGTTATTTAAAGCAAACCGTACAACTTCCTAGCATAGCTACAGCGTGAATCCGTGAATTTATGGGAGGAATGTTATACCTGTTACGGAAACTACATTTTCATAGTGCACCTAATTCTGTCATTTATTATATAAATAGTAATTAATAAACTAAAAGTAATTAATAAAATTAATAATTAATGAAATAAAATTAATAAACTAATTAATAACTCCGTAGTATAAAATAATATGAGATCTTGGAAATTGCCAAAATTAAATTCAAAATCAAAAATATGTATTAAATAGGCTGAAAAAATGCACTTTTAAACATCATAAACACAAATTACAAAAAAAAAATACGCTCGGGACCGCTCGAATGTAGTCTTGTTTTTGTCTTGATCTACAGGTACATTTTGCAATTCAAATTAACTCTGCCAAATAAAATTAAGTCTAGTTTATCAATCCAATCATTTTTGTGGCAGCTCCAGCAAGTTATATAAAAGTTACACTCGCGCGTTTACGACTACAATTTGTAACTTTTATTAAAAAGTCCTCCACAAAATGTAACAAACAACCCGAACGGAGTAATGAAGCCTTGAACTAACAGAATAGTCCAAATGAAGTTTTGAATAGTACCTATTGAGTGCCTACGAGTCTCGCTTCCAAGATTACTATGGTCATTAATCTGGAGCTCTGGAAGTTAGTTGAGATTCGCCTGGCCGCGTATCTGGCAAGTTGAAGAATGCTCGAAAGTCGAGTAACTTTTAAGCCGAACCCGATCACTCTGAGGCTGTCAGAGTAAATCACCAATGATGTTATTTACGGATGGAGGGCATATTGATGGGCAGTGTTTTTGAACTTGTTTTGGACTTAGAAACCCGCCTTGTAATCTAGAGCGACACAAGACAATGGGATAACGTATAATGACGGCGCCACTTTCTACAAAAAAAGACAAACCAAAAATATGTTAAAATTTATTCATATTCATATTCAATCATTTACTGCATTCATATATGTTAGTCTTTCAGAACTTTTTTAAAACATATGACCCTCGCAGGGTATTATTTTATTCTGCTAGCGGTTCCCATTACGAATTTGTTAAAAGCTTGTCTTGAAAAATATATTTTTCAACAAAAAACTTGTTTCCTATAATATTGCCGGAGTTCTAACTTTAGCCACATTCATCTATATCCTCGTAGCACTATAAATGTAATTTCGTACATAGCTATAGTCAAGGTGAACAAATGAGACTTTTTTGTTAAGCAAAGGTTTCTACAAAAAATATTATTATTCAAGAAATAAGGAAGCGGCGCACAAATTATCTCAATTCGGAATTTATCAAAGTCATCGTCAAAGTCAATCTCATTTCCTTCCCCCTGTCAAAAATTGTTTGTAATCTGATACGCTTTCATCCAATCTATCCCAATCGCATCCGGGAAGTATGTACATGAGTCCTTGTAAGGAAGAAAAAGAACTTTGTCATGATTATCTGCGATCAAAGCTTTTCGTGCATACCTATATGAGTTATATTGTTATTTGGAAAACAAATTAAACATCAAACACTCTTATTTATTATTTGGACAGTTAATTAGGACCTCAAAACATAAATAACAGTAAAAATATAAATAAAAATGTTCTCTCGTAATAAACTTTCCAAAATTGCAGAAACGAAAATACAGGCTCGCTTCTCATGATAATACTTAGCGAAGGCAGTTTTCATTTTACTTACTTCGTGCCTCTTTTCTTTTATTGCACATTTTTAAAAACTACAGCACTTTCAGCTTTCTGTAAAATGAGCAAATAAATAACACCGCTCCCTGTTTCAAAGTGCTAAATGCAGTGCAGTGGTGGTCCACTTAAGCTTTTATTTCAGGCCATCCTTTTGCAGAGGCGCCCGGATCAGCTCAAATTAAAAACAATTTCTTGTAAGTATTTGCTTTCTATCCTCAATAAACAATAATGTGTACTAACGAATTTTACGGACTGTTAGTTGTGAGGTAATGGTTACATTTTATGAGTGTAGAGCACGGTAAATAGCTCGCCACCTAGAGAATAAACAGTTAAAGGTAATGCTCTGTGTGTGTGAGCTCTAAAAGTTATTAACAATTTGCAGAAGGTTTAGAAAATCCCATTTTTAACTACACTATGAAGTCATTTTGACTTGAAAAAAATGTGAGTTTTGATATTTTTGTGTACGAGATCCTAAGATTTTACTAGTGATCTGAGAGAAACGGTGAATAAACCAAATGCATCGCGAGCACGAATTCGTCACTATAACCAAAGAAAACTAACTATTACTTACTATAACGCGCATGGCGGTGATTTCAATGACTTTCACCAACGCCGATAAATTAGCCATATTAAATAGCTTTACGAAATGTGACGAAATGTATAGCCAAAATGAGATTTAGCTATAACATTTCAGATTTCCCAGATTTTCGCGTCAATCAGTCGTATCAGGGGGTCAAACTATTTATTTGGTGCTAGTGACATGGGCTTCACTTAATTGGCCTCTAGGAAACATGTCCGACAAGTCCGACATCGCTATTCCTGTCCGATGTACGTAGAGACATTTTGGCAAGTCACTTTATCATAAATAAAAACGTAACGTAACGTATAACGTATGCTTTAACTAGTGCACTAAAACATAGGTATAGGGGTGAACCTACCTTTTTTTTAGTAACAGTAATAAATAAATAAATACGCCCTACGATCACATACGATCCTGATCCCTAACTAGAATGATAGCGTCGTTTTCACTGTAGGTACAAATATAGTTCTGAACAAACACACAATTCTTGATAAAAATAGCGCAGCATTCACATCTGGAACGTCTGACCAATCCCAATTACCCGTTCCCTCTAGGTAACCAAAAATTAAATTGACGGCGAAGTCGTAGGAGATATTTTAGTCCCCTTGGCATTGATTTATTCAAAGGGTTTCACGAATTTATTGGCAGAGAAAAATATAGCTAACACTAACTAAATAAATCGGAAAGAGAATCCACGTGTAATGTACCTAAGGAGACTACGCGAGTTTGGTAAAATAACGCATTTCAGATAATTTCTCTTATAAAAGGGGCCGCGAATGACAAGCTTGGACCCTCGTCACCGATACAAGGAGACTTTGCAGCTACATATTGAGGACCAAAAATAAAATGTTAACGAAACGTTTCGGCCCCAAAGTCGCTGTCTGGGCTTCGCAGGTAATTTGAGGGTGAACGACTTAATCTCTGTAAAACTAATGTAGATATACTAATTGGATTGAACATGCAAAAGGTGAAATAATAGAAATCTCACCTTTTCGCATGATAGAAAGCTATTAGGTCGGTTACACTACACTACCGTTACACTACCGTTTTATGCCCTGACAAGTGAAATGTTAACGCCAGTTACAACCGGGTGTATACGTAATTTATCAGGGGACATGTAAGCATATGTATAGCATTTTGTTGAAAGGTCTCATGATTCAATCCTTTATTGCATTAAACAGAGTACCGAGGCAAAGAAAACTAAATAAGGTCTGGGGTTCAGTTCAGTAATAAATTATTTTTCAAAAAAAGCTAAACCGACTTCAAAACCACAAATGGCACTCAAAAGTAAAAAGTAAATTAATATAATTATCATAAGCGCTACCCACTCATATATTTGAAGTCGGTGCCAGCCAAGTGTAATAGGTAGCAGATAAATACTATGTATATAGTAAGTACTACTTGTAGGTAGTAACTATCTACTACCTTATATTATTAAATACTATGTATATAGTAAGTACTACTTGTAGGTAGTATCTATCTACTACCTTTTAGACTTGGCTGGCACCGACTTCAAATATATGAGTGGGTAGCGCTTATGATAATTATATTAATTTATTTTTTACTTTTGAGTGCCATTTGTGGTTTTGAAGTCGGTTTAGTTTTTTTTGAAAAATAATTTATTTTACCCTTTTTAGTGAAAAACAAGTTTTAATTAAATTAATTCAAAAAGTTTTTAAAGACAAGCTTTTATGATCTAGAAGCCACATCATGACGAAGTTTAAAACGGGCTATCACAATTAAATGCATGTACAAAAAAATTTCATGTATGTCCTATATCTCTGTTGAAGAGTTCCCTAGCCGGAAGTCAATCCTGGGTGTATCTGCCATGTCATGATGGAATTTAGAACAGGCTATTATGGTTAAATCCATTTACGAAATGTTGTGTCTGTACTATTCACCGTTGAGGAGTTCCCTCACCGGAAGTCAACCCTGGGTGAAGCAGGTGAAGCAGTCGAATACAAACCTCCACCTTTGGAAAGTTGGTTACGAAAAATACAAGAACCTACTTGAAGATTAAACTTATATATTTTGTTTTTGCTATTTTTTTCGAAAACTACTGAATGAATTTCGATAAAATTTATATGGGACCACCTTTGAAGTATTACCTACCAATCAAAAAAAGAATCATCGAAATCAATGCATAATTGGCGGAGTAATCGCGTAACAAACACAAAAAAAAAAAAAACATACCGTCGAATTGTAAACCTCCTCCTTTTTGAAGTCGGTTAAAAATCAGTTATCAATTCAGTAAACGGTGGAATTTTACATGAAGCTTCCTATAGGCTTCTTGGGAGATGATAAAAAGAAATTTTATACTATTTGTTTTCACTTGCCTACACTCGTTTTGTGCTCGTCTCGTGCACGTTTACTGCCTCCGCCGATGTCAGGCTTTTTGTAGGTCCAATGTTGTTCTGATATTTTTCACCATCGTTTGTCTTTTTAACTGAATTCAAAAAAGGAGAACGTTCTCTATTCAAAAGTTTTTTTTTAGTGTTTTTTACCTCAGAACTCTGTCATTCCTAAACCGATTTGGAAAATTATTTTTGGCGTTGTATTCAGTATAGCTACGAAGTGGTCTCATATAAATTTCATGGATATTTGACCTTGGACTTCGAAGATACATTGAAGTCGGTTTTTTGTTTCATAAAACGTATACCTAGTTGTTATTTTATTACTAAGTTTTACATTTACTAGTTTTGGCAATATATAGTGATTTTATGCCGTTACATTTTACAAGATCTGGTGGTTAGTTAAACATATAGCATAGCCAAAATTAATTGGCCTTCCATAGTTTCTTGTATACCTATTATAGTACTTAGCTGTAGGTTTTCCTATAAAACTAAAATTAATTCAAAAAGATTCCCAGTTTTAGTCTTTGCTTAGTAGTTGAAAATATTCGTCTATTCGTTCGCTATACTAATATGCGGAAAAATTGTATGTACGAAATAGTACGTATGTAGGAAGTTTCGACTCTAAAAATGTTTTCTCTGATGACTGACACGAGTGACATCCTTATTCTAATAATATTATAAATGCGAAAGTTTGTGTGTGTAATGTTTGTTACCACGTATCACCTTAACTACTAAACCGATTTAGATGAAATTTGAAATATAGATAGTTTAAGTACTGAATTCAGACATAGGCTATGTTAATATTAAAAAATCAACCCTCAAGGGGGTGGTAAAGTTTGTATGGAGCATTTTTATTCCTTAGTTCAATTCACTCAAAACTCGGTACAAATAAACTTTAAACTAAATAATGAAACACGTATTTTTTATTTTTTCAAAACTACCCCTAGGAAGGGTGCATGGGAGTTTTAAAGTTTGTACGGTTTTTTTCAGTGTATACTTTATTCCGTGGTTCAATTCACTCACAACTCAGAACAAATAAACTTTAACATACATATATTTTAAAACACGTGTTTTTTATATTTTTTACGCTACCGCTAAAAAAGTGTAAGGGCGTTTTAAAGTTTGTATGGGTTTTTTTTTAATTCAGTTTTATTCATTCAGAACTCGGTACAAATAAACTTTTAACTAAATAATGAAACACTTATTTTTTTATTTTTTCAATACTAACCCTAGTGCAATAAAATTCTAAACTTTGTACGGAAAATTTTATTGCTTGGTTCAATTCACTCAAAACTTGGTTTCAATCCTAATCCTAATATAGTATCATATAATATAGAATATATTATGTAATATAATACATGTGTATTGTAATATATAATATAATACATAATGTAATATATAATATACAAAATCATTTTTCCGCCGCTCGCCTGATGGCTAGCACAACGCTTGACCAGAACAATTATTGCAGTGCCACCCAGAATCTGAATACCAAAAAGCACTGCGTAGCGTAGAGACATCAGATATGAAGTCTCATATGCCCAGTGATTTTACTGGCTACTATGATCTTCAAACTGGAACATAGTAACGCTTGCGCACTATTGCTTGGCGACAGAATAATTGGCAAAGGTAAAGTTTATTACCATAGGTAAAGTTTGTATGATATATTTTTATTTTAAGTTGATTCAATCAAAACTTGGTACAAATAAACTTTAAAATAAGTAACAAAACACATATGTTTTATTAAACAATAATGTAATATATAATATAATACATAATGTAATCGAAAATATGATACATAATGTAATATTTAATATGTAAAAAAAATTTCGCCGCTCGCCTAATGGCAAGCACAACGCCCGACCACAACAAACAAACCTAACACCATTAAAATCACTGCATAGCGCTGCACCCCGAGACATCATATATTAAGTCTCATATGCCCAGTAATTTTGCTGGTCACAATGCCTTTCAAACCGGAACACAGTAATGCTTGCGCATAATAAATTGCTTGGTGGCAGAATAACTGGCAAAGGTGTGGTACCTACCCGGACGGCCTGCCGCATACGAGAGACCTAAATCGGTTTAAATCCTAATCTTAATAATATTATAAATGCGAAAGTTTCTGTGTACACACCCTAACACATTACCATAGTGCACACAATAAATGCTGATATATTGGTTTAGTTGAAGCAATTTAATTAATCTAATTGAAATAAATAATTATAATTATGCATTACCTAATCTGGAAATATTCCCTTTTCTATTAGTTACAGTTTACGACATTTATATACATTATATGCTAATATAATAAAATAACGTACTGTAATATACATCTAAATACATTCGCTCTAGTAATTTAACTTAATTTTATTAATTCTTAATCTGTAATATTTTTATAATTAATTAATACTGATATTATTATTGTTAATCAACTAAATTTAATTTAAATTTAACTTAACTATATGTACAAGAGCCAGAACAAAGCTGGGAAGAAGCTAACTGCCAAGATACAGGTGTGTCAACACCTAGTTTGGTGGCTAGAGTCGCAACAAATTGTAATTTGTACTATTATGAAATAAATATTTTTTAATTTAATTTAATTTGCGTATGATGTTTTCATTCACTCAAATCTCGGTACAAATAAACTACAAAACAAATAGTAAAAAACTTTATTTTTTATCTAAACTACCTCTGTATGGGGTGCAAATAAGTTCTAAAGTTTTTATGGAAAATTTTATTTCTTGGTTAGATTTAATTTATTTCACTGAAAACTCGGTTTAATTAAACTATAAAGTAAATAATTATAATTATGTATTTTTTATTTTTACAAAATTACCACTAGAGGGTGTGCAATAGAGTTCTAAACTTTATATGGAAAATTGTATTCCATGGTTCGAAATAAATAGAGAGCTTAGACGTGAATGACGTAGTTAATAGTGCAATACACTGTTGTCGTTTCCATAATAATCGGTGATGGGGCATGCCTGTTTAAGCAATACGAAAATAGTCGAAAACGTGCTTAACAATTGAAGCGACTTCGCAAATACAGAATCATGATAGATTCGGAAATAATCATAACAGCGCAGCCGACTATTTTTCTTACTTGCGACTAATCAATCTCTACGCGGGCGAAGCCGCGGGGCGCAGCTAGTAGGCTATATTTTATTGTATCAAAGCGAACGAAATCGCGGCGGTTGCTAGTTTATGATATATTTCAAAGTAGATAGGTTGGATGAACTTTTTTTGGCTTGCAACAGACACACACTCAAAATGTATATCCCAAGTTAACTTAACTCATCAGATTAATTATAAGTTTCAGAGCTAACGCTAAGTATATTAACTAACGAGACACATCAAAAAGTATTTAGTGAAGTTAATCCAATATTGTGAAAATACAGTTATGGGAGTACCTACCTAAGTATATGACGGCGCGTTTGTTTTGATATTGAATGAATGGATTAATTCAATCTTATTTATCAACTCTTTCGTTTACATAATTTGAGATTTGGTTTAATTTTACATCACTGTTATTCTGAGATTGAAATTTGATTAATTGACATAGTAAGATGGTAATCTGTTGATTTATTAGGCACTCATTTGACTATTTCCAACCAGAGAGAACGCAGTCGTGCGAGTGGGGTTGCGAGCGGCACCTACGAATAGCGGTGGGGAAAAGGCTTGGAGGCGCGTGCGCGCTAGTAAAAGAGGGCTCAGTCTGTGAACAGTGGTGGCGTTGTGCGCACGCTCGCAATCTCTGTTTTTATAATAGTGAAGTGAATATTACTTAGTGAAGTTTTGTGAAATTACAATACACAATTTGTTAATATAAATACGGCGTTCGTATTTCATACTCGATTTTCCACATCTTGACACCCATGATGACGAGTGAACGTGATGGAGAGCTTGGGGATCCGACATATATAATCTAAAAATGAAGCCCAACTTTAGACGGCTTATAGGGAGACTTTATACAGCACCGCGCCCTGACACCATGCCAATTTGATGGCTCTTTTTGTTTATACTCCGTGGAATTGGATACTATATTTTACCGATATATTTTTTACTTAACGCGATTTATTATAAAGCATGGACTGAGTAGGTACATACATTTCGTAAAAATTTCGAATTAAATTCCACCCTCTATAGTTCAGTAAATTGACAATATGTGTCTCTAATATTACGTTAGTGTTGCCTTAATGAAAAATTATTCATTTAACTACTAAATTTCAAGTATCTATAGTAAGTTTCAATTTCGAGTATCTGCCGTAAAAATCGATATTTAACGGTTAATTAACCGTAAATTTTTAAGAGGTTAAAGCAGTTTTTTTAAGCGGCACGCTGCCTTTGAGTAATCGTTATTGTTTCTCGTATTTGTACGTGGTAGTTTTTACGGTGTAAAACGTGTGTAGACAAAAGGTACTCGTGGTACCTTTTGTCTTTTCTGGTAGGTCTCTCTTATGCGGAAAGCTGTCTGGGTAGGCACCACAGCTTTGCCAGTTATTCTGCGCCAAGCAGTAGTGCGCTAGCATTACTGTGTTCCTATTTGAAGGGCATTGTCGCCAGCGAAATTACTAGGCATATGATCTTCTTAATATCTTCGTTGTGACTGCGGTGCTCCAGCGCGAACAATGCAGCACTTGCTGTCTTGCCCTCAGTGCCCCCACACCTGCACTTTATTTATTTTTTAATTTTTTTTTTTAATTTAAGTACAACTCAGACATTGGTCCATTTTGTTAGTAGCACTTATCCTATGTTAGTAAACAAAAAATACAAATAATAAAAATAAAATATAAAACACACTGCGACATTACTGAGACACACACATTGACAACGGCTTGTGAGCCGCCGTCCAGTGTCTCAGAAAGTGCGAATCGACACACTCGGCAAAGATGTTCAGGAAACTGTTGGTACTGCCCCACACATGGCGCATCAGGGAAGCGCTTCTTTTACGCATAATGGCGTAGAAGTCGTCTGTGCGTTCTTCAGCGAACATCCCTGATGCACTGCAAAATCGTGGCAGCCCCAACGGCATCCTAAACCCATTATTATATTGGACTTGCAAGGCATTGTTGGATTTTTGTGTGTTCTTGGTCCATAGGCTGTACGTGTAAAATGATTGGCAATATGCTTTAAAAAGCGTTACTTTACAAGACCTGTATGAAGCTACTCCTCCTAGGGTAGCAGTAGCCGAGCATTAGGCTAAGACTATTTAAAAATTAAACATAAAGACCATCGACACGAAGAAGAAGAATATATGATGTCTCGGGATGATATGCGCAACGCAGTGCTTTTTATGGTATTCAAAGTTCTGGGTGGCACTGCAATTGTTATGGGCAGGCGTGGCGCTTACCATCAGGAGAACGACTTGTTCGTCTCATCTCTCAGTTCCAAAAAAAAAGGGGTACATCTGCCATTTTCACACACGGCCACATTCTAGTCTAGACTGTGACACGCCTAATTAAAAGTAGATTTTCACGGCGAAAAAACGTGTTAAGACAAGAGGCCCTAATCCGATTTTATAAACATTCGTTTATACCTATGCTGTGAAAGCGATAAAACCTTTATGTCCATAAATATAAATCCACTTGCATCAACTCTACATAAGTGTACATTTTATTTAGCCTGAGCTTCTAAACGAGAATAAAAGCATTACGATACCTATAACGAAATTGAATGGACCTACTATACGAGTAAGTAGGTATACCTCGATAAAACTTTTACGACTGCAACAAAAAATATATTCAAGTACGGCTTCTTTGCCACAAGTGCAATACAAATAGAAATGTAAATAAATGTGTTTTTCTCCTGTCGTAGCTGCGTACATAAATTATCATCAACATTATGTCCATTAGCCAAAGTTCCAACTACTAGGGACACTGGGCATTTTTTTTAAAAGCGATACAGCCACATTTTTTAACCGACTTCAAAAAGGTGGAGGTTCTCAATTCGATTGTATTTTTTAGAGTTCAGTACCCAAAGGGTAAAACGTGACCCTATTACTAAGACTCCACTGTCCGTCCGTCTGTCTGTCCGTCTGTCACCAGGCTGTATCTCATGAACCGTGTTAGTTAGGTAGTTGAAATTTTCACAGATGATGCATTTCTATTGCCGCTATAACAACAAATACTAAAAAAAATAATTAAATAAATATTCAAGGGGGTTCCCATTCAACAGACATGATTATTTTGCCGTTTTTATAGATAATGGTACGGAACCCATCGTGCGCGAGTCCGACTCGCACTTGGCCGGTTTTTTTATGTTTGTTACCTCAGAACTCCGTCATTTATAAACCGATTTGGAAAATTCTTTTGCGCTGGGTTCAGTATTTTAGTAGTTCATGGTCCCCCATAAATTTCATCGATATCCGACCTTGGCCTTCGAAGATACATCAGAATTGAAGTCGGTATTTTTTTGTTATAAAATACAAAATGAATTATCGAGACACGATTGTGCGATTGTTGGGGCACATTCGGTTATCTCACGATGTTTACTTTGGCGTTTTATTTAAATATTTTATTTAAATGATTTTATTTTAATGATATATTCTTTTAACTACGTTTTACGATTGCTTCGGGCAAAATTAAGTCTGCTTATAGCTTGAGAAAAGGTCATTGATCCGCACTGATTCAAACTGTAATGCACCAGTCGCAGGTGGCAACTCGGCCAATCTAGGGGTTTGTCTAGTAAAGCGACACATTATGTTGCAACTTTTTTTTTATGTCACTGAATGACGAGACGACCTGGTCGTTTGCCTGATGGTAAGCAATACGCCAGCCCGTAACAGCACCACCCAGAACTTTGTTTTGCAAAATCCTGCGCGGCACCGTACTGCGCTCGTCACCCTGAGACAATTAGCTGTTGAGTCTCATAATGCCCAGTAATTTCGCTGGCTACAATGCTCTTCAAGCCGGAACACAGTAATGCTTGTGCACTACTGCTTGGCGGCTGAATAACTGGCAAAGTGGTGGTACCCACCCAGACGGCCTCTCGCATACGAGAAACCTACCACCAGTAAACTTCGTGTTTAAATATCCTTTCAGTATAATTTATTGCGCGTATCCAAGCCACCGTGGGACAGCGAACTTAAGTGGTTTCCAACTTGTTAAATTAATTTTCAGACACGTCCTCCTGAAGTCGAATGATTTTTGTGATTAAATTAAGCTCGTTAGTTCTTTGTGCGATAGAACTTTGTATAAGCGGATAACTTTATGAAATAAACTAATAAATTATCCTTCCACAAGCATTTTGCCATACGTATTATATATACTTATTATAACATCTTCGAAGTGTCAAAACATAAGCCAAGGTCATCACAAACAAGTCTTTTTTTACGCTTAATAGATCTATGTTTGGCCACTATCTCGCCTGATGTGAAGCGATGATGCGGCCTAAGATGGAGCACATAGATCTAGAGAGAGACGGCAGTTGAGCGGCTGCTCAGACCCGTCTCCCCTATGGTTCACCGAACATCATCCCGAAACACGACTAGGTCGCTTGACGGTATGGCTTTGTTCTGTGGGTGGTATTACAACCGCGGCCAGAGCCTACCACTCCAAAGCGCGTAAGCGGGTTTCATCACGATGTTTTCCTTCACCGTTTTAGAGCGAGCGTGCAAAATCTGCACTTAACTATAAGTCATTGGTGCAGGGCCGAGTCGGGATTCGAACCCAGGTGCGTCTGATCGAAAGGCGCCTGAGTTCCCGTTGAGCCACACTCGCTCTAATATATATAATCTGTTACTTATTTATGTGTATCTGCATAATATTTATTTATTGAATTCACTACGAATACTTATAATGAATGTATCTAGGTAGTTATGTTTAAATCTATAGTATCACACTAGGTCTTATCATAAAAAAATATTGTAAACAACTTTTGTAACAACCTACCTATTTGAAATCCTCATAAGACTAAGAATTACCTACTTACTTACTACTACTTACTTCTCATAAAGGAATAAAATAATTTCTGCATTCAGACGATAGCAGGAATTATTTAATTATAGACCCATTTCTGATATATGTTGAAGTGTGCATATTTTTTATTCGTACATTTTGGTTGTGTAACGCTCTTATTTCTTACTAAACCTTCACATACAAAGTATTCATGGCATTTATTCGAAAAGTAAATAGAATAAAGAATTTCTCCTTTTATCGGTAAAAGGGGACAAGTACGTTGGTAATAGGGACAAAGCGGCCTGAGACGACAAAGTTGACAGGGCTCCTGTCTCGGTCGCATCGGTTTTTCCCTTTCTTACTCCTTTAAGAAATATTGCCAATACGGTCCGCCTTTGCCTTCGTTGAATATCCTACTGAGAACTTTGGAGCAGTAAGGGCTTGCGTTTATACACCTAACAACATTGGGTAAATTTGAGCGCAGTAACAGTCCATCAATGGGTATAAGGTCACGTCATCAAAATACTATAATATTACCTAAAAGATATCAAACTCATAAAACATTGTACCTCATTACCGTATCATACAAACTATGAATAGGGAATATGCATGTGTTGTCGAGAAATCTGGAAATTACTTTTTACGATAGATTCCTCCAGTAAACATTTAGTAGTAATATAAATATTATTATTAATTGCGTAGTTATTTTGTATTTCAATGTTTCTTTTTCTTATTTTTGTAGAAACGGAATATAATGGCGAAACGCTTGAGTACGTGCAACCACGTTTTGACGTCACGCGCGTCGCTGCTTATTGATAAATTTTTGACATAGAGCCCGCCTTATTGGTAAATTATTGACACACACACACACACACACACACACACACACATTTAGATTAGATGTACCAATAAGGAGATCTTAGGTCCCCATATTTTGACGTCACACGTAAATGGCACGTTTATGTTGATTTAAATTGATTCAAATTTTCATTTAATTATTTTATTGACGAATGATGCCGTAAAAATGTTAAACCTTTTTTTTCATTAATAGTATTTAATAATGAATCGAGTCATGCATTAAAATACATGCATATTCCCTATTCAGTATCGGTAATTCTACTACCAAGAGAAACATGTGGACGGAATAATATTTTAAAGTCAACAACTCCAATAACAAATTCAAGTTCAATATTTCCCTCGAGGAAAGATGTCTAATATTTTACTGTCGATTAACGTTATTGTATATTGAGTTAAATAATTCAGCGACCGTGATTACCGAGCGCCAACAGCTAATTGCGGACCGTCACGCGACGGAACCGATTGACAACGGCTGCCGTATCGTAAACTCGCCATTACAGAACAATCATTTCACTGTGACCGTGGCTGTTTAAGACAAGTAGGTATAGGCACGTTTTATCAAACAAAAAAACCTACTTCAATGTATTTTCGAAGTCCAAGGTCAAATATCGATGAAATTTATATGGGAGCGCTTCGCTATACTGAACCCATAAAATATTTTTTCAAATCGGTTCATGAATGACGGAGTTCTGAGGTAACAAACATAAAAAAATACAATCGAATAGAAAACCTTCTCCTTATTTGAAGTCGGTTAAAAATAGCCAAAAAAATTGTATTGCGAAGAATAAATCAGAATGTTGGTTTCAGTGGCGCTTGGCGAATGCTAAATAAAAATAACGTACAGGCAGTAGCATAGTAGCAATAATGAGTAAACCTTTTTATCATCATCATCAACCTTTAACAGAATCGCTGCTACAACAAATATGCTCCTCATTAGAGTTGGGACCTTATTGTACCATCTGGCAGGAGCCAAGAGCAACGGACGCAAACGACATCATTAGGTTTAATAAGCACTTTGCCAAATTAAAAGCTATACCATTAATTTGCAGTCTGCTTTATTAAAATCATAACGGGTGTTGTGTAATTCGTTTGGCAGTCAATGTTCCTATTAAATTCAATTTATACTAAATACTCAACAATATCAAATAGGTAGGTACTTCAATAAGGCAAAATTGTGTTTAGAATAACTTTTGAAATTTGATTAAAAGTACAACAAAATACGTATAAAAACTTCAGATTCAAAACTTTTGTAGAAAAAACTAAAGGCCAAAACCAACTATGTAATCCCAAAGGCCGTATCAATTTTTACCGTTTTAAGCATGCATTTTTGCTAAAACTCGTAATTTCATCAATTTGTATAATATGTGACCCTAGAATGGTATGCTTATTAAGAAATGCCAGCTATCTGTTTCAAGCTTAACAGGATCAAAATATTCCTAATCAGTGGTCACTAAGGTAAGAGGTAGGGTAGTGTGACGGCCGTCCACCATGCAGCCAGATAGGTTGACGATATCGATTAGACAGTGGGTCATAGCTGGATCCGATTGACACAAGACCACGGCGATTGCTATTTACACATGAACTAAAAAATGGACGATGGAATGGTGTAAATAGCGAATCAATAGATTAATAATATTAACTGCATAATACGATAGGTATACATTTTATCAAAAAAAAAACCGACTTTAATTCTGATGTATCTTTGAAGTCAAAGGTCGAATATCGAGGAAATTTATATGGGACCACTACAAAGCTACACTGAACCCTGAGTTCTCCTATAATTTTGCTGTGCCCGACGGGGTCCATTTAAGACTTTGTACGTTTAACAAATTTTACCTTGTACTACCTATGGAAGCAATAAAGAATCTGAATCTGAATCTGGATAAGAGGTCTATAGCCACAAGTACGATGATCACATTTAAACTTTTTGTTTCAGTTGCAACTTGCAGGGCGTAACGTAAGAGAACGCCAGAAAATTATTACGAGCAATAAAATAATTCTACTATGGAATGTAATAAGCAATAAAATATTAAAGTAAACAAAACCCATTTCGATCGCTATATCTTGCAGTCATAACACGATATGAGTTCGTTGGGCGGGTCACAAGAAGGACAAGCGGGTGCGAAGTAACTGCTATTAAATCTGTACCGCGAGGCACAAGTTTGGTCAACACTCCCTGAGGCTGTGGGTTTTAATTAATTGTACACACACACTCAACACATTTGCCCAGCGTCCCTGGTAGAGAAAAGTGCCGTAAATTAAACTCCACACAACACATCCTTAAGGTAGGTTTTCTGTGCCACGTTTGCAGTGCGCACGCGAGACAAGCATTGGAATTGGAATCCGTTTATAGCCCGTTTATAGCTAGAACTATGTAGGTAACTTTGGGAACTAGTTGAAGTTTTGAGAACCGCAGCCGCTGTGCAATCCGTGGGTTTTACTTATGCGACTTCCAGCGCAATTTAGAAATCCTAAAGAACGCAACAACGAGTATTTCCAAGCAGAACGCGTTTGTGTAAATACGAGTAATAGCTCCAATGACGTGGTGCAAGGTTGCAATATCTATACTATTATAAAAATGGAACTAAGCCAATTCTGTACATTGAAGATTTTGTTAAAAAACCAACTGCGATAGACTATTTAGAGTGTACTGAACACGATTCCAGTTTTTAGAATTTTTGTCTGTTTGTTTGTTTGTGTATTTGTTATCTATAGACTCCGAAACTGCTAATAGGATATTAATATGGTTTTCAGAATTTGGTAGCATTATTTCTAACTTAGATTATATATGTTACATCAAAATCGGTTGGGTGACTACGAAGGTACAGTGGGGATACAATGGGGAGTTCTTGGCTAAGATGGTTTGGAAAAAATACAAATTTGGGCTTCCCCTGACGCGGACGAAGTCGCGGGAAAAAGCTAGTCTTAGATTAATTCCAGCAACCGTATTGACTAAAAAAGAGCTGTCAACGTGTTGTGTATTACCTCATATGTATTTAGCTGTTAAAATTATTTCCTCATCATCATATACTTTTTAGTATCTGGTCTATATCGCATCGCTCTAGCTTCTCGTTGTCGTAGGACCACCACCCTAAAATCTCGTGCAGCGATGTAAACCCCAAGTCCCAAGATGAACGCTTGTGGCCAAACACTATCCTGTCATTATTTATCCTACTGTTTTATAAAGTGGCAAAAACAAACGTAAAACAGCATTTTAGAACTGACATTCAACTGTCTACAGGTAATTGATTACCCCAAAGATAAACTTTGTCTTTGGAATACCCTTCATAGCCATTGAGGTCTTACACTATAGAGGGATAATTACGAAGTTTTCCGACCTAAAAAAGGATAGCGCTATACAACAGGCTCTTATAAAGAACGAGGTAGAACTATTATCATATTGTCTCTATCGCGTAACCCATTTTTTTAACATTGGCCATGACATGTTAAGTCAAAATAGTGGCCCGGCAGGGTCGGCTTGTGGTTTTTTAATTTGTGTTGTGGTATTTTTTATTATTTTTAAGTGAATCTTTGTGAATGTGTACTAAAAACAATTTAGAATTAAATGTGAAAAAATATTCGGGTGTTCCATTCATAGTGAAGTGAAAATTGTACTGAAAGATTAAGTTTTCAAACGTTTGTGTTTTTCTTGTGTTTATTGATGTTTTTCGGTAACTATAATTTATGTGGATGTAACTATACATCGGGTTCGACAATCAGAACCTGCATTTGGCTTGATATATTCAGTTTTCGGTGTTATTTTGTTAAAACAACATTGACCAGTTTCGTGTGTCAGTGTGGCCATCGTATAAACATTTCAGTTCCCATTACGTCGGGTAACAAATTGCATATTTGTGTAAAATGTTAAATGTATTAAAATTGTGCATTCTTAAACCATTTAATTAAGATATAGGTAATAAAAGTAGTTAATGATTATAGTTTTTATTTAATTTGAAATTAAAAAGTTAAAGTTTAGTAAGAAGTGAGTAGAATTGTTTTAATAGTAAAGGCATTCGCCTCTTATGTAAGAACATATGTTGTAAATAAGTTCTTATTTTGTGTAATAAATTTATCTTACAGGTCCTTGCTGTTGATTACTATGGCCAATCATCCAACTCCATTGATGGATCACAATCCTACTATAAAAATGTAAGCAACGAATCTCGGATTTCTAATCCTAATTAACACCACATAGTGAGAACGAGTTCATGAACGTAAACTTCATCATCATGTGAACGTCAAGGCTGTTCAGGACACAAAAGGACAAACCGTTTCGGGTTAGTGTAGTGAATTGACAGTTATGTATAGTTAGTGCTATCCAATACGGTGGTATGGTCAATGTAATAATTGACTTTCATAAGTACGTCTGGGATCTACTCCGACAGTATGACATTTAACTGAGACACTATGCTATTTAGAATACTTCAAGTGTTTTTTTTTAACATTGTGTTTATCTATCTACCTATATCCTAAGTATCAGTTGTGCTGCAGTCTTGTAAATTATGTCAAAATACTAGTTCTTCTATTGTAAATTTTACCTGTATGGAAATAATTAATGTATGTATATTGTATAAATGTGTCATATATTTTATTTGATTATTTTATTTACCTGACTGGTTTAATCCTAGATAAAACCTGGTTAACAACAAAATATTAATGATTGCATAAGAAGCATACCGTAAGGAAATGTAGTTACCGCAATGTAATTCGAGCTCTGAGTTGTATCGCCGCCACTATAGCTTCAGAAAGTCGTAGGTAGTTGGTCTGTAAAAGGTAGGAAATCTATACTATTATTCTGTGGCCACGCTAGAATGTATTCATTACTCGGCCACCTAAAAGAGACCTTCACCTTTTGATCTGTTTACAGGAGTCTATCATAAAAAGTAATTTCTAGATTTTTCGACAACATAATATGTTGTCGAAAAATCTAGAAATGACACTATAGAGTCCTCGATAGCGTAACACTTTTGGAAAGCAATAGTTTTTTGACAGTAATTTTGGAGTGTTGACCATACCTATGAAAAATTCTCATTATCGTAAGTATATGCATTATGCATATTCCCTATTTCCCTATTCTTCACTCTGGGGTACAGAATAGTACAGATGTCCTACCTTTTACAGACCAACCACGAACTTCTGAAGTTATAGTGGCTGCAATGCAACGCAGAACACGTTATATTTTCATTCAAGCGAATGGGAGAATTTTTCATAGGTATGGTAAACACTCCAAAATTACTGTCAAAAAACTATTGCTTTCCAAAAGTGTTACGCTGTCGAGGACTCTATAGTGTCATTCCTCAATGTTCATAGCCCTTAACTGACTGACAAGGCTTGTCATGTCATTGCTTAACAAAATTAAATATCACTACATAGTATAAAACAAAGTCGCTTTCTCTGTCCCTATATCCCTATGTATGCTTAAATCTTTCGCAACGGATTTTGATGCGGTTTTTTTAATAGATAGTGATTGAAGAGGAAGATTTATATGTATAAAACCGTGCGAAGCCGGGGCGGGTCGCTAGTTTACAATAAAATTATGTGTCTTTGGGTATTTCCTACAAACTATAAAATAGGACGAAGCCAGTTATTTATTCTGTGACAGAGCAGAGCAATAAAGTTCGTAATTAGGTACTTTTATATAGGTACTTATTTAGGGATTTCTTACTGGCCTTATTAGCAAGCGTTACTTTACGTCTTTTTCTATGAGTGTCTAATAAGTATGATTAGCCGGTAGAGTTGTTGACATTAGATTCACGTTCATATATATATTCACAACGTAAGATGATATGCCAATTGCCACTCAGTCGAGGCTAGGGTACACAAAATTTCATTAGAAGGTCCATAAAAGTCCATTAGGCATCGGTGGCGGTGGAGGAGGGTGGCGTCGGCATCGGTGGAGAGAATGCCAAAGGTCGACCTCGGAATCTCCACATCTTCCATGCGCATACTCTATTCTAGTATTTCACTATTCAACGTTATAGCAATTACAGGTAGTTATGCTCACAAAATGTTCGCCTAATGCATCGCAGTGTAGATAAACTTAAACAGGATGCCTATAGATACATACAATATGGATGTATTATATTACTAAGCTGGCACATTAGCTAGGGTTTTTTGAAATCACTATGATTTGTCTTGGTTTTGGATAATGTAATCATGAGACTTTATATCCCATCGGAATCGCGAGTGCGAATTCCTTACGATAACGCGTATGGCGCGGAATTCGTTGGGTTATTGCTAGTAGAAAGATACATCTTGAATAAGGTACCTACGTAGTTTAGTTTTTGACCATTTTTTGACCAGCCATAAAAAGCTTATACAATGGCTTGAAGATACTTTATGATCTGGTGTCAGATAACGTGTCTTAGGCGGCTTCAATTGACAATCATAACAATAGATAAATGTGTAATAACATTATTTTATTATATGCGCCGTGCGGTTTCACCCGCGTAGAATTCGGTTTATAATAGAGAATATGTTGTCGAAAAATCTGAAAATTACTTTTTACGATAGATTACTCCTGTAAACATTTAGTAGTGATATAATTATTTTTATTAATTGCGTAATTGTTTTTGTATTTCAATGTTTCTTTTTCTTATCTGTGGAGAAACGGAACGTAATCGCGAAACGCTTGAGTACGTGCAACCACGTTTTGACGTCACGCGCGTCGCTGCTTATTGGTCAATTTTTGACATAGAGCCCGCCCTATTGGTAAATTATTGACACACAAATGTAGATTAGATGGATCAATGAGGAAATCCTATGCCCTCACGTTTTGACGTCACACGAAAATGGCGCGTTTATGATGATTTAAATTGATTAAAATTATCATTTAGTTATTTTATTGATGAATGATGCCGTAAAATTTATAATTTTTTTTATTAATAGTATTTATTAATGAATGGATTCATGCATTAAAAAAAATACATGCATATTCCCTAATGTTTTTTCGGGATGATCTTATGTTCAATAGCCTAAAATACCTATCTACATACCAAATTTCCTTAAAATCCAAAAAAATTAAAGTTATATAGTAATAAACACAACCAACCCTAAAAAAAGATGGAGAAGGTTTTGTGATTAAATCTGACACCTAAAAACGTGTCATGGCTTTTGAGATGTGGTGTTACCGTAGAATCTTCCGTATAAGCTGGATACAGAAAGTTTTCAATGCAAGGGATCTTGAATGTCTCGGAAGGAATCGGGAGCTACTGCAAACCGTCAAAAAGAGAAAAGTTGAATATCTATGAGGATATGGTACAGCCGCGGCCAGCGAGCACTAGGTATTTGAATAATGGTTTACGGTCTCGCAGAAAATACGTAAATTAAATTAAATAAATTAACTAAATAATAATAATAATTTAACTAAATTCGTATCAACTTCAGATTTTTGTTAAAATTAGCGTTTCGGGAGAAAACGTTTCTACCACACTAAATCTCAACCAAATTTGGTAATTTTGGGCTCAATTTCTTAAATGGAGAATAAACTAGGTTTGTAGGATTTCCTTTTTCTAAGTTTATGTTTATTTTTAAAGTTAACAGTTTCAAAACTTCTAAAAAAAATTTCGAGTAAATATCGAGTTTTTGGGTCCATTTATTCAAATTCTATAGGAATTATCGAAAAAATAAAAACCTACAAACCTCAATAATGATAACATCTCTTACATGTCCAAATTTCATTGAATATGGTTAATGTTTAGGGGTAGAAAAACGTTTTCTCTTTTTGTATGAAAATTTCAGCGTGCCGTTCCCTCTTAAGACATAAAAGATACCAAATACTCCAACCGATCATTATGGGCAAAGTGGAGGGAAAACGAAGCGTTGGAATTTCCCAAATAAATGTTTAGCAAATTTACATTTTGTTTTATTAACTTGGTCAAATTATCATTTGGCATCATTTCACTTTGCCTAATTTTGTTACGTCTAATGTTGACGTGACTAGTTCAGGGCAAAATCATACATAGATACATACGACGACGAGCGAAACGAGGAGGAGTATTAGGTTACTGGTGCACCACTACGCGCGAGTCAGGCGAGCAAAGCGAGCGTGCCGCGGCAGCTGCCGGCGATGCGCTAGAAGAAGAATAAGCCAACAATAACTTGCCAAAAGAGTTTTGCTAACTGAAAAACTGCGATAAGTCGACGTGACAAATGTTTTTTTGCCAAATAAAAATTTACGTAAAATAGTTTGCGTTGTGATATTTTGGGAAAAGGTTTTTGCCCATACATTGGTAAACCGTAGGAATTAAGTATGTTATAGGGTGTTCCGCGTTATCATGTATAAGCGATTTATGGAAAAGACCAGCCGTAACCACGTTATTTTAGTAAATTTTTTTTTTACCCTTAATAGATCTATGTTTGGCCACTGTCTCGTCTGATGTGAAGCGATGATGTGGCCTAAGATGTAACACATAGATCTAGAGAGAGACGGCAGTGGAGCGGCTGCTCAGACCCGTCTCCCCGATGGTTCACCGAACATCATCCCGAAACACGACTAGGTCGCTTGACGGCATGGCTTTGTTCGGTGGGTGGTATTACAACCACGGCCAGAGCCACTCCACAAATTATTTGTTTTTGTAGATTGTCTTCCAACATAATCGTCGCCGACAGCACGTCTTCTTGTAATCTCATAACTTGTAGTCCGGAGAGCACGGATTACTAAGTAATTATTCCGTCTCTCTCGCGTCATTAGACGGAGGGGTCCTAGTCTAGCCGACTAGTCCTAGCTACTCGAATAATGCTGCGTCCCACGGTTGTCATTAGACGACTGCAAGCTGTGGTTTCATTACATTAACGAGCTCGGTGCCTGTGGTAATCGCTGATGGCGTCTCACACGCTTCGTGAAACACATGTCACATGGCCTTTCAAACTAGAAATGGCCAAGGAGCGAACTTCGAATTATTTACAAATGTAGCTAGTTTTTTCCAGCGACTTTATACGCATAAAGTTTCAAAATAGGAGACACTAAATAAGGTTACGGTTTAAGAACTTTATTTGTTTCTTAAGAATAACAATTATTCATCATCATCATCATCATCATCAGCCTATATCAGTCCACTACTGGACATAGGCCTCTCATATAGCACGCCACTGAGCTTGATCTTCGGCTTTCCTTCTCTAGGAACCCTGCGAATATCGTCGCTCCATCTAGTTGCACGGCGTCCCTACGTTTGCCGATTCACGGTCTCCAGGCACGTCTACTCCAACAATTATTCACTTACAGAGAAAATAAAACATATACTTAACTTAAATAGCTGCGGTTTCACCCGCGATTTCCCGGGATAAAAAGTAGTTAAGTCCTTTTCCAGGACCTAAAATACCTACATTCTAGATTTCATCACAATCCCTTTAGTACTTTTTGTATGATTGAGTAACACACATCCATCCATCTATCTATCCATTCCCACAAACATTCGCATCTATAATATTAGTAAGATTACTTAAACTACGTTTAGTTCAAATTAGACCTTTCTTACGCATCGACATCGCGAGTGCTATTTCCTTGATAACGCGTATGGCGCAGATTTCAATGGGTTAGGATGGAATTTAGACAACTTTTCTAATTAAGACTTTCGTGAGTTTGACATATAATTTAGAACTATTTAACGACTAACTATTTTACTACTTTTATCTAACTATTTAACTCGGGGTACTAGTCAGTGTGCGAGCGTCGTTCCTACGGAGCACCCACATAGCTCATGAGGAAGGACTTCTAAACGGTTCGAAACCGGTCGAGCGCCGTTGCGATCTCGACTGATAAACAAATACGAGTGAAACCGTCTTAAATAGTTTTAAACTTTTCTAATGCACCTCTTATGACATTCAAATAATATTCCTTCCAAATGTCAGATCTATTTAGCCCAGTGTTCAGAAGAATTATATACATAGGTACTTACTGTAATATGAAGCATTAATATAGCGCGACTGAAAAGTTATCTATTCATCGTGCATAGCGATTACCTAACAATTTTACATAGTAACGAACCCCAAATTAAATTTGTTTTTCCTCTGATACATTTCGTAGATACCTAAACAGATAGCAAAGTTCTGCGAACTATTGCAGTTATAAGAAGTAAGATAAAAACAAAAGATAATAACGATCATAAGAGCAAGCGGACTTGTAAACACGCCGGGGTTATCTCTCGCTATTCTTAATAATTAGTTCGAGTGCTATCCACTACATTACATTCAGTTAGGTAGTATTGATCAGTTTGCACGAAGCTATCCTCCTAAATTTACTCAAGTAAGTGCCCATAAAATATAATAATAAACTATTTTTTGATTTGCACTTCGACTAACAATATATTGTTGACGCCGTGATTCTCAAACTCTACTATTTTTAAATTATAAAACAATAAAATAACCAAAATAGATTTTGTATAGAATTTTATACAAACAATTATAATGAGTATAGTATAGTATAGGTGTATGTTGGTCCGGTTCCTTCAAAAGGTCATGTGCATTACTGAAAACTCAGAAAACGCTCTTCGCTCTTATATTAAATTGTCGTCAAAAAGCTCACCCTTTTAACATAATTTTAAACAAGAAAACGACTTCAAATGCAGATGGGACCAATCTGGAAGTCCTTTCAAATAAAAAACTATTTTCCAAATCAGTTTATAAATGACGGAGTCCTGAGGTGAAAAACATAAAAAAATACAATCGAATTGAGAATCTTCTCTATTTTTTGAAGTCGGTTTAACAGTTGACTTCCCACACCACTCACTTCACATGCACTTTCCTTCCTTGCACTTGTAAGATGTGGAACAACCTATCTTCGTCGCTATTTCCTTTAAGCTATAACATGGAGTCCTTTAAAAGTGATAGATATTAATGGAGTCCTTAAGAGTCGGCAACGCATGACATGCAGATGTCCATAGGCGAAGGTTGCCATCAGGCGGGCCGTCTGCTTCTTTGCCATTATTTTAAATAAATAAATAAAAATAGCCTTAAACCACGCAATAAACAAAAAATGAGCTCTCTAGAAAAAATGATAAATAGCTTTTAAAACCTCTGGACTCTCTGCACCATAATTATACGGCGAGCACAGATATTGTCATGAAAAACAGTTTTTTATTCTCTTACTCCTAAATGTAAGTTTAGAGATGTATGTGTGATGTGTTCCTATTTGTTATATTTATAATTCTCCGCACGAACCAGGGCTATCGTCGCAAAACGCCAGACGGCCTACACAACCAGTTCTCAAACAGATACTCCCTCTGAAAACCTTTAAACGATGTTTAGCTTTTACTGTTTCACACGTTCTTTACTTTCAAAGCTAATAATACCGAATAAATCTTTGTGTGGCAGTAAAGATCTAATTGAATTGTTTATGAACCTGTTTTACAGCGTCTGTAGCGCGTAGCACTAGGCCTTCAAATTAGCGATATGTCTGGATGAAATATAGTGTAATTTTTAGAGAACCGTCTCTCGGCACATATTGTTTCACGATTTCATTTGAATCATTTATGGTTTACCCAATCACAGAATAGATAAATTATTTTGTAGAAATAGATTAAATAAACGTACTTTTATTTTTGTATGTTGCCTACAATAAGCTTACCCATTTGAAGACAGCTTTTGCATTTTCGCATTTTCATCTCAACTAGCTTAAGCTCAGGCAATTTTTATAATTTATATTACAAACCTAAATACTTTAATCTTATATCAGATATACATAAAAAGAGCTATATAGGTATGAGTCAGTGACGATTTATAATAGAAGACTTTAATAGTGAAGATATAAAGTATTCGATATTCTCAATTTGCGAAACGGCTTAGATCACAAATCTTCTATTAAATGGAACCGACGATATTTGATCCGGCGGCAGATGCTAGTACATGCAACGAAAACGCCATTTCAGCGGGTATTTGTCTGGGACCATAAAAACCTGCAATTTCAGAATAACTCAATTTACTCTCTTTATAAATCTGCTTTTCGGCAAAAGTTAGCGTAAGGGAACGAAATCTAGCGGATGAAGTAATTTAATCTGATCGTTAAATTGAATTATAGGATTATCGGCTTTGGACTGTAAATTCCGCTATTTTACTAACACCAGAAACTCGTTTAGAGTAACTCTCTCACTCTACACTCGTTGAGTAGGCACATATTTTAGACAAATGCTTTTAGAAAACTTAGTTTCGAGCGAAAGTTAGGTTTGGTTTTTTACGTTTTGCATTTGATTTGTAATCAGACTGCAATTGAGTTGATTGTTGTACCTGGATTTTTACTTGGTTCCTTAAGACGATTTTTCTGTTCCAGGATGAAGGCTACCCTCGTCCTCTTAGTTGTGGCGTGCACCACGGCCGTCGTATACGGTGACCTGGTCTGCGGCAGCAACTACTGCAAGCAGCACCCATGCACAACCCCGGTGGCCAAGAGCAGTTGCCGCAACCCCGCCATCTACCGCGCGAGCCACGCTGGCAAGTGCGCTTGCTGCCCTGCCTGCGTCACTTTGCTCTGTAAGTATATTCTTACAGCCTCTCTTGTGTAGTGGTTGGGCAGGAAAAGAAAAAAGAAAGAAAAAACATTTATTTGACGACCACAATAAAGAGAAAAAGAACAAAATAATTGCTAATAATATAAAGAAAGGAAACGTAATTACAAAAAGAAAAAAATATATAAACTAGATATGTGGTGCCAAAAGGGGTTTTTGCTCAGCTCAAATATCAAATAAAAAGTGTGTAAATTCTTATATTTTACCAAGGAGGTTGCGGGTTTGTTCCCGTTACTAAACAAAAATAAAGCTCAAGTATTTACTTTGCGTCTGGGTGCTGTGGGACCATATTTGTTCCTGATTTCCTACTTACAGAGAATCCTAATTAGGGGTAGGATTTATTGTGATCCGTGGTTTCACCTGCTATTTTTCGCATTTATAATATTAGTGTTGGCCCGAAGAAATATATATATATGACGGAGTAAACGGCTCCAGGAGTCTTTTTAAAAAGTGTGAAGTCAGCAGTGCTGATGTCACTGTCGTCATCATCATCATCATGGTGATCGCTCATACTCCAGGAATGAAAGGCTTGCAGGTAGTCAATTGATTTTATTCGTTTTCACAATTTCTTACAATTACAATTGAGGAGCTCCGAACAGTCCGGCCGCTCGAGCCAGACTGAGCTGCGATCGGTCGGGCGGTCGTATTTATACCAAACCTAAGGCTCGCACAAACATTGTTTGCAAAATCTATTCATACTTGTTTGCGTGTGTCTTAGTTCAATTTTAACAATAAATCAATGTTACAAAATTATGTTTTAAGGTGTAAACAGTTTTCTTATTTAACTTAATCAGTTAAATAAGAAGTAAACATAAAAGTAGTGAATTTAATCATTTTACAATGAATTTATGTATCTAAACAGTAGTTATGCAATTAAAACTATTAGTAGTAAACTAATAGCTTATCAGTTTGTTATGTTTAATAGTTGTTTAAGTTTGTTAGCGTCTTTGCGCCGATATATATATAATATATTTAATAGTTGCTACAGAGAAAATGGTAATGAACGTAATCACTGTTGAACCGATTAGATAAAGCCTTTGATAAATCTATTTTGCATTAACGTAAACTTAAATATTCTAAAGACGCTATCCTCTTAGAATTAGAGGATTAAAATAAAACCTTAAAAATCCCAAAGGAGTTAAACAATAGAACTTAAAACTTCAAGTTCTAATGCCTCATTGCTTTCCAAATCCTTCATCAGCTTAACAAACTTTAAAAATAGTGTCGAGTTTCGTCTAAGGAATTGTAAATTGAAACCTACAACTGAGGGCTTAAGCACTCAAACTGAGTGCTTGCGTTTGAGCTAAACTCTGGAATAAACTGCTTAATGGGTTTTATACATATGGTATATTATAGCTTATACGAAGTAAACCGAAGGTGACGTATTCCAGGTTGAAAATTCTAACCACCTAACATGGAAAATATGGCTAAGCTAATATCGACCTTATTTAGTTCTGCGACAGCGTTGGAATTTGGTTCTCTCAACCAAACCTCTCTACTGTAAATTCCAGCTTGAATCCTAGAATAAAAAACTTTATTGAAAATTGTTAAATCTGTGAAACACTTTCAATTAGATGTCACGGCCGTCACCCATAACCCAACCCAGACGGATAAGTTTTTTTTTTACACTTAATAGATCTATGTTTGGCTACTATCTCGCCTGATGAGAAGCGATGATGCGGCCTAAGATGGAGCACATAGATCTAGAGAGAGACGGCAGTTGGGCGGCTGCTCAGACCCGTCTCCCCGATGGTTCACCGAACATCATCCCGAAACACGACTAGGTCGCTTGACGGCATGGCTTTTTTCGGTGGGTGGTATAACAACCACGGCCAGAGCCTACCACTCCAAAAAAAAACAAATGCAAGTATTTCGATCACCGAGGTATCTGCTCTGGTGGCTTAGTTGGTTAGAAAGCTTCCTGTACTGAAGGAAGAGGTCCCGAACTTAACCTCGAACGGAGCGAAATACTTTGCATGCCCAGATTGTCTGTTAAAGAAAGAAAGAAAAAACAAAGTAGCGCTAAGAAGAACTAGCTTTGAAATTGATTAAAATCGTTTAGTTTAAACCATTTTTATTATATTTGGTGTTTCTGGTCAATTCGATACCTTATCTATAGGATTATTATTTGATATAGGTATCCAATGAAAGCATGAGGTACGTCCGGGCACTAAAAAATTCATAAAAAATTGCCTCATTTTGTTGAAGTCGCAGATGAGAAGAGGGCTGGCTCGTTCCTTTCTCAAAGATTAGCGAAAACCATTCAACGCAGGTATACATCCAGCTTTCTTGGCATCTTCATGCATCCACATGGAAACCAATCGTAAACAATCATTTTATTTTTAGGTTAATAGATTATGTAATTAATATCCTTTTGTAAATATTTAAAAATTCAAAATAACTACATTAAAAATAGAAAAAGGAGTACATATACACAATCGTAATTGAAAATTAATAAACTAAACACGATCTATGAAAATGCCTCGTAGACGACGGTTCTTTTTCTTGGAGTAGAGTAGAGAGTTTTCGTCGAGTAGAAAAACATTACCATATTTTGTTTGATTACGAGACACGGGTATGTCGTCATTGCAAAAGTTAGGAAGCAATGTTAGTTAAGTAGCGAGTGTGCACGACGCCGCCGCCGTCTTCACTACGATTGTTTTAATATTTCATCTAGTACCTTAATATCTCATTAATTAGTTTCTTTTCCATTTTCAGCGGAAGGCCAAGCCTGCAAGACTTACAGCAAGGAGCTGGGTGAGACCCCCTCAGCCGTCTGTCGCGAGCCCATGTACTGTCTCAAGGGAGTCTGTACCACCGTCAAGCCTAGGAAGTAATTATCTAAACCTTAAGGTGTAAGGAGGGATGAAATAAAGAATTTATTTGATTGCAATGTAGTTGTCACTTCTTTTTTTTCCTGTTGTTTTTTTATATGTAGACCGTATATATACTGTATTATAATAATTATATGCTCACATATACCTATATAAAATAATTATGGACACGCTGTTTTGTATTCAAAATCACGTTATTCAATAGAATTTCAATTGATTTGTCAACTAAATAGGCGTTCGAAAAGTTAAGAGTTTAATTGTACTAGGTAAAAGATTGATACATAAAATATAGTAGGTACGTACTAGCTTGAAAGCTGAATCACACTTCACACTAAATTATAAATGCAACAGTTTGTAAGTAAGTGTGTTTGCGTTGTATGGATTTGAATGAAATTTGAAATGGAGATTGCTTTGATTGCCCTTGATTAACTCATAGATTTTTTTCGGGAAACCGCGGAGCGCAATAATTATACAATATCAATGACTGAACAAACAAAACAAAATCCGATGCTAGTTTATTTCTTTCATATCCACACAACTGCCCCCCTACCCATATGTCCCTCAAGCGCCAATCGTATATCGTGTTGAGCTCGAATTAAGGTGTAGCGTCACTGCGACTAATAAGATACGGTCTAATTATTGTCGATTCAGGCAAGAAATCGAATTAATCTCATTCATTTATACCAAAATACGATGACTACGAGTTGAGATAAACTTAATGCGACAATATATGGCATCATACGACATTGTCGCAGTGAATTTACACTTTAATCTGAGCTCAACACGATATACGATTGGCGCTTGAGGGACATATGGGTAGGGGGGCAGAATAGATATGACAGCCGTCACTTCCATCACGGTACTTACTTTATATCGCAGCAAACATTCACAAAACATCATTCGTTTTCCAGTACACTTTGATGCACTCTTGTGAAGCGAAATATCTCAAATAAGGTCCACCGCTTCTAAAAAACAAACAACTAAAATTGTATAAATATTTGATTTGATAGATGGACCCTTCTAGAAGAGCTTTTATCAATCCAACCATTCAGAGATGTACAAAATACGAAATTTTTTAAAAACAAAGTATTTTTTAAAATGAAAATTACAAAATTATTTGCTATACATGTTTTTTAAATACAAAATACCTATTTTTAAAATAAAATTATTTTTGTAAAATGTATTAGGTATGTTGCACAATATTTCATTTAATGATATTAACAATAATATTGCTCGAACAAATCTTCCCTTGGATTCCGTCTGTGAGACTTCATTATCGTCTCAAACCTGCAAATTAGATATATGAGCAAAATTTACCCATATTTTTTTTTTAAATCTTGCTTTGGTGATTTCTTAAATGCAGCAATATTTTCATTGATATTTTATCGATTCCGGGAGATGAAAATTATATAGCAACTCTAGAAAAATGCGCATAATGTACAAATTTATTGTTGCTTTTCAGCAGCAAACTTCATTTCTGCAAAAAGACATTTTACAAAATCTTTATTTTTTTAAATATCCAAAAATGCAGAATTATTACAAATCTAAATACAAATACTTTATTCAACGCTCCATAGTTACATAATAATATCCAATCTGTCTCTAACGTTTAGGCTTACCTTACCTTACGGAACCCTGTTCAAAAACTCAACCTGTATAGTTATTAGTAGTATTTCTCAAGAAATTATATAGACGTTAAACCAAACCTCATCAAAATCCATAATGTTTTGTGCGAACCCATGATGGAAGAGGGTTTAGTTCTTGTGTTGAATCTGAGTGTTGACAACCCAACATATTTGTTATATAGTTGTCGGACATGAGTGTTGTCCATAATGATTACTAACATGGTATAAATTTATAAGGTTGGCTTTAAGTTTTTTTCCCATATCTTTCACGTATACTAGGCTAGCTAGGCGTACATTTTCTAGCCTAGAATTGAACCAACATTTTTAATCCTAAAGGCGTTTTTTCTCTTCGGCCCACCACCGCACCATCGTCAATACAGTCCACGCTCTCCAACTGGGTGTTGAAGACTGAGAATTCCACGTCAAACAGCTGTCCATTCTCAGTTCAACATACTTTTCACAAGCTCTTTGTTGCAGATCTACATTCATCAATTCTAGGTTCCGTAACCTATGTGTATAATTTGGCATAACTAAATGCTTTTCGCATCCGAGTTTTTAAAATACAAAATGCGAAATAGGTATGTATTTACATATTGTATTTGCATTTTAAATACATGTTGGTACGTATTTTAAATACCTACGTCACATCTCTGTACAACATTAAGTTTCGTAAGTAGATAGAACTTTACTTTTGTAACGCCCATTGTACCTCAAATTGATGTATATTGTCATTATAATATATTTTTTTTTGTCTTCTGTCTTTATTTGGTGTGCAATAAAGTGTTATTGTATTGTATTGTATAGAATGACAGAGTCCTGCCAATCCAGACCGTTCATGTACATAATTTTTGCCAAGTAGAGCGAGCTAGGTTCGTCATGTACCTACTGGTATTTCAGGTTTTTAACTATGTTTATCGTAATCCTACTTATATTATAAATGCGTCATTTTGTGAGGATTGATGAATGGATGGATGTATGTATGGATGTTTGTTACTCAATCACGCAAAAACTACTAAACAGATATTGATGAAATTTGGTATGTTAGGTCCTTAAGTCCTGAAAAAGGACATAGGCTACTTTATATTCAGGAAAACCGCCGGAGAAACCGCGGGGCGCATCTAGTGTGTATATGAACCCGAAGTGGGTTTAAGACCACATTCCTGTTAAACCAGTATTGAAAATAAACAAAACACGATCTATGAAAATGCGTCGTAGACCTGAATTAAAAAAAATCTGCTACTTTTGTTGCTAAATGTACATACGTACCTAGTCTTGACAAGGTGACGCGAATCGATTTTCTGGCGCTTCGTATACCTCATATAAATAGCTGAAAAGTAAGGAACTAGTGCTTCATTATCGTTCTTCGAGCAACCAGTTACAGTACCACATCCCTGGTTCTTCCTTAATATAAAAATCCACGTGAGTCTTATTTTAAGCATTCAGAGGCCTTTACAAGTTTACTTGCTGAAAAGATCGTGCTCATGAATAAATAACACGGAACTCCTTATTTTGGTTATTCATTCATTTATTAATATTTAGATAAAAGTTTGGAAACTAGCGTGAGTCGAAATATTCATTATAAATATAAACGGCTACACTCACGTTATGATTGTGTCGGAATAACTCCGACCAGGTTTCGGACAACTAGGACGCTTTGGATTCGCTGCGCAGACCGCGCCGCGTATGCGCCGCGAATCCAAAGCGTAAACTCCCGGAAGAAGGACATCCTAATTGTTCGAAACCTGGTCGGAGTTATTCCGACACAATCATAACGTGAGTGTAGCCGTTTATATTTATAATATTTAGATAAATATAATCCAAGGTTTATAAGTGTTACTTATCTAATTTTTGAGTACAAAAAATATTGCATCCCTTTATTATCTTGCTACTGAAAAAAATATTAAAATATTTATTTATTTAATTCTTTATTGCACTATTACAAGAAATGTACAAAAGGAGAACTTAATGCTAAAGCATTTTCTACCAGTTATGCAGTGACGGTAAAAGAAAGTTCGAAGCGTGCATCAAAAAGTTGAAAAACTAACAGAGAAACAAAATAAATATCGTAAAACATATTATCGTAAAAACAAAAGCATACATTATTTAAATAATACACTACATATATAATAAACTATAACACATAGAAATGAATAGAAATATACTTATATATACTTAAATAAATACTTATTATTGACAGTACTTATTTTTTACTGGTGGTAGGTTTCTCGTATGCGAGAGGCAGTCTGGGTGGGTACCACCGCTTTGCTAGTTATTCAGCCGCCAAGCAGTAGTGCACAAGCATTACTGTATTCCGGCTTGAAGGGCGTTGTTGCCAGCGAAATTGCTGGGCATTCTGAGACTCAACAGCTAATTGTCTCAGGGTGACGAGCGCAGTACAGCGCTGCGCAGGATTTTGCAAAACAAAGTTCTGGGTGGTGCTGCTATTGTTATGGGCTGATGTATTGCTTACCTCCAGGCAAACGACCAGCTCGTCTCGTCATTCAGTTACTTAAAAAAAAAGTATATATATTATATATATACTTACTTATATGTGTGTGTATATGTATATAGAGTACCTATAGAGTATTCTACTTATTCTATACAGGGTTCGGCACTCGAAGTGTTACTAACTTTACGTTGCTATAGCAACTAAACTGTTTACAGTATGGCGCCCATATTTTCACATTCCTTAGTCTATTGTATTGTTTATAAACAAAAGCCTATTATTTTTCGTCGTTGTTAAAAAAAGTATTGCAGATGGAAGTCAAACAAAACAGTGTCATATCTTTGTATTTGGCTGGAAAAACGCAGTCAGTCATCGTTAATGAGCTAGGACATTTACATTTGAACAAAATGTTTGTGTATCGGACCATCACGCGTTACAATGATACGGGTTTTTTTTTTTTTACACTTAATAGATCTATGTTTGGCCACTATCTCACCTGATGTGAAGCGATGATGTGGCCTAAGATGGAGCACATAGATCTAGAGAGAAACGGCAGTTGAGCGGCTGCTCAGACCCGTCTCCCCAGCATCAAAAAACGCCATGGAGGTGGACATCCAACAACAGCAACATCATCAGAAATGGTTCGAAAGGTAAAGGCTAGAATTGAACGAAATCCACGACAAAGCGCAGTTAAATTGGCGAAAAGTCTTTGTTATATTTAGAGTGTTTTTTGAGCAAATAAATGTTCGATAAGAGTGGACTGTATGGACGAAACAAAAGGCAAAATCTGAGGGTTTTAGGAAAAGTTATAATACTGTGCAAACTCACCAGATAATCCAGGCGATGGGTTTAAAAGCCGATATTTTGTACCTCTAACTGCCCTTTGGCTTGCGCGCTTACCTCCGTTTAGTTTTTGATACCTGATCGGCGACGAAAGGGGACCGGCCGGTGGCACAGTATTTCGCGTAGTTGGTAGCACTACTTGTTTCTATATGAGAACGATAGATAGGGCTTCGCCCTCGACAAATTATGTGCAATAATGGCACCGAAAAAGAGGGATACGAGAAAATTGTCCACGCGGATGGCGGGAACCGAAAAGCAATAACCACGAGAGTCGGATGTTAAACTCTGAATGAAAAATAATCTACTCGGAAGTTACCATAAACTAGAAACTATAACTATTTATGACATAGACAATCGATTTCTAAAATCGACTAAACAACTAAAGTGAAAGTCTTAATGTATCTGCCCGGAGCATAGGGCGCATATTGAAAAATAAACTTCAACTGAAGCCCTACAAATTACAAAAAGTGCAAGACCTAACACTTGCACAAAAGGCAGTTCGTCTAGAAAGAGCTAAGAACATAAAGCACTTGCACGTTGGTGGCATGCTTGAAAATTTGGTATTTTCCGATGAAAAAATTTTTACGGTTCAGCAATATGTGAACAAACAAAATGATCGCGTATGGTTAAAGTGTAAATCAAATGACAATTTAGACCAACGAATTGCCTTGCGAAAGCAAGCACCAGCATCTGTGATGGTTTAGGCTGCGGTAACTGCCACGGGACGCTCACCTCTCGTTTTCATTGACCAGGGTGTAAAGATAAACCAGCAGATCTACCGTAAAAACATTTTTAACGATGCTTTGTTACCTTGGGCACGTAAACAATTTGGTAGAAATCATTGGACCTTTCAACAAGACTCGGCACCATCCCACAAAGCACGTGAAACCCAAATTTTTTTACAAGAAAATCTTCCGAGCTTCATTTCTTCGCAACTATGGCCACCATATTCCCCGAACTTAAACCCAATGGATTTTTCCATATGGTCAATTCTAGAAGCTAGTGTCAACAAAAAAATATGAGACGGTCGACGCCTTAAAGATTGCTCTCCGCCGAGAATGGAACAAAATACCAGCAGACCACATTCGTGCAGCGTGTGAAGCCTTCTCGGTCAGACTCGATGCTGTTATCCGCGCTAAAGGTAGGTAAGGTCATATTGAACAATAATTTCTTTTTTATTTATTTTATATGCTTTCTTTTCGATACTGAAGTTTTAAAATAAATATGCTCATAATTAACAAAATTACAGCATTTTGTATTAGTAACACTTCGAGTGCCGAACCCTGTATATATGTGTACACGTAATTGATTAGAGATCTATTTAAATGAGATAATCTGTAAGAGATTTCTACGAGCTATTAGACTGCCAATTGTATATCCTCAGATAAGTGTTATTTCTTAACTAGCTGTTGCCCGCGACTTTGTACGCGTAGTGTAGTAATTCATTCTGCTTCCGACCATTTTCCGTCCTACCTTTCTCCCATTCCAGCTCCTTTCTCATTACTGTACCGCTTTTATTCCGTTACCTTCTCGCTTAGGAGCGGGAACGATATCAGGATAGGTCCTGTTATCGTGTCCTGGTCTGGTTGTATTCCGTAACCGCCGCGCTCCGGTCCCTATCCTGTCCTTCTTTTATACCGTTACCACCCCCTATTATCCCGTTACCGTACCGTATACATCCAGCTTTCTTGGCATCTTCATGCATCCACATGGACACCAATCGTAAACAATCATTTTATTTTTAGGTTAATAGATTATGTAATTAATATCCTTTTGTAAATATTTAAAAATGCAAAATAACTACATTAAAAATAGAAAAAGGACTACATATACACAATCGTAATTGAAAATTAATAAACTAAACACGATCTATGAAAATGCCTCGTAGACGACGGTTCTTTTTCTTGGAGTAGAGTAGAGAGTTTTCGTCGAGTAGAAAAACATTCCCATATTTTGTTTGATTACGAGACACGGGTATGTCGTCATTGCAAAAGTTAGGAAGCAATGTTAGTTAAGTAGCGAGTGTGCACGACGCCGCCGCCGTCTTCACTACGATTGTTTTAATATTTCATCTAGTACCTTAATATCTCATTAATTAGTTTCTTTTCCATTTTCAGCGGAAGGCCAAGCCTGCAAGACTTACAGCAAGGAGCTGGGTGAGACCCCCTCAGCCGTCTGTCGCGAGCCCATGTACTGTCTCAAGGGAGTCTGTACCACCGTCAAGCCTAGGAAGTAATTATCTAAACCTTAAGGTGTAAGGAGGGATGAAATAAAGAATTTATTTGATTGCAATGTAGTTGTCACTTCTTTTTTTCTGTTGTTTTTTTATATGTAGACCGTATATATACTGTATTATAATAATTATATGCTCACATATACCTATATAAAATAATTATGGACACGCTGTTTTGTATTCAAAATCACGTTATTCAATAGAATTTCAATTGATTTGTCAACTAAATAGGCGTTCGAAAAGTTAAGAGTTTAATTGTACTAGGTAAAAGATTGATACATAAAATATAGTAGGTACGTACTAGCTTGAAAGCTTTCCCGACGGTGGTGAAATTCTGACTAACTCGGTGCGCCAGCGACCCATATTTTTTTTTCTATTCTTTTTCTATTCTTTTGTATGCCTAAACAGGATAAGAGTGGGATCGAAAAGGACACGAAACAGAAGCGGTATGGTACGGTAACGAGATATGAATACGAGCGGAACGGGAACTGGAACGGGAATATGGTGGGACGAAAATGGTCGGAAGCAGGATGAATACTTCACTACGCGTACGAAGTCGCGGGCATCAGCTAGTAATAAATACCATGAAACGGAGGCTCAGTGCGAGTTGGTAGATGGTCACATGCTCTTGAATTTTCAAAACTTTCATCTTCAAACTTCCTTTTCGTCACAATCAATCTTTCCTTCTCAGAATGAAAGCAGCCCACATCCTCCTAGTCCTGTCGTGCGCCATGGCCGCCGCCTACGGCATAGTATGCACATCGGATTATTGTACTAAGGTTCAATGCAAAGCGCTGACCGAGGACAGCTGTAGCCCCCCTCAAGTCTACCGCGAAAATTCAACATATTGCGGATGCTGCCCTTCCTGTATCACCTTGCTTTGTAAGTATTTCAGCTATTCAATGAAGATAACCCATGATTACGTTCATTTACAACTGACTGATATTGAAAGCATTTATACAACCCCATATAAATATTTACAAAGCAAAATATTACTGCATTACGAATATATACTTAGTCTGGCCATAAATACTGTTACAATTACAAATAAACAAAATATTACATTTGAATTTGGAATCTGTCATTTTTATATGATTGTTCATTGAGTTTTCTCATTTTGACGCCAATACATTGTACAATATTTTGCGATATTAAAATGGAGTGGGGTGATAAAGAGAACCGAATCGCTGTGATTGCATTACACAAAATAGGTATGAAGCCAAATGCAATTTTAAAAACTCTCCATACGCTTGGTATTAGTAAAATGTTTGTGTACCGGGCTATTTATAGATACAATGAGACCTCCTCTGTTTGTGACAGAAAAAGATCTGGCCGTCCACGTAGTGTTCGTACGAAAAAGGTGGTCAAAGCAGTAAGGGAAAGAATTCGAAGAAATCCTGTCCGAAAGCCAAGCCAAAGATTTTATCTTGGGAGATGAAGATAGCACCTAGAACCATGTCGCGTATTTTAAAAGATGACTTAGGACCTCTTATAGGCTGCAGCCTATAAGAGGCGTACTGGTCATTTCTTAACTAATAATTTAATAAGGAATAGGGTGGTAAAATCGAAACAACTACTGAAGTGGTACGCAAAGGGAGGTCACAGAAAAATTTTGTTTACGGATGAGAAATTTTTTACAATTGAGCAACATTTTAACAAACAAAATGACCGTATTTATGCTCAAAGCTCTAAGGAAGCTTCCCAATTAGTCTACAGAGTGCAACGTGGGCACTATCCGACTTCAGTGATGGTTTGGTGGGGTATTAGCTATGAAGGAGTGACTGAGCCATACTTTTGTGAAAAAGGTATGAAAACATCGGCACAAGTATATCAAGATGCCATTCTTGAGAAAGTAGTGAAGCCCCTTAACAACACTATGTTCAATAACCAAGAATGGTCCTTCCAGCAAGACTCGGCGCCGAGTCATAAAGCTCGGTCTACGCAGTCTTGGTTGAAAACGAACGTTTCGGACTTCATCAGAGCTGAAGACTGGCCGTCGTCTAGTCCCGATCTTAATCCGCTGGATTATGATTTATGGTCAGTTTTAGAGAGTACGGCTTGTTCTAAACGCAATGATAATTTGGAGTCCCTAAAACAATCCGTACGATTGGCAGTGAAGAATTTTCCCATGGAAAGAGTGCGTGCTTCTATTGATAACTGGCCTCAACGTTTAAAGGACTGTATTGCAGCCAATGGAGACCACTTCGAATAAGCTTTTTATATTTTAAATTGTTTTATATTTATGTATTAAACTAACACAGTAATAAATGTTATTTGCAATAGAAGTTTTTTTCTTTTTTTCAGTATTTATGGCAAGACTGGGTAGATTATAGGAAGCCGGAAGAAGGGTAGAGGAATTAGTAACGTTTCACTAACCAATTTTTTTTCCATTTACAGCGGAGGGTGAAAATTGTACACTGCCACTCAGAGGGACTCCACCCCCCACTGCCATCTGTCGCGAACCCTTGACCTGTAACGAAGGAGTCTGTTCTTCAGAAAATGAAGCCTAGAGAGTAAATATTATATAATTCTTACACCTTAATAGTTACATAACATCCTTAATATAATTATATTATTAACTATTCAGGTGTATGTAAATGTGTACTGACAATAACTACCAATACAATTGTTATTGTTAACTGTGAGTTCGAATCGAATAAAATCATTTTAGGTGCTTGCTTTTGTCAGCTACGAGAGTATTTTTGTCCTATTGAATTTACAGTGTAATGTTGCCTGAATGTTTGAAATAGTATCATTATTATCTTTCTTTTATTACCTATCATGCAACCTAAAATTGCACAAATGTTTCATAAGAATAAGGATGGAAGCCCCTACAACTTCATTCCAACACTGAGTTTCATAATTACGCACTTACCGTGGATGTACAACGCGCGGGTCCCGAGTGGACCGCGCGCCGCCTGATTTAGAGTAAGCAATCCGCCCGCGAGTGGTTTTTTTCGAAAATGTCATGCACCTCGTCAACGCCGCGCCGTCAACTCAATGATTGCGCGGTGACCACGCGTGGACAACGAGGGGATGCCGAGTGAATAACGAGTGGACAATGAGTGGATGCCGAGCGTCGAGGAGTCGTTGGTCGGGTGTGGGGTTCATTAATGAGTTATGACCTTAATTACTATGACCTTAAGCTTGTTTGTTAAAAATTTAATTTATAGGCTTCTTTTCACAGTAATTGTAATAATTCTACAAGTATATTAAGAATTTTGACACTTGCTTCAAAATATTGCTAGTACTTGGAGGCTTGGTAAGTTTCAGTGAGTGTCCTCTTAATGTGTATTTGTATTCATACAGTATAGGTTTTTGTTTGGACTTAGGTTTATTTGGACATGTAATCCCCTGAAATCTGCCAATATTAGTGCTGAAAAGAAAATTATAATGCCCAGGCTATCTAAAGAAAAAACACTACCGCAAAGTGGCTTCAACAATTCTTAACCCTTTCGTAGGGGACTGAAATATGAAACGGTATTTTTTTCAAAAATTGCATAGATTTCATTTCAATTCCAGTGTGCTGTGAGCTGTGTGATGTGTGATGTGTGGTTCGATGCTGTGTGCTGTATGTTGTGTGGTTCTGTGCTGTGTGCTGTGTGCTATGTGGTTCTGTTCTATGTGGTTCTGTGTGTGCTGTGTGTGCTGTGTGCGCTGTGTGCGCTCTGTATGCTGTGTGCGCTGTGTGCGCTCTGATCTGTTCTGTTCCGTTCTGTTCCGTTTCGTTCCGTTCGGAACTGCGCTGCGCTACGCTGCGCTGCGTTGCGTTGCGTTGTTGCGTTGCGTTGCGTTGCGTTGTGTTCTGTTGTGTTGTGTTGTGTTCTGTTGTGTTGTGTTCTGTTGTGTTGTGTTCTGTTGTGTTGTGCTGTGTTGTGTTGTGCTCTCACTCCTGCTAGAGCCACTGAAGTGTCCATCGAAATTCGGGCGGGGTGAGGTACGTCGGATCGTTGGGAGGGGGTGAGTGATTCTGTATGCAGTATAACAATGATGTATTCTGTGCTAATATAATAAATGCAAAAGTTTGTATGTGTGTTAGTGTATTTTTCCGTCTTTACGCTGTAACCGCTATCAACGGATTGAAGATAACTTGTACCCTGGATTAGCACATAGGCTACTCCCCGACTAGGCCCGAGACTACTATTTTTATCCCGGAAAACCGCCGGTGAAACCGTGGGATGCAGCTAGTAACTTTATTATACAGTTTGGTGTTGTGATTATCATAAAATTATTATAGATGTTTAAATCCATATTATAACGATAGCATCTACGATAACAAATCAGCCTAGTTTAGAAACTTATAATACGTGATTCACCGCACCCAAAATCTATCAAATGATAGGCTTCAGATAACGCACTATTAAGAGGATTATCATGTTATCATAAGTAACACGTGGATGAATTTGTAGAATTTAAGTATAGTAAGCAATCGAACGGTGCAATGCACGAATCAATATTGCAATCCAACGGGCGATGCTGCAGGTATCTTTAGTACACTGCCAGCTGGTAGTGGGCTGGAGCATTTTTGGCTATATACGAGGAAAATAGTTTGCCCAGTTGCTTCGCCTTTTACCTCTAGTTAGTTTTTACAAGTACGTAGTTTTAATGCGTCCTACCAGTAATGACCTACGGATCCGAGGCATGGACACTCACCAGTAAGACTACTTCACAAGTTTCAGCGAGCTGTGGAGAGGGCTATGGTCGGAGTTTCTTTGAAAGATAAGATCAATATTATTTTATGTCATATCTAGCAATCATAAAAAAGTTACGCAGCCGCGACAGGAATAAAATTGCTTTTCAATTTATAACAAAAAAAAACAATAAATTATAATACATTACTGGGCATTATGAGACTCAACAGCTAATTGTCTCAGGGTAACGAGCGCAGTGCAGCACCGCGCAGAATTTTGCAAAACAAAGTTCTGGGTGGTGCTGTTATTGTTCTGAGCTGGCGTATTGCTTACCGTCAGGTAAACGACCAGCTCGTCTCGTCTTTCAGTTACATAAAAAAAAGTAAGTGAATGTCTACAAAACATTTTTATTTTCCTACTTCCTTAAAATTTATAAGTTGTAATCGTAAGGAGAACATTAGTTATAATTATGTATATCTTCTATCTACGAGTATACAACTGTATATAAGATAAGCAGTCTTTAATTTCATTTTTTAATTTTGTAGTAGGTTAGTTTAGTCTTTATCACTGTATATATAATATATATATACATACAGTGATAAAGACATAAGATATATATATATATATATATATATATATAAGATAGATCTTATATATATCTTATGTATATATATATATATATATATATATATATACATAAGATATATAATATATATGTGTTTTAAATAGAGATATAGCCCAGTATAATAGAGATACAGCTGTTTCGATAAAGTTAAACATCTAAAATCAAATAATCCATGACATATATCAACTGTATGGTTGTGATCACCGACGAACGGGATTTACGACGATACACCGACATAAAGAACCCGTAAAACTGTGTCGTCACGCTAATAATCCCGACACTTTATTGCACATAACGTGACATGATAGTGACATATACTTACAAGTACCTACGTAGATACTTCATCTTTTAACGTCAAAACTTTGTAAAAAGGCAATACTCCAGGTCCCGCCAGAGTTAGAGATGAATCTGTTTTGTTGTCGCCAAAAATTTTAATACCTACATCTAGTGACTTGTAGATTGTGTCACGAAGTGTAGTGTATATTCTGAAAATAGTCCATAGTACATTGCTTATTAGTGCGCTTACGCTATCGTGCGTCTCCATCATTGAGCGAAGCTACCAAGGGCGGCCTTATCGCTTAGAGCGATTTCTTCCAGTCAATCTTTGGATGTATAGAACAGGTATGAGAAACAAGGCGGTATGTAGACCACAGTTCTTTATTGTTACAACTACACCGTGGAATTGAATTCAATAGTTTTCTGAAATAGACATTTCAGCTAATTGTCAATTACTTTTTAGTTATTTTTTAATTTAACGCTAGTAATTCTAAGGCATGGACTGAGGGCATATATTTCGGAAAAATTTCGTATTCAATTCCACGGAGTATTTCTGAGAAGGACCTATAGGCAGACGTATCGACGACGGTATCGTAGTGAAATCACCAGTAAAAAAGGTGCTGGTAGGTTATTACGTACAAATCTATTCCACATTCCTAAAACCAAAACATATACCAAAATATTGGCGAAGAAATGTACCCACAATCAAATGGAGGTAGATTGCCATTGGCCGCTAACTAATACAAATAAAACCTTTAGAAGACCACCTATACCTACTTACTTACAAAACACAAAGTTAATAGTTCCATTTAAGTACATTATGTATAGGTATAACTAACAATGTATTATCGCCAAAAGGTTTTCTGTTGAAAATAATACCTAAGGGTTGCATTGCATCATACCTACATCACACAAGCATAGAATTATTAGTAGTAGGTACACATGGTCAATAAAGTTGTATAAACCTGTATCTGACCCATTATAACATTGCGATTACATAGGTATACATTTGTTTAGGGATATTCACTTAACATCGATAAATCGAATATACTCGATGTTCGCTATACCACGCCATACGATGTATCTGATTGATTCAATTTTTGACAAATATTGATTCTATTCGATATATCGATATATTTATTTATATAAATATCAAATCTTTGTTTTTTTTGTCGATTCTATTAAAACAACTAGTTACAAAATAAAAAAATTGATTTTAAACTCACTTGATGATTATAATTTTACATAAATGTAACAAGTAGTGACATCTGTGAGTGATCAGCTAAATTATGTATCCTGACCGATCGATTGACCGTTGTTTCTCGAAGTAGTCTGTGGATTATGTGGGTTCATTTTATTCATTTTCACTCTCACTCTTTCTGCTCTATTTTCTGCTGTGTGACGGTAACGCAATTAATTGGTATTTTGATTGTACCACTATCTTAGTAGTACATTTCTATTCAAGTAACAGTCATAGAAAATCACTATTATTACACTATTAGTATAGCTCTGGTTGTTACTCTGGTCTCTGATTCCACATTCACACATACCTACGAAATCAAGGACCGCAAACTTTCTGCGTTTGACTGGAAAGAGTTGCCTAACATTAAACTTTTGTAGAAAGTATACGATATTGAAAAAATATCGATGTTTTCAAGCTATATAACATCAACAAACATCGACACTGGGATCCGATGTTTTACATCGAATATAGATGTAGATATTTTTGTAAGTGGACACCTCTACATTTATTACATAATAATATTGTACGAATACATCAGGTGGACGACCTGCTTTTCTCATCACTACAATATTAGAATATTATATAGAAGTATAAGTATATACAATAATATTAAAATTTTAGTGGGTACATTTATCTCAGGTACTCACATCGTTTTAGCTGTACCACAGAATATCTAATAGGTAGTTCCACTTTGTAAACAGCTATACCAAATGAAATAGACTGAATCCTATGACACAGGATTTAACCTAGTGTGGGATTCAGAGCTCATAGAATTGATTACACGATTTGTTTATGATTATGAATTACGTTTATGCATGTTGTTTTGACCTGTCTGTTTGACCAGGAACTAGAAGTAAAATCAAAGTATTCAATAGGTACTTACAATATATACGTTAACATATAGCATATGGGTTACATATAGGTTATGTATAGGTGCCTATATACATCATCATCACGAGTCTAATTTAGGGATTGTGGTAATCAAATTATTATCAACTTAATAATTCTGAAGGTAGGTAGGTAGGTAGATATTGAATAATGACCGATAGTAAGAATTTTTACTTGTTTTTTATCATAACAATCAAAGTCGGGGGACGATAATATTCAATATCTATACTCCAATACCTCCTCTAAGTAGTTTAAAATTAATAGAACAAAATAATTGTGTTTACTTGCAGTTGCAGAGTTGCTAACGGCAGTGATAGGCGTGTGTTGGACTTAATCAATTTGGGTTACAATTTTAGCTATCTAGCAACATTGTAATCATATTTGTAAATAGTGATACAATAAAAAACTTTATCTCATTTCAAACAAACGTAAACCTGTAAGATTTTAATTTAAAGATACAAATATTCCATCGAGTGAGTGTATTGAAATTTGTTGTCGTGATTGCATTCGATTGCGTGCCAGTAATTTAGAATGTTTTAGATTGATGCGTTATCTTGTGTGAAAGGTTAGTTGAACAAATTGTCTATATATTTATGATAATGTGTACTTAAGTTAGTATTTAGAACAGTGAGTGCTGCTGCCCCTAGACGGGTCCTCGTGTACCCACATTATAAAACCATATATTATTTATTATTGATATATCGAGATGTTTGACGTACCGATATCATTCAGCTTGTGAATGTCAATAATAACAAACTCGGTGAGCTTGATAATTTGTTTAGATTAATTAAACCTAAATGTTTCTGTCTGATTAGAATGTGTTTTTATCTAAGTAGAAGACGTGCGTAATATTATAAATGTGTGTAAGTGTGTTTGTTCCCTCTACTCGCCGCAACGGCTAAACGGGTTTGAGTAAAATTCGGAATGGAGATAGATATCCTGGATTAACACATAGGCTTTTTATCCCGGGTAACAGCGGGTCAACCCGCGGGGTGCAGCTTGTGTGTAATAAAGTTGAAGGTGAGTCTGATGCTTGTTGTTTGGTACGTATCCTGGTTTTATAGTTGGTGAAAAATTTAAATGAAATGGCTATTTATAATACACATACAAATAATTAAAAAACTATGACTACAGATGATTATAGTTGCTTATTAGGAGTGTAACAATTAGCGGAATTATCGTTAGTAATAATATATAATATTCTCGTGTCACAATGTTAGTTACCTTACTCCTCCGAAACGGCTTCACTGATTTTTACCAAATTTTATATGCATATTCAGTAGGTCTAAGAATCGGCTACTATCTATTTTTTATACCCCTAAGTGATAAGGGTTGTTCATCCTTAACATTTTTTTTTAGTTTATATGGCATAACAACCTTTGCCGGGCCAGCTAGTAATAATATATTATTAAATATCGTACATATGTGCAATTACTTACAAATATATACAGTAATAAAGACTACACAAAACTACAATAAAATTAATAAGAAAAAATAATATTGACTTAGATTAAATTAATTAGGAATATATATTATTAATTTTATTTTATTTTAGGTGTACATTTTATAATTTTAGTCTGACTGAAATTATTGTATTAGTTTTAGAGTACCAATTAACAATTATGTACAAATATATAGAATGATAAACACTAAACTAACCTACAACAAAATTAAAAAATGAAATTAAATATAAAACACAGAATAGATTGTTTTAGAGTTATGTATTATTTTCAGTAAAAACACGATAAATAATAATCGATAGATAATTGTGTTGAAAAAATATTTTAACTGTAATGTTAAAGTTGCTTTGTTTTTATTTTCTTAAAGTCCAATTATTATCTTTTAATTCTGCATAATTTAGGAGAACTCCAGGAAAACTTTTGCTAAGGATATATGATATATACATTCAGCAATCAAAATATTCTAAATCAACTTCAACAGTTCGTCAAATAGTATTTTATTTAAACTGTCACGAATATAATAAAAATGTAATATTTTTTAAAACAAACATTGCTAAGTTGATTTGTTGTTCTAGTTTAATTTTGTCTATAATTTGCGAAATGCGAGTCGGACTCGCGCACGAAGAGTTCCGTACCATTATCTATAAAAACTTCAAAATCACGTATGTTGTATAGTACGGACAGACAGACGGACAGTGGAGTCTTAGTAATAGGGTCCCGTTTTACCCGTTGGGTACGGAACCCTAATAAAACGAGATTTCTAAATTAATTTGACATAAACGTGAATAAATCAAGATGAACATAGATGGTTCATTAATGTTATCAGTAAAAATGTTAAGTCAAAGCTGTCGCAGAAGGAGCCATAATGTCATCCTAGTGGTCGTTGCAATAGTAAGTTGCACTTATTTTCTTCTATTACAACGACAGTAAAATATCTAAATATATAATATATATACACGTTCGTATAGTCAAGCTTGAATTTCTTACCTTATCATATCATATTTTGTACTTATTACAATGTAAATACCTCCTAGACTCGCGGTGTACGATACCGCGGCAGCATTTTTAGTTACTTACTCAAAACTACACTACTACTTGTCTATCTAGACATTACTTCTTTAGTTTAAACTATACTTAGTTATTTATCACTTTTGAAATAAGCTGCTAAAATCTTTTTTTTTACCTGATAGGCAAGCATTTGAACGCAGTTTCACACAACAGACAAACAGACATGTAAACCGCAGTCTCACCTGATGGAAAGTAATAACGCGGTCGACGATGGATCATGCTTGCCTAGAAGATACCGATTCACTCTGGACTTGAAAACACCTAGATTATAAGTATCGGGATACAGAGACGCTGGTAAGGTGTTCCATTCCTTAGCTGTTCGCATTATGAAAGTAGAAGCGAAACGCTTTGTTCTGGCAGGAGGAATGTAAACCATAAACGGATGCCGATTTTCCGTCTTGTTTTTTTTAATCCAAAAAATAGAAATTGTGCAATTTCTAATTGCATTCTTTTAAGTTTGTGTTCAATCACCCCTTAATTTTTATGTAATTTAATGACGAGTCGAGCTTGTGGTTTACCTGACTTAATAATATACTTATACCTCCACGGCACTGCACTGAGCTCAGTAATTTTGCTGCTACAATGCCCTTTAAACCGGAACATATGTAGTACATTGTATACAATTGTGTACAATTGTGTATTGTGTACATTGTATATGCATGCATTACATTAGAACTACTGCTTGGCGGCAACATAAAAAGAAAAATCTTTCTCGAAAAGGGGCCCGTTTAACTTCATTTTCATAAGGAGAATATGCCGAAGTAAAAGCGTACTAAGCATGGAGGGTCGGGGGTGACAATCATGCAACCATTCGTGAAAAATTGCGAGTGCTGCTCACTTAGCAACAGCCGGGCGTATTCGCTGACACGTGCCCTAACCAACATGAAGGTAATCGAAGATAGCTATCCAAAATTGTTCGACGATCATTTTCACGAAAAATTGGTAATTTTTGGTGATAATTTCAGTCGTGGCTTAGAAAGATGTTCTAGCGGATGATTTGTCATTTTCAAGCCGACGTTATATAAACCAGAAAATCTTCACAATAACTTGCATGGCAACATTCAAATTATTTCACACAAATGCTCCCAATGAGCCACACTCGCTACATACCTTTGATACGTATCACTTTATATAAATTAACAGCTAACTAATTCCAACAAAAGCAGCATTATAATTCGTTAGACGTATCAGAAGAATCTTAATTGTGTTGCTGTGTTGTGTTGTACATATATGGGTATGTATTGTTATGTGGTTATATAGGCTGGTGGTTTTCACTCACAAAAAATCTTACCCATAGCACAGAATACTAAGGGATAGGTGAGTTTACTACTTTTCAGATTTGTAGTGGTAGTTTCACCCAGTGGGTGAGCAAGTTTACGTGAGTTTACTAAATAAATAATAAATAAATAGGCCCAACGATCACATATATAGATCCTGGCCCTTAATTAGGATTCCCTGTATCTAGGGAACGAGGAACTATGAGGACCATAGTCCCACAACACCCAGACACAAAACAAATGCTTGCGCCTTTTTTTCTGTTCACAAAGTACATTTGTCCCGTCGCCGGACTCGAACCCGCGACCTCAGTGGTGTATAAGATTTGAGCCAACCTGCCCAACCACTACACCACTATATATATATATATATACCTATAATTGCGTACCTAAGCAAGGACTATAAAATAACAAGGGTACCGAGAACAAGAAAACTAAGAAATAAACTAAGGGCTGTTGTATGGTAAATGACTAAACGACACCATGAAAAATCTATAAGGTCTATAAAAGTATACCTAATTTTATTATATAAATATGCATGAATGCAATAAATAAATAAATTATAAATTGTGATACCGATGTCATTTTATTTTTATTATAGATCAGTGAACAATGGGGGAAACTACAGTCCGCAATCGTACAAGACCGACTAAAACACAAAACGGTACTATAAAACATGAAGGAGAGGAAGCAAAACAAGAAGATCCAGAATTCGCGATAAGGGAGTCACCTCTCACGACTCTCATGACCACGTCTCCGCATATAAGAGCGATATACCACATATTTATAGTGATACTTCTCATACTGCTATGTGACATTGTGATATATGACCTCGTTGAAAGTGGAAAGTAAGTATCTACCTCCTCTGTACTACCTTACCAAGGCGAAATGATCACATCAGCGAAAAAGTCTTCTTCAAATGACAAAATAAAAGTACCTATCTGTCACCGCCCTATTCCTTTTAATATTATAAACGCGAAAGTTTGGGAGGATGGCTTGAGTTACTCAATCACCGTCTCTCCATCTAGATCTATGTGCACCATCTTAGGCCACATCATCGCTTCACATCAGGCGAGATAGTGGCCAAACATAGATATATCAAGCGTAAAAAAAAAAAAACTACTGAACGGATTGCGATAAATTTTGGTACGTAGGTTCTTACTACGACTTAAGATAGGACTTAGGATACTTTTACCTATTTTATTATGTAACTGAATGACGAGACAAGCTGGTCGTTTGCCTGATGGTAAGCTATACGCCAGCCCATAACAATAACAGCACCACCCAGAACTTTGTTTTGCAAAATCCTGCTCGGCGCTGCACTGCGCTCGTCACCCTGAGACAATTAGCTGTTGAATCTCATAATGCCCAGTAATTTCGCTGGCTACGATACCCTTCAAACCGGAACCACGGAACACAGTAATGCTTGCGCACTACTGCTTGGCGGTTAAATAACTGGCAAAGCTGTTGGCGGCCCACCCAAACGGCCTCTCGCATAAGAGAAACCTACTTTGAAAAATCGCAGAGGCAGCTAGTCATAATAACTCGCAAATAACTATTTCCCTAAAGGTACACACAATTCCCTTCATTTAAAAAGTCCTATAAATATCCAAATACCAAATAAATATTCACACGTCATACATAATAAGTATATATTCTGTCGCTTCGTGCTCAATGCTTCGGAGCCACTAAAATTCAGAATGAAGTACCTATACCCCTTGGGATCCAAGCTAAAGTTAATTTTGTTACAAAAACGCGATGTAGTTAATTTTATTTTACATCGATACTTCAGTACATTTTAAATATACGCATAAAAGATACGCAGATACGATCACATAATTAGATTCTGGCCCTTAACTAGGATTCCCTGTATCTAGGGAACTAGGAACTACGAGGACCATTCCCACAACACCCACACAAAACAATGCTTTTTTTTCTGTGCACAAACATTTGTCCCGTGGTCGCAGGAATCGAACCCGCAACCTCAGTGGCGTATAAGCCAAGCTGCTTAACCATTACACCGTCTTTTACACATGGATTATCCTATCAGCACCTAACCGCATTATTCTAATATAACTGATATTAGGCTGTACCTAGTCATTATCTTTTAATAGTTAGCTATGTATACATTTGTCAAATTGATAAAAGTATAGTAGCCATTACAATTGATGATGGAGAAGATTATGATATAGAGATAATTTTACATGGATAGTTTTTTTGTATATGGTCAACGTATAGGCCATTGATTAAACTATCGATAACTAATGATGTTTTTATCATAGACATATATGTGTACCTATAGTAATTTATGTTATGTATACGTAAGTTAATTATGCAAAACGGTATATATATATTTGAATTTGAGAAATACAACAAACCCTTGTTGGCAAAGATTAGGTATTAATTACCCCTAGCAAAATCTTAAATAAAACCTACTATGAAGATATATTTCATCTGTTTTATGTTTAACTATAAAAAATATTGAATGACTATTTCAAAATTGCTTTTTAACTTTATGGTTAAAGTTTTGCAGAACATCAAATGGAAACACAAAATTTTATTGCTATGTTTTTGCCCTAAATGTGGTAGAAATTTTGCAATTACAAAGTTATCGGCGTCAGTTCAAAGCTCACAGCAGCCGCGATAATGAAGCGCTGGCAATGCAGCTATTTATTGTTTCTACCGGACGCTTTCGATAGCCATTCGCGGACTCTGTTTCGTGTTTCCATTCTAATGCAGTGCAGCATTTCAATTGCCTCATTAATTCAAGTTTTTCTCTCAGAATATTGAGTAGTTTCTAACTACTATTTATGAGAACCGACGCTCGTTGTTAATTTGATTCAATCTGTCTGGATGCGCCATTACTCTAGCGTGAAGTGAACGATAACTCTGTCGTCTAGACGGCAAGCTGTGCCGGCAATATCTGATGCTAAGCATTACTTGTTTCAGGATAAACGTCGGTCAACACTCGGTGGTTAACGGCTTTGGTGACGTGAGGCGGGGCGCCAAACTTTGGTTGTACGTGTTTTCAGTCGCTGTAGCGTTTTATCCGTTGCTGCGAATATACGCAGCCGTCGGAAAAAAATTGTATAGAAATTCAGGTGCGTATTTTACTTTCCAATCCATTTTCAGTGGGTTTTTTTCTATAGACCATTAAATGGTTGTGTTTTATATCTTTCAATTCATTTCCGTAAAATGTTTTGCTTTATTGTACTACATGAAACAATACTCTCTCTACGAGGGAAGGCCTGAGTCCCAGCAGTGGGAACGTAATGGGCAGATGATGATGAAACAATAAAAACATTTTGACAGTGCATAGAAACGATAGTGCAAACGATACATTGTTATAAATTAGTGTCCTTCAAAACGCATTAAATTATCATGGATTTACTATGTAGCTTGTTCTAGATATAAGACAGATTGATAAGTAGTATAATAATTAAATTGATGTTCTGATTGAATATCAGCTTTTAGTTCATATACCTAGCTCAAATATATATAGGTATATATATATACGTAGATTTCATGATGGTGTTAAAAAGCCAAAAGTTACACAGAAAATTAAACGGGAGCATGCCACAAACGTAAAATATTGACCGCATAAATACAGTTTATGGTCAGAGTAACGACCCCTATTCGTATAAGCCTTGAGAATCACGCCAAGTTGAAGTTATCTGTAGACAAAACGTCATTAATCTCCGAGTGCAGATTCCGACTGCGGCGAAACAATACATCCACTTGCGTCTCGAGTCTCGAGATATATATCACAGCAATGCTACAAACTTAATAGGAAGCGAGCCAAAATTTATACGAACAATAAACACTGCAGTTGTTCGGCTAATAAAAGCGGGACGTAGCCGGTGGGGTGTAAAACGGCAGAGTGGTCATAGCAAGTGGCGCTCGCACTCCAGATGCTCGAGTGGGTCTTTTGTTGCAACCTGACGGGCGGCCGGGCCCGGCTCGCCCTCCAATTAGTCACTTGGTTACCCGTGTACGTGCGCCACGGGTCTAATGAGAGCACGGAAGTTTACACTGAAATGAACATTGGAACGTAGAAAAGCTAAAAGATTTTCAATTATCCCGCTCCTTTACAGTAGCTAAAGTGGAAAATAAAAAATAATCTTTTGCTATGGAAAATATTTCGTAAGAAATTGTAAAATATAAGTACACATTGCTAGCTTTTTTCACGTACGCGTGTTTGGGCAAATGGCTTCCGTACAATATACAGCGCACTTGCCTTTTTCAGAGTCACAAATACCTAAGCACCATCACATACCTAGCATATTTACGAATCACACCCATTTTGTCTTGTGACTTAGTTTATGACAAAACTCTGTTTAGCTAAGATATGTCTTCCTATTTTCCACACGGGTGAACTCCATGCTCTTTCACATTTCTTACTGTCTTTGTCATGATCCTTACATGGTGATACTTACGTGAAGATACTGCCATATTAAGAATGCCACTAAAACAAATCGAGCAGCAAGCGATCATGAAACTACTTGGAATACATGGCACAAATCAATAAAGCGTGTCGACTCGTAGGCCTTCGAAATAAAATGCTGACGTTCGAAATTAATTTACCAAGGCACATTTTAAAGTAGGTACAAAGTTCAACTAAACGCAATACTATTTTGAATACGGCGAGGAAAAGTAACCGAAAACATAAACAGGAAATTCTAAAACCGACGAAGTTGAGTAATGGACTGCAGAGGTTGCATGTCAATAATAAAAGCGGACCGTACGTCAATATTGGTTTACACCGCTCTACAGAAAGTTTTATGAGATATTTCACAAAGTTTTAATTGACCGCGCTTTTGTTAGTTTACTGTAGACGATTTTAAGAATAAAATTAATTTAAACTTAATCGAACTCAAGCTTATATCGGCTTATTAAATCTTTATTGGATTCATTTTAGCTGATTTGAGTATTTAATTATTATTTTAAAATAAAGCAGCTAGACCATTCCTACGTTGCGTTCGTAGCCGCGTAGTGAGCGTAGCGTACACAGGAATATTGTGGCGTAATTTTTGGGGGAATCTCTATCAAAATCTGTGTACGTAGGAGTAAAATTAAACAGTCTATCTCATCTCCTTAAGCGTTTTTACTTTAAAGTAATTAGCCTCGTTTAGTTACAACAGGGGCGAAGAGAATATTTCATGATTTTAATATGAAGGTACATGTATATACCTAATATAGATTAAGTGAGACACAAAGTGCTGCAGACAGACACCATTAATAAATAAATACATTTGTTAATTAATAATTAAATAATAATTAGTTAATTAATTAATACCAATAACCAATAGTTAAATGAAGTAGTTTTATTTATAATTAAAGGGTTACGTCGAATATGGACGATAATCGGAGTAATTGGTCTGGCCGCGCTGCAGGTGACGTTAGTATCGGTGCCAATTTGGGACCTCGGCAGAGAACATCTCGCACTGGCTTCTTCTGTGACTGTCACTTGTGAAATGGTAAGATTTTGTCATCTCTTTAATATAGTATAGTATTCAAGAAATCGAGATTCATTTTGCACCGTTGTTACTCGTACCTCAACTAAAATTATATTTTTATTCCAAATTAGACGAATGTTTCATAAAACACTAGCTGCGCCCCGCGGTTTCACCCGCGGTTTCCCGTAATAATAATAATAGAAAATAACATCTGTAACTTATTTTAATGTTGCCTGAAATAAAGATTAAATAAATAAATAAAATAAAAATAATGCGCAAACATTACTGTGTTCTGGTTTGAAGGGCATTGCAGCCAACGAAATTACTGGGCATATATGAGACTTAATTTGATGTCTCGGGATGATGAGCGGAATGCAGTGGGTGGCGCTACAATTGTTATAGGCAGACGTGGCGCTTACCATCAGGCAAGCGACATGCTCGTCTCATCACTAAATTCAATGAAAAAAGGGTACATATCATGGCTACGAGGTTTTTACGTAAGAAGGACATGGTCAGATAAATATACTTTTTTGACTTGAACCACAGAATACTAAGGGACAGAAGCATCACTCCGCAAACAAATTTAAGCAAATAGCGAGTCTTGCTATGACGCAATAAAACTCAATTCAGCTCGCGTAGCGCTACATACCTGCCAGTCATATTAACCTACAAAGCGCCTCTCTTTCTATCGCATAGCTTTTATCTCTTCTGCCGCGGCACGTGCGCGACCCGCTGTCGGTGTCCGGCTATGTACTTATAGCTTCGTACTTGAAACGAAAAGATACGTAGTAGGTACATTGTCGTCGCTAGGAATGCTGAACCTTTTACATTTAAATTATCGAGGCCGGCAACCGTGAAGCTTCAAAGCCGCGGTTTTATTTAGTTACGTCCGCCATTAAAAGTTAGCTGATTGTATTGGAAACATCTTCTTAGTTCATTTGATCGTTGGTATTCAAGGAACATAAATAAAAGTAAGTTTATTTCCAATTATGTTTTATTTAATTTAAAAACCTTTAATATAAAGGAGTGCGTGATGATCGTAAGAACGAGATGGAGAGAGAGAAAGTCGATCAATTACCAGAGTTAACATGACACAAACTCCAGAACAGATAAATAATGTTTGTCATAAACACTTGGAATTTTAATATCAGCACAGAAGTAGAAGTACTTATTATAACAGACATCAGAGAGAGTTCGAACAATCACTACGTTGTTGTAGCTAATGTAACTAGGTAGCTTATTAAAAAAAAACGCAAATCATAAGCACCTATAAGAAAGGAAAAAATAAGAAATACCTAAACATAAAAGTACCACTACTTATTATATTATATTATTATTGCGTTTCAGTTTTAAAACCACTACTTTTAATATAACTACTTGATGAATTAACATCCAACTATAAGCTTACCTTATAGTGAACAATACAATACAATTACACTTTATTGCATACCACAAACATAATTACATGAGAAAAATATAAATCTTAACTAGGGTAATACAATTGACGGTTTTATCGCATAAATAAAGTGAACATCAGTTTTAAAAATTTTGCGGTTTCTCCCGTGTTTTTCTGGGATAAAAAATGTTCTTTTCCAGAACTTAAAGTGTCTACATACCAAATTTTATCAAAATCCGTTCAGTAGTATTTGCATGATTGAGTAACAAACATCCATCCATCCATCCATCCATCCTCACAAACCTTTTCATTTATAATATTAGTAGAATCTCTTTTGCACAATATGTGCTCTGCTTACCTAATCTTCGGAGGGTTTGAACAGAATAAATTATTGATTATGTAAACAAAAAGGCTTCTAATGAAGATATACGAGGAAATATTTGTTTATGAAACACGAAATAGTCCTTTTATCACTTTAATTAGCAATAGTACATAGTTTTGGGTAGATCAGGTTATATAGGTAATTCTAAAACGAACACTACTTCTGCCGTATTTATCGAACGGCCCTGTGCCGTCTTCTCCCCCTTTCCCCGCACCTTCTCTCCACCGGCCTAGTGCTGTGCGTGGACAGTGTTGCCGGGAGTTTGTGGCGGAGCTTCAGCAGCGGACCAAGTCGAGAACAAAGCAGCAAGAGCTTCGGGTCGGAGATTTACAACCACTACAACCTGGGGGTCTTCAAATCGAGAGTGAACAGGTATCTTCTAGGTAAGCGTGTTACATCTTACATCACATCGTCGCTTACCATCAGGTGAGATAGTGGTCAAACGCAAGCCTATAATCAGTAAAAAAATAAAAAAATAGTAATACTTAAAGAAGAAAATCTGCCCCAATTCTAATGGCGTTTAGCACGCATCAGCCGATTATAACCTGGGACTGATGGTTATGATGGTATTTGTACTGTCAGTTATATGTAAATCATACGAACCAATTCACCTATAGAGCCTCTAATCCGACCCGTATAATCTGATCTTTGCAAATCAATACCCCCGTATTGACACGCACTCAAACTGAATTTAGACTACACGAGTTATGTATGTAGGTAGGTACAAATTTATTTTGTTTCGAAGTTTGTGAAGTCTATAAAAAGGCGAAATCTTTCGTAAAGAGAAAACTACTTTTAGCTACGTCAACCTTAAAAATAGCGCACCAAAAGAGAAATCGAATCGAACGTGTTCCAGAACAGTCCCTTTGAACTTTTGAAAATATACCTACCTGTAATTGGTGGGTTTTCGATGATCTTTTGTTATTTTTAGCTCTGAAAGTTCACGCATGGTGATGATAGGAATATAATTTATTATATTTTATGTCATGCACTCAAAATGATCGGGTAAGTATAAAGAAATCGACCCTTCGTACCTGAGAGATAATTAGATAATGTACGTATGCAATGCTTCACTAAAGCGCAGTTCTACTGAAATTTTTATTTGACTTGGCACGTAAATATTCTATAGGTACGTGCTAGAAATGGTAGTATACATATAGTACAGTGTACATACGTAGAGTACTATACGAGTATTGTAATTTAGGAGTATTCGCTTTGATCGCCTACCTACATACCTAGCGCTGATGTCTATATCTACGTAACGGAAGCGAAACCTTCCCGGTCGACGGGCAAAGTTACTGAAACACGAATACCGTATTTATATCTATTAGTTATGTAGTAACTCAAGGTAGCAATTTGTGACAGAAAGTTAGGCGACGTTTATTGGCGCCTATAAACAATATTCATTAATTCTGAAAAGAATTAACAGAAGTAAGGGAAAACTTTGCGATACGTCTGATATTTGTATCTAGACACAAATGTAATAAAAAGGGAAAGTTTGTTTTGTATTAATCTCTAGAACTAAAGATACGATAAAAATAAATTATATTTATACGAGGGTCAAACTGAAAGTTCTTAGAAAATCAAAAACTAATTAAACTAGCTAGTTATTACTATTATGCGAGCGACGTATTAACTAGCTAGTTAATACATCGCTGCATCCGATGGAACCACTTAGAAAAGCACTTTGCCCACTCGTTCTTAGGGGTCTCTTCGACGGCCTTTTGCCAACGCTGCCACAGCTTCCTCAGCGTCCATAAAACGTTTTCCTTTAAGTGTTTCTTTTATTTTTGGGAATAAATAAATATCACAAGGTGCGAGGTCGGGACTATACGGCGGATGACCCAGTAATTCCACGTTTGACGTCGCCAAATAGTCGGTCGTTCGCCTGGCGGTGTGCGACGAGGCGTTGTCGTGGTGATGGAGGATTCTACTGCGAGGTCGTTTCTCCCGAACTTTTTCCAAGACAAGTGGCAAACAATTGTTAGTACCTATACCACTCCGCAGAAAATGTTTTTCGATCCTCTAAAGCAATTGTCGCGAAATGACCAGTCCTTGCGAAGAACGACGCCACCATCATTTTTTCTACGCTTCGACATCTCTTCACTTTAGTTAACAACTCCTCGGAAGGAAACACCCACTGAGCAGACAGTAAATCCAGCTTTCGTCACCCGTAAGTATGTCGAACACAGCATTTGAGTTACCTCCGTTAAATCTTTCAAGCATTTCGCGGCACCAATCAACACGACGGAGTTTTTGGGCCTCGGTCAAAATATGAGGTATCCACCGGGCACAAAGCTTCCTGACCGCTAAATGTTCATGGTGCTTTTTTTTGCACTTGACTCATACCGATGCCTAAGCTTGTCCGAATCTGCTGATAGGTCACTCTTTTGTCAGTCTCTATCATACGACGCACAGCACAGATGTTATCTTCGGTCGTTGCCGTAGGAGGCCGTCCCTCACGCACATCATCGGTGAGATTAGTGCGACCACGCTTAAACTCATTAAACCAGTTGTAAACAGTGGTACGAGATGGGGCTTTATCGTGAAAGGCCAATCGTAGTCTATCATAACTTTCTTGTTGACTTAAATGTAATCTAAAGTCATAAAAAATCATAGCACGAAAATTTTCTCGCGTTAAATTCATGCTGACGTGACACAGACAATTTTCAATTTGCCGCCAAATCGTAAAACAAATGACAATTGAATGAAATTCATACTCAATAATATTGGCAAAGAGTTCCATATTCAAAATTTAAATTATTTATTTTGTTTACAAGTGGCCAGTTCTAAAAACTTTCAGTTTGACCTTCGTATAACGACTATAATTTCAAATTCAAATTGGTATGTTACCTGTTATGCATTAAAAAAAATTACATACCAAAAAAATGTTTTAAAAGTATTAGAAATGTAGGTGGGGGTAAAACTTGGGGGAAAACGGCGTTGAAAGTGAAATGTTACATAAATCACCTGGGTGGAACCCTTGTCAGGGCAGGCAGTGGTAAATAACGGCAGCCGGGTGCCGCTGACGAAGCAGTGAGCACCATTACCCGTTCTCGTCGAGCAGGTGGCAGCCCTAGCGAGACTCGTTTTAATTAAAATATAACATGACACACTTTGTTAACTTTACTGACGGTGATCATAAATCAATTAAACTTTGCGATGTTTTCCAATAGGGTGTTTGATATCTCTTTGTTTTTCTTTTGTCTTTGTCTGATTGACTTGATGTTTAAGTTACGTGCCTCAGTCAGAATATGTTATAATAATTTCGAAAGAACCAAATTTAATTCATAAAGTTTCTTATTCTTATTTAAATTAAATTAAAATTAAAATGCATTTATTTCGGGTTTCTGACGACCCATACATACAATTACAATTATCAATTCAAAGAGCGAACAATTAATTATCAATTAAATACAAATGAAATAAAATTAAATTAGAAATTAAAAATGAATGTCAATGTCAATAAATTATAATGGTCAAAAATATAATTATATGTATTTAAATAATAATTAGTCAAAATTCAATTTAATTGACAATTAATTATTCCTATATATTGGTATATGTCTACCCGGCACCACATGATACATGTTTGTCACAGCAGTGCCGAATATAGGGGCAATCCAGTCTCTCGGCTATCATCGCCAGGACTGCATTGCGGCTGACCCGCACCCTGCGCACCAGTGACGCGCACCTCTTGCGCATTGTTGCGTAGAAGCAATCGGTACGCGCTGCCGCGAACATGCCCGAGGCGCTGCAGAAACGGGGCAGCCGCAACACCGCCCTAAACGCGTTATTGAATTGTACGCGGAGAGCGCTGTATGCTCTCTGTGAATAGTTAGCCCACAGTGCGCACGTATACAGCGAAGTGCAGTACGCACGGAAAAGCGTAACCTTCACCTCAACTGAGCTCCGTGAAAACCTACGAGCCAACATATTCGCTCTTTTTGACAGCGCCCTCCGTTCCCGTTCGATGTCAACATTATCTTTGAGGTCAGCAGTGACTATATGCCCTAAATACTTGAATTGGTCCACTCTGTCGAGGGGGACGCCATTAAGACACACAGGTGGAACACCTTGTTGGCCTTTAGCACCACCGGCCTCAAAGACCATGTATTGACTTTTGGTCACATTGTACTTTAAGCCGTGATCACTAGCATACTCCTCGCAGACCTGTAACAGCTTTCTGAGGCCACAGACCGACGCGCTCAGCAGCACCATGTCGTCTGCATAGCTCAAGTTGTTAACACATACGTCATCAACGTGACAGCCGACATGCCGACTGCTGAGCTCAGTGATCAGTGCGTCCATATAAATGTTGAACAGAGTGGGTGAGGTCAAACCACCTTGCCTTACTCCGCACTCCAGCTGATACGGCTCCGACAACGCACCCGCCCATCTGACATTGTTGACCTGGTGCGCATACCAATACCTGAAGATGTTAATCAGTTCATATGGTAAGTTAATGTTCTCCAGCTTCTTCCACAGGACATCATATGCCACCAGGTCAAAGGCCTTAGATAAATCGAGGAAGCACGCATAAACAGGTGTTTTACGATCCGTGTAATATCTGACGGTGTGCTTAAGACACAGTATTGCACTCTCTGTGGACAGTTTTGGTCTAAAACCAAACTGATTATCGTGCAAGTTTGTATATTTATCTAACTGTGTATTAAGCACACCATCAAACACTTTGGCTACAATCGTGGCTAGGGAAATGGGCCTATAGTTACTTTTGTTGGCCAGGTCCCCAGTTTTATTTTTCACTATAGGTACAACTACAGTTTTCATAAGATCCAGCGGCAGGTAAGAGTGGCTCACACATAGCGAGTAAAACATTGCAAGAACTCCAAATGTATGAGGGCCGGCGTGCTGCAGGTGTTCAATGCTGAGACCATCGTGACCCGGCGATTTTCCTCTTGTCATTTGCTTGATAATGTTAGCTACTTCTTTGGCTCTGACGCTCATATTTACTGTCCCGCTTAGCTGTTCAGCATTGAACACGGCACTGGCTGGTCCTAAGGAAGACTGTACAGAGAAATGGTCCCTAAAGATATCTGCAATGTCTTTATGGTCACTCACGCCGTCGATGCTCACAGGAAGGCCTGGCTTTAAGTTCTCCTTCTTGGTATTTTTCCAGAAACTACGGAAATCACCTTTTGAATGCTTTTCAGCAAGGGCATCCATCTTTATTTGGTCCTGATGGTCTTGGCACCATTTTAATCGTGATTTAAATACCCTTTTGCTATCATACATTTCGTCATACATGAAGCCAGAACTAGGCCTACCGCATGATACCCACTCTGTGAACTTCATCCTAGCGCTCCTGTGAGCATCGGCGACGTGTTTATTCCATCCTACTATGCGTGATGCACCTTTCCTTTCTTGCCTCCTCGATTCACAGAAGACGCTTCGCGAAAGGCGGCTACAATGTCGGAATAAAGTCTATCGAGAACTTGCCTGTGACTGTGGTCATTACAATAGAAATCAGCACAGTTTTCAAAGTCTACAGGAAAATCAATCCGTTTCAATCTTTTATGACACTCTTTGGTATAATCAGCTATCTGTTCCTTACTTCTTACTCCCCACACTACATCTTTATTATCAAATGTGTTTTTAATAGGTAGTTTAGGTGTTAATAAATTCAAATCACATTCAATTATCAAAGGAAAATGGTCAGACCAAAGAGTGTCATATTTGACATAGACCCTAGTAAGAGCTGCTTTTGCTGCTTCAGTTACCACACAGTGATCTAGCCAACTGCATGACCCGTGTGCTTCACTGACGAAAGTGTATGTACCGGAGTTCGTACCCAGAAACTCAACATCAAAACATGACCAATCTTGATCATTACAAAAATTCATTAATTCTCTATAAAACAATCCATATATATCCGCATTATAATCACCTAATATAAAAACTGATTCAATACTACACTCGAGAGCAATGAATCCGGGTCACTTAAAGAATCCTAAAAATCTCGGAAACTAAAAATGCTAGGTTAATGCAATAAATTGTATTTAATAGACAATGTAATACTCCTTAAATGAAGGTATTAAAACTTCTTAGTTATTGTAAAGTTATATCATAAAAAAATCAAATTTGAAAAAGGGCCACTTTCGAAGATGGAACTACGAAATTACAGCATTTGGTTTTGCTTTTGTTTGTAATCTGTCATTTATGTGGGTACATAAACCATGTTGATAGTGCTCTATATTCATTATTCAAGCTGAAATTATGTCGCTTACGCCTGAAGAATGCACCAGAATACTTACAATGCTGGAAACCGGCCGGAGTCAGCGCGATACAGCCAGGACTGTCGGTGTGTCGCTGTCAACAGTACAAAGAGTTCTCCGACGTTACGAAGAAACTGGTTCTAACCTACGCAGACCAGGAACGGGCAGAACCAGGTGTACCACAGCACGAGAAGACCGATACTTGGTGAACACCATGCTTCGAAATCGCTTTCTCACAGGAACTGAACTCACCAATCAGTTTCGACGCCTCGGAGGAAGTAACCCAAGTGCATGGACAGTAAGACGTCGGCTTGCTGAATCTAACTTAAAACCCCTTAGACCTGCAAACGGCCCTAAACTGGAGCGTGGGCATCGTATTTCGAGACTAAGATATGCCCAGAGCCACGTAAATTGGAGTATTGAAGATTGGTCAAAAGTTATGTTCTCCGACGAATCAAAATTTATGCTCTACAAGCACGATGGAAGACACAGAGTGTATCGAAGACCAGGGGAAAGATTCAAGCAAGCATGCATCGAAGAAAAAGTAGCCTACGGTGGTGGGTCTGTACTTGTGTGGGCCGGAATTTCTTCTGAAAGTCGCACAGAGCTGGTGATCATAGAAAACGGCTCTTTAACTAGCGTAAGATATGTGGAAGAAATCCTCAATGATCACGTTGGTCCATTTATGGTCAATTTAGGTGAGGATGCTATATTTATGCATGACAATGCCCGACCTCATACAGGTAGGATTGTGAATGACTACCTTCAAGAGATGAACATTACTCGTATGGAGTGGCCAGCGCGCAGCCCGGATATCAACCCGATCGAGCATGCTTGGGACGAGCTAGGCAGATGCGTAAAACAACGAAACCCTCCCCCAATCACGCTTCGTGAGCTCAAAATTGCTCTCACAGAGGAATGGGAGAATATTCCCCAAAATCGTATAAGGAACTTGGTGTACAGCATGCCAAACCGCGTAAACGCAGTAATGGAAGCACGAGGAGGCAATACGAAGTATTAAAATTCAAGAAAATCGTAATAAAGTTCAAAAATTTCATGTTTCCTATTTTTGTTTTAAGGAGAGATCAGCAGTTTTTTTCTTTATGTAATTTTGTGTTAATAAAATGTATGGTGACTCATATTTTTTTTACTTTCATTTAAGGAGTATTACATTGTCTATTAAATACAATTTATTGCATTAACCTATCATTTTTAGTTTCCGAGATTTTTAACATTCTTTAAGTGACCCGGATTCATTGCTCTCGAGTGTATATTCATCAATAATAGCGCTCACCGTACTCAAGCAATCCGTAAAGTCTGGTAGGTTTTCCACTGAATTCGTAGGCATATAAATACTCATCACAATCACTGGTCGATCACTAGTTGTTATTTTGATAGCACAAATACGCGTATTATCACACTGCAATACTGATACTTGCTGGAATACACTACTTCTCCACAATATAGCGACGCCACCATAAGGTCTCCCGCGCAGGATGCCTGCGGACGTGTCCACCGCCGACGTTCCCGCGTAACCAAATTTGTTGTGGATAGTGCTCAAATACGGTATTTCGTCCGGCAGTAGCCATGTTTCCTGCAAAGCTATCAAGTCACAGGTTCGACACAGTTCTCTAACACTATCTACTGAGCGTTTTACGCTTTTACAGTTAAAACTTGCTAGATTGTAAGGACATCTATCCATTATTGGTTTTGTTCAGGCCGTTTACAGAGAAATTTCTGTTCATATTTTTGTATTTAAAATTTATAAAACGCCTAAATACAACGCCTCGATGCCACATCTTTTCGTCAAGGTATAATGCTAATTTTGATTCGGACACAAAGAACTTATATGCTTTGTGATCTTTTTCTTTCTTCATAATAATTTTCTCCAATGACACAGATTCTTTAGTCTGACTGGAAATGTATTTGCATGATACTTAATAAAATTTAACGGCTTAATGTCTCAGTTAAAATTATTTCAATTAATTTTAACAGTTTAATTGAGAAATGGAGGAGCCCTTGCCTCTGCCTGTCCACTGAGCCGAGATTATCGCTCAGTTGACAGGTAATGCACCACGAACGTCGCCCAACTTTGTTTTAATTACAATTTTAAAGGCCGACCTCGATGCTTAAACAAAGAATTTAATTAAGTTTAAGCTGACCTGCGAATAAACTTATTATTTGTTTTATAATTACCTAAACGTTGTTAATCACCTTTTGAATAGTTGCTGTGTCTCATGAATCGAAACAAAATTAATTACATTGATATTCCAAGTCCAAATAATGGCATTAAAGCGTTTATGTAAATCAGTAAAGCTAATGGGGCCATTTACCTACACCTATAACTGCCGAACTAGTATATTTAATGACTGACTCTGCCATGGGCTTGTATTTGAGTGCGGCTATTTTGCCATTATCGCATACCCACTTACTGCGGTTCCTTATGAGTTGTATACACATATATACCCAACGGCCTACAATATTATTTGCATACCTGCATGTATATGTAGGAATATATATATATTATACACTAACACTGTTAATTAACTTCAGTCTTTTCCTCTTTCAGTTCCGTCTGGCGATGAAAATTCACGCAGCAGCCGTGGCTTGTGGCTCCCGTTGCTTCGGCGGCAGTACACCTCTACCTTCGTTCGGGCATTATATGTATTTTCTCTTTGCGCCTACGCTTCTGTACAGAGACCAGTATCCAAGGTGAGATAATCTATGTTTCAAATATATATATTCTTTACTTCTTTTTTATTTTTCTCCCGCACTCCGCAGCCACGTCAGGCAGGAGTCATTTATTGCCTTTATAAAGTACTAAAAATATTTCATACCCATTAATAAATGACAGTATTAAAGATAACTAACTATACGGACAATAATTATATAGAAACTAGCTGACCCGACAGACGTCATCCTGTCTTAACTGTAAATCTAATGTTCCGCGCAACTTTCTTCATTTTTTCATTCATAAGAACCTTCTCCTGAAAATAACAAACACAACAAAAAAAGAATTACCGAAATTGGTCCAGCCGTTCACGCGTGATGCCGTGACCAAGGGAAATAGGGATTCATTTTTATATATAGGGATGATCTTAGATAGGTGCGCGTCTATTGGATCATCCAGTGTACGGAGCGTCGTTATAATTTTTGCCGCTTCCACTGCTTTCGTATTATACAGGTATATCAACATTTTAAGAAAATCGAGTAAACTAACCAGTGACTCACATTCGCACGCTCCGATGCCCATCCAATGTAAGCGCACCTCAACTTCCAACAAAAATAAGCTGATGAAAAGTTAGTTTTACTCTAAAACATTCTATTATTTGCAGTATCCCAATACCCATCTCGGGTATCATCCACAATATGAAGGAATCAAGATCGTGTCCGAGGTCACGAGTTTGTTAACGTGTTGACCCTAACTCATATCACAAATGACATATTTCTTTTTTACCCCTAATAACAGGGTATCTAATCTCAAAACGTATCTATACACCAAAAATAACCGTGTATTTGACCCCGGGCGTTAATAATAAATGGGATCTCGCGTGTGACTGCTCCGTAAATCATTGAGCGTTACAAATCATGTTTATTTTTCGTTTCATATTCAGAACAAAGAAGATTAGATGGGGCGTGGTGGTGTATCACTTAATGGAAGTGGCTGCGATCGTCTTTTACAACAGCTTCCTTTGGGAGAGGTTCATCCTGCCGAATTGGTCCGATTTCGGAAAGACCCCAAGTGTAAGTTTTTGTTTGTCTTCTTTTCATTTACCCGTAAAGAGTGTAAGTACCCTTAGTGCTATATGTAGTTAGCCCTTCCATAACAATGATGTTTTATGTTTAATAAGCCCGGTTCGAATGATTCTAGTTCGAATGAGTCCTCTAGAAGCTCATAGTCCATAAGAACCTTATAGAACTTAGCTTACATAATTCAACCGCAAATAAAGTAGGTATAATGTACCTACATATATACCACGTATATGTATATGTATTATGATTTAAACCTTATCAAGGGAAAAGGAATTTAATAATAATTTATCAATTCCTAATGGGCAGCTTAAAATGAATTCGAAAATAACTCAGAAAGGGGGTGGATGAAAGTTCCTCTTACAGGTACCCTTCCATTCTCAGCTACACGAGCGTTTTGCGTGATCCGAAACTATATTCGGCAAGTTGTCTTTGAATTATTAATACTTTATACATGCATTTATGGCAATCTTGACATTTATATCACACCATTAAATATAATATCAGTAGTTCCGGCAGTATGTTTCTTATGCTAAAGTAAAAAAGAGATTTTTATTACTGTTTCACTGTTTTTTACGTAGGTACTAACATACATTTATCCTCGTTTATGAAACTTGACGTTTTTTATTACATGCGAGTATTATATCTTGGGTTTATCTGATGATATAAGCAAAGAATACTAACTACTTATACTTAGGCCAAGCTTCTACATTTATGTTTATATGGTGGGGTTGGTTTGTTGAGACCTTGCAAAAATTTATATTGACAATATAAGACTGTTATTTATTCTTTTAATTCGTTATAGATCACCAGCTAGAGCTTGAAACATTACCTTTCGTGCTGACACCATTAACTGGAAACAATTCATCATGATTACTGCCACAGAGCTCGGCCCTTTCGTTGAGTTTAATCGATTTTAAACAAGCTAGCTTATTACAATTGAAAAATGTAGGTAGGTACAATGCTTGCTAGCATTCTATTTTTAATCAATTTATTTAATAACGTTTTATGTATTGAAACTGTAAAAGAGGTTTCTTCAAGATTTAGTAGTCACCTTATTCATAAAAATCTTATTAATCTAGTAAGTTTTGTCTGCTTCTATATAACATACTAGTTCATACCTATTCAATTCAACTGTGATAAAACTTGTTATTTTTTATCGGCTGTTTATGAATACGAGAGTTAACTTGTATAGTTCGCTAGCTGTCTGTAATCACTAATCAGCGACAATGCCTAATGGATCAAATAAATAAACATAATTATGAGCATCATAAACACAACCACCTATTTATATGTTACTCATATTTTTACTGATACTGATAAAAAAATAAATTAAATGATATTAATTTGTAGGAAACACGGTAATAATTTAATCAATCTTAGTAAGAGTTCCGATACCATGACGTAATATTTAGTTTTCTTTGCCTTGACTAAGGGACATCGCACTTGCATTTCTAGTTTGACATTTTGTTCATTATTAATTATACTTGATTGTCCAATGCCTAGACAGAGCTGTCTACGCACATTGTTATATTTTTAGACATTTTAAAAATGAACCTCCCGTCTTATTTTCACACTGGTACTAAGTAATCGCAGGCCTAGCGCACTCCGCACTGTAGGTACGAGGCTACAAGTACATAGCCGGACACCGACGGCAGGTCACGTGTCGTTACACGTGCCACGTCAGAAGAGATAAGAGCTATGCGATAGAAAGAGAGGCGCTCTGTAGGTTAATATGACTGGTAAGTATGCAGTGCTACGCGTGCTGAATTAAATTTTATTGCGTCGCTATAGAGAGTCGCTATTTGTTTAAATTTGTATGCGGAGTGATGCTTCTGTCCCTTAGTATTCTGTGGTAATAGTTAGTATTCTTTGCTGGTACAGTCAGTTTTCAAATTGCTTTTCTGGCTCCGGCATTGAAGTCAATAGGCTCCGAACTTCATTTGATAACATAAGTTAATTTTTTTACATATTTTAAAATGATATATTGACGACCTTTGAACTGAATTTTTGTGCCTATTTCATAAATTTGTTTTGGCTTTTTTGACATATTAATCGCAAATGAAAACATTGCCGTTTGAAAGATTATCTAATACATTTATTACTAGAGCCTTGTTTCTTACAGGTGGAAGCAGGAATAGTCGTCCGTGGAATGTTCGCGTGCGTACTACCTGGAGTGATATCGTTCCTGTGTGGATTCTACTGCCTGCTGCAAGCCTGGCTCAATGCTTCTGCCGAAATTATGATGTTTGGAGACAGGCTTTTCTATGAGGTACCCTGACAATTAATAACGTACTACATTATGTCTTACATGGATGAAATTGGATGAAGCTAACCGTAGCAAAGCTCCTACGCTGCTCTCTTAACTAATATGATTTCGTCAAAGTCACTCAAGCATCCCTTTTCAAACTCTCTATAATCGCGTTTTATCTTAATTTGCTTAGCGTTGATAATCATGGCCAAATTAAGGGCAGGAGCGTTGCTAAGAAAATTCTATAGGTGGCTACGGGCTTCGTAGACCTTGCTACGACAACAACGCCTACTTTGTAACCCACAAGAATGCTACACAAGATACAAATGATTTAAATTGTAAAAAAAGAATTAAAAAATGTAACAGTCTTTTATTTTATTTCTTAGGAATGGTGGACAGCGTCACGTTTCTCCAACTACTTCCGCCTGTGGAACCGAGTAGTGCACTCTTGGCTGCGAGACCATTTGTACCGACCACTGGCACCGCGCGCCGGCCGGGTGTGGGCTACGTTTTTGGTCTTCTTTGTAAGTCCTTTTCGAAAACTATAATTACTATCCAGCCCATTTTTATTATTTTGGACATAGCACAAAATAGACGCTGTATACCTACTATTTTTTCAACCAACCATATAGAACCCTAAACGACTTTATTAGAAACTAATTACGCCCCACGGTTTCACCTTGGTTTTCCGGCATGAAAGTATCCTATGTCCAGAACCTCGGGTATCTTCAAACTTACCAAATTTCACCAAAATCCGTTCAGTAGTTTTTACGTGAATGAGCACCAAACATCCATCCATCCTCACAAACTTTCGCATTTATAATATTAAGTAGGATAGGAATCCCTCTTCGTTATGTTGTATTACTCAACATTTTGCATGGATAAGAAGTTTCAATTAATAAGAATGACGCTGCATCTAACAAAATTACCTAGCTGCCATCGACAGCCGCCAACCGACGTTGTAGCGTACTCGTACTATACATATTTATTGTAAACTAATGACGACCTGGGACTTCGTCTGCGTAGAATTAAGTTTCATCAAAAGCTTAGATGCGAACCCATCTAGGTAACTATTAAATCTGCAATTATCTGTCTCGCTAAAAGCCAAAAAACCATCAATTTATCACAGCATTTTTTTATTTAGTTGATCTCTCTAAACCAAAATCAGTGAAGTACTTGGTAGAACAAAAACTTCTTGACGCCTTCTGTTTTCTGTCACTTCTGACTCTGAACACCTCTTTACACCCTAGTTATGTAGCCCTCTAAAATGTGTCTTATTCTGTGCATCCAGTATCGGTAATGCTACGTCGTGTTTCAGATATCGTCGATTGCCCATGAAGTCGTCTTGGCGCTGTCTTTCGGGTTCTTCTACCCGGTACTGTTGATGCAATTCGGAGTGTTTGGCGTCGCGATGCTACCACTCACTTCAGGCGTCGGTCTAAAATACCCCAACGCGTTCAATCTGATCATGTGGCTATCGTTCTTTGTAGGGAACGGTAAGTTGTTCAACTGTTTTTGGTATTGTTTTGATATCACGAAAATGTCTACCTAATAGGTATTTCTTGGTGTTAATATTAGTCTATGAATAATGAAAGTGCCTTTATTTTGCAGGTATTCTCTGGAGCCTGTACCCAATGGAATACTTCGCCAGGAAAAACTGTCCACCTTCGGAAAGCGACAGTTACTTCGTGCCAAAATCGTGGTCATGCCCAGAAATAATTCTAAAACCAAACTGGAGCTTCCAAAATCCCTTGAATATGTTCTCTTGATAAAAATATGTACCTACTTACTGTTGTATAATAAAAAAATATACTACCGAATAGTAGTAGTAGTGAAATCAGTGACAGGATAGATAAATTTAATATTATATAAGTAGATCTTTTTTCTCCTAGTTTTTAGTACGTCCTATTAATAAATACCTTCAATATACCTAATAAATAAAGTTGTTAATATATCTAAGTGATATTGATTAAAAAAGAATTATTTAAAACTATTCGCGCACAAATTGACACTACAAATGCTTTGAGATTTGATTGTAAATACCTACCTATAATAATAAACGTTATTTTGATTTGATGTTGTTTTCCTACTAGGTCTATGGCAAAACAAAAACATTTATACGTTAAATGTAGACAATGAGATGAAGACATTTAAAATTTTTGGCTATGGGTATAGAGAGAGGAGGTTTCTCTAGAGAGGCCAACAAAAGAATACAGCTAGGTTGGACCGCATTTGGGAAATTGCGTCGAGTATTTTAGTCGCCTATTCCAGACAAAAGTCTTCAATCAGTGCGTCCTACCTGTCATGACTTACGGACCCGAGAAGTGGACACTCACGATATGGCTGGTTTAACAATTTAAAGTCGCTCATCGGGCTATGGATTGGAGTCTCTCTGAAGGATCATATCCGGAACGAGGTTATCCGACAGAGAATCAAAGTCATTGACACAGCCCACAGAATTAGTCAGCTGAAGTGGCAGTGGGCCGGCCATATTACCCGCAGAACCACTAACCGCTGGGGCGGACGTGTTCTAGAGTGGAGACCGCGAATTGGCAAACGTAGTATACGCCAACTCAGGCTAGGTGGAGCGACGATCTTCACAAGGTGGCTGGCAGCAGCTGGATGAGAGTAGCCGGGTATCGTACTCAGTGGCGTGCAATTGGAGAGGCCCATGTCCAGCAGTGGACTGCAATAGGCTGATGATGATGAATAACTCTTATATTAATAACATAGGTACATAAAGGAATATAATAATCTCAAAACCTCATTACCACTTCATTAAGTGGCTTCATTAAACGCCATTGCGTTTCGGGCTTCACGGTGGGTAGAGCTGAAGCCGGAGGCAGACGCGGGGCTTCCGGGTCCGGACGCTTCTCCCCCGACATCCTCTATACCGTAGCGGCGACCCATTTCTGTACGTTCTGTTCTCTATCTGCGAGATCCTCGATAACCGAGTCATCGTCTTCTGTAACTTGAAGTAGATTAAGTGGCGCTCTCGCAAGCGTGTCTGCAGCTGGCGCCTGTTCCAGTTCTAGACACGCGAGTTCGACGAGCGATTCTATTTATTTTTTCTAATAAATGCATGCAGGTCGACGGGTTTTCTCCTGGTTGGACTTGTCTTCAACAGGTACGTTCCTCATGTCGGTGACCCCGATCGCTGTCGTGGCCTCGGTAGTACCAGAGACACCGGCCGTTTCTCCGGTGGCGGTAGTACGTTCGGTTCCGGAACTGAACTTCCTGTCAACGTCGTGGTGGCGCTGGACTCTCCGTTGGCCTTCTACGTGCGATAACCCTTTCGTCGATATCGATAAAAATCTATACTATACCTACCCACTTTGGGCCATTTTAATGCTAGCGTAGCATAACTATCGGGATAATATAATATAATCGTTTATTAGCCAGTAAACAAGGCACAGTATGCAAAACAGTTTTTAAAAACTGAAATTTATTTGGTCCAATTCATTTGACGTTTTGATAAAGTGTTTTCAAGGAATAGTTAGAATTTTAGACACTGCAAATCCTTTTTAGTAGTCCAACGTCCGGACGTAGTAGCATAATAGTTAGTATTCTTTGGTAGTAGACTACAAGTAAAAACACCATTGCGTGTATTGTGGGCCGCAAGAGCCACGTCGGTCATATAAAGTATAATACCAGGGCTATATCATTTCGACAACCATAAAGAAATAAATGAAAAGACACACGTAAGATAAAATACAAAAACAGAGAAAAAGAGTACTTATAACAAAACAAGACAATACGAAATACATGGACATGTGTATTTCGTAAGTTTGAAAATTATGTAAGTTACACTAGGTGCTATTTTAGCTTCATATGATGAGCAGATGAAATCCCTTATCCAAGTAAACACGTATTTTTGCATATACCTACATAAAAACAGTGGAACAGAAACAAAAATCTCTTTTTTACGTTAGCATAAGTAACATACTACCGGAACTACTGATATTATATTTAATGGTGTGATATAAATGTCAAGATTGCCTTACATTCCTGTATAAAGTATTAATAATTCAAAAACAACTTGCCAAATATAGTTTTGGATCACGCAAAACGCTCGTGTAGCTGAGAATGGAAGGGTACCTGTTAGAGAAACTTTCATCCACACCCGCTCTGAGTTATTTTCGAATTCATTTTAAGCTGCCCTTTAGAAATTGATAAATTATTAAATTCCTCTTCTCTTGATAAGGTTTAAAACGTAAGTATATATTATGTAGGCAGGTACCTAGCTATACCTACAATATTTAAGCTAAGTTCTATAAGCTTCTTATGGACTATGAGTTTCTAGAGGACTATTAGGATCATTCGAACCGGGCTTATTAAACATAAAACATCACTGTTATGGGCTAACTACATATAGCACTAAGGGTACTTACACTCTTTACGGGTAAATGAAAAGAAGACAAACAAAAACTTGATTTAACGCTCAATAATTTGCGTCGCACGCGAGATCTCATTTATTATTAACGCCCGGGGTCAAATACACGGTTATTATTTGGTGTATAGATACGTTTTGAGATTAGATACGCTGTTATTAGGGGTAAAAAAGAAATATGTCGTTTGTGATATGAGTTAGGGTCAACACGTTAACAAACTCGTGACCTCAAACCCGAACTCGACTCCACCATATTATTGATGATACCTATTTCTATTGCAAATAATAGTATTTGTTAGAGTAAAACCACAGAATACTGGTAAAACTAACTTATAATCTTATTTTTGTTGAATTTGAGATGCGCTTCCATTGGATGAGCATCGGAGCATGCGAATGTCAGTCACTGGTTAATTTATAACTCGATTTTATTAAAATGTTGATATCAATCAATCAATAAATCAATCATTTTATTGCAAATACAAATCGTGTACAATCAATTCTATGAGCTCTGAATCCCACACTAGGATAACTCCTGTGTCGTAGGATTCAGTCTCTTTCATTCGGTACAGCTGTTTACAAAGCGAAACAATAATAGGTTAGATTTATTAATCAGTGTACTGAATGTGATAAGTGATAGAAATATAAGTTATTTAATCATATATTATTAGCTAATCTAAATTAACTAACTCATATGATGGGGGTAGGTATCGAAAAAGTAAGAGAAATGCACTGACATGGATCACCTGTCTACCGACCGGTGCCGAATGGGAGTCGTGTATGTGAGTGTGTGGGTGCGTCTATTGTGTCAGTAGTTAGGAGGTAGTATCCAGAATCGAGTTTATCAAGTGTGTCATTACGTATGTCTAACTTTGTGTGCGGTTGCATACAAAAGAACTGCAAAAGAATAATTCGTAAGCTATCATTTACGATGTGCGGTTCATAATAGGATACTGAAATAAAATTAAATGATTTTAAATGATAATTAGATACGAGCACAACTCACATAAATCTATATAAGACGAGGTAATATGGTGTGTTATTTCAATAGCTAGGCTATGTCAATAGTGCTTAGTTTGGTATGTATTGATATATGTATGTATATATTTATATTTATGCGGCGTTAGTAGGTACTTAGATAATTTAGATATTAGTTAATGGGTTATTTGGGTAAGAAAGTCAGAAATTAGTTAGATAAACAAGTACTTAGAAATGTTCTGGCTAATAATATAGCGAGGTCTCATATATTAATTAGAGTAGATATATTTATAGGTAAGGTAATAAACAAAAAAGCAAAAAGTATCTCAAAAGTAAATCCAATGTAAGATAATAGTAAAAGGGCCTGAGTCCTCTAACAGCCGACAGAGCTCCGCCCATGTAACGTATGTGCATTGTTGTTTTGGTCTTGAAACAGAAGGTTTCTGTCTTGCAAAGGGCACAATAGTTTTTTTTTTGTTCCTGGTTGAATGAATACTGAGTTTAAGACAGACCTTTTATAGTGCACTTTGTGGCCCCACAACGTTATCTATCCACTCTGAGAATTCGCTCGGTTTCTTCATAGCCCAGCGACAAAAGCCAGGCAGTCACCATAATGCCGCATATTATATATGAAAGCAGTGGAAGCGGCATACTCGTAAATTTATACCAACGCTCCGTATACTGGATGATCCAATACACGCGCACCGTGTCTAAGATCATTTCTATATATTATTGTCTGTATAGTTTTCTTTTCAAAGTGGAGACACTTGAGTATTTTTTTAGGTATTAAGCTACTATAGTGCTAATATACTTTGGCTATATATACTTGTTTATCAATTGTTTATACATATACAATAAAATAAAATAAAATACAGTCCTTTGGTGATAATTGGTGATATTCTATTTTTATACCGATAAAAACTTATTGAAACTTACTACTTATTGGTCTTATGCGAAAATTTTGAACATTTTTTATTAGACCGGAGGCATTCTAAGCATACTTTAGCTATTCCACACTAGCCGATCTACATTCCGGTACACGATCGAACGGGCGTTTAGTTCGTTTCCGTTTGATTTCCTGTACGTATGTATCACGCACGCATCGGACGAGACAGTGGATGTATCACATAGAGGCAAAGATAAACTATTATATACTTTGTCTTTGCATAGAGGTGTATCAGGCAAGACGCGTCCACACCGACTACGACTGCGCGTTTGGATCGCGATATTCGCGATTCTACCGCGCGAGTTCGAGCGGCCTTGGATCGGCCGTTGTGAACCCGGCTATTGACTTTTTAAACTACTATAAAGGAATAAATTATTAAAGCACATACTTTTATAACAAGTTGATTTTATTTATTAGTTTACTTACACAAATAAAAAGTAACCGTACTGTTTACAAAATAATTATAGGTAGGTATGCGAAGATAATCTGTTGCTAGATGATAGATTGTCTACTTTTAGAAAAATTGACTCCCAAGTTTCGGTTTAAGTTACCTCAATGTGTCAAATACTTCATGAATACGAAGATATAGTCAAACAAATATTAATTTAAATGCCAGTGAAATGGGCTAACTTTTCTTACAATTCAAGTGCATTTTACAGTAGCCATGGACGTTTGACAGACACAACACATTTTTATTTTGGGACAACTTGTATAGGTACAAGCCATATACAAATCTAACCGTATCAACTATATCGGGTTGTGAAGGAGGACAGTCGTATTATATTCGTAGGTCGTATTATATTCGTAGTTCTGTGCTTCATAAAAATATTGTCTGCAAACAAAAGAATATGCTGCTTATATGTAAGTACCACACGAAATCAATGTTCAAAAGACCTCTTACACGTTGACGTGTAAGAACAACGTGACGGGTGACGTTTTTTTATTGTATCGATTGATATAATACCCAGGTAACCCAGATAAACATCCTGAAATTAAGCTGAATGAAGTTTTCCAATGGTAAAGATTAGTGGAGGGAGAGCCTCCCTCCCTTTCTAGCAAAACGTCTTTTATTCTTTTTAGTTTTTTGAAAAATTAAACCAATAGACCATTTTTGAACAAGACTATAATATATTCCTGAATAGGACTACAATTAATAATATGGTTGCGAATTTTACCACATCACGGGACAAGAACTTAAAAAGCCAAACACGTCGATCAGTAGGAACTTACTTACATTTTTCCTTGTTTATGAAACTTGACGTTTTTTATTACATACGAGTATTTTATTCTTGGGTTTATCTGATGATATAAGTAGCATTACTTACTCAGGTAAAGCTTCTACAATTTAGTTTTTAGTTCGCTCGCTGCCTATCACTAATAAGCGACAACGCCTACTGGAGATCAATAAAATAATCGTAGTTATCAAATAATGATCACCTATTTATATATTACTCATATTTGTCTGTTACTGATACCATGACTATGGGACATCTCACTGGCATTTCTAGTTTTACATTTTGTTAATTATCATTTATACTTCATTGCTCATTGTTATACCTATATTTTAAGCCACTGATCTGTAAAAACGAGACATGCCGGCAGAGTTTGACACTAGTAGCAAACAATACTAACTATTACTTACGCGAGTAGAGTCAGTAGTCAGTCAGTAGTAGTACCTAATACATTTCTTACAAAAGTCTTGTTTCTTACAGGAACAAGCAGGAATAGTAGTCCGTGGAATGTTCGTGTGCGTAGGTACTCCCTAGTCTTGAGTGATATCGTTCCTGTGTATGTTCTACTGCGTGCTGCATGCCTGGCTTAATGCTTTCGCCGAAATTATGATGTTTGGAGACAAGCTTTACTATGACTTACCCTGACAATACTTAAATTAAAGGTGTTAATTTGATAACGTACTGAATCATGTATTCCACGGATGAAATTGGATGAAGCTAACAGTAGCAAAGCTTCTACGCTGCTCTCTTAGCTAAAATAAAATTCGTCAAAGTCACTCAAGCATCCCTTTTCAAACCTTCTATAATCGTGTTTTGCCTTAATTTGTTTAGAGTTGATAATCATGGCCAAATTAAAGGGCAGGAGCGTTGCTAAGACCTGTAAATTGTGTAGGTCGCTACGGGCTTCGTAGACCTGGCTACGGCATCAATGCTTACTTTGTAACCCACAAGAAAATGCTACGAAAGTTACAAAATAAGCTGATTTCATTTGTAAAAAATTAATTCAAAAATAAAACTTTTTTTTATTTCATAGGAATGGTGGACAGCGACACGTTTCTCCAACTACTTCCGCCTGTGGAACCGAGTGGTGCACTCTTTCTCGTAGCAGCGATATCATTTAGCCGGCCGGGTGCGGTCTAAGTTCTTGGTCTTCTTTGTAAGTCCTTCTCGTACACTTTAATCACTATCCAGTCACTCTATTTCTTAAGACCCACACACTTAGTAAAAAGCCAACGAAATTACTGACCATAAGGCTTAATATCCGATGTCTCTCCGTAATTAATTCAATGCAGCGCTACGCAATACATTTTAGGGTATTAAATTCTGGTTGGCACTGTAATTGTTACGGGCAAGCGTAGTGCTTAACCTAAGGCGAACGATATTTTAGTCTCGTTACTCAGTTCTATAAAAAAAGTGCCTCCTTCCTTCGCGACAAATCTGTCATTGCAGTTCATTGTTGATGAGATTACGGTGCATGAGGAAGTGAGAGACATACCTTCATCCAAGTGTACATCTCACAGACGGCTTCAGTTTACGACTATCATACTCTAAGAAGCACACATAAACTTCTATTTCAAAAGAACAATTCGGTCTCTATTCCACGGAGGATTCGAGCGACGTCTTTTTTAAAGTGGTCACTGTTTATAAACTTTGTTAACTATTATTTTTCCTGTGTGTTTGGTATCGAATAAAGCATTTTTGTATTGTATTGTACTTTTTTTTTAAATAGGCACTTTTGTTTTTTTTTTTATTCGCGTGAAGCGATGATGTGGCCTAAGATGGAGCACATAGATCTAGTGAGAGACGGCAGTTGAGCGGCTGCTCAGACTTAACTGAACATCCCACGTACGCAACATTACTTCCGCCAACGGCGACGGTCCTAATATAATGTAACGCGGAGTTGCATTAACATCGCAATTTTTCCTTATCTTTTCACTCTACTGTGATCTAATTAAACTCGAAATTGAGTCGTAACAGAGTGTCGCGACACCGTGCCGCGCAAATTAGACCTAATCTAAAGTAGGTACTTATGTACTAATTGGATTTTAATGTGAAACAAGTGCATTATCATAGCACAAAATAGACGGTGCTTTTACTATTTCAACCAACTATATAGACCCCTAAAGACTTTTGAAACTAGTGGCGCTCCACAGTTTCACCCTTGGTTTTCCGGCATAAAAGTATGCTATATCGTTTTCCAGGACCTCGGTTATCTACATACCAAATTTAATCATAATCCGTTAAGTAATTTTTGCGTGATTGGGCAACAAACATCCATCCTTCCATCCTCACAAACATTCGCATTAAAAATATTAAGTAGTAAAGGAATCCCTCTTCGTTATGTTGTATTACTCAACATTTTGGATGCATATGGAGTTTCAATTAATAAGAATGACGCTGCATCTAACAAAATTACCTAGCTACCATCGACAACCACCAACCGACGTACTATATTACTATGCATACTATACATATTTATTGTAAACTAGAGCGAGTGTAGCTCAGTGGGAGCACGTGCTACTTTCGATCCGACGCACCCGAGTTCCAAAACATCGTGAGGAAACCGGCATGTCCAAGAATTAAACACAAAAGTTCTATGACATCAACCCGCACTGGGCCAGTGTGGTGGATTATGGCCCTTAGAAAAGGCCCGTGTCCCAACACTGATGGGAGCGTGAAGGGCTGATGATGATTGTAAACTAATGACGACCTGGGACTTCATCTGCGTAGAATTAAGTTTCATCAAAAGCCAGTTGGATGCGATCTCATCTAAGTAGCTATCAAATCTGCAATTATCTGACTTTCCAAAAGCCGAAGAATCAGCAGCCAATCAAAGCATTTTTTATTAACTTGGTCCCTCTAAACCAAAATCGATAAAAGAAGAGTGAATGAAGTAGTAAGTAGAACAAAAACTTCTTGACGCCTTCCGTGTTTTGTCACTTCTGTCCCTGAACACCTCGTTGCACCCTAATTATTTAACATTCTAAAATGTGTCTTATTCTGTGTATCCAGTGTAATGCTACGTCGTGTTTCAGATATTCCTCGATTGCCCGAGAAGTCCGATTGACGCTTGGCATCTTTCGGGTTCTTCTACCCGGTACTATGTTGATGCAATTCGGAGTGTTCGGCATCGCGATACTACCACTTAATTCAGGCATCGGTCTGAAATACCCCAACGCGTTCAATCTGATCATGTGGCTGTCGTCCTTTGTAGGGAACGGTAAGTTGTTCAACTTTTTATTGGTTTTATTTCTAAAATGCCTACAAATAAGATGAATGTTATTAGAAATCATGCTTTGGGAACGGTCCAAACTTCAAATGCTAATATTCAGTTTAGGCATCACAAACGCACTCATGAACGTCAATTTGTAACAATGACTACCACCGTATCGGAAAAAGAACTACTACTCAGAAAATACGGCACAAAAGTAAGAAGCACTTTTTCAGAGCTTTTGTTGCAATTGGTTGCTTTTCTACAATGTTATGTTTCTTATGGCCGGGCGGCAGGTCATATGAGATTAAAAACTACATATAGGTATTTAATCTGTGTATAAAATGCGTATGCAAAATCTAATTAAAATTATACCTACCTTGGCTTCGTAATTGGGGTTAGGTGTCGCTGAAACACGTAGTGACCGCAATATAAATAGCATTTCAATAATGAACTGATCCGCCCGTGTTCAAACTTAAATAAACGATTGGAACACATTCACATTATTCGGATGTTTATTGGTAATGTAGAATAGCTAGCTTTTGTTTTCATTAGTAATTAAAAAATAAAAGTTTGTGAAATTGCAAGCCCGCTCTTGAATGTGTGTACGACGATCAAATCCTGGCCGATAAATAGGATTCCCTGTACCTATCTAGAGGAACTACGAAGACCATGGTGCCACAACACTAACACTTGAAACAAGTTCATGCGCTTTTTCTGTGCTCATATAACTACTTGTTCCGAAATGGGAATCGATCCCTCTTCTCCAAGATTAATGACTCGCCTAGACACCACAGAGGCTAAGATCTCGAGTCAGCTAAGTTAGGGTATTGGAAAGCATTTGTGCAATCAATACGTATTTATTTTTTCGAGTCGCGTCGTCATATGTTTACTAAATGTGTTGTTGAACGTTATTTGACTCATAGTTTGTTGGTGTTAAGATAGTCTAAGTGCCTTTATTTTGCAGGTATTCTCTGGAGGCTGTACCCAATGGAATACTTCGCCAGTAAAAACTGTCCACCTTCGGATAGCGACAGTTACTTTGTGCCGAAAACCAAAAATTATTCTGTAACCAAACTGGAGCTTCCAAAATCCCTTGAATATGTTTTCTTGATATGTGGACTGTTCCAAAAATTGTTAGTGTAATGAAAAATAGTTAGAATATACACATGCAGTGCGGTTTATAAGTTCATTTATTGCTTTTCAAAATGTGCCCCGCCAACCCTTGCAATGCACTTATGCATTCGGATGAACCAGCATTCGTAACATTTAAAAAATGTATCTTGCGGGAAGTCGAAAAAACCGCCGAAATTCTTCGACGGCCTCTTCTACGGTGTTAAATTTTCGCCCACGAAACATTTGTTTTACCGTCGGAAATAAAAAATACTTTCATGGAGCTACATCTGGGTTGTAGGTACAGAGGATGGGGTAACATTTGTACCCGAAGTATTCAAATAGTCCATGGTTATAGCAGCTGTATGAGCGGGTGCGTCATCTTGGTGAAAAGGAATGCCACGGACACCGCTCCTTGGTCGCTCGCTATTCAACTGCCCGAAAGCTTGAGGCAGACAAACTTCGCAATATGGCAATACCATTCACTAGTAACTATTCTACGGTCTTCTAGTGGAAATACTGCTACTGGTCCACTGCATCGAAAAAAAACCCCTATCACTTTTTTAATTAAGGCTCCGAACGCGAACTGCTTTTGTGCGCAACTCGTCTTCTTTAAACACCCATTGCGTGGATTTTTGCTTCGTGAGAGGATCGTAGCTGTAGATCCAAGTTTCGTCAGTAGTAAGGATGTAGGATACGTTTCGCGAAGTTCCTCCTTCGAACTTTTCTAGCATAAATTTGCACCTATCAACACGACGGGATTTTTGCTCTTCGGTGAGAGAATGAGGTATCGATTGCGAAGCATGCTTCCTAACTTTAAGGTGTTCACACAGCATGAAGGAAACTGCTGGTGATCTAATCTTCAGTTCAACCAGAACTTCTCAATGTGCAATGTGTCTATTCTCCCGCAATAGCCACTCTACCTTGATTACATTTTCATGAGTTACTGCAGTTGTAGGTCGGCCGGGTCTCGGATAATCGTTTAGGTTCTCTCGACCACGTTTATATACACAAAACCAATAAGTAAATGTTGCTAACGCAGGAGTAGACTCCCCAAATGCATGCTTGTACATTTTCGTGAGATGCTTTGAAGGGTAACTCCTGTTTATAATCATAAAAAATCATAGCACTAAAAGCTTCCCGCGAAACGTCCATTTGTTGCAAACAAAAGAAGACTGTCAGATAATTTAAAAAAATATTTAGAAAAAGAACTACACATAGGTGGCCAATGATTTTTACCAAAGATACTTGTATTGAAATTAGTCGACAATTCAAAATAGTTTCAAGAAAAAAGATATTGTATTTATTCTGTAGCTAAAAATTTTCGGAACAACCTAGGTTTGTACCTACTCAATACTAATTACTGTTGTGTAATATAAAAATATACTACCTAATAGTAGTAGTGTAATTAGTGACAGGATAGATAAATTAATTATTATATACATATATCTAATTATATACATAGATAAATTTTCCTAGATTTTAGTACATCCTATTAGTAAATACCTTCAATATACCTAATAAAAAAGTTGCTAATATAAGTGATAGTTGATTAAAAAACAAAACAAAAACAAAACAGACACGACGTTTAGAATATCCTAAATTACATAATTAAAATTAAGCAATGTGACGAGTATGTTGTCGAGAAACGCCTTTTAAAACCTGATAGGCAAGCAGCATTTTTAATTGGATGCCCGGAAAGCTTGTACGCGCAGCCGAGTACGACAACTTCATGGCCACCGCGCGTCAAACTGTCAGACTGGATCATGAGGTTTCCGCGTGAGCTCGGCTCTGTGCGGGGATGCCAAACCGGTCCCCCTGTGCAGTACAGCGGCACCATCGCAGCCGCCCGTCTAGTCTAGAGTGACCCACAACGTCACCGCAGCTCTGCATCAACGAGTGTCGTTAATGATACTAATATTGATTTACTCGTGATTTGTCATCAAAATATTGCTTCCTTAGATAAGAAAGCACCTAAATTAGAAGTTTTGTTAAAAGAAAACATCTCGCGTCTGATGTGCTTGCACTAACCGAGCACTGGGCTTGTACTCTGAAAAAGTAATTACGATCTTCGTTCTGTCGGATGAAAGAAATGACAGCGCTATGCAACAGGCATAAGAGTGTCTCTTTTAGTCCGCACGAACGAACAAACGAAAGCAACTCGGAGTAGGCCCCCTGGTTAAGTGAATCGAAACTAAATTACGTTCATATCGACGGATACAAACTATGTGTCATGTTTTTGTAGAAATAACATCGCTCACGGCGGTTCGTGTATCTTCATAAAAATTCGCATAAAAATTTTGAAAATACTGAGCTAATGAATTATTCTACAGAAAAATATTGCGAAGTGTCCGCGGTAGATCTTGTATGACAATTACACAAATTCGTTTGTTGAACAAACCTAATACACCTACCTAGTGCAAATGAATTTCTAAATCACTTCGAGGGCCTTCTCGAAAAGATCAGTGACCTTGAAACCGATTGCACAATCGTAAGCGATTTTAATATTAATTGCCTAGGAGTAGCCACCAATAGCTGTGAACAAAAACCCGTAACTGATTTACTTTCGGCTCATGACATGGTCAACATGATTGATTTTTCAACCCGTATTACAACACACACCTCGACGTGCCTCGATCACCATTTTTAATGGAACTGAGTGATGAGACGAGCAAGTCGTTTGCCTGATGGTAAGCGCCACGCCTGCCCATAACAATACCTTTACAACAAACTACCCCCAGGCACTGTCACCACAACTCTTATACTCACCTTAGTGACCACCTACTGATCCGCGGTGAGATTGCCCACCATTGATTTGATTGAACCACTGCCCACCTGTGACACAGTCACGACTAGTGAGAGACTTCTCTTCAATAAATTGCCATAAATTCATTGCTTCTTTGGAACGTGTAGATTGGAACCACGTAAAAGAACGCCATAATATCAAGTTTGTCAAAATTACGATGGCTAGAAATAACGATACTATGAATAGGTAAGTTCCTTATTTGTTTCCCACTAAATAAAGTTACAATTAAAATGAACCATCCGTCGTGGGTATCATCTGACTTTCATGACTTTAGATAATTATTATTACTCGATATTATTGTCTAATTTGAACACTAATTATGAATTGTTGGGTAACTAAACCAGGCAAGAACGAAATTCTACACTTAGATTTTAGAAAATAGTAAAAACACTACTAAATCAATGTGGGGAATAATAAACTAACAAAGAGGCAAACTAAACAGTTGCAATATTGATTTTACTGACATCATATAAACATCGGATGGCCTCCCTTTTTTGGTCAAAACAGGCAGTGGTAAATAAAATGAACGCTAGATTCGTTGGCGCTGCGGCCCGTGAGCCTTCGGCCCGCTCGCTAAGACTGCCACTGCTTCATGGCTGACGAGGTATTCCGTATAATCACAAGGCAGATTTCGCCAAAACCATCAATCGATATTTATGAAATTTCAATGAAATTCCTAAATATGGCAGCGACTCCTTTATCACCTGCATTGGACACATTTAATCCATTTTCAAAAAGTTGTGTTTACCATAGCCCTCTGGAACGGAGTAAAGTTTCACCTCGTTATAAGGGTAAAAAGTAGGAAATCGACTCTTATAGACCGGTTTCTATCATACCAGCGGTAGCAAAAGTTCTAGAGAACGGATTGAGCTCACGCTTCATCATCAATCATCGGTTTCTAATATACTGTTTGCTACTCCTAAATGACCAGACATGATGCATAATGCTGACGATGTAACGGCAATAGTAACAGCGCCATCTGTAGACCAGCTTGAGCAGAACCTAAACAGGGTAGCTCACCAGTTAGAAAAGTGGTTACTTGACATTGGACTAGTTCTAAATCTAACAAAAACCCACTTCATCCACTTCTACCTTGGAGGGTAAAAACCAAGATCCCTGCAGATTTTCGTTAATGTTGGAACAAAAATAGCGGAATGCGCTAGCTCCACATTCCTGGGGATTCACCTAGACAGTGCGCTTACATGGGACTCCCATATTGAAAAAACTTGTGGCCAGCTGGGTAGCGCGTGCTTTGCACTCACAGACTTTTTTATTTATTTATTTGTCATAGAACCAACAGCACTTAAAAAATTGTAATTTGCATATTAAGCTACTCATACTGCCAATAACAGGTTCATGCTTTTTATACATTCTGTTAAAGTCGCTATATATAAATAAGTGTATACGCATTTGGAGGAACATATATTTAGTTACTATTTATGCTTTGTGTGTGGTGGATGTGTGTAGTGTTTGTGTGCGAGGAAAAGTGAATGACGCCGTGTATGAAGGTGAGGTTTGTATGTTTTAGTAGGTACCTATTTATGTGTAATATGTGTTATGTACTATATTAAATATTTAAGATGTATGATTATTATAAATATTTACCATGCTAGTTAATATATATAAGAGTTGCTAGTAATTCCTAAGTATGAAATACAGATTAACCCTGCTAGCGTCACTGTGGCAATAGTTTAAGAAAACGGTTAAGTAACTTTAACTGTTCTTGTCAGATAAAGTTGTGCGGTCGTGCTATTTCGCGACAGTTCACTCTGAGTAAAGACACACACACTCTGATACTTGTATAATACGGCGCAGAGCTTTGAGGGCGCTCCGCGGACTGGCTGCGTGTATTTCGCATGCAGAAGCGGGCTGTTCGCGCCATAGCATGAATCCCGCAGGACTCCTCAGCTAGACCCCATTTTAAAAAGTACGGAATACTTACACTGCCTTTTATTTTAATATACCAGGTGGCAATATTTGTTAGGGTGAATTTAGGTTCATTTACAAAAAATGGTGATTGTCACTCTTATAACATGCGACGCGGCGCAAAATTAGCAGCCTTACCCCGTACGTACGCTGGCCAAGTTTCCGTATGGGCCCCGCAGTATATAACATACCTAACCGGTTACCAGCTAGCGTCACCAAATATAACTAGATCAAATATATAGATTATTATATCTTTGTTGTTCTTTATATTCATTATTCATACAATTTTATTTTATAATTTATCAATAATAATGTTATACTATTATTATTATTATTTATTATGTTTTGTGGCATTGACACTCGTACTAATTATGTACCTATTATTGAAAAAAAAAGTACATGTATTTTAGTACGAATAAATAATTATCTGATTATCACGTCACTGACGATGCACGATGACACTTGCCGTAGGAGCCTGAACTCGACGTCACCATCCGGCTGTCGTAGGACTGGTCCTAACAGCTGGCTATTGGCGGGCGCACGGCAGTCAGGCAGTTAGGTAATATATAAAAAACAACTTATCTTTACCGCAGTGATGTTATGCCTTCGAAAGGTTTCTAGTGAACCTGAGAACAAGCATATTTATATAATTACATAGGTATGTGAATAATAACACTTTTGTCGCAAACTAAGGGCTGTTGTATGGTAAAAGGCTGTAAATGACACTATCAAAAAATCTATATAAATATAAATGTGCATGAATACAGTAAATAAATTAATTATAATTTATGACACCGATGTCATTTTTTTATTATAGATCAGTCAACAATGGGGGAAACTACAGTCCGCAATCGTACAAGACCGACTGAAACACAAAACGGTACTATAAAACATGAAGGAGAGGAAGCAAAACAAGAAGATCCAGAATTCGCGATAAGGGAGTCACCTCTCACGACTCTCATGACCACGTCTCCGCACACACGGACGATATACCACATATTTATAGTGATACTTCTCACACTGCTATGTTACACTGTGATATATGACCTTGTTGAAAGTGGAAAGTAAGTAGCTACCTCTATTAACCGCTTAATCCTTCTAATATTATCCTACTACGTTTAGTCTGTCGCCAAGCTAGTGCGCAAGCATTACTGTGTTCCGGTTTGAAGGTTGCCAGCGAAATAACTGGGCATATGAGACTAAATATCTGATATCTCGGGGAGATGAGCGCAATGCAGTGCTACGCAGTGCTTTTTATGGTATTACATGTAGGTATACATTTTAATAAAATAAAAACCGACTTCAATATATCTTTGAAGTCCAAGGTCAAATATATCGATAAAATTTACATGGGACCACCTCGTACCTATACCGAACAGAACGCAAAAAGATTTTTTGAAATCGGTCAATCGGTCGGTTTGAAAGTGGAACATACTTGTAGAACCGCCTCCTTTTTGAATTCAGTCAAAAGTACCGGGTGGCACTGCAATTGTTATGGGCATGCGTGGCGCTTACCATCAGGCGAACGACTTGTACGTCTCATCACTCGGTAGGTACCATAAAATAATCTACTAATTGGTTACTTTACACATGGATTATCCCATCAGCACCTAGCCGCATTATTCTGATATAACTGATATTACTCTGTACCTAGTCATTAGCTCCTAATAGTTAGCTATCGTACTCTACGACGACTAATACGTACTCTACAAATGACCGCATTACATTTGGCAAATTGTAAAAAAAAACTGTAGTTCCCCTAGGCATTACAATTGATGACGGAGAAGATTATGATATAGAGATTATTTTTCATGGATAGTTTTATCGTCCAAACTATAAAATTTAAACTTAGAAAAAAGAAGACATTCATCATGTCCATGATGAATGTCAAAATATGGTCAAAAATAGGCCATTGATCAAATTATCGAATAGCAAAGGTCTGATAGGTTATATATGATAGGTTATCTAGGTGTACGATATTTTTATTATAGACATAAACATTCTAATTTATGTTATGTTTACGTAAGTTAATTATGAAAATCAATCAATCAATCAATCAAAAGTTCTTTATTCAATTTTGTCGTCACAGACGCATTTATGAACGTCAATTATTACAATGACTCTACCACCGTATCGGAAAAAGAACCACTACTCAGAAGATACGGCAAGAAACTGAGGGGCATATTTTTTAGAAATGTGGTTACAATATTTTATGTTTGTTTTTGACAATATTATTTTTCTTATGTGCCAGTTGGCTACTTCGCAGAAGCGGAATGTTCCATGCATCTTTGTCTTCTATGTAATTACTAACTGCATAGTAAATGTAATATATGTAATATATGTAAATGCTAACTTTTTTCATTAGAATATTTTTCACACTCTATTCTCTCATTTCACTCTTTGAATCTACTTTCTGTGAGCTCCGTTATACATTTTGGAATGTTATTGTAAAAACGTACACAATTGCCCATGAAGGACTTATTCGTTTTACTCAGTCTAAACCTAGGTACTGCAATTCTATCCTTATTTCTAGTGTTTATGTTGTGGTGGTCACTATTCACCTTGAATTTGTGCAGATTTTTACGAACATACATTATATTTTCATAAATATACAGAGAAGGTAAAGTTAATACATTAATTTGTTTAAAGACTTCTCTTAATGATTCGCGAGGACCCAACTCATAAATAGCGCGAACCGCTCGCTTTTGTAAAATAAAATTAGCTTCTATATCCGCGGCAGACCCCCACAGCAAAATGCCATATGACATTAAGCTGTGGAAGTATACAAAGTAAACTAATCGAGCCGTAGCTATATCCGTTAATTGCCTAATTTTACTAACCGCGTATGCAGCAGAACTAAATTTTCCTGATAGAGCATCGATATGAGGACCCCATTGCAACTTAGAGTCTATGCCTATACCTAGGAATACCGTCGCCTTTTCTGTGTAGAGTTTATCACTACTAAGCATTACGTTTGGCTCTACATGTCTAACATTGGGCAAAGAGAACTTTAAACATTTCGTCTTTTTCGCGTTTAATAACAAGTTGTTGGCAGCGAACCAATTTGACACAATATCTAATACATTATTTACGTGTACTAGTTCACTATCCTTCCTATCTACCTTAAAGATTATCGATGTATCATCCGCAAAAAGTAAGATGTCTTACAATGTCTGTAAAACGGTATACATTTGAATTTGAGAAATAGAAGAAATCTTTATTGGCAAAAGATTAGGTATTAATTACCATTAAGCGAAAACTGATACATAGGCATATGAAATGTGTCTTAAAGATAAATTTCAGCTGTTTTTTCTTTAACTATTAAAAAAATGTTTATTTCAAAATTGCTTTTCAAAACTATTACCATAAAGTTTTGCAGAGCATAAAATGGAAACACAACATTTTTATGCTATGTTTTTGCCCTGAATATGGTAGAAATTTTGCTATTACAAAGTTATCGGCGTCAGTTCAAAGCTCACAGCAGCCGCGTTAATGAAGCGCTTGCAATGCAGCTATTTATTGTTTCTACCGGACGCTTTCGACAGCCATTCGCGGACTCTGTTTTCAATTTACAGTTGGCTCGTTAGTTCAAGTTTTTCTCTCAGAATATTGAGTAGTTTCTACTATTTATGAGAACCGACACTCGTTGTTAATTTTATTTAATCTGTCTGGATGCGCCATTACTCTAGCGTGAAGTGAACGATAACTCTGTCGTCTAGACGGCAAGCTGTGCCAGCAATATCTTATGCTAAGCATTACTTGTTCCAGGATAAACGTCGGTCAACACTCGGTGGTTAACGGCTTTGGTGACGTAAGGCGGGGCGCCAAACTTTGGTTGTACGTGTTTTCAGTCGCTGTAGCGTTTTATCCGTTGCTGCGAATATACGCAGCCGTCGGAAAAACATTGTATAGAAATTCAGGTGCGTATTTTACTTTCCAATCCATTTCCAGTGGGGTTTTTCGATGGACCAATAAATGGTTGTGTTTTATATCCTTTAATTCACTTCCCTAAAATGTTTCGCTCCATTGTATAACAACAATCAGCCAGGGCAACTTGACATGAGTAACTAAACATTTAAAATATTTGCTTGTTTGTTTGTTTGTTTGGACTTCTATAACTTAAAAACCACTGAATATATTTTCATGAAATTTCCGCGAATATGGTCAATGAAACCGGGATTGTAATATAGACTATTGAAATTTCGAAAATTCTACTTATGGGGGTGTTAAAAGGGAGGTGAACTTTGTATGGAAAAATGTTATTAGATTGTCCTAGAATGTTGAAACTGAAACTTAACACTTTTAATTACAAAATTAACGAATACGGGTCAGAGGATTTATTGATATTTAGTTTCTGTAAGCAACAAAGATAGAAATATGTATATTAGTTATATTTTTAGTTTTATATTAGTCTGAATTTGAAACGCTACATAGACTATGAAAATGAATGACATTTCATTTACATTTTATTTACATGAGTACAAAAATACCACAAAATGTGTGCACGTAAAGGAGTACAATTAATAGTCTTTCTCATCTCCTTAAGTTTTTTCACCTTGAAGTAATTAACCTCGTTTAGTTACAACAGGGGCGAAAAAAATGTTTCTTTGTTTCAGGATTTTAATATGCAAATACCTAATATAAATTACGTGAGACACAAAGTGCTGCAGACACACATCAATAGCCAATAGTTAAATGATTGTTCATTTAATAATAATTCCAGGGTTACGTCGAATATGGGCGATAATCGGAGTAATTGGATTGGCTGCGCTGCAGGTGACGTTAGTATCGGTGCCAATTTGGGACCTCGGCAGAGAACATCTCGCA